>OY728145.1:292589978-293214978 GCA_963277665.1 Viscum album | reverse complement strand
CACAAATGGGTGAGGTACCCCACACAAAGGGGGTGGATGGTGCGGTGAGTAACCCGACGTGAATGAGGACATAATCCCATACCACACCGTACAATCCCGTAAGAGTTAAGACTTGGTCTGGGGGCTTAAAAAGGCCAAGGGGCCTAAGGCTGGGCCTTGGATAGAAAGTCCCAACCATCATGTAGTTTAAAGTCTTGATGTAAGGATGAAGAAAGGGGTAAGGTACCTTAAACAAGGGATGTTTATGGTGTGGCGAGTAACCCAACGTGAATGAGGACATAATCCCATACCGCACCGTAAAATCTCGTAAGAGTTAAGACTTGGGCTAGGGGACCGAGATTGGGAATGCGAAGTGCCACAGGGCCTGGGCTCATGATATGGACAATAAATGAAGGGAGGGATGTCTTAAGGGGACATGTGTGGCATGGCGAAATAGCCCGACGTGAATCAGGACATAAGTCTGCTCCCCACCACACAACCCTAAATGAGAACTTGGGAAAGGGGCCGGAAAAGGCCAAGGGACCTAAGGCTAGGCATCCTAGCCATTGGTAGTCGTACGACCTCTTTTGAGGTTACCGCCTCATCACAACTCTTAAGACCACGTGATCAGTACTCGATGTGGGAAACTGGGAGCCGAACTCGGCTCTCCATGTCATATGGGGGGCTAATAGCTAGCATCGTCTGAAGGGAGTTCATTGCTTGGAGATGCAATGGGGCAGAATGAACCACTACACTCAATGTTTGGGAAATCTTGGGGAGGCTCTAATGACAAAGCATAGTTGTTGACCATGTCTGGAAAACATCGTTCTTATAGTGGCCTATAATGGGAACAACAAATGAGCATCAACCACTGACCATATTCGAAACGAAGGACTTGTATTAGTTTTTTGCTCAACATCCTTGCGGGCGTTGGCCTAAAGTTGTAGAAGATCCCTTGGGCCTAGTATCCATGCCATTCGGGGGACCTTCTAGATGGAAAGGATGATGGAGTCCCAATCAAAGGAATTGGTGGATCATAGTTTTGCCCATATATTTTAAAGTCAATCAGGGTGGTGAAAGATGAGGACACCTCCAGGAAGTGGGACGTATGGCGGAATAGAGATGAGATCGACGTGTATTGGGGAAAAAATATGCACCACACCATATGTCTTGGCCCAAGGAAAGATTTTGGCATTTTGGCTGAGCCAATAGACAAAATGTCCAAGCATTCCTACATATCCCATGAGGATGGGAATCAAGTCGTACATAGTTCTGGAAGGCTATAAAGATTAACATTGTGCGGTGAGGATGTAGGAGGATTGAAGAATAGGGAGCGGGCACATGGTGTGACCATTTTCATCCTAGCATGAGTGGGGCTAAGGAATCCTACACCATATCACTCAAGGATCCTCCAAGAGAACTATACCCAAGAGGGATAGTCAAAGAGAAGAGTTTGGGGCAGGGCTCAAGACAAAATGCTTGAGCATTCCTACATATCCCATGGAGATGGGAATCAAGCCACATGTAGTTCTAAGGGTGCAGTTGAACATCTTGCAAGATGAAATATAGTTTAACGTCATGCGGGATGATTCAGTTTAGGTTCATGCTGGACCAAACAGTTTAGGGTCATGCCGGACCCGACAGTTTAAAAGTCATGCAAGACCATCTAGCTCAAGAAAATTATTGCTTGTGAAACTTGGCATTGATGGGAGGAGTTATAAGCTCACCATCCATGGTCACCAGGGAGTATGCACCATTGGGGTAAACACTATTAATTATGTAAGGTACATCCCATTTGGGTTAAAACATGGGTGGTTTCCTATAAGGGATCATTGTTGTCCGGAGGGCCAATACCAAGTCACCTTGCAGGAAAGAGCGGTGGTGAACCTTCTTGTTGAAGGCTCTATCTATCTTATTCTGATGCCTTTCCAAATTGTGTAGGGGACGAAGCATATTCTCATTATGTTGTTCCAATTTAGTCAGAAGAATTTCGGCTACCTTATCTAGGCCTACTGGTTATAGACCACTGTGCAAAACAAAGGCAGCTGGATCTCGATGGGCAGGACAGCCTCATCTCTGTACACTAGGGAATATGGGGTCACCTAGGTGGAATTACAAGTCGTCATCCAATAATCCCAGAGGGAGTTGGGAGCTTTTCTGGCCAACTCTTCTTGTTCTAACCAACAATTTTATGCAAAATGTTAGAGAAGGTTTTGTTGAACTACTTGATCTGTCTATTTCCTATCACGTGACAGCGGGAGGTATGGTTTGAACGGATGTTGTACTTGGCGTACAACTTTTTCAACTCATCTACTCGGAAGTTGGTGCCATTATCGGTGAGGACGGCATGAGGGACTCCAAACCGGTATATGATATTGGAGCTCATGAAGTCAATGACAGAACGGACCATGACCTCCTTGAGTGGAACTGCCTCTGCCCACTTGGAAAAGAAATCTGTAGCGGTCTGGATGAATCTGCATTGGCGAGCTGTCACCGGCAGATATGGTCCCATGAAATCGAGTCCCCACACCACAAATGGCCAAGAATACTTGGTGGAGTGGAGAGGTTCTTGCAGTCGATGAATGTAGTTATCATGAATTTGTCACACGTGACATCTCTTGGCGAACTTGATGCAATCATGGATCATGGAGGGCCAAAAGTACCTCTAGATCAGGTGAGATAGCTTCAGCCCAGTCTGGTGAGCACCGCAGGAACCGGCATGAACCTCCTGCTTGACCTGAGAAATATCAACTCTTTGGATGCAACGGAGGAGAACACCATCGAACCCACACTTGTAGAGGGTATGCTAAAGACTAGGATCGCTCCAGAGGGTAAACTATAGTGCACGGTGTCGGATTCGCTCGTGCTTGGACCGATTAGTCAGGAGGTAACCATTTTGGAGATACTCGAAAAATGGGGCTCTCTAGTCTGGGGTCACTTCAACCACTACATCTAAAGAACCTAGAGGTCCTGACGTGGGGGCCCCAGTAGTAATATTTCTTACCCGCAGGCTGTCGTCATCATCTGGTGGGATGGGAGAAATGACTCTCTGATGTGCCACATGTATAATCAAATCATCATGCTCAGGTTCTACAAATGATGTAGCCAGGCCGGCCAGGGAATCCCCTCAACCGTTCTGAGATTGAGGGACATGAGTACCTTCCGGTGGAGATGGGAATTGGGCCATTAGTTAGAGGGTGTTCTCCCATAATGGTACGAGCTCTGGTTTTCTAATGATGTAGTCATCATTGATTTGTCTGATGACTAGTTCGGAATCCCCTTTCACATGAAAATGGGGCACATCAATTTCGAGGGCCAGCTCAAGGATAGTGATAAGAGCCTGATAATCTACCTCGTTGTTGGGGAAGCCTTATAACAACAGAAATGAGTACAGCAGAATGGTCTGTGCCAGGGTAATCAAGACAATACCTAGGCCTACTAGGTTGAGGCTGGGATCATTGAGCCTCCTGCCAGTGGGGCTTCAGGAAGCACCATCAATGTGTATCTTCCAACACAGAATGACATGACCTACTAAGAGGATGGACTCATTAGTAAAGTCAATATCCAAGGACTAGTCAGCAGGAGTCGGATGGGCAGCAAGGAAGTATGCCAATACTTACCCCTTAAAAGCTTTCTGAGTGAAAAAAATGATATCAAACTATTGAAGAATCACTTCCCATCGTGATAGACGGGCGGTCAACATGGGGTGGTACAGAATATACTTTAGTGGGTCTACCTGAGACACCAGTTGTACCTTGTGGTGCTACAAGTAGTGTCGCAATTTCTGTACTATGAATACCAGCACAAGGCAGCTCATTTCGATGGGGGGGGGGGTATCTAGTCTCTGTCTCAAAGAGCATACGACTGAGGTAGTAGAGGTTGTTTTATGTCCCTCATTGTTCTTCTGGGCGAGAAGGGCACCAAGAGATCATTCCAGGACAGTCACGTACAGAATCAATGGTTTTCCGAAGATGGGTGGCATCAAGATCAGAGGCTGGAGTAGATACTGCTTGATTTCCTAGAACGCGGTCTGGCACTCATCGTCCAACTCGTAGGTGGAGCCTTTATTCATGAGCCAAGAAAAGGGCTTACAATTTCTAGACAGATTCGCAATGAATCAGCATTAGTAGGCTAAGTGGCCTTGGAAACCTTAAAGCTCCCAAATTTTGCTCGGGCAAAGCATCTAACTGATGGACTTGATCTCTTCTAGGTTGATCTCGATGCCCCGGTACCTAACAAAAAATCCAAGGATATTTATGGAAGAGACCCTGAAGGCACATTTCAAGGGGTTCATCTTCAGGCGGTGGAAGCAGAGGAAGCCAAACACTTTCTCAAGTTCCTTGAGATGGTCCTGGCGCTGGTGAGATTTTACCACCAAATCTTCCACATAGCATTCCACAAATGTCCCATGGATTGGCTTGAATATGCGATGCATGGCTTGCTGATAGGTGGCACATGCATTGTTTATGCCGAATGGCATGACCTGGTAACAAAACATACCTTGCGGTGCCCGAAAAGTTGTGGACTCCTTGTCCTCAGTGGCCATTCAGATCTGATTGTATCTAGAGTAACCGTCCGTGAAGGAGAGGGCTTGGAACCTAGGCATAACATCGATCAATAATTTTGTCACAGGAAGGGGAAAATCATCCTTCGAACAGTGGCAGTTAAGATCGAGGAATTCGATGTAGACTCTGATCTATCCTTTCTTCTTATTCATTGGCACAATGTTGGCTAGCCACTTGGGGTACTGGACCTCCTTAATGAAGTTGGACCTAATGATCTTGTAAACTTCGGTCTCGGCCAAGGCACTGTAAGAAGGGTTCATCTTTCTGGGAGGCTTCTTGAACCCGTGAGGATTTTCCGAAAGACCGAGGTGGTGGACAACAACCTAAGGATCTAGCCCTGGAATCTCGTTGTAACTCTAGTAAAACACATCATGGTGTTGTTTCTGGAAGTCTATGTACCGCTGGTGATCCTCGAGGGACATGACGGCACTGATCAATGTGGGTCTCAGATCTGCCTCCCTACCGATGTTCACCTGTACCAGTTCATCGACTGTGGTGGAGACTCCCTCTTCAACGGTTGGGGGAGCATCCTCCAAATTCTCTTCTTCACTTGAATAGGAGGGATCCCTAGTGGGAGGAGCTTACTCTAGGTCAGAAGATTCCGACGGGAGGATGGTACCAGCCTGAGCAGCATTGGTCACCGCATCGGGAGATTCTGGTACTGCTGAAACCATAACAATGAAAGTTATCGACCTGATCCCATCTGGTCTTTAGCCCAAGGGGACACGCTTGATAATGTCAAAGCAGTAGTGGTGCTTTGGATTGCGCTTGTTAATTCCATACTGTAGAAACAGGCATGTATGACGTACTATTGTTTCCATGGGGAGGATGTCCCAATACCTTACGAGGGTAGGAGGCTCCGGGAACAACTGAGCCTAATTTGTGTTGGATTACGAGGTGATTTTTTGTCATTGCTTGGACTTGGGAATATGCTTCTCTCTTGTACGAGAGACAAAAAACATTTCACCATGTTTGGGGTCTTGGCCTCCAATCAATGGATCGAGAAGATGTAGGCATCATCCAGACCTGCCCACGGGTCAGCTGCAACCGTGATGGGTTAAACCTCGTTGGCCTAAATATGCTTGTCCTTGCTCTTGTAATAGTCGGAATCTAGGTAGCGGGCTTCACAAGAGGAAAAAGGAGACATGTCACCTTGGAGAATTCCCACTCAATCCATGAGGGAGTACTTGAGGCACTAGTGATACAATGAGGGAGCTGTCGTGTGTATGTGGAGCCAAGGTCTGCCCATTAATGCATTGTACGCGGTGTCTTGAGAGACAACCATAAACTCAGTGCTAACAACTAGGCCACTGAACATAGACTTCAAACGGATCTTACCGACTGGGGTCTGCTATGTCCTGTCATATCCCTAGATTCTTAAATCAGAGGGAGTCAGGTCATCTTCAGATAACTCCAGCTTCCACAGTGTCCGGGTCAGGATTATGTTGATCCTAGAGCACGTGTAGACAAGACAGCGGCGAACCTCCATGATGTTAAATTTTCCACTGATGTAAAGTGGGAAGATGTGCCCTTGTATTGGAGAGCCTTCATCTTCTCCGGAGAATGAAATTATGGCCTGGCATTCAGTGTTCTTGACTGCTTCATCATGAAAGGCATCTGCAGCTGTTACCTCTGTCGCAAACTGGAGGGGTCTTATTAAAGCCTCAGTGACGACCTCACACATATATGGAGATAGAAAAAGGGCCTTGAGGATATAAATCCTCTTTGGTATGCTGTAAAGGTGCTTGAGAACATCATACTTCCATGATAGGTGTGAACTTCTGCTTGCAGGAGGTCGCTCTGTGACAGGAGGTATGGCAGGCCCTGATGACTGGGCTGGCAGCTGACTAGTGCTGGGTATATCCTGCTACTCACTAGTCGAAGCCTACATAGTAGCTACCGAATAAGGTCCGGATGACTGAGACTGGCCAATAGCGGGGCAAGGATGGTCGTGGAATTGTCTAAGTGGATCTACCTGATCCAGCAACACAAACAGTGGTGGAGGCAGGCCTGATGACACCAGATGAGGTGGCAGTGTGGGCTGAGCTCTGCGCTGGGCTTGTTGTCTGGTCTCAGTGGCATGTACAGCCTGGCTGGAGGTGCCAACTAGTGTTCCTCAATGACCCATATGGTCACTACTCTTCTGACGTTGGAGTCGGTTGGGGACATTAGGGAGGTTCGCCTGACGCTCCACATCGTCAGGAGTCACATAGGGATTTACCAACTCCATGGTATTAACCGAAGCATACCCTTGACTATCACTTGAAGAGTCATCCATTACTGGGCAGATTCTGGGAGGAATCCCCATCTCAAGAGTCATGAAGTCATCTATAGTTTGGGACGATGATGGCATTGGTGGGGCATGTTGCTTTCCCTTGCATTGCCGATGCTTGATCTTCTGGGAATAGGCCAGCTTAGATGATGATGCAGAAGTAGTGGATATGGCTTCTGAAGGCTTTGGCGGATTCAGGCATGCACTATGATACCATGGGCATGAGAAACCATTTTGCGAGCCATCCAGTCTTCGTACATCTAGGACTCAGGGTTAGAAACCTACTGCCACTCTCCCTCACTGTCACTGCAATTGTCTGGCCTTACGGCGACGCATGCCACTTGTGCCGGAGTCGGGCCCAACATGACTATGTTGTTATATGTAACCTCTTGGATCCGAGTGCCACTCAACGGGTGCCCCAAAACCTGTTGGTCACATGACCTCACGCACATTTCCCCAAATTATATAGGTTGCTGACTAGAAGCAAGGGCCTAGGTCTGATAGTGGGGAAACTATTCCCTCATTTGTCAAAGTGTAATGCAGCGGAACAAAATACAGGCATACAAAAGTGGGAGCAGTAAACAATACCAAGCTGAAATGGACACCAGTACTGAAATAATGAAATAACCAATAGTCATGTATAATGATGCAATACGTCCCTATGTCTAAGAAAGCATCCAAAATAGGATACACTGCAATCTGGAACAATAGATTTCAAAGGAAAAATACAGTAAAGCAAAACAAAACAGCGTAGAAGGAACTCAGAAGCATCGCAAGCCTAAGCTTAGTCCCATATGCTCTTACTCCTCTACAACAATAAAGTACCGATATAGGGACTCGTGCGATTATCAACACCTGCAACAATATAATCGGTTTGGTACCAAGACATGACCCAAATAGGGTGTGAGGAGTAAATCCCATTAGTCAACCACCAAAGGCTCATGCCCAACTATCAGTGAAAATGTGCAATAATAGTGTGCAATAATGAAATGCGGTAAACTAGGAAGTACTCAAAAGTAAACATTCTTACAATTATATTTCCATTTTAATTGTTATTTAACCATTCAATATAATTGAATTATAAGTTCTCGAGACCCGGCCTTAACCGAAAATCTCTTAAACAGTGCCACAACAAAACTCACAACATGCTATCTAACTAGTAAAAGGTAAAACAATACCAAGACTCTTCTTTAGCTTGGCAGGCATAACATGTGAAATCACAAAAATGAATATGCAAAGTAAACGTTGTCCACAGACATACAAAACCTTACCCTCAGGTAATCAGAATCGAAACCCGTTGATGACTGCCCATAGGCATAACGAATATTGCCCTCAGGAATACGAGGTGTCACCTACTGCCCACAGGCATGAGAAAAGTTGCCCTCGGGCTAAACGAAACACTGCCCATAGGCTAAACACAACACTTCCCTCAGGATAAGCAATAAAATGGCCGATCCCAATGCATAGAAAGCAATACATATAAGTTCCTCTCAAGAAAACTTAAAACATGTTATAGATATGGCACACCCTCAAGTATCATGGACAAACGGCTAAACAGGGGGAATACACCCACGGGGTGGACCTGGATCCAAAAATTACCCCAAACAGTAGTTATACATATTCATTAAATTTCCTACACAATTATAGGTATTTAATTAACCAAGGCCTATGCCATACGACACCCAAAACATGGGTGCGTAGCTTAATGGTACACAAAAACACTCAGCAGTTGGAATTAAACATTAGACCACCTAACTCGGTCTCCTTTGATCAATATACCTAAATGATGCCTCCCGAAACAATAGAGAATGGCATAGATCTGGGATAAAAGTTCTCCCATTTAAACTCAAATAACATCCACTCAGGAAAGAATTGGAAGGAAACACTCAGGGAGAGGGAAGGGATTACTCGCACGGTCCAAACGTGATCATCGGTGAAGGAATCAGAGTCCCGGTGTTCGGTCAAGAGCTCTTCCAAGGTTCGGCCCTCTCTTATGCTGCTTCCCAGCATTCTAAGAATCCTCTGTCGAAAGAGGAGGCTACATCCCATTTTAAGAAAAAAAAAACTACATGGCGTGTACTCTTAATTACACGCCCTGTACCTTTCATTTTTAGTTGTTCCTATGGTGGCTACTTTTCACCACCACACTATTCATCTGTCGACATGAGTACACTAAGTGTATTTCTGAGTACACAGTGTGTGCTATTGCTCTGCTGGCGGCTACTTCCTTCGCCTTATTGTTCACCTGCTGACTAATTACACAACGTGTATATACTAAGTACACAGCGTGTAGTCAGTTTTTACACCATTAATCATCGACAGACCTACACGCCATGTGTACTCATCCCACACGACCAAAGTACATGGCGTGCACCCACCAAATTTGGGATTTTCCCCATTTTCCATATTTTCCCAATATCCTTAAAGGATAAAGGAAAATAAGAAACTCGTACCTTGAGAATAGGAACTGGGTACTTACAAAATTCCCCCCTGAAAGAAGTTTGTCCCCGAATTTCCCTTCCAATGGTGGTGAAGATAAAATTGTGAACAGTTCTATCCACTGAGAACATACGTCGGTCTCCCACTCCCAGGTTTCATCCTACACTTGGCCATGCAACCATAGCACCCGTACGAGTGGAGCTAACTGGCCTCAGAGAACCTTGACACTTCTATCAATAATATGAATCAGATTCTCCTCAAAGGATGCATCGACTTGAAGTTAAACCTCCTCATGCTGAAAATGTGAGATGGGTTTGAGTGATAATGGCGCATCTGAGATACGTGGAAGATTTTGTGCATGGCCCAGTACCTCTGTGGTAACTGCAACCGATAGGCAACCGGCCCAAATCTCTCTAGAATCTCAAATGGACCCACATACCTTGGTGAATGTTTACCCTATCTCCTAATTCGCCTATGTCCCAACCTCAGCGAAACACGCAAAAAAACTTGATCCCTGACCATGAACACCAAGGGTCGCCTGTGGTGATCAGAAAAATATTTCTGATGAGACTGTGTAGTAGCCATCCGCTTCTAAATCAACTGAACCTACTCTGATGTCTCCTGCACGAGACGCGTTCCCAGTAAAGCTGCCTCACCTGCCTCCAACCAGCACATGGGTGATCGGCATGACCTACCATATAAAGCCTCATAATGTGTCATCTCAATAGTTTCCTAAAAACTATTATTGTAAGCGAACTCGACAAGGGGTATATGCCTCTCCCAAGATCCCCCAAAGTCAAATACGCATGCACGAAGCATGTCTTCTAGAACCTGTATCGTATGCTCCGACCGACCATCGGTCTGAGGGTGCTAAGTTGTGCTCAGAAGCACCTGTATACCCAGTTCCCTCTGAAAACTATTCCAGAAATGAGATGTAAAATAGGTTTCCCTATCTGAAATGATAGAACGAAGGACCCCATGAAGGAGTACTACCTCTCGGATATAAAACTTTCCGATCTCGTCAATACCGAAGACCTCCTTGATCAGCAAAAAGTTAGATACCTTCTTAAATCTATCCACAAAAACCCACATGGCATCATTGCCTCATGGTGTCCTCAGCAACCTAGTCACGAAGTCCATTGAGACCTCATCCCATTTCCAATCCGGAATGGGTAACTGTTGTAACAGTCTGTCTGGTCTCTAATGTTCCACCTTCACCTGCTAACAGGTGGAACATCTCGTAACAAAACTGTCTACCTCTCTTTTCATACCTGGCCACCAATAATGACATCTCAAGTCATACATTTTGGTAACTCAAGGATTCACTGCCCAATATGAGGCATAAAAATTCCGCATAAACTCCTCGTGTATATCCCCTGGAACCCACACTCGTCCATGGATACGCAGGACCTCATCCTCGCCTATCATCCAATCAGGAGAAGGGTCGTCACTTTCCACCGACTCCTATAGAACTAGGCATTCTAAATCTGATAGTTTTCTCATCCTCACTCTATCCAGTAGGTTAGAATTCATAGAAAAAGATGAAATATAGGCTCACCCCTGATTACTGTGCACCTCCAAATGCATCTCAGAGAACAAAGATATAAGTTGTCACTCACCACTGACCTCTTGCACTGCCTGTAACTGAGTCCTCCTACTCAGTGCATCAGCAACCGTGTTACCCTTACCAAGTGTATAGGAAAGCTCGAAGTCGAAGGACTGAAGGTATTCAACCCACCTTCATTGTCTCATATTCAAGTCACACTAAGTAAATATGTACTTAAAACTTTTGTGGTCTGTAAACACCAAAAAATGTTCTCCCAAGAGATAATTTTACTAATAGCATAACGCATGAACAACTACAGCCAACTCGAGATCATGCTTTGGGTAATTCCTCTCATGTGACCTCAACTTCCGAGACCCGTACACCACTACTCGATCACCCTACACCAAAACATTTCCCATCCTAATACCTGATCCATCACAGTAAACTGTATAGCTCTTCCATTTCTCTGGAAGTATTAGGACTGGTGCTGATGTCAACCTTCCTTTCAGCTCATGAAAAGTTGTCTCGTAAAATTCTGACCAAACGAACTTCACAAACTTCTTAGTCAAAACCTTCAACGACGCTACTAAGCAGGATAAGCCCTGTACAAAGCGTTGGTAGTAACTTTCCAACCCCATGAAACTCTTTATCTCAATAATTTTCTTAGGCTGCTCCTAGGAAACTACTACTCTCACTTTCTCTTGGTCTAATGCAACTCCTACCTGTGAGATAACATGACCCAGGAAGTGTATCTGATCCATCCAAAAGTGGCACTTTGATAGATTATCATATAGCTGATGTTCTCTCAGCGTACTCAGTACGATATCATGATGGGTAGCATGGTCATGTCGAGTGTTAGAGTTCACTAAGATATCATCCACAAAGACTACCACAAAAGAATCCAGATATGGGTGGAACACATGATTCATCAGATCCATGAAAACTGCTGGCATGTTTGTTAGTCCGAACGACAAAACCAAGTACTTGTATAGACCATATCTACTCTGAAAAGTTGTAAGAGGTATGTCTGATGGTCTAATTCTTAACTGATGATATCCGGATCTCAAGTCATTCTTTGAGAACACTCGTGCCCCTCGAAGTTGATAAAAAATATAATCAATCCTTGGTAAGGGATATCAGTTCTTAACCGTCAACTAGTTCAGCTTCCGATAATCCACGTAGAGTTTGAGAGTACTGTCCACCTTCTTAGCAAATAGGACAAGCGAACCCCCATGAGAAGTACTGGGTCGGATAAAACCCTTTGTCAGCAACTCCTCTAACTGCCTCTTGAGCTACTGTAACTCTGGTGTAGGCATCTTATAAGGAGGAATGGAAACCGGTTTTGCTCCTAGAATAAGTTCAATAGATAAATCCACCTCTCTCTCTCTAGACGAATACCTGAAAGGTAATCAACCAAGACATCCCTGAAATGATCAACTTCTAGAGGGAAATCCTTCTAAAAATTTCCCTGATCATCCAAGTATAAACTCGAAATTTGGGTTGTCACACCACCTCTCCCACGATGCTCGGGTCCATCTCAGCTTGCCTGGACATCCCATTCGCCCTTGAATAGAAACTCTTCGCCCTCTGGTGATGTGAAACTCACCCTACGACGATTGAAATCCACAAAGGCTCAAAAGGGTACCAACTAGTCTATTCTGAGAATGACATCACAGCTCATAATCTCCAAGACATAGAGGTCCCGTAGAAAGTGACACCCACCAACCTCTAGGGGGCACTCCTTTCACTGATGCACACCAATCGTTCTAATACCCAACAAAGTTTATAACATCATAACATCGGAAGAAGAAGAAAAATAGAGCCCAAGGATCTCCACCGCATGCATAGATATAAAGATATGTGTAGCACCAGTATCAAAAAATACTAAAGGAAAAACAGAAGCAACTATAATAGTACCTATGAAAGTGGAAGGTCAGGGATCCTGCTTCTGTTGGGTCTGTTGCACTGCATATGTATGTACAGTGTCGTGGCCCTACAACATAGCCTGGCTACCCTGAGATGACCCTTCCTACTGTCTGGATACCGCGACCATGACCACAACCTCATCCTGAATGTCCTGGCATATTCCCATTCCCTAATTGGTAAGAAGATGTTGGACCTACTCCCACACATGTAGTCTGCATAGAACCCCTCTCACTAGCCACAGGTGGAAACACCCTGCAAAAGCGCTGCAGATGACCCATCCTGCCGCAAGCTCGGCACTCCACTAGGTCACGTAGACATTGCAGTCTCTTGTGCCCCTCTTTAGCACAATGATAGCACATGACCTGGATACCTGAAAATTGTTTCTGGATAGTACTGCCACCGTGAGAGAAATCCATCTGCCTCTTCCTCTTACCGGAAGAAATAGTACCAGAAACAGGTGTTGAACCACCCTGGCCTGCACCACTAGCTTCACGCAGGTTCCACTCAGTAATCAGTGCCTCGTTCACAATAGCATGCACTGTAGGAAACATGAAAATATTCACCAGTGATCAGATGTCATATCGAAGACCATCCTCAAAGCGTCGAGCCCCCAATTCCTCATATCCCACCAGAACAGGTTCAAAACGTTGTAGCTTGTTGAAGCGGGTAGAATAGTCTATCACTGACATAACGCCGTGCTGTAGATTCATGAACTCTCAATCTCTATATTTCCTCAGTGTCTCTGGGAAGAAAAAATCATAGAATACTTCCTGAAAATATTCCCACACAATGTCTCGGTGATGCTTGGTCTGGGTGGTAACACCCCACCATCTCTTGGCGAAATCACATAGTTGTATGTAGAGAGCTTGACCCTTTGTCCTAGAGGTGTCTCTAGATTCTCGAAGATACTTTTCATAGAACCCATCCAAGAATTTGCAGCCCGTGGTCCTCCATCTCTAGAAAATGTAGGCTGATGATTCTTCTAGAATATACGTGTCACCTCTACCATAGATGTGGCAGCTAGCGGTGTTCCCTGAAAGGTATGCATAAATCGCATGAAGCCTTCACGGAACTACACCTCCTCGCCTGTGTCCGGTATAATAGCTAGTGCCGCATCTGGCTCTTCTGGAGGATCCATCAGTAGCCTGTGGCCTACCGTCTCTCGAGAATACTCATTGCCGCTCTCTTGGCGAACAACTCGTGGTCATCTCGATGGCATGACTCTACAAGGTCAAACACACGCCTTATCTTAATTTACTGTTGAGGTTCTCTTGTCCATTTAAAAGAACCCACACAAAAAGGGGAGGAAAATACAAGAATTGGAAAAAAGAGACTTCACGGCATGTATAAAGTCCACACGGCATGTACCCTTAAGCCCTTACATGGTCGTGTTCCGATGTCGGCCTGGGCATGTCTCAACCCTAGGTACACAACGTGTTACACCTACACACAGTATGTACACCATTCCTTTTCCCCATCCACACGGCCAAATCCACATGGTCTCTCCCTGGTCAAAACTACATGGCGTGTCCCACAGGTACACAACGTGTACTAGTCAAGCTTCACTGGCCTGTTTTTGTTAGTGACACGACCTGTATACCCAGGTTACACTACACGACATGTTCCAGACGGACATGGCGTGTACTAAGAATCCCCAACTGGCCCGTGTTGTTAGCGACATGGTCGACTACTCGGCTAACACTACACGGCGTGTTCATAAGTGTCATGGCATGTTTAAGCGAAGATTTCCTCCGTCTGTGTTGTTAGTCACACGGTAGACACATGGTCAATACAACACAACATGTAGGACCAGTACACGACGTGTTCCCTATAATGTTTTCCCATCCCATGTTTCTGCTTACACGGCCTATGACACGGTTAACGACTACACGACATGTACTTATAGTACATGGTGTGTACTTAAATTTTTTGAAATTCTTCCTGAACAGAAGAGTACATGGTGTGTGTTCATAGAACCACACGCCGTGTTGTCTGGGTTTCCAGAAAGTACACCTTAGAAACTACTTCGGAGCCCCTTTTTGTTTAATTTCAAGCATTATTATGCAAAATTCCAATCTTTGGGGGCCCATACCCCTAGAGAATCAAAGTTTAAACCCATCCTTTCACTTATAGTACAAAACAAAACAAAATTTTGGATCATGATCCCCTAAATTCCGGTCCAAGAGAGCCCATACTTCTCAGGAACCAACGTTTAGCATCCATAAACCCAACTGTAACATGTACCAATACCCTATCAGTAGTAGGCGTATATAACAAGGTACCTATCACAACAACATGCATTTTCTAGAACAACCTCTATCACAACAACATGCAATTTCTAATGCACCTACATGGCATGGAAACTATTCATGGCATGTGATTCTAACATGTGCCTAAATGATGCATGAGATGGCATACTCTCATCTCATATAGTTTCAAGTAAAATAGAACCCAAGTATAAAAACATAAACAACATACAACAATTGCGTCACCCAATGGTGAAATAAAATCAACTGTAATAATCATAAACATAAAATCACAATTGAATTTGAAGCAATCCGACCATTACATGTACACGGGGTAGCTACTCCCGGGCACATTTATTACCGAATGCCTTTGTAACCAATCCATTTTCGTCGTCATCACATAATAAAATAACATAGAGAAAAGAAACCCTTTGATACCACTTTGTAAAGTCCCAAACCCGGGTTCCACTCAACGGGTGCCCCGAACCAGGTTGGTCACATGACCTCAATCGCATTTCCCCAAATGCCAGAGGCTGTCGACTAGCAGCAAGGGCCTAGGTCTGATTGTGGGGAAACTACGCCCTAATTTTTCAAAGTGTAACGTAGCAGAACAAAATACAAGCATACAACATCGGAAGCAGTAAATAATACAAAGCTAAAATGGACTTCAGTACTGAAATAAAGAAACGACCAATAGTCATATATAATGATGCAATATGTACATATGTCTAAGAAATAATCCAAAACAGGATACACTGAAATCTAAAACAATATAGTACAAAGGAAAAATATAGAATAGAAAAACAAAATAGCACATCTGGAACTCAGCAGCATCGCAAGCCTAAGCTTAGTCCCATGCTCTCCTAGTCCTCAACAACAATCAAGTACATGTATGGGGACACTTTACCTTATCAACACCTTCAACAATATAATTTGTTTGGGCCCAAGACATGACCCAAACAGGGTGTGAGAAATAAATCCCAGTTGGAAACACCCAAAGGTTTGTGCCCAACTGTCAGTGAAAATGTGCAACATCAGTGTGCAGTAATGAAATGTAGTAAACTAGGAAGTACTCAAAAGTTAAAATTCATACACTTATATTTCCATTTTAATTATTATTTAACAATTCAATATAATTGAATAATAAGTTCTCGAGACCCGGCCTTAACCAAAAATCTCCTAAATAGTGCCACTACAAAACCCACAATAGGCTATCTAACAAGTAGAAGGTAAAACAATACCAAGCTTGTGCTTTTGCTTGGCAGGTATAACATGTGAAATAACCACAGTGAATATACAAAGTAAACGTTGTCCGAACACATGCAAAACCTTACCCTCATGTAATAAGAATCAAAACCCGCAGGTGACTGCCCACACGCATAACGAATATTTCCCTCAGACGTTTGAGGTGTCACCCACAGGCACAAAATCTACTGTCCACGGGCATGAGAAAAGTTGCCCTTGGGCTAAATGAAACCCTTCCCACCAGATAAACACAACACTGCCCTCAGGCTAAGCAAGAAATTGGGTCGAGCCCAACGCATATCAAGGAATATATATAAGTTCCTCTCAAGAAAACTTGAAACATTTTATAGATATGTCATACCATTGGGTATCCTGGCCAAACGGCTAAATAGGGGGAACACACCCACGAGGTGGCTTTGGATCCAACCAATGATCTCAAACAGTATTTATACATATTCATTAAATTACATATGAAATTATAGGTATTTAATTAACTAAGGCCTCATCCATATGACACCCCAAACGTGGGCGCGCATCACAATGGTACAAAAAACACTCAACAGTTGGAATTAAACATTATACCACCTACCTCGATCTCCTCTGCTCGATATACGTGAACGAATCCTCCTGAAAAAACTGATAATGACATAGATATGGGAAAAAGGTTACCCATTTAAACTCAAATAACTTTTCCTAGGGAAAGAATTGGAAGGAAACGCTAAAGGAGAGGGAAGGGCTTACCTGCGCAGTCCAAACGTGATCGTCGGTGAAGGAATCAGAGTCCTAGTGTTCGATCAGGAGCTCTTCCAAGGTCTGCCCCTCTCTCCCATGGATTCCTAGCATTCTAGGATTCTTATGCCGAAAGAGGAGTCTACTGCCCATTTAAAGAAAAAAAAAGCAAACTACATTGCGTGTACTATTAAGTACATGATGTGTACTTTTCATTTTTAACTGTTCCTCTGGAGGCTACTTTTCACCACCACACTGTTAATCTGTCGACATGAGTATATGGCGTGTATTTCTGAGTACATGGCGTGTACTATAGCTCCGCTGGTGGCTAATTCCACTTCCTTACTGTTCACCTACTGACTGATTACACGACGTGTATAAACCAAGTACTCGGCGTGTAGTCAGTTTTTACACCCTTCATCGCCGACAGGCCTACACGATATGTGTACTCATCCCACTTGGCCAAAGTACACAGCGTGTACCCACCAAATTTGGGATTTTCCCCATTTTCCATATTTTCTCAAAAACCATAAAGGAAAAAAGGAAAAGAAGAAACTCGTACCTTGTGAGTAAGAATTGGGTTCTTACATTATCGACCTAGTCCTGATGCTAGTCTTTGAACACATAGCATTGCTTGAGTGTGTGCCCCATGACCTAGTGATAGGGGCAGTAGTTGGGGAGATCAGTGAGGTGTGCCTCTTCTGGCCTTCTACACTCAGTCAAACGCACAATCCCTTGTTCCAAGGAACTCCATAAATGGCCGGGAACCTGGTTCTCATTGAATGAGTAGGCCCAGTTTCTTCTTTTTTGAAAGGGTGCCCTTGGAGACTGGCCTTGAAGACAAGTTGGAGGAGCATTTCAAGGAGGCGGAGCTTGGTTTCCCCACTTAGATGTTGGTTGTGCATTACGTGGGGCCACCAGCCGACTATGAGGAAGCCGCTGCTGGGCAGGAGGTTGCGCCTGTGGTAGTGGGCCTCTGCGAGGCTGGGGATACAGCTCCACTGGTAATAATTCAAGACATCTGGGGGCCTCTATTTTGGCCACTGTGGTGGGATTAGATCCAACATCCCTCGTTTCATAAATTATAGGGGGAAACGAACATGCCTGGCTGGCCTTTTGTAGGGCTTCTTCTAGGTGTTGGGCCTTATCGAAGAAGTCTCGTTATCCTCCAGGGTAGTTATGGGTGATCAGAGAGGGAACCATTTCCTTCTTGACGTTCCCTACACACATCTTCAGTCATTGCTTCAGAGTCAGTGGCATGTCAAGGGATTATGTAAGTCTATTCCACCAGTCGGTAAAGTCCGTGACACGCTCATCATGCCTCTGTTTTCACTTGAAGAGGTCTCTGATGCTTGTATTCTATGTGGTGGAGCTGAATTGGTAAAGGAATTCTCTCTAGAGGTCCTCCCAGCTGGTTACTGATCCGGTGGGGAGCTGAATGTACCAGACAAACATAGGCCCCTCCAATGTATGCACAAATCATCGGAGTTTGGCATCATCAAACTGTGCTGGAGTCCCTAACATGGGCCCACACCCTGAGTTGAATTGGGCTAGGTGCTGCGGCAGTTCCCCCATCCCTTTAAATGGGACGAATGTGGGATTCTTGAAACCAGGAGGTGCCATCATGTCATCCACCCATGATTGATATTGCTTTCCATCAGGCGGGATTTCCACCTATCATGTTTCCAATGCCTCTAGGCAGGCAATGAGCACCTCCATTGGATCATCTGGGACAGGGGTCCCTATCTTGATGGGGATCCCTAACCACGAGCACGTTGGTGGGTTCTTCAACATGGTAAGCAGACCCAGTGGCTTGTGGAGTGGCTGGCGACACGCCCCTCAGGGTGGCTGGGGGAGCCAGAGCCGGGTCCCTTAGATTTTCACGCCATTTGAGAGGGTTTGGAAAGACATAACATTCCATATTTCCGTAAGTTCCAGCCTCAACCCTATCTATGGGGGTCGGACGGTCAGGGTCGCCTAGAGTCAGCTCGCCAAGGTGAAGTTCTTCCTTCCCCTACTGTGCTGGTCTAGGATTGTCGTAGTCAGTCCGTCGCTCTGCAGCGCATTCAACCAGGATTTCATCGACCAACTTATTCTACCCAGCACGTTGTTAGAGCAATGTGACCTTCTCAGGGTCTTCCTCCATCTTTTGCACTGAGGCAAACGGGTCAGAGTGCTGGGAAGCTCTGACGATCTCTTTACCCTTAACAGAATTTCAACTGAGTACTAATGCTTTGGTGGGCATAGGGAGACCTAGTAGGTTCTTCTGCTAGCGGGTAACCCTACCCGATGGGTCCAATAGTGGTGGAGTTCCCTCGGGGGGGGGGGGGGGTAAGTCCCCATTGAGAAGCTCCAACTCATCATCCTCGTCCACTATGTCGGCCTTGTTGATCGTGACACTTTCTGGGGGAATGTCCTCGATATCGCCTGGCAATTCAGGCTACCACTGTATAGGACTAAAGAGGAGGTTAGCATACTGCCCCTAACCATGGATTTGTTCATGTGGGGAATCCTCCTTGATGATCTTGTGGAGTATCTTGAAACTCTGAACGCATTGCTCTTGGGGGACCTTATGGCATCCTGGTGACTCAGGGCGTTGGGCCACTAGGAGTGTAGCCAGATCGACTAGATGGTATTGCTCGCCAATGTCTTCAAAATTTGCTTGTCTCCTAGGATAAACCATTCACTGATGACGCAGGTGAAATTGCGTCACCCAGAGGGTTTGGCAGAATCATTCAACCTCCTCTCGGGTGAGGGATTCCGACGCGCGAAAATTCAGTGCTGCCACGGGCCAGAACATCTCATGGAAGTGGTCCACTAAGAGGAAGTTCCATAATCTCCTCAGCTCGGATTCAGGTTCTACAACTTGATTGCCCCATTCATCAACTAGGAGTGGTTGAGGAACTAGCAGCAGTACTGAGACAGACCACTGGGATGGAAGGCTGGACGATGGAGAGTACGGCGAGCGGGGTGACTGGACGCTGAATCTCGGGATGTCCTCCAAAGAGTGTAGCAACCTGGATACCACTTCGTGATAATATGGGTTGATGGCCGTTGTTCCTAACTCAGGGGATATGTCTATTGGTGATAGGTCGCACTGCTTCCCACCCGCCATCAGTCCCCAAAATAGCTCTCGGTGATCTCTTGTCAAGGTAGAGAGCTCTTCAGGTGACGACGGTGGCGATTGCATGACCGTGACCTGCGGCGTTTCCAGATTTTCATCCCCATGATATACATGCATAGTGAGACATTAATCTGGTGGACCTCACAATCTGGGAGTATTAGGATTATATGCCTTGTTCCTTCCCCATCCCTTTACTCGGATAAGCGAGAGTAGGGTTCCCGTGCTGAGTCATAATCTACTTCAGAATTTGAGAAGTGTATTGTTTTGTTATATGTCCAGAACTTCCCAAAATTATTCTGATGGTGGCGATGTCCCACCTTCTTCCCCTCAGTGGCTCCTCAGGATAGGTCTGATTTCTGACATGAGGTCCTTCGGCTGCACTGGTGCTGAGGTGGAGAGGGTTTCCACCTGAGTAAGCCGAGGTGCGAGGAGCACAAGGACAAATATCAAAGAGGACATGGGGAGGACCTCCATGGATAGCGCTGGAGCGAAAAATACCTCCTCTAGAACTAGAAAAATCATAGGGAGGATCTCCATTCTTATTTCCCCTGGAGACCTCAGTATGAGGAGGGTCCTTGTAATAGGCTAGCTGAACACAAGTAGGACCTCCATGCTAGGTGCGGGTGGAATGAGGCTGGCCTTCACCCCTCTGGTTGATGAGGTGAGGAGGACCTTCGCCAGCTGCTGAGAGGACACAGGGAGGATCCCCACGTTGAAGAGAGATCGGATGTGCAACGTCCCCACATTGGTGGTTGGGGGTAGAAGAAATGACTCCATACCCTGTGTAGTGGGCACAAGAGAGACTTCCATGCTGAGCAATACTACCACAGGGAAGACCCTCATTTGGATTGAGGGTGGCACAGTGTGAACTTCCTTGTTGTTCCTTGAAGTGGGGAAGGCCCATGTTCTCCATGGTAGTGGTATGGTGAGGACCTCCATACTGGATGGCATTGCTGCGGGTTAGTTCATGGCGGCCACTGCTTGTGTCGGATACCAAGAGAGTCGACCCAACCTACCCATAGGGCGGTTGGGGCCTCAATCGTTTTCGGTCGTATAAGTGCCGCTACTCAGTGTAATCAAGGATCTTCTTATATGCGTCGGTGGTGGTTCCGGCCATAGTAGTCATCGACGTTGACACTCTCTGGCGGGCATCCTCAGCTTGTGCCTGACGCTGGTGTCGGGTCGGACGAACCAGAGCCGGTGGTGCAGGTACGTAGATTACCTACTCCTCATCTAGCAAGACCAGTCAGCGGTGATGACGCGGCCGGGTGAGATCCCTCGCTGGGAGCCCCTGTAATGGGACTCTAATCGGGCTGGACCGGATGTCACCTACCTCATCAGCATAAGGCAGGGAGTCATCAAGGCATTCCAGGGAGAGGCTCCTGAAATGGTAATATGTTCATGTGGGGAGTAACATCTCCCTACGAGGCCCTTGAGGGAGGGATTGTTGATGAGGAGAAGATGCCTCCAAAACCAGGCGGGCCATATCCTGAGTCAGGATTATGCCCCCCTCCTCGTACCGTCATACGAGGTCATTGATCACCCTTCATTGGATGACCTCATATGGGCCCATGGTTGTGGGTGTAGAGGCCATTGTGGAAGAGGTGGAGCCACGTGGGATAGCCGTATTGGAATTTCCACTACCCCTGTGTCAGTATCCAGGCGGTGATCGCATTTCGAGTGGTGTGACTTGATTCCTGAGGAACAGGGAGATTAACTCATCAGTGCTGAAAGAAAAAATGAATCGACGACCAATTCCCCAGAGCTATTCCATCTACCATGATAGGTATGAGGGATCCATGCTGACAACATCGCAAAATGGAATGTTCAATGTTCTACTTCCCCAACTTCTGGTGAGTTTCACACCAGGCCCGCTATTTTCCAAGAGGGACCCGGTGCCAGATAACTGGATCTGGTGACATGCTAATCCATTGATGCCTCGAAATCTACTAATCTCTATTTTGAGGAGAAGAACTTCAAATCGGTTTCACCATTTCTGTTTCCAACGCTTACACCGTGGTGTGTGCGTCTGTCTTGTACAAGGACAAAAGGCGCGGTTTTTTTGCCCCGAATTCCCGCTTTCCAAAGGCGGGCGACATCCATTATATGTTCAGGGATGTATTCTCCTTGATCAGAACAGGATGATGGGATGTTGGTTCCTCCTTCCTTGGATTCCTCCTCGGAGCTTGTCACTTAGTCCGGGTCTCCCTTATAGATTTAAGACATTGTTCGTGAAAATCTTCTTGGTGCCATATCTTCATAGACACCAGTTAATTACAATACTTCTGTCAGGACAATCCATGTGGTCCGGTCAGGGCAGTAACCTTCGGTGAGGTGAGTAGTCACATTGGAAATCACCGATGTGTCTGGACGCTGGGACACTGGCGCGTCTGGGTTTCTTCCCCTTATTATAGGGCTTCTCGAGGGGGCGGAAGCCCGAGGCATCTCGCATCGAATGCGAAGAATTATATGCCATAGGCATGTCTCTATTGTTTTCCTCAGGTTTGCATGTTTACCATAGGGTATTCCGTGAGTTTAACATCTAGTGAAGATGGATCGGACTGATCAGAACACTAACTAGAGTGAATTAGATTAGCGTCACCCCTGGAGGACACGCTGATGTAAGTGGGTTGACATGAACTCACCAAGATGTGGTGGCCCATGTAATAATCAAGATATATGATGGGGTGATGAGTGAAATGGGTTGCTAATGGGATGTAACTGCCATTAGGATGATGGTAATGTTGGGATTGAGTCTCAGGAATACTTCCTACGTATCCTCGTGGCAGGGAATCAACATCCCCGTAGATCCGAAGGGCGATGGGAAGTCTAATGAGGTGACCCATGAAAATGGGCACATGGATGGGACCCAGAGGAAGTGGAACCTCTGGTTTGGTACGTGACCTTCTCGAGACACATAGGGTCGAGGGAAAGATCAGGTGATGATCTTGAATTGGGGTTTACACATAGGAAAACAAACCGGTGTAGTGTATGGGGATTACGTGTGGTTAGCAGCCTGGGTTGCTCTAACACCATTAGGATGGACCAGAGGCGTAGGTCTTAGCTAATGGGATTACGACGACTTACCTATGAATAGGAGACACAAAAGATTACCACTGATCGGGATATCAATGACTTATCGTTGAATGGGGTCACAATTTTAACGCCATACAGGTCGGGGGTAAACTGACGTCAATAAGGATATGGGGTCTAGATGGATGGTGTAGGATAACCGATGCGAAGGGGGGTCAGAACGACTGGGTGTTGGTCTTGAACCTCTTTGAGGCTTTCTACGTACCCTGCCTTAGCAAGTATCAAATTCCAAGTAGTTTGGGATTGGGGGCATGGGACTGATGTGAAGATGGTCAGAACCAATGGGTACTGGGCTTGAACCTCATGGAGGCTTCCTATATAGCTTGCCTTAGTAAGGATCAAAGTCCACATAGTTTATATGGTGTGGGGCTTAAACTCTAGGCTACCTAGGGAGTTGGTGAACTGATGTGAAGGGGGTCAGAGCGACCAATGGGTGGTGGACTTGAACCTCATTGAGCCTTCCTACATACCTTGCCTTAACAAGGATCAAAGACCACGTAGTTCAGGTGGTGTGGGGCTTACACTCTAGGATGCCCGGGGTGTTGGTGAACCGACATGAAGGGGGTCGGAGTGACCAATGGGTGGTGGGTTTGAACCTCGTGGAGTATTCCTATGTACCTTTCCGTAGCAAGGATCAAAGACCACGTAATTTATGTGGTGTGGGGATAATAGTACAGGCTTTCCAGGGTGGATGTCATGGTCGATGCTTGCTCTAAGGCCACATGAGTCATGATCGGTGTGAGAAACAAG
The DNA here is from genome assembly GCA_963277665.1 of Viscum album. Classification (NCBI taxonomy): domain Eukaryota; kingdom Viridiplantae; phylum Streptophyta; class Magnoliopsida; order Santalales; family Viscaceae; genus Viscum; species Viscum album. The sequence continues at coordinate 293,191,064 of OY728145.1, read as the reverse complement.
ATACAGAAAAGACCTGACGATCACATCGCGAAAGGTGTGTCCATGGGAAATGAGGTGGGGCTTACACGTGATCACTGCCCAAAGAGGAAACAAGGGATTATGCGTGGTTAGTAGACCGAAGAGGATGGGACTTTCTCCAGGATGGAGTCCCAGTGGTGACAAAGCCAAGTGGGAGAGTGATTTGGCACTGAAGAAAAGAGGGGCAGGGATGCTGCCTTTTACAAGAAAAGCTAGGGGCTTACACAAGAGTGGTTTCCCTTTCACCGTGTAGGATGCATGGGGGGAAGTCACAGTTTAACGTAATGTGTTGAGGACAATGGTTCTTTGCAGTTTAACTTACTACAGCTCGGACAAAGCGGGTTTTCTCCACACCCCTAGGACTTACATAATAGGTACGCTCTGCACCTTGGTGAAGAGAGGGGACATGAAACACCATGAATGGGGGGTGTCGAGAGGAGATCCTGTTGGGGGTCTATGTTAGCATGGCTATGCGTAGAATAAATAGTTGGTAGTGTGCCTATGCGAAGAAGAATAAGGCGAAGCAATGCAATGGGCATTATTATCCAAGGGACATTGAAGTTACTTCGCATGAGCCTACAGGGCCGTACAAGGAAAGAGTGTATGGAGAAAGTGTTTTGGGCGCAGGAGGTACCAAAAAATGATGCCTAGAAGAGAGAAATCATGGGCTCACAAAGAGGTAGGCTTGCGTGCAAAAGAAATAGTTGCTTGAAAAAACGGTGGAGGCAGCGCACAATTGAGCTGCGTGCATGAAAAAAAGACCGGGGCAGCACACAACCAGGGAAGCTGAGCAGAAAATCCTAGGCTGGCACGCAATTAGGGATCCTGTGTGGAAAAGCTCGGGCCAACACACAATTGAGGATCCTCTGGAAAAAAACTCGAGCCGACGCGGAACAACAGGGACGCAATTGTAAGGAATTGTGAACCAAAGAAAAGATTGTGCGCAATTGGAAATAACTATGTGTGGGTGATGAGACTCGATGGGATTCTGATGAGGATTAATCCTGTGTGGTCTCACTCAAAGGCAGACCACCGGGCGACTTGGCATGAAAAATTCAGTACCTGAGAGCCATATTTTGTGCACAAGAGATGTGAATTGCGCACCGGAGAGACAGTTCAGATTCTTCATACCAGAAGTTGAAGGGGCGAACTTCTATTTTTAGGTGCTCAGGGTTGCGGATCCGCGTAGAAAATGAGCCCACGCGAAAGTTTACACGCTGAAGTCGGCGGCACGCAAATTCACCGCACGGGACAGCAACGTGAATCTTGTCGCTCCCGTGGGTGGGGTGCGGAAACTTTCTACACCCATACGGAAGATATTCATGAATCCTGCGGTTTTCTGCGCGGGAGACATTTTTTCACGCACACCCATTTTTTTCACGCGGCCCCTTCGAGCCCACCATAATGGATCACCAGGTACAAATATGGCTTCGCTTCGTTGCGCCAAAACATCCTTCATCCCTTGAGAATTTTTTTAGTGTCTAGAATACTCCTTCATAAATAAAACCAAAGAACCTATATTTGTACATATAAATCTTAAAATAGACTCCCCCTAGATTGTATCACCCCCATAAACCAACATCACTTACACAAACAGATTAAAACAGTTAACACCAATAGGGAGAGGGGACCAACCATAACCTCCTAATGTACTGTGGGGTGGATGCACACCAACGTTCAACCAATTTTTCTTGAAAAAATGTACTGCTAACTGATTAGTCATACTTTTAGACACATGTTCATCAGTTCTAACATGATCTATTTTAATCCCACATTGTTCTAATTTTTCATTTATGAAGTGATATCTGATCTCAATATGCTTTGTATGAGAGTGTTGAACCAGATTCTTTGTAAGATTTATTGTTCACTTATTTTCATGTTGAATCACCATTGGTTGTTTTACCTCATCACTAATATCATTTAGTTGTTATTTCATCCTTGATAGCTCAGTGCAAGCCTTTATAACAGAGATATACTCTGCTTCAACTGTACTAATAGAAGTGATTTCTTTTTTCTTTCTCAACTAGTCCACACATTTATTACAAATAAATAATGATCCACATCCGGTGGACTTTCTATAAACTACATCTCTATCCCAGTCAGCATTAGAAAATTCCAATAATTCATTATTTCTTCCTACAGCAAAGTATAAGCCCAAATTGAGGGTACATTGAATATATATCATGATTATTTTAACAAATGCCAAATTCTCTTCCTTTATATTACATTGAAAGTGGTCCACTATGAATTTTGAAATGATGATATTTATCCATGTTACAGTCAAGTAAAATAGTATTCCAATGATTCTTATGTATATGGTGGGATCCACATAAGTACCATCTTCATGCTTTCTATGTTTTTTCCTAACTACAATCAGAGTCAACATTTGTTTGGGGTCATTCTTGTTGAATTTCTTCAGAACATCTCTTACATATTTTTTCTACTAAATGATGGTGTAATCATTCTTTTGAATCATCTATAACCCTAAGAAGTATGTGAGTTCACTAATAATAGACAATTAAAATTCATATTTCATGTGATTAGAAAATACTTCCACTGATCTCAGCCTTCTTCAACCAAAAATAATATCATCCACATACACAAGAACCATAAAATGATCTTTCTGAGAATTATTCACATAGAGATTACAATCGATGCATCCTGTTTTAAACTCAAGGTTCTTGAGATAAGCATCGAGTCAAGAATGCGACATTCATGGTTCCTTATTTAGACCATAGAGATCCTTCTTTAATCTGAAAACCTTATTATCATCATTTCTAATCATAAATCTCACTGACTGTTCAATGTAGATTATTTCTCCAAGAAATCAATTTAATAATGATATTTTCAAATCCATATGATAACATTTTCACTCTCTATGAATTTCCATGGCAAGAAAAATCTTGATCGACTCTAGTATAGGTACTAGAGAAAAATTTTCTTCAACACCAATGACTTAAATATATGAATAGCCTTCACACACTAAGTGTGCCTTGTTTCTGATCACATTTACATGCTCATTGAATTTGTTTTTAAATATCCACTTTGTTCCAAACACATTGTGGATTTCATACTTATTAACATGATCCCTTGTAAAATTTTTATCAATATAATCCAGTTATCCATTCATGGCCTTAACCCATGATTCATCGTTTTTTTCTTCTTCAAATGAGTTTGGTTACACAATTGATAGGAAGACATAATGTGCTTCATTCCTCACCATCCATGTTTTTTAGGGTTTGTTCTAATCCTCAAGAATGTTTTATTGATCAATTTATGTTATTTTATTTATCATATGAGGTTTTTATGAAGTTTCATCAGCCTTGGTTTTCTCCTCTGATTCTTCTTCTAAATCATCATCATTTTTTGAGCCATAAATGTTTTTCAAGCCTTCCACTATTTTTGAATTTGAACTTATTCATTTTACACTTTCTTCTTTATCTTTAATTATATCAGTATATTAGATCCTTGAGTTATTTATGGTTTTATCTTCAATGATAATGACATCACTACTTTCAAAAATTTGTCCAAGATGATTATTTTAACAATTTTAGGATTTAATATTTATTGAATATCCATGAATTATTCCCTCATCTACAGCAACACCATACATTCTTGGTTTCCTTCTTTGTTTCAAATAGTAAATTTACTTCCAAATATATTAAATTAATTTAGATATGGATTTATTTCAAACCATTATTCATATGGTGCCTTCGTTTCTCCCATAAAAATAGTTGTTCAATTTTAACTATACACCACTACTTGAAAATCCTATTTCCAATAATGATGAGAAATATGACTCTCAATAAGTATAGTTCTATCCATATTTTTCAACTATCGATTTCTATGTTCAACAAATGCATTTTACTATGGGGTTCTCCCCACATCCACCTCATTAATTATTCCATGTTTTTAAGGTAATTTTTAAATTCAATGGATTTATATTCTCTTCCATTGTGAGAACATAGAATTTTGATTGTGCGAGAAGTTTCATTCTTGACTATTCAATGATAAATTCTCATGCAATCAAGAACTTGTTGATTCCTATGTATAATAATTACAAAATAGATTATAGTATAATAATTGATAAGAAGAATGAATTACCTCTATCTATATGTTCCATACACATTTATTGGACCATACACGTCTATGTGGATAACATTAGGTAGATCCAATGCACTTTTTTTATTCAGACTATATGAACTCCTAACCATCTTTCCTCACATGCATGCATTATAGGTCTTTTCTTGATCATGATTCATATTGGGAATGTCAAAAACTATCTTAAGCATGCATATATGTTCCATGATCTTTTTATTAAAGTGACCTAACCTCTAGTGGAACGAGTTATTTTCTTCTTCAACTATTATGTAAAAAATGTTCCCTTTACTATCAATGTGGTATAAATTTCCATCTATTTTGTATCATTTCATTAGATAATTACATGTATTTACATTGATAGATCACCCCTTTTGATTAAATTTCATTATCAGTCATGAGCCACAAAGTTGACTCACACTTGGGTGATTGTGACACAGACTGTCTACATAGATAACATAGTTTTCCTTATCTCTTCATTTGTTAGTTATGTACTTCCAGTTCCTTTGATCTTTAAAGAACCATTATTTCCAAATCTCACTATTCCATTAACATTTATTCTTTACATTATTCAAAAAATCTGCATTTCCTATCACGTGGGATGAGAATACGCTATCAATAATCAAGGTGATACTGTTCTTTGAATCTTTTAGATCTATTTCTATAAGGTTTTATTTCTCTACTTCCTTCCATGATATTGTTGATTGGGTAGAGGAAAAAGATAGCCTTTACGATATCTTTTCAATATGAATGGTTTCATCACACTCACATTCTTCTTATATATTAGAATACCTTTTTATAAGAGTAACTTCACTTGGTTTGTAGTTATTGACTTTTCTCTGAGTTTTATAGGTAATGTTCATGCCTTTCCTCTACCTATAATGAATAGGTTTATGGTCATAGTTAGAACAGTGAAAAAAATATCCATAGAAACTATTTATTCTGTATAATGAAGGATATGGTATCATTCTACATTGTTTGCTTCCAAGATATTACCCATTTATATAGCTTCTTTCCTCATCACGGTATGACATGCTATGGGCCAAAAATCCACAAAATTGAAATTTCAAAAGAGGAAATGTCTTCTCACATCTAGTCTTCTTCATTTCACCATATTTTGTAAAATTATTTGACTGGATAACATATTTGGATAAAAAGGGATAATTTTCATATCTCTTTTCTATTTTATTTGAATCTTTATTTATTAGGTCATTAGGTGCCTTTGTAATATGTCCCACTTTCTGCTTCCCTTTATTTTGTCTCATCTTTCCTCCATCCTCTAATTTTTTGGCATTACATTCAATTATAATTATCCTATACATGTATATCTCTATTAATTAAAGGCCCTATCTACTCCTTCATAACCACGTTGAGCTCTTTATAACATCTCTACATCTGAGGATCTTTCAAACTATAATTTCTTTATTGTTTCCTTTTATTTTGATTCAGTTTTCAGTTTACTCCTTAGTGTAACAACTTCTTCATCAAATCCCTTAATTGTCTTGGAATTCCTTTCCAATATTTATTTAAACTCTTTGATTAATTTTTCCTTCTCTTAAATCTTGAGATTAAATTCCAAAACATCTTCTAAACTTTCTAGAGTTGTTAAATGTTCTTCTGCCCCTTCTTCCAATCAATCAAGAATATCAACATACTACTTTGAATCTTCTAGAATGGATCTCATCTTTCTATTTTTTTCCTTTGAATTTCAATCTTATCAAGAGAACCCTCATGTTTCACATTGATATCAACAACACCAAAAAAATTATAATCTTTATCTTTTGAAGGATCTACCACTTCAAGTATTTCCATCATTGATGCTTGGGTTTCAGTTTAAATATTTGGTTCTATATCCTCTAAAAAGTTATTATCATCTTGTTCTTATTTACAAATGTAACCCTTTCTCTATAATTTTATTCTCGGTTTGTGGTATCCCTTTTGGGGAAGCATTTTTTATCCTTTTATATGATTCATACTTCCCTTTCATCATCATCTCACTTCGTTAAGCACCGAAATGAAATGTTCCAAACTCAACCACATTGAAAAAAGTCTAGAGGAATATTTCATTCAAATCTCCCTTTTCCTCTCTTGAATTTCGTGTAAAAAATAAATAATTTCATCATCCTCAATATATTTATCAACACTGTTTCTATAAATCTCATGTTTTACATGGATTTTAATTCCATTTATTTACATACTCAAGTTGTGGAATCTTCTAGTTTGACTCTCATTTCATAAGCTCCCAGAATTCTTAGAAGATCATCAACAAAAGAATTAGATAAATCTATTTCCTCAAGGGATAACACTTTTGGATTATACAGAGGTGTAATCCTTATCAATATTTTCATCATAATGTTAATATCTTTATTTTATTCACCAGGTATTAGAATTTCTCAAACAAAATCAATAATTTTATTAAAAAATGTATCTTCAATTTCATTAGGATGAATTTTTAGATCATCAAACCTATTGTAAAAAATATGGAGTTTGGAGTCTTTAAAATTTTTATTTCCTTCTTATATATTTTTCATTTTATCCTCAATAGACTTGGATGAAGTGAGACTCATCACCTTTAAATAGATTTTATTAGATGAAGCTGCATTAACGAAATTTTTTTACTTTAGAATTTATTTTAAGCATTTTCTTATCTATTTTATTCTTATAAAGACTCATCTCATCAGTGACCTAAATCCACTATGCAGTGGAACAAAGAACATATATCCCAAGGTATATCAAATGATATCTCATTATAATCTTCCAAATTTGGATATTGCTTCCATAAAAAAGGGGGACTCCTCTATTATTCACCGAATTCTCCATGATAACAATAGAGGAAAGATTTAACTCCAACAACCTGTACGCTCTAATACAACTTCTAAGACCTCGAAACAACCTGGTAGGGAAGGGGTGAATCAGTGTGTCAATGCTTTCTTTTAAAGTGATGGATCTTATTTACTTGTTGGTAGAAACTAATTAAACATGTCTAATGTAATTGTGCAATAATTAAACCTTCACACAAAGAGACAACACAACAGTTTTACTCAGTTCACCACTAAGGGATAGTCCACGGAGTATACGTTGAAAGTGTGTCAGTCATACCTAAATCCACTAATCCTCACTAGTTTATAAATACATAAGTTCAGAAACAATCACTCTATTCAATCCACATTAACTTTACTAGATTATAAGGATATCATAATGACTCCCTTAAAACACATCAGCTGACTCCCCCTAACTCATTTATTTAGGTGAAGTTTTACTCAGTTTAACGACTTGAAGTTAACTATAGTATATTGGAGTTTAAGACTTCTTCCATTACTATCATGAGGCTCTTATTGCATCATAGTCCTTTGTTAAAGCACCTAAAATCACTATTCACAAAAACCAGATGTTCAACACTATTTTTATAAAGCTTCTATCCTTCGTGAAACCCCCATGTATGTTTCAATGAAATTCTAACTTGTAAACACACACACTTTTGTGAAGCACCTTCATGAATATTCTTTTCAAAGATAACTACATTCACAAAGTAAAATCCATTCGCAGGACACTAATTCATTTCAAAATAATCATTCATCACAAAAATAATTTTTCTAAGATACCGAACCATTGTTCAAGACCAAGTAATTATTTTCATGATGATCAAGCTCACAATGAATACCTAATTCACAAATCTCTTAGAATTCATGAATTCAGAACGATTCAGCCTTTTCTCTAATTATTTTCATCTAAAATAAATTTTTGTTAGCCACCTATTTATAGGTATAAATATTCATGAAGATCCCAATCCTCCAATAGATTTTTTGTGAACCTCCAAATTCATGTTCGTGAAGCTCCTTCAATTTCAAGGCTTTAGTGAAATTTCACTCGTTCATGAAAATTATCATTTTTGTGAATAAAGACCCTCATACCATCATGAAGTCATGATACTCTTTCATACTTATGAAGAATCCTCATCCTTCCATTGTGTATTCAGGAATCTTTTTCTCGATGCTCCATATATTTTTGAAGCTCAACCATCAAGAAACCCAGACTTTGTGAAACTCTTTCATTAACCATATTTGAGATGATTCAATCCAGAAAAAAAACTTTTTATGAATCTTATTCATGATGATCCTTACCTTCACAAAACATACACCTTCTATATTTTGAGATGAAAAATTTGGAAAAAACTAAGAAATGATTCCACCTTCAACACTATAGTTAGCTTTTACTCTAAAATCACTTTCCATACAAACTCCATGGTCAACATAGAATGGATTGAAAATTAACATAAACTAGACTTCATTACCTTTTTCAAGGTGTGATAGGCCTTGGTTCCAACAATTTTAAGATCTACATTGGGGGTGTAGGAACCTCCGTCACAATATTTTCCACTTTGGGTCACTCCCTCGTGGTTTTGTTCTTCTCTAGGGCTCACTGCCGACTAGGGTAGCTCACTGCTCATCCCACTCTAAAAATTCCTTGTGATGGGAAGATGATAGATGGGGATTATATACCATTCCCAAAAACTCGCTATTCTCTAATGTGGGATAGGTAAATAGGTTTCATATCATGACACCCATATATCACATCATGACACCAGAGAAGCCAGCAACCATGACCCACTGGTCACACACTATCAATCATTTGGGACTCCAAAAATATCCCCCTTAGTGATTGACCATTGAATTAGAGGATTACTACCTACTCTAGTACAAATTATAGGATATACATTAGGGCTTCAGGACCCTCCATCACAATATTGTTCGCTTTGGGTCACTCCCTCGCATTTTTGTTCTCGAGCAGGGCACACTACCACCATAGTTTCCAGAAAACATGACATGTAGGGCACACACTATCATTAATTTGTGACTCCAATAAATGAAAATAGAAATTTATAAATCCTAAATAACTTATCAATAATTTATAAGTTATTAAAATTTTGGGTATATGTGGAGATATGATAGAAACAAGATGTTTCCCCTAATGAAGTCTCAATTTTATGGTTACTTAGGCCACACAATGTCCTACTATGGTGTAGTTGAAAGATTCTTTCAAGGAGAAATAATTAGAACCACAAAAGTGAGAAAGTAAAAATATCCTTTATATTTGTATGGAAATTAATTCAATGTATATTTTATCAATTACTCTGACTTTGGGAATAATGTTGTTAATTATATGAAAATTAGTGTAAATTTCCCTATGGAAGACAAAGGATATTATATGTGTAATGTCCAGACCTGGGTACCCCACACTGGTGCCCCAAGTCAGACCACCACATGACCTAAAGAGCACCTCCCCATATACCAATGGATGTCGACTAGCGTGAGGCTTTAATATCAATTCTAGGGAGAGAATACCCTATTTTTCATCTTTTATTAGAGTAGAACACTAGTTAAAATAAAGAAAAAATAGAGGAAGCATATATATTATCTTAGACAAAACCAATATTAAAAGATGACAAAAAATAGAAGTACATAATCAAAAATGAACAATAGATATGTCATGCTAAGTACAGGCTATGTATCAAATGAATACAAAAATGTAAATACACAAGAAACTCTTAATAAGGTCCCAAACCGTGTTTGGTTCCATCGTCTATGATCCATCCCAGCTCAGCCAACTAGTAAAGGGTCTTTTCCCTTAACCTGTCCCGAAAACACAAAGTCTATTCAAGTACTGATCAGGAATCTTGAGTAGTGTGTGAGTGTAGCTCAGTAGGCCAACACCAATGGTGTCTAAAACAAATCCAATATATAATAGTGTATGCATTTATATAAAGAATAAAATACAAGTAATAAAGTAAGCAGTTTAAATTTATTCAATAATCCTTTATTTAACTGCATAAACCCCAGGGTTCTCATGGACACCAGTATCTCAATACCTTTATCTACCCATGATGGAGTCTAAACCATTTATCATATTCAATCCATAGTCATTATATCATATGGTCTTCCATTAACCATTTAATTCAATTCATATATAGCCAATTGAAGCCATAATCCAATGTGAATAAATAGGTGTAAAACATCATGTCTAGCACCCTCATGAGTATTTGGAGCATCAGTCCATGTCTCACACCCCATGGGTATTTGGATCCTTAGTCCATGTCCCGTATAAGAATATTTTCATACATGTTGGTGTAAAACACCATGTCTAGCACCCCATGAGTATTTGGAGCATCATTCCTTGTCTCACACACTTTTTTATCAATCATACATATATATCATGGGTGTAGAACGCCATGTCTAGCACCTTGTGAGTATTTTGAGCATTCATCCCTATCTCACACCCCATTTATCAATCATACATATATATCATGGGTGTGTAACATCATGTCCAGCACCCCATTTCTCAATCGTTCACAATATATCACTATATCACAACTTCCAATATTTCATAACAATTAAATTTAATCAATATTAACCCCCTTACCACATTTCACATCATAATGTAAATATAATTAATTTAACAATTAATCAATCAAAATATAATAATTTCATAATCACATTGTTCCATTAATTAATTCAAAAATTAATTAATCAGGTCAATCTCTTTAATTAATTCAACAACTAATTAAACACAAAAATTTCATTTATTAATTCAATAATTAATTAATCACATCAATTCCTTTAGTTAATCCAACAATTGACTAATTACATCACTTTCAGTAGTTAACTCAAAAATTAACAAATCACATTAATAACATTAATTAGTTTGATATTTGATTAATTAAATAAATAACATTAATTAATTCAATAATTAAATAATCATGTTAATAAAATTAATTAATTCAATAATTAATTAATCGCATCAATTCCCTTAGTTAATTCAACAATTAACTAATCACATCAACTACATTAATTAATTAAAAAATTAATTAATAACTTCAAATCTATTAGTTAATTCAACAATTAACTAATCAAACCACTTTCATTACTAAATCAATAATTTGTCTATCACATAAATCCCCTAAATTAATTCCCTCATTAATTAAGTATGGATATCCCATTAATTAATCCATAAATTAATTAATCAATATCCTCAAACCCAATATCCTATAATTAATTCAACAATTAATTATTCAAGTCAATAATCTCAATATATCATAATTAATTCTACAATTAATTGTTTAAAATTGAAAATCTCATTGCCCCATAATTAATTCAAAAATTAATTATCCAATTATGTCAATTCATATCTAAAAAATCCACAATAATTAATACACTAATTAATTAATATAAGTCATTCAATTTCACCATCACAATAATCCTCATTAATTAATTCACCAATTAATTAATCTATATCATTGAATCACACCATCTCAACAATCCTCATTAATTAATTCACCAATTAATTAATCTAAATAATTCAATGAATTCAACAAAAAAATCTGCATTAATTAATTCTCTAGTTAATTAAACCCTTTATTTAATTCAATAATTAAATAATCATATATATCCCATTCATTAATTCAGAAATTAATTAATCCATTTATTTAATTCATAAATTAATTAATCACATAACACCTATTAATTAATCCATAAATTAATTAATCAAATTATTTAACTCAATATTTAAATAATAACATAACTCCCATTAATTAATACATCAATTAATTAATTTATTTATTTAATTCAACAATTAAATAATCACATAAATCCAATTAATTAATTCATCAATTAATTAATCCATTTATTTAACTCAACAATTAAATAATTACATAACTCCCATTAGTTAATCCGTCTATTAATTATCCCATTTATTTAATTTAATAATTAAATAATCACATAACACCCATTAATTAATTCATAAATTAACTAATCCATTTATTTAATTCAACAATAAAAAAATCTCATAAATATCATTAATTAATTCACCAATTTATTTATACATTTCTTTATTTCAACAATTAAACAATATCATAACTCCCATTAACTAATTCGTAAATTAATTAATCAATTTATTTAATTCAAAAATTAAATAATCACATAACTCCCATTAATTAATTCATCAATTAATTAATCCATTTATTTAATTCAACAGTTAAGTAACAACAAAACTCTCATTACTTAATTCATCGATTAATTAATTCAAACCCACAATCACAAAAACCCACATAATTAATTCATTAATAAATTATTCCCACTTACTAAAATAAATAAACCCAATTAATTCCTCAATTAATTGTTATATCTGAATCAATAAAATATCCCCAATAAATTCATCGATTAATTTTTATATATCCACCAATTTAATAATCATAAAAATATCTAATAATTAATTCTGCAATTAATTATCCCCATTTAACAACTTCAACATAACAATAGTTAATGCATAAATTAATTATTAAATTTCAAAAATCTTTATCCCTCTACAATTAATTCAAAAATTAGTTATCCAAATCACAATTTCATAATCTCATAATTAATTTACCAACTAGTTTTTCATGATCGGAAATCCCAATATCCCATTTTCACATTTCCATTAATTAATTTATTCACCAAAATAACTAATTTAATCAAAAAATGAAATTTCCAAACATCTAATAAAAAATCTATAATTACATACACAAAATTGTTTTCAATACTATGGGATTTGAATTTTAGACCTACTACCTCAAGAATGGTGATGAATTATTATGAATGGATAATCCCAATTTGAAGTAGATCAGCCAAGAATGTGATGATGAAAACAGTCTCGATCCAAAATCTAAATCCATAGTTAAATGAAACAAGATCTCTTAAATCTAAATCTGAATCAAACTATCCTAGATCTCAATTCAAAAAATCTATATATAGATCCAATAATATTAGATATAGATTCAATAAATCTAAATCTAGATCCAACAAGCCTAGATTTAGATTTAAAAAATCTTGATCTAGATCCAACGATCCTAGATCTAGATTCAAAAAAATCTAGATCTATCTCTAAAAAAGGATAAAAAAATTCTTTTATCGGATAAGAGGAGTGGAAGTGAGAGTGGGAGATCTAAATGAGAATAACACTCATACTCGTGAGGTACATGGAGGGTCCTCAGTCGAAGATAGTGGTTCATGGAGGATATTTGTTCTAAGAAGGAAGTGTATAGAGGAGCTTTGGTCCAAGTTGGAGGTGCATAGAGTCTCTTGAGGGTTCATATGGGAGATACCCCTTTTTTCAATTTTCCACCAAAATCTCATCACCACCCCCTTTAAGATAAATTCAAAAGAAATTACATTTTTTGTAATTTCTTTTCATGACATTTTTATGAGTGGTGAAAACTACTTTCATGACATGTCAAAACATGGTGAAAACTAATTTCGTGACATGTCAACATATGATTAAAACTATTTTCGTAACATGTAGAAATTTGGTGAAAACATTTAAAAGGGGTGTAAATTTTAAAATTTGTAAATTAATTCAATCCTAGAATTAAATTCACAGGGCCTACCCAAAACAATTCACCTCATGAATTTAGTTTATGATGTGTATTTCTTCTATAGTAAGAACTCACCATTTATCATGCTACACCCTTGGAAAAAGATTGGATCTTACAATCTCCCTACCTTATAACATATTGTTATCAAGAATTACTCCCAATAACCTATAATATTATTTGTAAAAAATATTGGGCTAGAGATCCCTAATATCCAATTCTCTCTCCCAAGTTTCCTCCAACACATGCCCAAGTTTCCACATCATACGAACTATCTGCTCGGTGTTTTCCTATAACTCTTCTTCACTATGATTTTATACATGTATCGAATTCTCCAAAAAGGATGTATCGGTCTCAAGATCAAATTTAACAACATGCCCAGTGCATTTCCCAACTCACTAATCTCATTAACTATAAGGACACCATCCAACATTAGCACTCAGACTTACCTTCAAAAACTACCTATAATAGACGCACATCCACCACCTCCATGGCCCACCTAGACTTTCTCGAGGAATTTAAACAAACACCTTATAGGTTTATCATTTTAATTTTGATTACACCACTTCAAACCAATAGTATTTCTCCCCACACCTACTATTGAAATATCTCTCCCACCTTAGGAGCATTATTAACATTTATTTGTTAAGAAACTCTGCCACCATGGTATTCATCAACCTCCTATCCAACCTGAGAACCACATTTATAAACTATCGATGGTATACCTACAACCATCCAAATCAACATATACCTTTTAATAATATAAAACCCATGATTCCCCATATCCAACCAAAACATATTTAGGTAGCTAGTAATAAAGACATAGCTTTTTCATCATACCCGGGACGATTTCAAGGTAGATGACATGATCACCACTAATTTAAAGTACGCTAAGAAATCGTCATGGAGGCATATATATATAATTACTAATACACGCATTTCATAACAAAAGTTTATCACATTTAAATTTTAGTAAAATCACAACAATACATAACAAGTATTTCCCATTTTTCCTGCCACACGGTCAAAGCCGAGGCACTATTTCCACCCTTAACCATCCTATATTTAGGTGCTGGTCAACATGGGTAAACACATTATCATTGATCATGTTTCTAATTTGGACACCCATTAATTCAAATCATTCATAATTTTATAATATGTATCAATTTAATGTTAGGAACATTTTCATTTCAATTTCATAGGCAATTAAAAACATTTCAAGTTCTACAACTTACCTAAAATACATTTTTTTGTCTCTTCCTAAAATGATTCATGTCGCAAAAATAATCATGTGTTCCTAGAATGATTCTTGTTAACACAACTCACATGAATTACCGATCCATGAGTCAAATATCAATATATCATTGAAATAATAATCACACCACACAACAAGTGTGTCACCCAAGGTGAAATAACATTCAACTACGACAGCAAAAAGCAGTAAAAACAATCACACCTTGAGCACTTGGGTTCTCCCTCATACATGGGGTAGAAACTCCCCAGAATGAGATTATAACCAAGCCCTGACTCTTCCAAATCTCTTATATACCTTTCAAAAATTTTAAGACAAAAGAAGAAGAAATGAAAATTAGAGCTATGATACCACTTTGTAACGTCCCGGACAGGGTGTCATGCACCTGTGCCACGAGTCGGACCACCACATGACATCAGGCATGCCTAATTGTACGCGAAAGGTTTTCGACTATAAATTAGGGTCTTATATATATCATGGGGAGACTATATGAACTTTTTTTCTTTTAAAAAATTAATACACTAGCATAAATAAATAAACAATAGTAAAATCATATATATTACCCTAGAAAAAACCAGCATCACAAGATGACCAAAACTTGAAACACATAATCAAAACGTAATATTAGACATGACATGCTATGTATGTTCCAAGTGTAAAATTAAAACCAAAATGTAAATACAAAAAAAACTCCCATGTGGGTCCTAAATGAAATTCGGTTCCCTCATCCATGCTCTATCCCAAATCGTCTATCTAGAATAGGGCCTTTTCCCCTAACCTGTCTGGAACACACAAAGTCTATTTGGGTACCAATAAAGCATCCCAAGTAGGGTTTGAGTAAAACTTAGTAGGCCACAACCAATAGTGTCTAAAATAAATATAGTCTATAATAATGTATACGGTTGTATAAATAATAAAATAAAAGTAATAAATTAAATAGTTTTTCATTTATTCAATTATCCTTTATTTATCGCATAAACCCCTGGGTTTCCATGGACACCCATATCTCAATACCTACTTCTGCTCATTATGGAGTCTAAATCATTTCTCATATTCAATTGAAAATCATTATATCACATGGGATTCCTTTATCCATTTAATTAAATTCATATATGGCCAATTGGATCTATAGTCCAATGTTAGTAAATGGGTGTATAACGTCATGTCTAGCACCCTCATGGGTATTTGGAGCATCAGTCCTTATATCACACCCCATTGCTATTTGGAGCCTCATTCCTTGTCCTATAAAAGAATATTTTCATGTATTTTGGGTGTATAACGTCATGTCTAGAACCCTATGATTATTTGAAGCATCAATCTATGTCTCACACCACGTTTTACAATCATACATATATATCATGGGTGTAGAATTTCATGTCTAGCACCACCTGAGTATTTAAAGAATCATTCCATGTATCACACCCAGTTTATCAATAATACATATATATCATGGGTATAGAATGTCATGTCTATCACCCCATTTCTCAATTATTCACAATATATCACATATATCATAGTTTACCATATTTCATAACAATCAAGCTTAATCAACTTTAACCCCTTATCACATTTTACATCAAAATGTCACATTAATTAATTTAATGATTAATTATTCAAAATATAACAATTTGATAATAACATTGTACCATTAATTAATTAAAAAATGAATTAATCGTGTCAATCTCTTTAATTAATTCAACAGTTAATTAACCACAACAATTTCATTAATTAATTCAAAAATTAATCAATCACTTCAATTCCTTTAGTTAATCCAGCAATAAAATAAAAACATCACATTCATTAGTTAACTCAATAATTAACTAATCACATCAATAACGTTAATTAATTTGAGAATTAATTAATCATGTAATTAACATTAATTATTTCAATAATGAATTATTCACATAAATTTTCTCAATTAATTAAAAAATTAACTAATCACATAAAATACATTAATTAATTAAATAATTAATTAATAACTTAAATTATATTAGTCAATTCAAAAATTAACTAATCAAACCACTTTCCTTAATAATTTAACGATAAGTTTATCATGTAAATCCACTTAATTAATTACCCAATTAATTAAGTATTTCAATACCAATAATAAATTAATCAATATCCTTAAACTCAATATCCTATAATTAATTCTGAAAATTAATTATTCAAATAAAAAATATCAATATCTCATAATTAATTCTATAATTAATTTTCCAAAATTTAAATTCTAATTTCCCCTTAATTAATTCAAAAATTAATTATCCAATTAAATCAATTCAATATCCAAAAAATCCATATTAATTATTTCACCCATTAATTAATCCAATTCATTCAATTACACCGTCAAAAAAACCATAATAATTAATTCTCCAATTAATTAATCTAACTCATTTGACTTCTTCAATACAAAAATCTCCATTAATTAATTCGAAAATTAATTAATCCCTTTTTTTAATTAAAAAATTAAATAATCACATAACTCCCATTGATTAATTCATCAATTAAATAATCTATTTATTCAATTAAACAATTAAATAATTGCATAACTCCCATTAATTAATACCTCAATTAATTAATCCATTTATTTAATTCCACAATTAAATAATAACGGAACTCCTTTTAATTAATTTATCAATTATTTAATCCATTTATTTAATTCGATATATAAATAATCACATAAATATCATTAATTAATTCATAAATTAATTAATCCATTTATTTATTTCAACAATTAAATAATCACACTACTCCCATTAATTAATCCATCAATTAATTAATCCATTTATTTAATTCAACAATTAAATAATTACATAACTACCATTAATTAATTCATTAATTACTTAATCTATTTACTTAATTCAATGGTTAAATAATCACATAACTCTCATTAATTAATTCATCAATTAATTAATCCATTTATTTAATTCAATAATTAAATAATCACATAACTCCAATTAATTAATTCATAATTTTAATTAATCTATTTATTTGATTCAAAAATTAAATAATCACATAACTCCCATTAATCAATTCATCAATTAATTAATCCCTTTTATTTAGTTTATCAATGAAATAAACCCATTACTATAATTAATTAATTAAAACCCACAATCACAAAAACCCACATAATTAATTCATCAATTAATTATTCCAAATTAATCAAATCAATAACCCCAATTAATTTATCAATTAATTGTTACATTTTAATCAATTCAATATCACCAATTAATTCATCAATTAATTATTCTCTCTCTATTAATTTAACAATCATAAGAAGTCTTTGATAACTAATTCTACAATTAATTATCCCTATTCAACAACTTGAATATAATAATAATTTATCAAAAAATTATTTATTCAATTTAAATAATCTTTATCTCGCAATAATTATTTAAGAAATTTATTATCCTAATCACAATTTCATGGTCTCGTAATTTATTAACCAATTAATTGTTCATGATCTAAAATCCCAATTTCACATCTCCTTAATTAATTAATTCTCCTAAATAATTAATTTAATCAAAAAATAAAATTTCTAAACATCTAATAGTAATTCTAAAATTGCATACACATAATTGTATTCAACACTATAGATTTTTAATTTTAGACCACCTACATAGAAAACGGAAAGAATGTTTGCCAATGAATAATCCTAATTTTAAGCAAATCAATTGAGAATGCGACGATGAACATGGTCTAGATCTGAATCCTAAACCCATAGTTAAATGAAACAAGATCTCATAAATCTAGATCTAAATCCAACAACACTATATCTAGATTCAACAAATCTAGATATATATCCAACAATCCTAGATCTATAGTCAAAAAATATAGATCTAGATCCAACCAGCCTAGATCTAGATTCAACAAATCTAGATCTAAAACCAATGAGTATAATTCTAGATTCAACAAATATAGATTTATATCTAATGAGCCAAGATCTTGATTCAAAAAATCTAGATCTAGAACCAGCAGTAGATAAACAACATTATTTAATCTGAGAATATGAGTGGAAGAGAGTGATAGATCTAGACGAGAAGAACACCCATACCCAGAAGGTTTAAGGAGAGTCTTCGGTCAAATATTGTGGTGCGTGGAGGAGCTTTGGTCAAAGGAGAAGGTGTGTGGAGGAGCTTTACTCTAAGGTGGAGGTGCAAAGATGCTCTCGAGGGTTCATATGGGTGACCCCCTTTTTTATTTTCCCCCCAAAATCCCTTCACTACCCCTTTAAAAAAATTAAAAAGGAATTACATGTTGCATAATTTGTTTTCATGACGTGTTTACTAGTGGTGAAAACTACTTTCATGACATGTTGAAATATAGCTAAAACCACTTCTCGGACATATTTAAATGAGGTGAAATACTTTTACAAGGGGTGTAAAATTATAAAATTTTGAATTAATTCAATCCTTGAATTAAATTCATAGGTTCTAAAAAAATAATTCATGTCATGAATTGGGTCCATAATGTGTATTTTTTCTGCAGAAAAAACTCACCACTTAATCCTGATGCACCCCTAGAAAAATATGGGATCCTATATTATGAATGATAACCCAAATCAACTCCATTAATAAATAGATTTTATCCATTGGAGGAAGAGGAATATTTTCTAATTTTTTGTGCAAAATAATATTATAAGATATGAACATACATCTCAACTCATTTCTGGATTTCATAGAAAGAGTAAAAGCTACAAAAAAAATAGAATGTTATTCTTGATGATATAGATTTAATGTCTATAAGTAATAGTGGTGAGTAGATTCTTTAAAGTCATTCTTCATCCCATATGATGGAAAATATGAATCTAATCAAGAATTTTCACGGAAGAGTATATAAAACCAAACAGTTTCGAAATGAGGGGGCATTGGAAATTAAAGGAAGCGAAAAGAACCATTTCTCAATAGATGAATTAAAAAATATTGAAGTTATATAGGTTTATAGAGTTATAAATATTCAATTGAATTCGATAAAGTTATGTGACATAGGTTTATAAGTTACATTTAACTAGAAAGGCATAAATTTTAAAGGAAATGCTAAAAATTTATTATAAAGGGATTGAGTACTTATGGGAACTTATATTAGGTATATAATAAGAATAATATTTGTCTCCTTATATTATAATAGGATAACATTTTATGACATTGTATTCTTGGTCACATTAATCAATAGTTTATGAAGAATCAATCAATATGGTAAGCTAATATCGATATTCTGTTATTGAAGAGGAACAGATAAAATATATGAGATTCATGATCAATGTAAAATACAGTGAGAAACCCTTACCATATAAACAATAAGTGAGAAAAATATATTAAATATGGTGCACATCAATGTATATTTTCCAAACAGTTAGTCTATAAATTACGGTGAGAAGCAATTTGAACTATTTATTTATGAAAAAAATGATGGAATGTTCTATGTTTATGAGGTCAAAGAGATAAATTTTAGACCATATCAAAATATTATGAAGAAAAACATAAAATGAAACTTGAAAATGAATAAATATACTATGATGAGGAAATGGAACTAAATATACTTTTATAAATGTTGATAATTGTTTATATAAATATAAATAAAGTATGAATTTAAATAGAAAGTAATCCTCAATATAATTATGTTGTGGAAGGGATGAATTGTGTGGAAAATAATATTTCCATGAAGTTGTTGATAGTAATAGGTACCTAATATTGTTACTGTAATGATCAAATTCAAGTGTCTATGTGCACTCATAATTGAGTGTTTCTCAGTCCTAGAGAAGATAATAAGACATATTAAATGTGGCATGGTAAGAAACCCTCACTAAATAATCTCAGAGTATTAAAAATAAAATTTTATATTTGGAATAAAGAGATAAATCAGGGAAAGACTGGTAATGCTGTAAATGAATAAATATTTAAAGGTTATTCATTAAAGATTAAATCTTATAAATGTTAAAATAAATTTTGCAATAATATTGTTGAAATTAGTGATGTGAAATATGTTAAATATGAACAAAATTATAATTATGGAATCTTTTTCTATAAAGAAGTGAATAAATAATTAGAAGATATTATTGTGGATTCAGGAGTATCTCAACATCCTCTAATTTATTTTGATTCAGAAGTTTAATCATAGGATAGGAATATTGAATAAGGGGGTCAACATGTTCCTTAAAAAATAATAAGTAGAGTTGAGGCTGATCCATTCAATATTGTTGTAGAAAAATATAATAAAATGTAAACCCAAAGGAAAAGAAGAATGGATTACATTGTTTTATTATTAGAGGTTGATTTAACTTCATTTGAATAATTCATAAAATATGGATCCTAGGTGAAATCCATGAATAAATATATTGACCAAATTGATAAAGTTAAAACTTTGTAACTTGTGGAAAAATCTAGACATAATTATATGGTTTTCACAAAATGGGTTTTCAAAAAAAACTTGATGGGAATGGAAATAGGTCTTGAATAAATCAAGGCTAGCGTGTAAAGGATATGCATTGTTTGAAGGATTTTATATTGAAGAAATATTCACTCTAGTAATAATAATGTTATCAATAATAATTTTTCTTGTAGTGGATGTTCAAAGGAAGTTCAAATTTTATCAAATAGATGTGAAGAAATCATTTATGATTGGTGAGATGAAGAAAACAAATATATAAATAAATCAGTAGGATTTTTTATTGTAAATGATGATTCAAAGGTGTGTATATTGAAAAAAAAATTAATTGATTAAATTAAATGCCTCAGGCTTGGTATACTTGACTGGACTAATATCTATGAAAATTAATGTTTGATAAATCAAGGGTTGATCATAAAATCTACATGAAAAATCAAATTAAGATAATTTCATTGTGATAGTGTATTTGGATAACATAATATTTGGTGGAAATAAATATTATTTTATTGATAAGTTTTCACAATTGTTATGTTAATAATTTGAGATGTTATTGAATGGAGATTTGAATTTAGTTCTTGGACTAAATTATATTAAAATGAAGAAAACACACTTATCTCATAGTAGAAATATTAATTACTAGTGTTAAGAAAGTTCATAATGGAGGAATATAAACCAGTTTCAACATCAATATTATTTAGAATGAAACTCATAAAGCATAAGGGTAGTGAGAGAGTATTATCAATATTTTATCGAAGAATCATTGGAAAACTACTCTATTATATAGAAAAAGACCTAATATATTCTTTTTTTGGTTCTTAGAAGAAATATTTCAAAGTTTCTCAATGAAATAACAAGATTTCACCATGAAGTGATTAATTTGGTTTATTTAGGGAACACTGAATTATAGTTCAGTTTTCATGGCTAGAGAATATTAGGATTTGATATCAAATTCAGATGATGATTGGTCTGGTTATAATGTGGATTGAAAATCTATAAGGGATAGATATTTCTTCATTATAATAAATTTATTCGGATGGATGAGTAAGAAATATGATTATGTATCATTGATTACTATAGACATAGAATATATTTCAGCTACTAAGGCATTTACATAGATGATGTAGATAAATAATAAATTAAAATATATTTTGTGATAACCAATGTTAATAATATGTGACAATAATTGTTCTATTGATTTAAAAAATCATTAAAACTCTATCGCACAAATCATATTGAGATCTTGTATCATTTTATAAAGGTGAGGGTGGACCAAAATATTATTATATCTGAGTTCATTGAATCAAATAATCTATTTACATATATATTTACTAAACTATTGGATACACTTATATTCAACATGAACAATTTAAACCTAAGAGATCAACCACTTACCTTAAACTAAATAGATATTAATTTCCCCTCTCCCCATTTAATATAATTATTTATTTTGATTTTTTTTTTCTTATAATAATTTAACTCAAGTTGAGTATAAGAATATAGGGGATACACTATCAATGGGTATGTGGAAGCAAAAAATAGGGTTGATATATAATTATTGAGATTATTTTAGAAATTAATTCACTATCTTATTCCCTAAAATGATCCGTTTCACTCATAGTCTTAGATAAATTGTTAAAATCTATTTATTATGTTTTTAGACTCATAAAGGTTTCATGAATTCTAGTATACAATCATAACATGAATCAAATAATATTTTTAATTTTATTGTTAAAGAAGAGAGAAATAATTTCAAAGCAATAAAAAATGAATAGTATAGTTATCAGGTGTTTATATAGGATTTAAAAAATAAATAAGAGAGATCATATTAAGGATTGATAATAAAATAAAATTGTGGATATTGTTACAACCAACAGTTTTTAATAGTATTTTTCATCAATTTTAAGTCTATTAAGTGTCACTTGAAGTATGTGAATCTGTTTGAATTTGACTGGATATGGTTGGATATATGTTTTTATTATTCAAAAAGTAGTAAAAATCCAAAGGATATAAGTTCTGAGAATGTTCTTATGAGTTTGAAATTTGGATTCCAAAAATTTAAAATCCAAACATTTGATGTTAAAATGGTATGTAAGCTCCCATTTTATGTAATGTTAAAATTATAATACATATTATTTACATGACTGGACTATTAGAGAAAATTGATTAGGAAGAAAACACATTGTAAATGAAAGGGTAAATTTCAGGATTATAAAATCCATATGGAAAATCTAGAGGACCATAATGAGAATTTTAGAAGTCGTATAGGAGTAATTATTTTATATATAAGAGTAATAAAAAACCAAAGGAGGATCTTTCAAAGTATCAACTCTTCTAAATTTAAATAGAAATGGGCACAGAAGCATGGTAAAATTGGTTTTGTTGGGTGTTTTCTCTGGTAAAACATTATTCCATCATATTTATTGTAATATTCCATGTATGAATAGTATCAAACCCTAATATTGGAATTTTGAAAAGATATCACATTATGGAGTTTTAAAAATTGGTAAGTCCTAACCAGTTTTGATGATTTGTATCTTCTTCAACTCTTGGGGGTTATAGAATGAATTTCAATAGCTCTAATGGATTTGAATAGTTTATATTTACTCAAATATAAATAAATATATGGATTTGATATTAATGAACTTGGAAGTTGACTGAACCTTTAATATTGAATTAGAAATTCAAAATTATTAGGGTATATTGTAATCATCTATATATAAGAAAATAAATGAGTAAAGTAGAGGGATTATAAAAATATGTAATATAGAAAAGAAGAGTGAGGATATGTGGAATTCATTGAATATAAATAATTCAATGAGTGGGTTTATATTATGATTAATTTTAATTAATATCAATCTTTGATGTAAATATTCATTTTTTATAGCATTGAATATCTATAAATTTAGAGGAGAGTATCATGGAGAACACCTATTATAGTCTTATTTTGTACATTTAATTGATAAATTTGTGAGTTCAAATTGGGTGTTAATATTATCTATTTTAACACTCTTATAAAGTAATGAGTGGGAGAGAGAAAGTGTTTGTGGAACTTTGATGAGAATTTGTCTTGTATTAATGATTATAATAACAAACTAGTGGTGTATATATTATTTGGTATATCAACATAATATTGATATGTGCTACTTAGATATATTATAGTGTGGTTGAAACAAGTGAAATAATTATGTTTATGCTATATTATTTCCCTATAAATAGTTATTTCTTATTTTTGATAATTTTTATAGGCTTAATGTGTCTTTACCAATGATAAGAAAATATCCTATTAGTCTTATGAAAATAATAAATTTTAAGACACTTGAATTTACCCCCCCTAATGGTGTATAGTGGGAACTCATGTAACAACAAGAATCCTATGACAATATGGTCTAACATTCCCCAACTAACCATACTAATATCACTCTAATAAGGCTCACCCTCTCATAGGAGGTAATAAACCTTGCCTTAGTTTCTCTACCAATCATTTTCTTAGTGAGACTACTCAAACCTCCACTTTATACTACCTTATGATCTACTCCTAGAACTTATAGATGAATCTTGATACTTCCTCGACATGCAACCCTTAATTTAGTTCTAAAATAAAACAACTTCTTGATTCATGACCTTTTAAAATATTGTTAGTTTGAATGAATACACCTGGGATCAAAGAGAACGCCTCTTTCCATCTTCAAAATACCTGAACCTAACAATATAATCACTCACAAGTGTATGTGTGAATGATAATAAATCAGTAAAGTTAGTGAAATATTCCATCATTGAAATGTACCCCTATACCATATGCATAAACTACCAAAACATGTCGGACCTTAGGGTCTCTAAAAAATGTTATTAAATAAACATGATAGAAATTATTTCTATGTTAATCATGCATGCAGGTCTTCCTAAACTAGAATATCCCACTATTTCTTTTCTAGTCCCCAAATATTTTACTCTTGAAGCTTCACCTTCCTCTAAAGTGGTGCTTGAATATAGTAAAATATTATTTTCATGGACTCTATTTTATACTCTATAACCAGAGGTCTACCCTCACCCACAAAGAGTAGTCCATGATATAGTTGGAACACATGGGTAAATTTTGATATGGTCAACCTGACCCTTTGTTCCCCATTCCACATAGACTGTAGAACCTAAAGAAAACTCTCTTTGAGATATTGATTGATAATATGATCAGGAAAAACAAGTCGATTCAACTCCACTTCTTGTACAGAATGATCTCCCCACACTCTTGGTGTTCAAGAATTGGTCATAGAAGTGTCATATCACTACTATTCCAAGTGAAAAATTAGAACACATTTCACCATGAGTATAAATATCATAGTTTAGGGTAAGAAATATTAGGCACATACCGCTCTACCCTAAACACAAACCCTATGATATGATGGTTCCATAAAATATAGTCTCAATTATAGCCTAAACAACCCAATCATGGGTTGGGTATAATCTCAAAAATGGATCACATGATAGTCATATCATATCATAACAGTGGTCAAGAATCATGGCTAATTCAAGTAGAGTTCCACCAAGAATTTATATAGGAACAATATATAAAAGTTATTATTAAAACATTAAATAACTAAACCTCGGATCGTATCTATAATATCAGTTAGGAATATCAATCACAAGTAAGTATACTAAGGTATTTTAAGTCCTACATGGAAAATATGAAGCATGAATGCATGATCTCTTACCACCCTAAACCAGGAATAAAACCCCATAAACACTAAATCAATATCAAAGTGACTCATATTAAGAAAAATTAACCCATATAAAAACAAAAACAAAAAACAATAATCCCATCCATAGTAACTTAGACTTCCCTCATACATGGGTTAGTTATTCCTAGGAACTAGATCCATACCAATCCTTAAAAACATCATATCTCATGTTTAACTTTTCCTAAATAATTATAAAAATGGATCTGACACCACTTCTTATTGTCCTCAACCAATTTCACCTCCACCATGACTAAATCAGAATGTTGTGTACCTTAAGCATGCATCCTAGTATCAAAAAGGATGCTAACCAGTGGTAAGGGTCAATATATATTATGTGGGGAGACTATAACCATCGGTATAAATAACCATGAACTTAGTGTAATCAATATCATAAACCATTAATTATAGTAAGTATTAGTAATATGACATATATCACAAGTTAATTACATCCCAAAGTGAATATTAATAACATGTTTTATCAAAATAAAGTATTATACTTGTCACAAAAGTTATAAAACCGTATATATATATCATATAATGGATCATATATAAAGTATTAAAAAATAATGAAATGGATATATCCTTGTTCGGTCTTGAATCATAACCCAAAGTTATCTCTTAACAACAACCAAGCTCCACCAGCTCAGCCATCTAGAGCTTCAGGACCCTTGAACTTTTCAAGTCCATAAAACATGAATTTTTCATTGGTACTAGGGTTCCAAGGAAGGGTGTGATTGTAACTCAGTAGGACACCAAAAATGGAATACCTAACAAATTTAATAAATATATATCTGTTCTCAATATCATAATACTATAAAGTAAATAATAATAATAATAATCTCTCACCTATGGATTACTCCCACCAAACCATATCTAACCTTAACTAATTTTCTAGTACCAGAAAAGGATGATACAAGCATGTTTTAAACAAACACCTAAAATATAAATGATAAATCACTCCTCCTTTCACAACTAAGGTGAATGATTTATTGCCATCATCTATTCTTAGTAAATAATTCATAACCATCATATTCCCTCTAAGTGAACAAACCATCATCCAACAAATATCAAAGGAAAAAATATTCATTGATAGTGAATGATACATCACAAATCATAGTTTTATGACACACTACCATTCCTATACTGGGAAAAATTATATAACACTATCACATAGCCTGATTGGATAAGAAATCATCAACTGTCTCATTTAGGTGGATGGTTTACCACTAGTGGAATTTTCAAGGTGGATTCAATTCCACCATTTCAATTCCTTTTGTAAATTAAACACCACAAATACCACATCCATAAGTGGATGATAAAAAACCTTAAAATCCTCTAGGTGGACAATGTACCACCAGTATATATCTAGTGGTTGATACACTATTGGTATCAGGTCATAGGTGGATGATATACCACTAGAATAGGTCCCTTAGTATATGAATCACTACAAAGAAAACTCATTTATGTGGATGATTTTCTAATCATATGAAACTCAAGTGGTCAATATACCACTAATTCCATCATCTCATGGAAAATAATGAATCACCAACTCAAGTGGCCCAAGTGGATGATATATTACAGTCCTAACATGAGTGGACGATGTATAGCCTAATCCTGATGTAGTCATGATAATTATATCACCAAACAACAATTCTAGTAAATTCCTCTTATAAAATCATCTCAACCATATCAATGATGTAACAAAATTTAATTAGAATCAATGATTGATACATCAAAATTCATATAAGTTTAGTGAATAATGCATCATAATTTTTTAAAAATAACATAATTGAATAATATATCATAATTTAAATAACCTGAGTGAAAGATGTAACATATAGATAAAGAAATGATCCATGATATCAAATCTATATACCCTCTCAGTTCCATAATCATAGGCCAAATTACCATTATCCTAGATCATACATAATCTAAAAACCATCACAGACCTTACTAGGGCACTACACTAGGCTCCTAGTGTTGGTTATTAATCACATCCACCCATTCCAAGTCCAAAGTAATGATTCCATAGTATGTCACATTAGGTATTTAGTTATCAGAGACTAATAGTATCAAATAAAAACCTCAAATGGGCTAATCATTACCTACTGGATACCAATCATACAACAAGATGTTAATAAAACGAAATTAAATTAATTTTAGGGTATACACAAAAAAATTATCATTTACTTCATTTGATATGATGCATGGATGACGATAAAATACCATTGGGAAATTAAGGAACATCATACATAGGACTAATAGAGGCCCACTCAACAAAAATCACCAGCTAATTTACCTGAAATCAACTAGAATCTGAAAAACTAACAAAACCCAAAAAATCGGGCATAATAGATGATACATAGTGAAACTAAAAATAGAAAATAAGAAAAGATCAAAGAAAATATTTAGCATTAACAGAGGAAAACTCCTATGATGGATAGCCCATGATTCTAATCCTGGATGATGATTATTCTAATCATGGAATAGGAGAACCCATTTGGAAAAGGGGGTATGATATAGATATCATGTTCAATGAGGAAAACATCATTTCACAATTTGTTTAGCCCCTAAATGGACTTAGGTGATAGATATCCTGAGAGGGGGAGTGAATTAGGGTATAAATTCTTTTTAAAACTTATACTATTTTCTTCAAACACTTAGATACATATAGATATTGATTTTATACTTTGAAGGGTCATATGGATTTTCTCTTATCTTAAAGTTTGATATGATTATAAATTCACTTGACTGAACCTTTATCATATATTATTTATATTTTTTTATACAACATTGTTTCTGGTATAATAAAATATAGTTGTTCACATAAACAAAAGAGTTTCTACCTGGTGAATTACTACAAGCTAATCCAAGCAGCATGTGTGGTGATGTTCCTATTCACTCTAATCACTAAAGGTATGGGAGTGGTTAATTCAGTATGGGATTACTGAACTTATAAATATTTAGGGTAGTTTAACTATCTCCTTGGGATAACCTCCCTCATATTTACCTTTTTTAGTCACTACTCTAATGGGAAATTGGAGTTAGCTCAAATTCCAAGAATAAAATATATCACCAATAATTTCTGTTACATTCAGTGTGGATTAGTGAACTTTGTCTCTAAGATAGTCCTTTGAAAATATATTGTGAAACATTATTTCGAAAACATCATATTAATTTTTATATTTCATGGCATAGAGATCATTTCTTCTTCATTCTAGTATAGGGTTGGAATTCTGTTCTTTAATACACAGTAGGGATTCCTCCCGTTTTTTCTTTTTTTGGAATGATATTAAATGACTTCCAACTTCCTTATAATTATTTTCATCCTCTTGACTATAATTACTCTCCTTCTTAAGATTCAGATGTACAAATTTATCCTCTCCCCCCCCCCTCTCTCATGTCTCATACATCTAGTATTATTTATATCATGAGATCCATTTGAATTTCAAATTTGAAATTAAAATATAAAATTAAATTCAAACTACTTTTTCTTTAAATTAATCCATTCAATTTTATTCTATAAAATTATCACCCTTGAACTCCATTTGGTTCACTTATTCCTAATCCATAACTGTTACAAAGTTATAGGGATGCTAAATCCACCTAACTACTTATGGCCTTTAGAAAATCAAAACATCATTAATAAGAGGCCATAAAATTGACTTTCTCGTTGACCTTACAACATGGCGTAGTGAATATCAAACAAAAGAAAATTACACACTCAAGACCACAATCGTTATCTGTTTTAAATTCTACAAATGGAATTCATAATTCATCTTCATACTTCATGCCTTCAACCATGGCTGCCTCTATGACAGTATTGGGATTCCACATTTTTCGTAAGTAAATCATCAAATCAAAACACCATTATCTATATTCTGGTGACAAATTACTGTCCATTTTGACAACACATGAACCATATTAAGCTTAAGTTACCACTTTATAGTATCACACCATAACAATATATAAGTATGAGAATTTTTGACTTACCTCAATGTAGTACATTAATTATTCTATATGAGTCTAACACATCTATCTCCATGCCCACAATTAGATTCTCATTTCAAATAGTGAGTCTCCCTAACCACCACATCAAGTGAAATAGCATGGTTATTCTTATATACAGTCTTAACTTTTTTTAGCCTCTTGGATTATAATAATACCTTCATGCAGTGCAATATTTTTACATTCATGTAGCTCATCAAAAATTTCTATTACCCTTGTATAGCTTACATATTTTACTATTAACTTTACACAAGGTCCATTATGCCTATTTTAACATAAAAAACAACTTCACAACACTCACTATGGAATAGACCAAGTCATGGTGAAGTTTTTCTTCACCAACTATCTTTTATCCATCTATATATCGAACTCAAATGAACTTCATATTTAAAGCTCCAATATTTCACATAAAAAATATTGAAAATACTGAAAAAGATTCCATCTGGTAAACTAAAATTTTATTAGGGTTTGAATTTTATATTCCTCTGCAAATTAAATCTTCCAAAGTAAATTACATTATTAATAAATCTTAAAACAATAACAACTAAGATATATTTGTCAACAACCATCAAACAATCACTTTTTCCTTCAATTAATTCCCATATTTATTTGTTATTGTCAATAGATAATATTATTTTAGGGTTCCCACAGTCACATATATTTTCAAAAGAAACCCACACTAAACCTTATAGTTTATAAAAAAATTCCCCTATGTATTTTTTTAAAATATCAATATAAACTCTTCTTCCTCCCCATTTGGAAATGAAATATAAAGGGTGGACTTCATCTGAATAAAAAATTTATTCCCCTTACTATTTAATTTTTATATGAAAATATCTCTATTGCCAACCATGTTCATGATTCCCCTTTTTTATCTGTTTTTAAAAATGATTTCCTTTCTCTCTTCCATTTAAAAAAAATTATAATCTATCCTCATGGGATTTTACCCCCCCTTTGAGGTTAAATAAAAACTCCATCTTTGTGATACCATTTTTTTTTCAAAACACTTTAATCCTATGGATTCAACAACCTCTTAATTAAACCAAATACCCTATTACTAATTTTGAACAACTTCATTTTGAAATTTCTAATTCTATTTTAATCTTTAAATCCAAAATCTATAAAAAATTTATAAACTCAAAGACATCTACTTAGTGAATTTACCACTTAGCATTTGTACCATCATAAAATACTCTAATACTACTGATATTAGTATTGATATAAGAAATAAGAGTCTAATTTAACCTCCATAAAGTTTTATATGTCACTCATAAATGCCAATAAACCTATAAATTCTTTAAATATTTCATTTCTCAATACAGTCTATAATCCAGATCATATTCTCAAAGAAATTGTTAGTGTAAAAAGTTTAAACAAAAAAGTGTGAGACATAAAAATTTCAAAATTAATTGATAATAATTATAAAAAATTATAGTTGAAAATAAAAAATCTATAATCCCACTTGAATTCCATTTAAACCAATACATTTAAAGGATCCTCTAAAAGAAAAGGCTCAGTAACCTTTGAAATTTCATCACAAGATCCCCCTGAGTCTTTAACTATTGACAATAATTAGTGAGATAATATCCAACCTAGGGATAACACTTGCTGAGAAAAAAATTCCTAGACCATAAATTTTATTATTTTTTATATAATAATCATTTGATATTATAATAAATTTTAGGAAATATAAATAATGAAACATGAAATTCATACCTATAGCTATGTCCAAATTGTCTTCTCCTTTAGTGGTATGATTCTGAAAACTCCTCAAATAGATATCCCTAATTTAATGTCCCAAAACAATGTAACAACCCAGGTAATGATATAATAAATCATATTAATATTTATTAATATTATTTATATAATTATATTGGTTATAAATATAATAAGTAATCTATAAATCAAAAAGGAAATATTTTAAACTAAATAATTTTCTTATAAGGATTTATTTGAAAGTTTTTTTTATAAATTTTATAATTTGAATTTGAAAATATTTTTATAATATTTTAAATCATAATATATAAATTTACCTATGGAAATATTTCAGGATTTTTTCGAAAATATTGATTTTTCAGTGAATAGTGAAAATTCCGATTTTTGTAAAAAAAAAGTCTTTTCTTTTTGATAATTTAAGTATTTTAAAAGTACCAATATGTATTAATATGATTTATTGTAAAATAATTATTATTTAGTGAAATTTAATACAATTAATTACTTTTGAATCAATTTTATATCGTTTTTTATCCTAAGTTTGTTTTTTGGTTTAAAAACAGGTTTTTCTAAAAACTGTTTTAAAATGTATAATGTTTCTCCATTTAAATTAATGGAAATAATACATAATGGGGAGTGTTTTAAATAACATATATATACTATTTATAATTAAATTTTAATTATGTTTCATACAATGATTATTATTAGTCTTAGAGTTAATATAGAATCATCTTTTTCTCAAAAAAACACTCTTCTTCAAAACCTGCATTTTCATCACGTCTGTGGGTTTAGTTTTAAATTGAATTTTTTCACTTATAG
Organism: Viscum album; assembly: GCA_963277665.1. Classification (NCBI taxonomy): domain Eukaryota; kingdom Viridiplantae; phylum Streptophyta; class Magnoliopsida; order Santalales; family Viscaceae; genus Viscum; species Viscum album. The sequence goes on along the minus strand of OY728145.1, from coordinate 293,158,642 downwards.
AAATTTAATTTGGTAAAATAGATTAAATATTTTTAATCATAATAATTTATATTTTATAATAATTTAAAATTAATTTTTGACCAAAATTATATGTGAAAATGGTAAAAATTAATTATTGTGTTTGCGGTAAAAATGGATTTAGTGGGGGTTAAAATAAAAAATAAATGTTAAAATGAACTAATAAATTTTATACAATATATTTTATAGAAATATTTTGACCTTATACCTACTATTATGTATAATATAAAATTATTTTATCCTTGTTACATGAAGACAAACATGTGTGGAATTCATCCTTTTCAAAAATTATAAGTGTGTCACTCACATCACTTATAAAAGGTCACCCACTCTCCTCCTCTATTCACACATTAAAAAATCAATTTTTCAGCCAATAATATCCCAAATAAAATTTATAATTACCTTATATCATCATATAATTCTTATTATGGGTATAAATATAACCAAGTAATACCTTTGATGCAAACCGAAAGAGTTTCCCAAAGAAGATCTAACATTCTTCAATGGGCGTTTTTATTTTATTCCTTCCACCACCCCCTTAAAATATTCTAAAACCATGATAATATAATAAAAATATTATATTAATTATCATAGAATGTTATTATGTTAATTTTATAACATTTATCCTTATCCTCTTCAATAAAATGGGTTACGAGATCATCATCCATGTGTACAGTGGACTACCACCTCGTGAACTAATGTCATTCATTTTCCTATTAACACATCTCATGTTTTGGAATAATGATATATATAAAGTATATATATGATATTTATAACATAATTAAAACTATTTATTAATTATATAATATATATATCTTTTTTCATTACATTCTGTAGGGGACTCGATAATATCGTTCGTGTGTACGACGGACTACCACCTCACAAAGCGGTGTGATTCATTTTCAGTAATTCTTTTCATAGAAGGTAATAAGGGTAAAGATAATAAATATATGTGATATAAAAGGTAGAATTATTTTTTTTCATATTTATCATTCTGAAAATATAATATATTATTTTATTTATTACCTTTTTACTAACAGAAAAATGATATTGTCATTCATGTACGTGTAGACTACCGCCTTCACAGAGCGATGTGACTCTCTTTTCATAAACACACCACGTGGATGATATATATAAGTATATTTAAATAAATAATATGATATATATTATATTATGATAATTATGGAAAGATATAATATTATGTACCTCTTTTCCATAATTATCATTGAAAATGGAAACGTTCCATAAGCGTACATATGGCCTACCGTCTCCATTATTGTAACATAGATCATTTCTAAAAAACAACATTCATGATTGTTATTAAAAGTATAATTTATTTATAAATATGATATATATTTATTAATTTATTATTATTTATATTTTTAAATAATGACCTTTTTTCTATAATCAACCTAGCAAAGTGATTTTTGACACATAAGTTGAATCCGGTCAAAATATACTATGTAAACTTAATTGACTAAGTAATTGTATAAAAATGGTAATAATTGAAAAAAAAATCTTTAAAAAATTTATCAATAAATTAAATAATTATAATAGTTTTATTATTTATGAATATAAGGTTACACGTAACAAGTTGGACTCAAAATAAGGGACTTCATCTCAATTTTCATTTATTGAAGATTTTTAGATGATATACACCTATAATATTTTAGGAGGTGTATATACATACCCATTAAAATTTTATATTAATATTTTCTCTATTATCATGGTATTTATAGTTTTTTTACTATTATTATTTCAGGGGGTTTATGATTCAAATATTTCTAAATTAATAAGGGACTTTTCTTTTAAAAAATATTATTTAAATTTTTTTCTGACAAATGGTTCTTTTTTATGTCCGTGTTTTTAAAATGAATTTATAAAACAATTATATGGACAAAAAATATTAATAAAGAAAATTTTATTTCACTTTTACTTTATTTAAAAAAATTAAAAGGGAATATTTTTACATGTTTTATACAGAACAGTTTGTCAAAAAACAAAATGCAATATTTTAACATTTACGATGACAATTAATTTTTACACCACCATGACCACTATTTTTTCTATATTCCACTATAATATTTCATGGATTATTCAAATAAATGACCCTTTTCACTTTTTGGGTATTTCTATACCAAAAATAGTTTTTAAAAGGAAAGGGTATTTTGATATCCAAAATATATTTTCTTGTGAGTTTAGAAGAGTATTTCAAAAAATAATAATGAAAAAGTGCAATATTAAAAAAATTATTCATGTTATATAAATTGATCATTATTCAATAGAAATGGTTGTACCTAGATAGTGTTTAGTGATCCAGTTACAACTTATATGATGGTTGCACCCAGATCACGCTGGGTGATCCTATTATAACATAAATGATGGGTGTACCCAGAGAGCACCCCAATCTATGGGGAAATGTTCCTTATCTTTATAAGAAATAATTATTAAGTTACAAAAGATATTATCTAATGGATTTAACTTGGCTTCAGTTACTTCTGAAATGGGCTTAAAATGGGATATGAATGTGATGATCTAAGTTATATAAAAAATAAATAAATTAATTTTTAGGGTTTTTAAATTCTTCCTTTGATTAAAAAGTGGGTGTGTTTTTCATGTAATTTTTTTTATTTTATAAGCTCACTAAACTTTGAATATAAAGGTAAATGTTAGACGAGTTTTCATTATTTCAATGGACTAACATTTTTATTTCTATTTATATCCCTTACATAGATTTTTGTACTCATCCCATGTTTTAAGAATGTTTTTCATAGGATTTAAGAATATGTAATGGAAAATAAGATGTCAAGTTGAAAGTTGTGAATGGTTCTCAGGAAAATATATTATCTTTTGTTTTAAAAGTTATATATGGTTATAAAATTGACACTAACAAGAAGTGTTCAATTTGTAGTATATGGTTTTGTTATTTATGATTTATGAAATAATTCTCTAATACTCTAAAACTGAAAATATACTCAATGTGAAAGAAAGTAAATTATTAACTAAATCTTGATATTATTTAATTTTCAAGGTTCTGTAATTATAGTTGGTATCTGAGGTCAGTTTAGATAAATTTATAGTTTAGGATAACGATAATAGAATACCCTCAAATATTTTACTTTATGGTTATGTTTAAATGATTTTGAATTTAAAGACTACCGTGTTGCTTCATCTAGACAATTTTTTTTGGAATGGTTTCCCATATAGGAAACAAAGAATTTGTAGTGGGAAGGAATCAAGAGGAAAATATCCTTCTAAATCAGTATCCCGAGATGGTTTGAAATGGATTAGAACAGTTTGTTATAGTGATGGATTAGCTAACATAGTCTATTAATTTTGGAAGTATTTATGCTATAGAGGAACCTGATCTATCACAAAGCAACATGTCAATAGTTGATCATTTTATGAAACAACATACCCCATATTTTTTTGGATCATCTACCCCTATGATATCTTAATAAATTAATTAATAAATATGATAAGATACGTTATGTCATTGTATGTTTGGAACATCAAAATGTGACTTTTACCAGTTTTCATTTTGAAGGTGAAGTTGAACGATGGTGGTATTTAGTTAATAATACCAGAGATAAATATGATCTTGATTCCATGGAATAGGAAAAAATTTAGGATATTTTCTTTGAGAAATATTTACCTATTGTTGTTTGACTCTGGATGGAAATACAATTCCTAGAACTGGGGAAAATATGAATCTTTATTAGCTATATATGAAGAAAACTTCACAAGATTGTTCAGTTATATTTTATATTTTATTAAGGAAACTAATAGAAAAACCAAAAGATTTTAATTATGGCTAAAACCAAGTTCACAAATATCATTGGACACATGATAATTTAAAATTTATGAGAATGTGGTTTATTTTTTTGAGAAAGTTAAGATATAGTTTTCTAATGCATATACTTCTCAAGAAAACAACATTAAGAAAAGGTCAAGGTGGAAGTTCAATTAAAAGAACCCATATAATAAGTATATAGGTAAGATCACAAAATGTTCCAAGCCTAGAAAACAAAATTTCAAGGAATTTTAACAGGGTTTGTAATGTGTTTTTTATTTGGTCATTCCAGTCACAGTGATTTTGACTAGAAAGTATATATTATTGAACAACCAAATAACAGGGTAACTGATAGCCATATGGTGGTGAGGTTTTTTAGTTATAGTGAAGGGGGTCGTTATGAAAACATGTGTCCGAATTTGGTTTCATGAGATGGAAATTATCCCAATAATAAAGTTAAAGGTGTATCAAAGTCATTTGATACTACTACTATGGTTGATTTTTGGTCTCCAAATGAAGTGGTGATAGGTATGTTTCTTGTGTATTCAAATTATTCCAGTACCCTGTTTGCCTCTTAATTTTCACATTCTTTCATTTTGTATAAACATTCAAGTAAAATGGTAATATCACCACATAAAAATAAGTAAAGATTCGGGTGAAAAATCTAAGTAGAAATATTAAAGTAACCAGTATTTATAGAAATATTCCTATTGTTATCGGTGGGATATAATTTCATGAAAATATTCATGAACTAGCCATAGTGGATTTTCATATCATTCTTGGTAGGGATTTGATTTTAGTTTATCATTCTATGATAGTTTATAGAGCTAGGAAATTTGTCTTCAATGATTTCTTTCCTTTTATAACTTATCAAGAAGGTGGTAAATTTATTAGAGGTTTTATTGAAAGTTACCAAATTCATATTGTTAAAAAAAGAAACAGTTCAAATTAGTAATGTTCCAGTAGTAAATGAATACCTAGATTTTTTTAAAATATTTACCTAGTGTTATTATGGATCAATAGGTTTGGTTTACTATTGATTTATTTCCTAGTGATAATCCTATTTCTAAACCTCCTTATTGAATATCTTATGTGGAACTTTTATAATTGAAAACGTAATTTCAGGAATTATTAGAAAAAAAATTTATTCACCTAAGTACTTCACACAGGGTACTTCTGTTTTGTTTATTAAAAGGAAATATGGTTCAATGAGACTTTTCATTAACTATAATTCTTTGAATAACATCACTATTAAGAACAAGTATCCTTTCCTCATATCTATGATTTATTTGTTCATATCCAGTGAGCATGTTATTTTTTGAATGTTGACCTGAGGTATGGGCACCATCAGTTGAATGTGGAGGAGGATGAAATTCCAAAAACTATATTTTATAATAGATATTGGCACTTTGAGTTTGTTTTTATACCCTATGGGTTATCCAATGAACCTTCTATATTTATTGAACTTGTAAATATAGTTTTTCATGAGTTCTTGGAAAAAAATTGGTTGTGTTTATTGATGAAAATTTGGTATATTATAAAAGTTAGTAGGAACATGAATGTAACTTAAGGATTGTTTTCAAACCTTAAAAGAAAAGAAACTATATTGGAAATTTAGAAAGTGTAAATTCCAGTTTCAAAAAAATTATTTCCTGGTACATATTGTTTCTAAAGATGGAATAATTGTTGACCCTGCTAAAAAAAGTAGTTAAATAATGGTCAAGACCCAAAAATATCATATAAATTAATTGTTTTATTATATTAGAAGGTTTCTACCAAAGGATTTTTTAAAACATTTCTTGGTTTTCTACCCCACTAACTATGTTAACAAGAAAAGGAGTTAAACTCATTTGGACAAAATAATGTGATAATTGTTTTTAGGAACTGAAAAGAAGATTGGTGAATTCTCTAGTTTTGGCCCTTCCATTCATAAATTTTAAATTTTTCATCTATAGTTATGCTTCATTGAAATAACTAGGATTTTTCCTAATGCAAAATGATCTGGTAACTTCTTATGTTATGTGATAATTGAATCCTCATGAGTAAAATTACCCTACACGTGATCTGTAATTATCTTCTTTTGTTTTTGATTTAAAATTTTAAAAGTTTCATCTATAAGGAGTAAAGTAAAAAATATATAATTATCACAAAATTTTAAAGTATATATTCACTCAGGAAGATTTGAACATGAGATAGAGAAGATGGTTCGAACTGATCAAGGATTATGATTGCATGATTCATTACCATCGTAGAATATCCAAAAACAGTTGTTGATACTTTGAGTCTAAAAATAATTCTATATTAGCCATATTATGTTTCAAATTTTGACCTTGATTAATGATTTAGTGAGTTTTTTCTATGAATTTTTGGATGTTGGGACTTCCGCTATTTTGTTTTAGGTTTTAGTGTAGTTGTCTTTATCAAAAAGAATTAAGTAATCTTAGAAGGATGATCTTTATTTATAGTAAAAAGTAGAATCCATTAAGAAGGGTAAGTTTCTTGATTTTAATATTAATGAAGAAGGTGTTTCAGTATTTGGAAAAATATTATGTGTGTCTTATGATTCTTAGTTGATGAAAATTTTATTTATTAAAGGTCATAGTTCTCTGTTTTCCGTTCATATGGGAAGCACTAAAAATTATAAAGTCCTTCAGGAGTATTACTATTGGGATGGAATTAAAAGATATATTGTTGAATTCACCATTAATTGTTTTACTTGATAGTAGGTTAAATTATAAAGATATTTTTTGAAGGGAATGCTTCAATATTTTCTAGTTCTATAGTGGAAATGAAAAAATATATTCATGGATTTTGTGGAAGGGTTTCCAAGGAATTATCAAGGTAATAATGTGATTGGGGTTATTGTTGATCAATTAACTAAATCTGAACATTTACTTCCCATTTTAGATACTATGTATTTGGATCATCTTTCTCAAATATATCTAAATAAGATAGTTAGGTTACATGGAGTGCCTCTCTCCATTGAATTAGACCGTGATCCCAAGCTGACATCTAATTTTTGGAAATGACTTCAGAAGTCATTGGGCACTGACTTAAATTTAAGTACATATTTTAATCCTTAGTATGATGGATAGTCTGAGCAAGCAATTAAAACGGTGGAATATATTCTTCATTATTGTTCAATGGATTACTAGGGAAGTTGGGATCATCATCTTTCTTTGTTTGAGTTTTCTTATAATAATAGTTTTCATTCCAATATACAGATGGAAACATTTGAAGAATTATATAGAAAGAGGTGTCGAAAGTCTTATTTTTTGATGATGTAAAAGAAGGGATATTGATGGGACCAGATTTGTTAGAGTAAATGGTTATAAAGTTATATTTTACTCAGTAACATATGAGGACAATATATAGTAGGTAGAAAAGTTATGCGGATAACCAGAGGAAAGAAATTTCTTTCAAGGTAGGTGATCAAGTCTTTATCAAAGTATCTACATGGAAATGTGTTGTGAGTTTAATTAGAAAGGTAAAACTAAGTCCATGGTTCATTGTTTCCTATGAAATGTTAGATAAATTTTGATCAGTTTCTTATTGAGTGGATTTCCCTTCAATTTTATCTCTGATACACAACATATTTCATGTTTCAAAGTTAAGAAAATATGTTCCAGATTCATGTCAAGTTTTAATACCTAAAGTAGATTCATTATAAGATATTATTTCCTATGATTGAAATAAATTTCATATACTTGATAAAATAGATAATTTTTTGTAGAATAAGGTGATTCATCAGGTTAAGGTTTTATGGTAAGACCATATAGTTGAAGAGGCGACATGGGAATTTGAAAATGCTATGAGGGAAAGATATCCCCACTTGTTCAATAAGTGAATAAAAATGCGGGGATAAAATTTAGAACATTGGGGAAGAATTTAATAACCCAGGTAATGATATAATAAATCATTTTCATATTTATTAATATGAATTAGATAGTAATATTAGTTATAAAAATATAAAGTAATTTTTAAATCAAAAAGGGAATAGTTTTGACTTAATTATTTTTTTATATGGTTTTATTTAAAAGTGTTATTTATTAATTTTTGAAATTAAATTTGAAAATATTTTTATAATATTTTATATTATAATATAAAAATATACCTATGGTGACATTTAGTTATTTTTATCAAAATGTTTATTTTTCATCGAATAGTGAAAGATACTGATTTATGTAAAAAAGTAGTTTCATTTCAATAATTTAAGTATTTTACAAGTAAAAAAATAAATATTATTTAAAGTAACATAATTATTATTTTTCTATATTTAATCCACTTAATTACTTTTTAATCAACTTTATATTGGTTTTTATTAAAAGTTTCTTTTGGGGGTATAAAAATGGGTTTTTCTAAACACTCTTTTAAAAAGAAAAATTATTTCCATTTTAATTAATTAAAATAATCCATAATAGGGAATTTTTTCAATGAAATTTTCATATTATATATAAATAAATATTAATTTAGTTTCATAAAATTATTATTATTAGTCATATATTTAATACAGAATCACCTTTTTCTCAAAAAATACTCTGCTTGAAACCCTCTTTTTCATCGCATCTACATGTTTTATTTTAAATTGAAATATTAAAATTATTTGAATTTAATTTGGTAAATTGGATTTCATATATGGAATCAAAATAATTTATATTTTATAATAATTTCAACTTAAATTTTGATCAAAATTAATATTGAAAACAGTGAAAATTAATTATTTCAGTTACGGTAAAAATAGATTTACCGGGAGCTAAACTAAAAAGATAAGGGTTAAAATAACATATAAACATGTATAAAACCTATTTTAGGGAAAAAATTTGACATTATAACTTCTATTATAGATATGTTTCTAGTATTGGATCCTTATGACATGAAAATAATGTGGGTGGAATTCATTCTTTTCAAAAATTACAAGTGTTCCACTCACCTCACTTATAAAAGGCCACCCCCTCTCTTCCGATCACCACATATTCAAACCCCATTTGTTAGAAAATACATGCCCAAATAACTACTATAATTCTCTCCTATCGCCCAATAGGTCTTATTTTGGGAATAAATCCATCCAAGGAATTCCTTTGGTGAAACCAAAAGAAGTTTCCCGAAGAAGAGATAAGATTCTTCAACGAGCGTTTTAATTTTATTTCCTCCCCACCCTCATAAATTATTATTAAAATGTAATTATATAATAAAATAACTATATTAAATATAATTATATTTTATTATTTTAATTTCATAACCTACACCCTTATCCTCTTCCATAAAATGGGTTATAGAATCATTATTTTTGTGTACGGTGAACTATCACCTTGTAAACTGATTCCATTTTTTCCATTACCACCTCTCATGGTTGGGTATGATGATGGATTTAAATTATATATATGATATTTATAAAATAATTATACCTTTTGATTCATTATATCATATATAAATTTTTACATTCCATTTCGTAGTGGATATGATTACGTCATTCGTGTATACAACGGACTACCTCCTCATGATGCAATGTGATTCATTTTCACAAACACTTTGTATGGAAGGTAATAAGGGAAAATATAATGAATATTCGTGATATTAATTGAATAATTATTATATTAATGAAATATTTATAATTCTAAAAATAAAATATATCATTTATTTTCATACCTTTCCACTCACTGGAAAATGTTACTGTCGTTCGTGTACGTGTGGACTATCACCTTCAGGAAGCGATGTGACTCTTTTTTCGTCACCACACCACATAGATGATATATATAAGTATATTTCAAAGAAATAATAGGATATTTATTATATTATTATCATTATATAAAGATAAATAATTGCATACCTCATTTCCATAATGATTATTGAAAAATGGAAACGTTACTCATGTGTATGTATGGTCTACCATCTCAATGATTGTAACGTAATTTTTTTCTCAAACCCATATTTTATTATTAGACTAAAAAATATAATTGATGTATAAATATGATAAATATTTCACTATTATTATTTTATATATATTTAAATAATTATCTCTCTGACCATAGTCAACCTACCAAAGTCATTCTTGACACATAAGTTGAATATGGTCAAAGCATCTGATGTAAACTTAATTTATTACGTGATTGTATAAAACATAGTAATAAGTTAAGTAAAATTATTATTTAACATGGAAAATGTTCTCAGGAAAGTAAATAATTTCAATAAAGTATTATTTAGTAATATAAAGACACATGTGAAAATTTGGACTCAAGGTAAGGGACTTCATCTCAATTTCCATTCATTGAGGTGTATTTTGATGGTTTACATCTACACTATTTTATGAGGTGTATATATATACCCTTTGAAATTTTATATCATGAATTTTTATATTATAATGGTATTTATATTTTTGTTTAATGTTATTCTTTAATTGGGCTTACGATCTAAATATTTTTATAGTGATAAGGGACTTTTCTTTAAAAAATATCTTATAATGTTTTCCTTCCAACTCATTCTTTTCCAGGTCCAAGTTTTTAAAATAATTTTATGAGAATATATATATATAGTATTTATATATTAAATTTTATGTCAAATTTAATTTATTTAAAAGGTTTTAAAATGGAATATTTTTACATGTTTTATATGGAACGTTTTGAAAAATAAAAAAATGTCCTATTTTAACATTTATGGCCACAATGAATTTTTCTGATATCGTTACCATTATTTGATTTCTATATTCCTTTATAATATTTCATGAATTATTAAAATAAAAAAACATTTTTTTTTGGGAATTTTTATTTTAAAAATGGGTTTTTGAAAGAAAAGGGTATTTTCATATCCAAAAGTGATTTTCTTAGGAGTTTAAAAGATATTTTCCTATGTTTTATGATGGAAAAGTGCAAGCATATACACATTATTCATGATATAGTACTTGTGAATTATATAAGAGAACCTAGTGTCCCCAAATATCATCTGGTGATCCCATTACATTTTATATGATGGGCGCGCGTAAATAGCACTGGGTGAGCCCGTTATAGCTTAAACTATTAGTGCACCCATATAGTGCTCCAATGAATAGGGTGATGTTCCATGTCATAAAAAGAAATAAGGTGGAAGTTACCTTTGGCTTTATCCTCTATATTTAAATGGCCTATAATAAATTCTATCATGGGTTTAAATTGGGATACAAATTTTATTCTCTATGTTATAGAAAAGTTTTTCTAATTACTTTCTATGGGTTATTAACAGCTTCCTTTGAGTAAAGAGATTATGTTTTTTCTCCTGTAAATTTTTTTGTTTAATATACTCAATGAAATTTTAAGAAAAAGGTAATCATTACATGAGATTTCATGTTTTCATTGGACTTATAGTTTTCTTTATTTTTATATCCCTTACTAATCTTTTTGGGCACATCCCGCATTTTTTTTAAAAACTCAATGGATTTAAAGATGTTTAAGGTAAAGGAAGAGGTAAATTTTAAATTCAAGAATATTTTTGATGAAAATAAATCATGTTTTGTTTTAAAAGTTCTATATGGTGGTAAAAATGGATACTGTTCATAATTGTCCACTTTGTATTATATACTTTTTCTATGTATGAGTTATGATCAAATTATCTAAAACTCTAATCCTAAAAAGATCCTCAAAGTCAAATAAAGTTAATTCTTGAATAAAATTCAAGATTATATAATTTTTATAGTTAGTTCCTTATATGAAAACTAAAATATATTTTGATACCAACTATAAAAAAAATATTTTTTAAGATACCAGGGACTGATCTAGGAAATATTTGACACCTTTTCTTCTATAATTCTCTCATTTACCATGAAATATTTAGAATTAAAATTATCCATAGCATGCACCTTCAGGATTGATACTAATAAAGACCTGATACACTTAAAACAACATTTTCTGCACGAATTTTCTATCTTCAATATATTTTTATCTCCATTTGATGGGTTTTTTACCAGACATACCCCATGAATTTTGTCTCTAACAATTTTATAGACCTATTTAAACAAGTTAGAGTCATTTATATCTTTTGGGTAGAAGGGTACATGAAATTTATTCAAGATAATTAATAAGGATGGTAATAATTGACCAAAAATTTTCCTTCCACACATCTTTTTCCTTTTTTCATATTTAGTTAAAGGAATATCATAATCTCATAAATTATATCTTTATTTTGATCATCACTTTTAGTCAACTTCTTTACCCATTACCAGTGGAACTTCTAGGTGTGACTCCACTATAACAAATTTCTTCTTGGATGAGAGAATTATTATCCTTTATTATCTTGGTCTTTCCAATAATTATGGAATAGTTTCTTCTTGTACAAATCTACTCTTTTATAAAAACCATAGTGGATATTTCTTTTTTACTTTATTATACATTAGAGGAAACTTCTATAAGTAATCAACTCTTAACTTGTATTGGTCTTAGTAATTCCACCAAGTCATCCCACTTCCTTGATGGTCAAGAGTGCCATCTCAAAATACTCTTTTATTGGAGGATTTTTATTTAAAATTGTTCTATCTTTCTCATAATTGGAGAAACTAATTTCTTATTCCTCCATTATTGTTTTCTTTATTTCTTGGATATATTTTTTGAGTAACTATATTTTGGAACAAGATTCACCCTTCCTAGTTTCACATTCATTATCCAAAATTATGAACCAATTTTCTAATTTAGCAGGGCACTTTCTCAGATAAACTCTCTCATTGTATGTCATGAGAGTGTAGTACCTCCTTATAGAATCATTTTACTCCCATGTATCCTTCCATTCATAATTCTATTCTATATGAATTATTTTAGAACAAATAAAATATCTACTATAGTAATCAAACATAATTTTTTCTCATTTTAATTGAGTTGTTTTCATAGCATATTTTCATCCCAATTTGGGCCTTTGTTCATTATTACACATTTTCATAATGTACCTAAACCTTCCACAATATTATCAATTTATTTATAACTTCTTCTTGGAATAATGATTTCCATATTTTCCAAGAAACTTATGTTTGTTCTCAAATTCCATATCTAAACATTTCCCTTTATAACTAGATTTCATATTTTATCTTTATCTTGTTTTGTGTATTGGGTCTGCCTTTGATGGGATCTTTATCTTCTCATTTGATATGTTTATCCTCTCCACATTTTCGTTGATTTTTCTATATTTCTACTTTAATTTGGAAGATATTTGTTTCAAACTTGAAGTAGCTATCATCCAAGATTTATTTCTTTCATTAAGATATTTTTTAAAAAGTAATAACATTGTATCTTAATTCCTTTTAAGTGATTATCTTCTTATTGACCTCTTGTGATATGTATTCAAGTAGATCACTTTTATCTTTCATATTTTCTCCATTATTTTTAATATAAATTTCAAGGGACCTTCTCTCTTTTTATCATTTTTTTCTAAATACAAATCTGATACATAATAAATATACACATCATGCATTACTCCCCATTTTTCCACCTCTTCACGTAAGCACATGATCTATGCTTAGTGGATGCATAAACACTCCTTGTATTTGGAACCTGATGTTATTGTAACTTCTTCACTAGATTCACCACTTCTTTTCTACTTTTTGATAGAGACTAATATTTATGGTATGAATACTTTCTCTAAACTCAAGTGATTATCATAAAATATAGTGATTTTGAAAACAAATAACCTCAGTTGGACAATTCCTCATTTTTATGGACTTCAATTTCTTCTTATTTTATTTTACATTAGACATTATTCACATAATAGTTTAACCTATTGACCAATATTCCCTTATTATTTTACATGTAGTTTCTCCATTTCCATAAAAATATCTTTAGAGAACTTGTAGGGACCAATATTCTTGAACACATATTCTTTCAAATCATCTTTTAAATATTTCTTCGCATAGTGATCAATTTATAAAATCCTTTGATTTTTCTCAAAGATAAATCTAGGATATATTGACAAAAAAAAATTCCATCCAAAAGAAATTCATGAGGAATTCTAACTTTCTCTTGTAATATCTAATTAACTACTTCTTAGAACTATATAAATTATTTCTATAAATAATGTAATGGATATTGTGGATTTTATTCCTTTAAAAAACATCAGATCAAGTTAGAGAAAAAAATCCAATTGAATATATACCTATGATATGATACCAATTATAGGTCTATAAATGAATTATGTGAGGGATACCCTTAGAGTGGGGTGAATCTAGGTATCAATCCTTTTTACAACTTATACTCTTTCCATTAAACATTCAAATCCCTATAGATCTTGACCACTTACTTTGAATGGCCACACATCTTTTCTCTTATTTTTTAGTTTATGTAACTATAAATTAACATACCAATCCCTTTATTAGATATTATTTATGATTTTTATCCCAATTTTTGTATTTCTTAATTATAAACAATCCTACATGCTTACATAATAATTTTTACTTGGTTTACTACTACGGGCTAATCTAAGGAGCATGCATAGAAATGTACCTTTGTACCATTATGACTTAAGGTTTAGTCAGGGTGGATCCATTTTGGACTCACTATACTTAAAAATATTTATGGTAGATACACTATCACCTTTGGATCACGTCCCTTACATTTCCCTCTTTTACTCATTACTCCAAAGGGAAAATTAGATTTCGCTCATAGGCCAAGAATAAAATATCACCAATAATTTATGTTGCTCCAAGTGTGGATTGGTTTACTCTTTGTCGAAGTTATTCCATAATAAATATATTATGAAACACTATTTTAATATTATCATCATCATCTATCTATGGTAAATCATGGATATCCATTCTTATTTTTCCAAAACAGTGTTATAATTCTTTTCTTCATTGCGTAGTAGTAATTCCTCTCTTTACTTCTATTTTGGAAATATATTGAATGTGTTCTGATCAGCTTTTAATTATTTCAATCCCTTAAAATAGAATTTTTATCCTTCATGATATTAAAATATATAAATTTATGCTTTATATTCTCTCTCTCATGAATCTTATATTAGGTCTACTTTATATCACTATTTCTATTTCAAATTCAAATATCAATTTAACTTCCAATTGATTTTCCTTCAGATCCATCCATTTAGTTTTTTTCCAAAAAATCATCACCATAGAACTCTATTTGGGTCATTTATGCTCTATCCATAATTGACACAAAGTTAATGGGATTCCAAATCAACTTAACTAGATATAACTTCAAGAAATTTGAGCCTCTATTTTGAAAATCCCTACACAATGGAATACTCAATGACATTTTTACATTTTGTAGTGAATCTACAAGAAAAAATCCCTTCAACATTATCAATACAATATTAATTGGACGTTTTTAATTCTACCTAAAAAATATGTAAGTCATCTATGAAATCAATTCCTTTGACCATAGTTACTTCTATGCCCATAGTGGGATTCCACGGTTTTCCTAGTTAAATATTCCACTAAAAACATAGTCAACTATGACATGGAAAAAACCATGGTTTGTTTTGAATTTACATGACCCTTAATAAGTATGAGTTACCTCTATACAACACCACACCATACCCTTATATTGCTATTATAATTTTGGAGTTACATTTATGTAGATCATTCCTTTATCTACATGAGTCCACCGCAACCATCTACACACCCATAATTAGCTACATATTTCCAATAGTAAATATCCCAAACTAATACATAAAGAAAAATGGTACGGTGATTCCCATATCCAATATTACCTTTCCACAATCACTTTGATTTCCTGGAGCCTTTTACACAGTATAATTTACTTAACTTCATAAAAATCAAGGAATTTATCCATTACCCTTATATATATTATGGATTCTATTATTACCTTTATGAAAGGTTCAATATACCCATTTTGACATCAAAATAGCTTCACCATATTCACCATGTTGTAGACTAAGTCATAATGAATGTTTCCTTCACTAAATTTCTTTTATCGATCTAAACATTGAACTCCAAAAAACATCATATTTAAATATCTAAAATATGACATTAAGAATATGAAAAAATTGGAAAATATTTCCTTTTTTAAAATGGAACTTCATTGGAAATTTCATTTTATATTCCACTCCGATGTAAATATTCTAAACTCAAGTCATTCATCAAAAAATCGTACAACAACAATAAGAAAGATAAATTTTATTAAAATTCTCCAAGCATCACTTCTTATTTTAATGAATTTTCATCTCAGATTATTATTTTATAAAATCATAATACTTTGGGGTTCCAACAATCTCATATATTTTAAACATAACCAATGCTAATCCTTAGGGTTTCTAACATTTTCAATATTAAAACCATTTAATTTAATTTATTTGTTTATTTAAAACATACCAGAACGTGTATTGTAGTGTGAATCATTTGGTCATAGAGCAAAACCCTGCTATAAGGAATACGTAAGAATAATGAGTCCTAAGTCTTCATGGTGAGACCCTCCCACTTCACATCATAGTGCTCCACTATTGTACTAGTTTACAGAATGTCACTCACATACTATGACATGATGATTACACCCCAATAAGTCCTTTACATAAAGTCACATGGTATACAATGTGACTAGACAGCTACAGAGAAATTTAATCTAACACTACTCAAGAGATAATATTTTGTAGCCAAATCATGGTTCACCTCTCCTTTACCAAGGTCTGACCCTCAATTCACTATAACCTTTTAATTTTATATTTCCTTAAATTATTCCTACACAACCCCTACCATGTTATATCCCACTTCATTGTAGTGTGATGGTCTCATGCTTGGACCAAAATATGGTTTATCTCCCATGTGTTGTGGCATGAAGAACCACATGCAGTGGAACTTTATCTAGAACCCAAGTCCAACTTCTGAAATAGACCCTCAGGCCCCTTGATGACACCTTAAACACTCATAATTACCCCAAAATGTTTGAGGCTTAGAAAAAATTTAATTCAAATTTTTAAATTTTATGGATATAAGGTGATACACATCTCCCTTGTGATATAGGCTATATCATAAGAAACGGTATCCAGGTTCTCACACACTCAGTTTATCTTATGCAGGACTCATATCATAATTAGTGGTTGTTTTTGATGCTTTCATCAAGGCTTGTGCATCCATCCATGGAGGGCACACAGCTGTTTCCCCGTATTCCTTCTTTCCAATGGTAGGTAGCATCCATCTCTTATTTAGGGATGTTTGCTCCTTGATCGAAACAGGATGATGGGATTTCTGTTCTTTCTTCCATGGATTCCTCCTCATAACTCATTACATTGTCTGGGTATCCATTAAAGAGTAAGTCATGGTTCATGAATCTCATTCCTGGTACCATATCTTTGTGGATGTCGGTTAATTACACTACTTATTTTAGGACATTCCATTGGGTCTTGACATGGTAGCAAACTTCTGTCAGAGTAGATGGTAACATGAGGCATGTCGGGGCATATCTGGATGTGTGGACATTGGGGAGCCTGTATTATTCCTCATAAGAGGGCTTCTCAATGGAATAGAACCTAAGGCATCTTACATTAGTCATGGGGTATTATATGCTAGAGGCATGTCTCTAAGGTATTCCTTAGCTTCCCATGCTTATCACGGGGTATGTCACGAGGTTAACGTCTTGCAAAGACGGTTATGCTAAAGGTGTGTCTTCTGAGGTTATCCTCAAGAATATCATGTTTAACACGAGGTAGGCCGTGAGTTTAACATCTTGCGAAGAAGGAATGAGGGTTATGAGAATGTCCCATAGAGACGGATCAGATCGGTACATCCATAGGAGTGAGCTCCAGGAAGTTTTACCAGGTGGATGGATCAGAACACTCAATAAGAGCAGACCTAATATGGTGTGTTCCATAAAGGGAAGATGTCACACCATTAAGGATGATATGTACACCACTGAGGGCAGATCAGGGAGTGTGCACCCTAGAATGGGGGAACACCAAGGTTTAACATTGGCTGGGATTGAACCTCATGGAGGTTTCCTACATACCCTATGTAGACGAAAGGGATCAAAACCCATGTATTTCGAAGGGGTGATGAATCGGGGTGTACCGAAATCACAACAACCTGGAAATATGCTTGGTCTTATGTATGGAAAGCAGCCCAAGTACTGTTAGGAGCAGTGGGGAGATGGATGAAAATATCCCACTAGGATGTGGCATCTTGGGTAAGAATCAAAATGGATGATGGAGAGTTGAATGAACTGGAGAGAGAATGAGATGGAACCGACGTGAGGATGATAGTGATGTTGGGATTTAGCCTTGAAGAGACTTCCTATGTATCCCCGTGGTAGGGAATCAAAGTCTACGTAGTTTGGTGGGGGTTCCAATAGCTTACTGCTGGTTGGGATTCCAACAGCTTACTACTGGATGGGGTTGACAACGGCTTACCACTGAATGGGGATGAACCTCGAGGAGGCTTCCTATGTACCCTATGTAGAAGATAGGGAAAAATCCCATTTAGTTCGAATGGGTACAATTTAATGTCTTACAAGACAAAAAGGGGGCGTACAGTTTAACGTCATGCAGGATGGGGGTGAACCAATGTGAAGTGGTCGGGACCAATAGATGGTGGGCATGGACCTCAGGGAACTTTCTACATACCTTTCCTTAGAGAGGATTAAAGACCATGTAGTTCAGTATGGTTGTGTTTGGTGAACCGATGTGGAGATGGTCAGGACCAATGGGTGTTGGGATTGAACCTCAGGGAGGCTTCCTATGTATCTTGCCTTGGAAAGAATCAAAGTCCTGTAGTTCAAGAGAGGTGTAAGAACCTACGGGAAGATGGTCGGTACCAATGGGAGTTGGGATTGAACCTTAGAGAGGCATCCTACGTACCTTGCCTTGGTAAGAATAAAAGTCCATGTTATTCAGGTTGGGTTTGGTGAACCGACATGAATATGGTTGAGACCAATGGGTTTTGGGATTGAACCTCAGGGAGGCTTCCTATATACCTTGCCTTGGAAGGTATAAAAGTCCACGTAGTTCATAATGATGTTTGGGGCTTACACTCTAGGCTGCCCAGAGAGGATGTCATGGTCGATACTTACTCTAAGCCCACGTGAGTCATGCTCGGTGGGAGGAACAAGAGGCAATAAGGACATGACAATCACGACTCAAATGTGTGTCGATTTAGGGTGGTAAATGGGGCTTACACAAGGGAGTTTCCCAGGTGCCACTATGGAGCGGTAATGGTGAATAGGGCTTACACATGGATGTTGCTCGGGTGACGCTATGGAGTGGCAATGGTGGACGGGGCTTACGCATGGGAGCTTCCAGGGTACCAGTAAAGAGCGGCAATGGTGGATGGGGCTTACACATGGGAGCTGCCTAGGTGCCACTATGGAGCTGAAATGGTGAATGGGGCTTACGCAAGGAAGATGCTCGGGTGCCTCTATAGAGCAAAAATGGTGGATGGGGCTTATGCAAGGAAGTTTCTCGGGTGCCTCTAATGAGTGGAAATGGTGAATGGGGCTTACGCAAGGAAGATTCCTAGGGGCCAATAATGAGCGGCAATGCTGAATGGGGATTACACATGGGAGTTTCCTAGGTGCTGCTAAGGATCAGCAATTATGGATGGGGATTACACAAGGAAGCTTCTCGGGTGCCGCTATAGAGCGGAAATGGTGGATGGAGCTTACGCAAGGAAGCTACCCGGGTGCCGCTGATGAGCGGAAATGGTGAATGGGGTTTATGTAAAGAAGATGCATGGGTGCCACTAATGAGTAGAAATAGTGAATTGGGCTTACGCAAGGAAGCTTCCCAGGTTTCTTCTTCATGTCTGGTCATGAGGGCATCTCAACTAGTTGGTGGTTCAAGGCACATAATTGATGTCTACACTTACACGCTAGTGCACAAGAGGGATAATGTCAAAGGGAGTCAGAATCAGTTCGACCAAAGGGAGATGAAAAGTGTGAATCACATGCTCGATATTTGGAATGCGGTGACAGTGGCGTGATGATGGAGGATAACTTTTGACCATGTTTGAAACACAACATCCATATCATGTTAGCCTGAAATGGGGTCAAACAAATGAGGGTCAACTGCTGACCATGTTCAAAACACAAGACCTAGCTCGAGGTGTCATCCAAAGTCTTTCGGGGCATTGGCCCAAGACGGTAGGTGAGTTGAGGCGGCATGGGACCGGGCCGTTAGGGGGTCCTTTCAAACATGGAAGAGGATGAAGTCCGAATGAAAAACACGCAAAGCGTGAGGTGGTGCAATGGAATGTTTGAACAGATTCCAATACTCTTTAATTGATTCCACTGGTATCATGGCATAATGCATCTTATTCTTGGCCCATAAGGAATCTCTTATTTGGAACAAGAGGCATCGTATTATTGAATGATAGGGCATGCTACAGTTTATAGTCATGTAGAGAGGACTGTTGGAATCTTTTGATTGGCGTATAAGTCATCTCTTATTTGGAACAAGAGGCATCCAATTATTGAATAATACGGTTTACTATAGTTTATATTCATATAGAGAGGACTTTTGGCATCTTATGAATGGAGAATAAGACATATCTTGTTTGAAGAAAGAGGTATCCTAATATTGAATAATAGTGTGTACTACAGTTTATAGTCATATAGGGAGGACTGTTTGTATACTTTGCTTGGAGCATAAGGAATCTGTTGTTTGGAGAAAAGTCATCTTATTAATGAATTATAGGGTGTACTATAGTTAATAGTCATATAGAGAGGACTGTACACATCTTATTCTTAGTGCATAAGGAATATTTTTTTGGGAGCAAGAGGAATCCTATGTTTGGATTATAGAGATTACTATAGTTTATAGTCATGTAGAGCAGACTATTGGCATCTTATGCTTAGAGCATAAGGCATCTCTTGTTTGGAGAAAGAGGCATCCTATGTTTGGAACATTGGGTGAACTATAGTTTATAGTCATGTAGATAGGATTGTTGGCATATTATGCTTGGAGCATAAGGCATCTCTTGTTTGGATCAAGAGGCATCCTATGGTTGGAACATAGTGTGAACTATAGTTTATAGTCATGTAGATAGGACTCTTGGAATCATATGCTTGGACCATAAGCCATCTCTTGTTTAGAGCAAGAGGCATCCTATGTTTGGAACATAGGGTGAACAACAGTTTATATCCATGTAGATAAGACTGTTGGCATCTTATGATTGGAGCATAAGGCATCCTTGTTTGGAGAAAGAGGCATCCTATGTTTGGAACATAGAGTGCACTACAGTTTATAGTCATGTTGATAGGACTGTTGGCATCTTATTCTTGAGCATAAGTAATCTCTTGTTTAGAGCAAGAGTCATCCTATTTTTGAAACATAGGGTGCACTACAGTTTATAGTCATGTAGATAAGACTATTGGCATCTTATTCTTGGTGAATAAGGAATCTCTTGTTTGTATAAAGAGGAATCCTATATTTGGAACATAGGGAGTACTACAATTTATAGTCATGTAGAGAGAACTATTTGCATCTTATGATTATAGCATAAGGCATCTCTTTTTTGGATCAAGAGTCATCCTATATTTGGAACATAGGTTGAACTATAGTTTATAGTCATGTAGATAGGATTGTTGGCATCTTAGGCTTGGAGCCTAAGGCATCTCTTTTTTGGAGAAAGGGGCATCCTATGTTTGGAACATAGGGTGCACTATAGTTTATATTCATGTAGATAGGAATGTTGGCATCTTATGCTTGGAGAAAAAGGTATGTCTTTTTTAGAGAAAGAGGCATCCTATGTTTGGAACACAGGGAGTACTACAGTGTATAGTCAGGTAGAGAGGACTGTTGGTATCTTATGCTTGGGGCATAAGGCATCTCTTTTTTGGAGCAAGAGGCAACCTATGTTTGGAACATAAGAAGTACTGTAGTTTATAGTCTTGTATAGAGGACTATTGACATCTTATTCATGGAGCATATGACATCTATTTTTTGGAGCAAGAGGCATACTATGTTTGTAACATATGGTGTACTACAGTTTATAGTCATATAGATAGGACAATTAGGCATAAGGCTCCTAGAAATGGTTGTGGTTGGGTCTTACATAAGAGAGGCCCTTTATGGTTCAACATGGTATAGGAGTCAGGTGATTGGGTTTGGATGAGTTACATTAGGAATGGATCGACTCAAGGGACTTGGGGGATAGATGATGAGAATCTCAACTCATGATATGGGAAACAAACCAATAGGAATATATCGACTCAAGGTGTTTCATGGTGGGTAGATGAATATCTCAAATAATAGTATTCCATAGGTGGAAGGTAGATTCACATAAGGGCGCAATGGAAAATTTTGATGTCTCGGCCTGAAAACATCACGGTGCGACTCTCCATTTTTCATGGGGGTGAGTGACGGTAGTGAAGGGACCATCCCAGAGGCTGGGACTGCATCCCAACACTGTCCCCAAGCTGGGGTGTAGCGGTGCAGCCCCCGTGGTATGTATGGACCAGTGGGAATGGTCCAATATATTGTTCCACGTAAAATGTGCTACATGCAAGATAGGATACGCGCAATATTCCACTGTGAGGCACATGTGTGTGAAAGATTCAGCACCTTGGTATTGTTGCGTGCACTATGGAAGGTTGGTGGGAAATAGGGGAGGTGTGCACACAATATGGGAGATGTGTGTGTATTAGGGGCTCGTGCATGCAATAGGGAATGAATTGCGCATGATAGGGTATGTTGGCGCCCAATAGGGGATCTTTTCCCGCAATAGGGAATGTGTGCTCTCAGTTGGACAGGTGCAGCACTGGCGCCTGAAAAATTGGCCACAACGGCACTATTGCACACACAAAATATGCATTGCGCAAAAAACTGAGAAATTTGGCTCTTTTGCACATAAAAGTGATGTTTTGTGGGAAATATGGGGTTTTGTGCACTGGCGTGGAAAATGCTGACTTATGCGCATTAGAGTGGCTGCTTACCTTTAGGTGCCCTTTTGGAGATGGGGGTGCACTTGTATTTATAGGCAAGACCTAGGGAGACGATGCGCGTAAAATTCCATGCGCACATGTTTTTTTCTGCATGAGGTGGGGCACATAATCTTCTGTGCATGCAAGTTGTTTTTTGCATGACCTATAGCGGGTGTGCACGCAAAGGGGCGTTTGACGTCGTTTTTGGCGCGAAATAGGTTTTCATGTGGGGTTGCACGCAAAATTACATTATTGTTCTAAATATTCTGTTCTTGCATGCAATATTCCCTTTTTCGCGAACGACTCCATTTTTTCATGCAAGATTTCATCCTTTGCGTGCAACTCTATACTTTTCCCCGAAACTGCCCCGAATGGCCATTTCAAGCAGCCAGACTTTGAACAAACCTAACTTATGATCCGTAACTCCGTTTGGGGTCAACGACCAGTCAAATCGAAGCTTGTATAATGAACTACGCATCGGGGTCATATATAGAAGCATTCAGTGAATTACATGGACGCATTTTCCAGTTCCAACAGTGATTATCATGTACCAATTGTTAATATTATGTAGCAGTATATCGTAACAAATGATAAGTCAGGTAATGATTATAAATCATAAATTATGATTAATAGAACCTAAAAGGATTAAATTATCCAAGTATTATTCACTACGACACACATATATAGGAATATATTATATAAAGATAATTATATTTTTCTTTAAATTTTAATTATGAAATGATTTGTCTAGTTTATAGAATATGTACAAGGGTATTTTTGGATATTTATTTAATTTATAAAACTTCTATGAATTAGTTAACTATTAAATGTTTATAATTAATTAAAAAAATTCTTAAGAAACATTTACTAAATAAATATCAATGATATTAAATATTAATACTAAATATATATAGAAAGACTCCTATTTTGGATATCATGCGCTCATATGCAAATTATATGTTTAATTTATAAATTATTTATAAATTTCAAAATAATTCAAAATAAAAAAGATTTTATATTTTTTATTATGAATTTTTCATAATATACATGGAATATAAAAAGTTTTAAATAATTTTAAATATATGATATTCAGATTATGTGAATTGTTTATATAATATACCTGGAAGATAAAATGTTTATATTTTATTTAATATTATATATTAAAAGTGAATTTCATATAAATGGATAATATTAAGGAGTTCATACAAAATATATAAATAGAATATTTTATATTTTTTTAATTTTTTTATTTGAATAATGCATGGTTAGGTTATAATATATTTATAGTTTATTTATTTATGATTTATTCATATATTGTTTATCTTGTGCTTAAATATATGAATTGTTCATTTATTTAGTTTATTTTTTGAAATATTTCATAAATATAATTGTTATATAACTAATATATGTATGAGCTAGTTTAAAGAGTTAAACTAATTCTATAATTTTTCAAAAATGTGTCTACGGAGATACATGCTATATAAAATAATTGGTTTAGATTTTTTCAATATTAACATTGGTTTGTACTTGGTTATGATCTAGAATTTAATTTTTTATTATAGTTTATAAATATTTGGAGTTATAATTATGATGGAATTGAGGTCTCCCTAGAGTAATGTATCCTTAGATAGAGGGAATTTGGGTTGAGTTACTCACTAGATTGGATTCTTATGCCTTCTCTAAAAAAGTAGTGGTTAGATATCCATATCTCCAATATTACTATTTTTGGGTGTGTTTATTTCATATGATACAAAGAAATTTTATGAATAGGTTTTATATACTTTATGTATGATATGCATTTAAAAATGTAAGAATAAATTTGGCTTATAGATTGGGTTAGTAACATGAGTTGTGAGTTATGTGAAGAGCTATATATAAATATCATTTGAATATATTAGTTTAATGGAAGGAATAGGATTACAAACTAAATCATTAAAATCATGAATAAATGTAAAGGGAATAACATGAGATAAGATGGTGACATTAAATCCACTTAAAATACTATGAATTAGATTCCTTTTAATGTAGACACCTATCAATACCATAATCATCCAACTGAGTAGGTCATGTTAAATAAGGGTTCCTATAGATTAATATCCTAATAGAATCAGGTTCCCATTTTTTCATTTACTTTGGGTTAAAATTAATTGGGAGGCCCTAATATGATTAGGCTACTAGAGGAATAATATTTATTGAATCCATCTAATGTATTAGGATAAATATTTTTCCACTTAACTATCAAAGAATCATATCTGATATGATTAATATGATTGTCTACCTAAATAGATATATAATGGGAGAAATTATAAAGAATAAAAAATCTTAGGGAAATTTTGATCTTGGAACACTAATATATATGATGAAAATTCAAGATTGGTAATCATTTTAGTAGGAGAAAATTTATTAAAATTCATTATTTAGATGTAAAAAACATGATATTAATCTGATAAAAGATTCTATTATTGATATAACAAAATTATCACCATAAAAAATTACCATGAGATCAATCATAGAGAAATAATAATCTTAAATGTAAGTAGTTTTTTAAACAGGTGTAAAACATAATTATTGTTATTAGGAAAGATAGAAAATTTATGTTTTAAAGAAATACCTTTCCGAGTAACTGGCTATTAATTTTATTCATTACATGATTCAAGAAGATTTTTAAATTCATATAATGATTTTCTTGAGTTATGAATTAATATTCCTTCAGGTTATAGGATTCATTAAGAAATCACTATTGAGAATATTTTGAATATGTGAATGAGTTTAAGAAATTTCTGACCTATTTTCTTAGAGTGTCGAGGATAGATGAACTAGAGAATTTAATTTTCATGCATTGGTGATTTATTGGCAGTATAAGTGGGTAAAATTTCAAAATTATAGATGAAAAGTTAATTAGAATGTCCAAAAATATTTCTTTGAGTTTTCAACCAAGGTCATTGAAATTCATAGGTTGTGTCGGGAAGGAAAGAAATTATTATCATATAATGGAATTTTTTAAAATACCTTCATGATTATGGAAACTCTATTTAATGTCTATATTTTGTATTGATATTATATAAATAATTTTTTTTGGTTTTAAAGGTTATATGATATCAATTATATATTTCAAAATTATTGTAAATATATAAGCATTCAAACCAAATTAAAGTATTGATAAATATCTTATTTTTTATTCAAATAATGAAAAAAAGTATTGGTAAATAATATAATGCATGCAAAAATATATAGAAAGCTTAGGTAGAAATAATGAGTGTGTGTTTTCAAATTTTTCTTTGATAATATATGATAAGTTGTTTCTTAATGAGGAGTATTTATAAACAATTTGAGATTTTATACATGTTTTATGTTACACTAACTTATATTACATACTTAAGAATAAGATAAGAAAAAAATATCTAGAATAAAATATTTAATCTGAGATATTTTTTAAAATATGATGGATTTGATCCCACAACCATTCAGTGAACATTTTTATAGAATAAATTTTTCTTTTCAAAATATATCTTCAATCATATATAATACCTTATATGATATGGATACAATAATTTATTTGTTAAAATTTTAACTTATCTATATAAATTTTACTTTATAACCCAAAGAGAATTTATATATTAACAAGATATTTTGGAAATAATATAGTTTCTAAGAGACCAGTGGGAGTGTATTTTGACTCAATTAACTTTAAATTTAATCAAACAAAATATTATGATATTCAAAATTCAAAAAGTATTTAACTTAATATCCAAAAATAGTTTAGGGTGTGTATGTTAATGAAATAAAAATAGTTACATTTAGTTACTATAATGAACTTAAAATCATGTTATGTCCTAAATAATTCTAGGGTGTGTTTCTGAAGAAAAGAGTAAAGGGTTACATTTTTCTAGAAAAATTATTTCAAGTAAGATTTTAATAGAAAAAGGTTCCAAAAATAGTGATTATGATGGTCAACAAAAAAAGAGTTCTAAGTAGAAAATAGAATTTGTTAAATATTCATGTATAAAATATTAAGGTTTCATTTCCTCCTGAAGTCCAATAGTATGGAAATGAGTTTCTATATTTGTTTGAGGTTGTTATAGTATGGTGGTTGTAATGGTTTTTTATGGGATTTTACTAGATTATTTGTGATCTATGTTGTCTATGAAGTCTAAAACTCATTTTTTCTCATACTCCATAGATGGGTGATGGACTAAATGATCGGTAGGTTGAGGATCACTCATCGGTATGTCTGGGGATGATGTTGGTAAGAGATTCTACTCATTCAGGGTGACCACCAAGATGGGTCTTCTGATGAAGTAGTAGATATTTCCACTTGATTAATTATTTCTTATGTAAAAAAAATTATGACCTCAAATTGGGTATTATTTCATATTACAATCAACAAAGGGATAAAATTTGTATACTCTTCAACTACAGAAGAAGATGAATCTTTAGAAGTGGTTTCTATTTATATTGATGAGACATGTTAACATGTGATTATGTTATGTTGAATTTTTTTGTTTGTTCTTACTAATTTCTATGTTGGTGCAACCATTTTGCCCCTAGTTTATTCATTTGTACCCTTTTTTTTCAATAATGTTTTGGGGGTATTATTTTTTCTCCAACTTATACCTTGAGTCATTTTTTATAATTAAAGCAGTTTGAATAGTTTGACAAGGAGTTAAACAATTGTAATATGATTCCTAAGTATCACAATTATTCAAACTGACTTACATCATAAATATTTCTCATTAAGAAGTCTATTGGGATGGTCTTATCATATGATCACATATATATGGGGTAGGAATTGCATAAATATGTAATGAGTTTAACAAAACCCTAAAAGAGCAGAAATTATAAGGCTGGTCTGGCATTATATCACATTTTATATGATTATTCATGTGATTATGTTTGGTTTTGTTGAAATTTTCAATGGGTTTTAGGAATATTAAATGTATTATATTATAAAAATGTATGTCTAAAATTTATGATTTTTTAATGTTTTTTATATATATGACTTGATTCAAACTTAACTAATTTTCATCATGGATTATTATAAGGTTAACATGAGTAGGATTCTTAGATCAAGATACAAAATGAGGGACAAAATGGGTTTCAGGCACTGGATAACCCACCAAGTATATCACATGGAGTAATATACACTATGTGTTTAGTATAATATGGGTGTATGTTTCATATCTAAATTTACTCAACACCTTGGTTAGAAATACACCTAGTATGAGAACCTTAATTTTTTGTACTTTTATTATACAATCAAGAAATCTTAGATAATCTAGGTTTTTTGGGGTATTATGTTGATCATATCACTTTTTGGAGCTTAATCACGATGGGATTTTTCCTCTCATATGATGATAATGAAATAAGGGATCTCAAATTAAGATAGAATGAGAAAGTGTATTTTTATGTCTAAATAAAACATGTGATGGAAATATCTATTAGATAAGGGGAATGTGATGCTCATTCATAAGTTCGAATGATATTTGATGTATTCATCCACCTAATCAGTCTATAATTAATGAATTGAGAACTTGTGAGTCACTATATAGAATTGATATACTATGTGTCCTATGGTTACTCAAAATTGTATACAAAGGGATCATATGAAAATAAATTCTTATATATAATAAAAATAGTGGTCATAGATATGTGTGTGTGTGTGGGTGTGTTTAATAGATATCATGCCAGATCCCTTTATATCTTAAGTATTATCAATTCTTTTCTAGAGTAATCCCTTTTCTTACATCTATTAATATAGGAATTATTATTTATTTTCAACCCTAAAAAGTATCATGGGTTCATACTTTCAGGTTAACTAGAAAGGTATTAGGTTTTAAATACTCATATTGTTTCTCTAAAAGTGTATTAGAGTTTATTCAAAAATAATTATAGATTGAGATTACCAAGGTACTTAATGTGATGTGATATAATGTGAAATTAATGATAAATTTATAAATGTGTTTTGGAAAAAATTAAAAAGTAATTTTGGATATTATTTTAAAATTTATTGTATATAATAAAATATAAAATAATTGTCTTAAATTATATGAGGATTTAGTATAAGTGGTATATTGATGAATATATACCTAAATCTGTACACATTTGATGTGTATTTGGTAATATCATATGTTATGATATGGTTGTATCGTAAGACATGCTATGTGATATCATGCCACTGCTAAAACTATTTATACTTTATGAAAAATGCTATATCATAATGTTAAAATTCATTATGTATAATGACTATAACATCTTATTGTTAGTGAGTAAATTGAATGTTAAGTGTTAACATCCGAATATTCCATACACATAAGCTATCATTGTTAAGATTCATAAAATGAAACATTCAGAAAAGATGGCATGAGTATGGGATTATAGTACATTGTAATCATCCTACCAATTACTCATATGTTATGAATGTATGATTAATTACATTGTCACTTGGGGGTAATCTCTTATGTTCCCATACAATATATTAAAAAGAATCCCATGCATGACTTGTATTGTTATATTAAAAGAAAGTAGAGGATAAATATCAATGAAAACGAAGGGTCTTAAGGTTATCATAAATCATCAGTATGAATATTTAAGGAAATTTTTGTTGTTAGTGATGAAAAAAAATATGCAAAGAAGTTTTTTTTGTTTGATGAAACTATGACATGAATGTTAATGATCACTACATGACATGATTTATTTACTCTTACATTGGAAATAGTTTATTTTATGTGACAAGGATCACAACATGGACTTTTGGTCATGCTATGATGATGTTGATATAAAAAGGATTGACTATTATATAAGTATATAGAAAAATGTGTTACCCTTACATAGGATAAGACACACAGAAACCAGTGTTTTTGTACCGTGAAGGTTCATTTGAGGAATTATGAGGAGTTGACTATAATGTAAAAACAAAAACAAGATAAATTGGTGTTGTGTTAATCGAAGATCCAAGTGTTCTTCAACCTCAACACAAGGATTCATGCCACAATAGTTCATCTTTGGGGAATTAGTGCAGATAATTTTAATAATTTTTACCACAAATCATATTTTCATTCCACAACATACTTGAATTAGATATTAAAAGATAAAAATAAACACTACTAATAGATATTATTTGTCAAAACATTATATGTGGTAAGAATTTGAAAACATTTTGGTTCTAAAATTTCAGGAGTCATTGTGCTCCAGAGGTCAGGTCAAACCACAGCCTGAGTTGACCATAGGAGGAGATACATATGACATGCCATAAGAAAAATGGTAATACTATTTGGAAATGGAAGATTCAGTGTATTTGATGAGATATTTGGGGAGATAATTCATCTATGATTTCTAAATCTGTAGTTCGACCAAATATTATATCGTGATGTAATATATCGTATTATAAAAACATGCATTACCCCATTATTAATTGTATAACTATGCAATAATAAACCAATATAGAATACCCCAATATAATCTTCCATATCATTTATGTATGAAAAAATGACTCAAAATAGAAAATTTTTTAGTCAACTCACTTAGTATTTAAGTAATACATCACATAGATAAAGATAAAGAGATTTGAGACTCATATATTGATTAATATTTCTATTGAATATATAAATATTTGGAATCTATTTATAAAATGACCATCCATGCTATTGGAAATAGAGATAATAAAATTAACATGGTAGTTTATTGGATGAATTCATGAGAGGGTTGTCCATCTAGGTTGATCTTGATAGAGGAATATCGGTGCACAGTTATTCCACATTGTAGAGACACTTTAAGAAGATGAATAAAGGATCATACATATTGGACATCATTCCTTTTTTATTTATTTCCCTTATAATTGTATTTGATATTATTATTAGAGTTCATGTCCATCCCCTTTATCTATCCAATGATTCATTCATTTTTCATAATAAGGAGGTGAAGTGGTTATCAATATGATAATTAGTTATTCAACTAGGGCATAAGAACATGGTGAAAAGAGATTTGTAAACCTTATAACCCATGTGTCATGTGTTTTCTATTACTAATAATTCATTATATTCATCATAATTATTATTGGGATATTTTTATAATCTATGTACTAAGCATAAATTTTGGTAAATTAGTCCTCTAAGTAATAAAAATTTTGTGAAGTTCATATTGGAATTCAACCACTAATTTACCACACCCCTCTCATTGATCAAACTTCTCCCTTTTGATACCTATCAAGTGGTATTAGGTTAGGTTCACCCACATAGATCTAAACTAATAATTTTCAGATATTATAATAATTATATCATATTTATCATGATCATGAGGATTTAGAACTCTTATATGTTTCAAGGTAAAGGTTCTAATATGCACACATCATATCATGGATTTTAAAAATAGAGACTATATTTTACGTTTTGGATATATTAAAACATTTAATATTTTTCATTGTTAAATGATTTCAATTTTGTAATTTTAGAACCCAACTTGAGTTTTCAGCTAGATTTATATTTGTGGATTTCTTTTAATATATTTATTATTGTAGATATACTTTCTTTAAGATTTATTATTCTATTACTAATATGTTTTGATTCTTACCATTCATGTTGAAATGAAATTATAATTATAATTATACTTGTTTTTTATATAATTTTGCCAATATAATAGAATATAAAATATGTAGTAAGGCATTGATAAGCCAATGTAAAAGGGAGTTAAAAGGTTAAGAATGATAATGAGTACCCCAGAAGATTCTCATGTGGTTACTTTTGAAAATTATATGGATCTTGAGGATGAAAATAAGAAGCTCCATAAAGATATCTCAAATATCAAGTGTAGGATTAATTTTAATCAAGGAGCTATATATTTCAAGATTATATATGCCTCATCAATAAAAAATGAAGTAGATTTATATAAATATGAATTTATGACTCGAAAAATATTCATTTAAGGATTATGGGATAAACTCAATGAGGAAAAGATGATTTTAATTTAATCTTCACATAAAGTTGAATAATTAGAATGCTAAAATTCCTTAGATAATAATATAATGTATTATAAACATTTAGATATAGAGTCTTGTGAACTTATCATGATTATTTTATTGTAACTTGTTGTTAAGAAAACATAAAACAAGAAATAAAATTTTTCATTAGATAATAAAACTAAGAGGGCCTCTAGAATAAAGAATAATAATAATTTTAAAATAGAAATTATTAAGCATCTATTAATTGTTAAAAATAATAGAACAATTTTTTAAGTAATTGGTTGTTATTCTAAACCAAATACCCCAAAGGAGAAGAAACCCAAGGGTGAATGGTATGATAAAAATGAGATATCGTCTTTTAGAAGATTTTTTGATTTCTATAAAGAATAGTGGAAGAATATGATTTATGGTGGGAAACACATCCAACCAAATAAAAATGAGTAGGTGTCTAAGGGGACTCACCCATAATAAGGATTCATTATAAAAAACTCATTGATGGAGAAGGAAGCTATTATGGAGAGAAAAAGTAATGAAAGGGAAATAAACCCTTGAAATTAAATAGAATCACTAGTTTCATATATAAATCAAAGATACAAGTATATTTATAATATTTTTTTGTTTCTTTGGTCACAAATTGACGAACTAATGGTATAAAAATTAGTTCTAAAATCCAAGAAGAATATACAATCACAGAAGTCCAAATAGAAGAATAAAGTTCATATAAATCATGGTATATCTAAGAAGACTCATAAATGGTGTCAATAATTGGGACACACCTCCAAAATTTATATCGCATTGTTTTCTAAGAATCCAAAGATATATAATTAATGAAATCCCTATAAGGATTGGAATCATAATGATGTTTTTTCAATGTTTTTTAGGGAAAGAAGGAATAACTTTCCCAAAACAAGGTGTATCACAATGAAAATAAAAATATAATCACCAAAAGTGTTATAGAAACATGTCTCATAGTCTAGAATGCTAAATAAACATTAAAAAAATCAATAGTTATTACATGTGGATTCATATCTTAAAAATCATAAAGTAATATTGATATAATTTTACACATAGATAGTACCATTATAACCTCTCAAAATCTATATATATTATAAAGAAAATGGTAGTGGATGGAATGAAAAGTGGTGGACACCAACTTCTTGTTGATATGCACAAGTAATGAAAGAATGTGATTGATAAAAAAAATAAATTTTACTTCATGAAAATGATTCGATGAAATTCTAGAAATATCGGGAATCATAGGTTGTTTTAAATAAAACATCTTATTCCTTTCAAAAATTAATGTATAATTTGGTGATCCCTCTTTCCTAGTTTGTAATTTATTTACATGATTAATTTTTAGAATAAAAAAGGTTATTTTTTTGGAATTTCATATAGGATATTTCTCAAATAAAATTCTATTAGATTATCCCTTTTAGACTCCATGGATTACTATTTTTTGGAACCTAAGATGCCCTGAGATGGAGTTTTATCAGTGTGTTTCCTAATTAAAACTTGTTCTTTCTTATAAATTCATTTGGATTTTATTCTCTTGTTAGATTGAATATAGTTCTAAATTTCCCTTTATCAATTTCACCAACTACAAATATTTTTCACTTGTATAGAAAATAAAACATGAATGGACACATAAGTTTTACTTGGTTCACTCATACTAGGATACATCCAAGGGGAATACCCTCAATATTGTGTTAGTTCACCAAAATCCACTATAAATAACTATTTTAGTTGATTCATAGTTTATTTGAAGTCACTCCTCGCCATGTATAACTACTTATACAAGTTCTGGGGAAGTTACTCCTCGTTATGGATCATTTCTTAAAGAGTGATTTTGGTAAAAATTTACTTCCTCTTAGGATGCATTCACTTATCTTACTTAACACACTAATCTATAATATATAATTTATAGTGACATATAGGTGTCTTCTAAGTTTATTTACATGTAGGATACTCCAAGTTCAAGTGTTTTGATCTAAATTATAATTCCAAATGTGATGCTTCAATGTAAACCCTATAAAAATACCAATTCCACGGCCATATATAATCAAATCCTTGTTGTAAGAGTTGAATATTTGATCTTAAAACAATCATCACACAATAGTAAAAAATAGTCTCCAATTTGAAAAATTATAATATAGGAATTATCTTCAATGTATTTTTACTTCCTATTGATAGTAAACCAAATATATCCATAGTGTTCCACAAATATATATTTCAATATATCCTCAATCAAAAAAAACACAATTATTTTAATTTTTATATTCAAAAAATAACATATTGGTGATATTTTTATTTATCATTTTTTCTTAGATCACTTAGTTCCTTTTTTTCTTTATTCTCTATTTTTTATGTTTTCCAATTTCATAAAACATTCCCCTAATTTTTATTCCATCCATCTCCATCCATTTTTCAATTATAATATTTAAATATAAAATTAAAATATAATAAGCTAACTACCTTTAAATTACTCTCCTTAAAACAAATTTCTAGTAATATCTTCAATAAAATCACCACCATTGAACTCCATGATAAATATTAATGTATGTTTCATAACCTCTAAACTATTTTTTAATTAAAAAAATATTTTGGTTACATATATTTATAAATTTGAAATAATATTATATGATTAATACTATATATCATGGTCATGGGTTGGAAACTTTTATCATGAAATGAGAGATTAATTCCTTCATCGGCTACCTGTTACATCACAATGTGATATAGACCTTTATAACACAACCTTGATTTATATTAAAAAATATCCTAAATCTTAATAATTATGTCCTTGATTTATTATTAATGATATAATAGTCATGGAAAAACTCCATTAATCATGGTTTAACCTCTAAATCCTGGAATAATTAATTTCCATATATTCATAGTCTCTAAACATCTTCTAGCATGACTCACTTCCATTTTGTGGACATCTTTAAAAGAAATTACTGCTGAGATTATTTTAAAATTCATTCATGGTTTGGATAACCTTACCACAACATAAGAATTATCAATCATATTTTATAATTGATAATGTATATATGGCCAATGACGTTACCCTTATATATCATTCTATTTCATAGTGTTTACCCTTATGTATATAAGGAGTTCAAAACATTACAATTTTTATTTCTGAAAATTACATTTATATATTTGGTTAATGTAACTTAAGTATCATAGTGATGCTTCTCTAGAAATTTTCCAAAATTCTTACTTAGTCTGCTCTATACCAAATGGATCTTAAAAATAAAAGTAAATGACTCTTATGTAAGTTACTTTACCAAATTCTTTCAAATGGTTACCTTTATGTATTAATCAAATGAACTTTACTTGTTTTTCTAAGTGTCTTCCCTTTCCCTTATTTCCATAAATATAACCCTTATATATCATCAATGAACTTTATATATTTAAGGAAATTTATTATATTTCCATTCTTAGTAACATATAAAATATTATGCATCATCCATACCATTATGTAATATAAAATAAAAACTTTACATATATAGGGAGAAGTTCAATAATTTTTCAAAAACTCGTTGAACTCCACTCATGGAGTCATATTTGTGTTCATACCATGGTTTATCCCAATAACTCTAAAAACATAAAAACATACCATCATCCATTAGTAAATATCTTCAAATTATTTTCAAAAATAGCCTCCGGACATCAAATTTTTCAGTAACTTCGTGAACAACTTCTAGAAAATCTATTTATATATAAAACAATTTATCGAATATTTTATTGATAATAACTGATATAGTTTAATCAAATTGATATTTATTTGGATATTTAATGGAAAGGATTATTTAGAACTTGAATTTGGAGAACCCATAAAAACTCTTTTTTTCCTTTTAAGTTCACTCTGGTTTTTTTATCATAACATTTTTTATGCTATGAATTGTAAAATTAAATTTTATAGAAAAATTAAAAACTAATTGTGATAATTTTTTCTTTTGGACAATGATAGTTTTTTCCCATGTTTAATGGGTGAAAATTTTCCATGAATTCAAATATGGAATGGACTCAATAGAATGGACGACACCTCACTCATTAGGCCATAAAATATTCAATGATGCATATAATGGTATGAAATTTTGACAAATATTAAAGGTATTAATTTTTTTAATTTCATTCAACTAGAATGATAGCCATTTTTCATGGTAAGTTAGAAAAAAATGAATTATAATTGGGAAAAATGTTTTTAGGTATAATTTTATATGTACCCTTGTTTAAAATATAAATCATATCCCTAATTCACTCAATTTATTTGTGATTTTAACACTTTTATATGGGTTTTCATCACTTTAGGATGGTTTGGCCTAAGAGAGTGGTCGCATTCCACTTCTCCATCCATTTGGAAGAATAAAGTCTTATGTAAATGATCTATTATAATAAATCTCTCCTCATCTTCTTTTCTTGTTTCTTTTTTTATGCTTGTAATCTCTTTTAATATTCAATAAAACTTCTTTTTTTATCCCTTTACATTTTTTTATTTTTAGTATTGTGATCCAAGAGAGTAGTTGATATTAGGTTATACACTTTTAATCATTTTCTTATGTAACCCATGGGAGATTAGTTCTTTTTAGAGATGATATAATTCTTAAATAATTCCTTCATTGTTTTAAATCCATGTAATCACTATAATAAATAAAAGTTTATCAATTAATTAAGTTTGAATGTCTAAAGAACTTGATTGATAAGAACTTAGACTACAAGGTCAGGATTGTGTAAATCTTTAGAGTGAAACTATAATCTAAAAATTAAAATAATTCTCATTTACATGGTGTAGATGATACCCTAATTATCCACTGACCACAAGGTTGATTTGGGACCACAGCCAAAGAAGGGTGTAGCGATTGGATTTGTTGAAGTTAACCTAGGGTCATTTTTTCCTATCTTTGTGGCCACCTTAATTTCCATATGGTTCAACTGTTAACAAGATCAAGATATCTAAATCAAATATATTTAAAAATAATATATGATGGTGAATGAATAATGGAGGGTTATATTTGATTGGTTGAAATCATTAATATTTTTTTAAGAAATTGATTTCCAACTTTCCATATTTTGTTCTAAATTCACTCAACCAAAACTACCACATTCTTTCCCTCCCCCTTCTAATTATTCTATTTGTTTCTTCAAAAAAATTATGAGATTTTTAATTTACTTCCATTTATGATAATTACCTTGCATATCCATTATGCTACACTTACTAAAATCAAAAAGAAAAAAGTTTGTGCATGTGTGACAATGCTAATCCTTTGATGATATTATGCTCTAATAATTTTATTTTATATTTTCTCCCTAATTGATGACCTGATCTAACCCGGATTTTCATTTTGAACTAGATACCAATGATAAATGGTTCTTTAGGGATTGTATCATACAATGTAAAAATTTATAAATTATCAAAATTCAACTCTTTCATTATTTCCATCATTCTAATAGTAGTGATTTTGGAATCTCACCTCAAACAAAATATGAATCTCACAAAATGGATAAAAATAACAATAAAATTAATGATAACATTAAAATTTGAATAACATGTGATATTAATAATAAACCAATTTGTATTTCATATACAACTCTTGAATTGTACATTGAGATAAAATCTAGACTAATTCTCCTTCTCCCTAAAATTTTTTGCCTCTCTAGTAAGGATCCAAAAAAATATCTAAAAGAATTAACTGTGGTTTACTCAACCTAGAAACCAAGAAATGTTTCCTAAGTTTAAATAAAATTAATAGAATTTCGATTCTCACTTGACAGAACTAAAAAATATTGGAAGTATTACAGACAACCTAAATATTTTACATATTAGAATGATTTTAAACATATTTTCTCATATATATTATTTTCATCATTAAGGACCATCCTAATTTAAAATGGGGTCTCAAGAATTATGCGGGCACAAGGAGAGTGGATGTATGAGTACTTGGAGTTGTTCCATATGTTATGTATAAGCTACACACATCACCAAATCATTGATAAACTCTTTATCTAATACTTATATAAAATTCTCACACCCATGAAGAGGATCATGGTGTATTTCGTGGTGGGAGTAGAATTGGTCTAAAAACTATAATTTTTTCTCGATCATTGATTGAAGAGATTATAAAACTCACAAAACTTTAGTGATTGATGTGCACTAGATATAAATGGATTACATTAGGTAAGTCCTATTGAAAATTATTTATTTGATACTAAGGTGGATGAATTAACCACTTTGGTGAGATAGATATCATTTTCTTAAAAATATCACCACATACTCCAGTAAATATTTGAGGTATTTTTATTACACTAGACTATCCAACATATTATTTCCCATAAATAGAGGAGATATAATATTGTATAGTCATATTCCGAGAGAGTATATTTCAATGGAAACAAAAATTAACCCCTCAAAATATGTATGATCCATTCAAACTGGTATAAAACCAAATATGGAAAGATTAACCAAAATTGATGTATAGATCTTGAAAACAAAAAAGTCCCCCTTTCTAAAAAATATTCCAAAAATCTCCACCTTATCAATAGGGTCTTTAATAAATCCAAAAGTTATTTGAAGCCCAAAAATCAAAAATTCCATTAAAATAAGGTAATTCATAGTCAATGGTAGATTCTACCACTGGGGATCTTTTGAAGAAAAATAATTCTAATTAAAAGTATATAATTGAGGTAGATGAAGAAATAAATGAGTTAGATGTCCACCACCCTCAATCAACTTGTAAGCAGGAACTTGGGAAACCTTCCCTTCCAACCCACTCTAAATCCAAAAGGGAATATTAGTGTCATCACATTGAATAGTGGGAATAAAATAGTCAAGAAAATTGATCCTATTAGTCCACATAGACTTATCCCACCTAGTAAGATTTCATTATCACCCTGATTTGATGATCGAACAATGGATAAAGAGAAAAGAAAAAAAATCTTATTGGGGGTGAATTTTATACCACTTCGGTTTCTTAGTTGAGTGGTCTAAACAAAGAAAATATATGAGGATGAAGTGAAAAAGGAAGC
Source organism: Viscum album (assembly GCA_963277665.1). NCBI lineage: Eukaryota > Viridiplantae > Streptophyta > Magnoliopsida > Santalales > Viscaceae > Viscum > Viscum album. Next base: position 293,120,019 of record OY728145.1, on the reverse strand, counting down.
GTTTGACACATTTAAGAGTGTTGAGATCAGTATAACACTTCTCAAATACATTAGTAAGATATTTGGGTATACAAAATTTATAAAAGAAAATTATACTAACAAATTATGGGTCAAAGAAAATGGGCATATAAATCTTAAAATGAATGTTTCAAAACTAATTACACCTGCTCAAGTGATTCATTTGAATTCTTAGGTTCCTAGATCATTCACCATACCATGTGCCATAGGGGGGTTTTCTTTTTGACGCTTTATGTGATTTTAGAGCTTCTATAAATGTTTTTCCATACTATATTTTCTCTTCTATGTTGATTCATGAGTTTAATCTCATAAGAGTTCTGATTTAATTATAAAATAGCACTATAACATATATATTTAGAGTCCTTAAGTATGTATATGTTAAATTAAGATAAATTATCTTTCTTTTTTATTTATACATTCTAAACATAGAGTATAATCAAGTACATTATCCTACTGCCATTATCTTAGGTATGCCCTTCCTTAAAACTTCGAAAATATTCATATATTTCCATGATGGTACACTTATTGTGGATTTTGGGGATGAAATTGTGATATTTAATATTATGGACACCATAATGTACCCCTAAAAGGATTATTCAACTTTTTTGTCTCCCATTTTGACCCATCATGTAAAAACCCTTGGATTTTTATTATTATATACTTAGAGATATTATGGGAATTAGGTCATGTTTTGTGTATAAGAGTATTTCTATAGTAATTTTTCATGGGTATACCTATTTTAGTTTAAATTTTGATATGGATTCGTATTATGATTTGGAGCATGTTCTTTCTTATTATGACATGGATTTTGAGTATGCTGATGAATTTGATGGATTATTCTCTTATTTGGATGATATTTATTTTGATATTTATATTCATTATGCACATAATTTATTTCATTTAATATATTTATCGATAAATCACCCACCCACTTTATAAATTAATACATTTCCTCAAATTCTCAAATACTCATACTTATTGAATAATGAGAGATTATCCACTATAATTGTTAACAATATCCCTCCTAAACATAAAGAAAACATTTAAATACTTTAATAGATAAAATTAATGAAATTGGGTGGACCTTGGATGAAATATTAGGTATTGAATCCTATATTGTTATGCAAAATAATGTTTTATAGGATTGGGATAAACCTGTAAGGAAACTATAAAGGTTACTTAATACCACTATTTTAGAAGTTGTTAAAAAAAGAAGTTGATTTTTTTTATGTAGGTATAATTACTCTATTTCTAATTATTTTTAGGTTAGTCTTGTTCATGTTGGTCCTAAGAAAAGTCATATTACTATTTTTAGAAATTATAGGGAGGTGTTAGTTCCAATAAGGGTGGAAAATAATTGGTGATAGTGTATTGATTATAGTAAAAAAAATCAGTCCACTTGTTATACCTATTTTCTCTCTCATTCAATGATTAGATGCATGAGATATTTTATAGTAGGACACAAAATTTTTCTTTGATGTTATCTCTGGTCATTTATAGGTTCTTATTGTTATAAAGAATCAAGATAATATGACATTATCTTGTCTAATCGATACATTTTCTTACCAAATTATGAAATTTTGACTTGTAATGCTTTGCATACCTTCTATAAATTCCTGATGATTATTTTTATGATTTTTCTAAGAAATGAAGAGAGGTATATGTGGAATGTTTTACTATTTATATTTTCTTATTTTATGATAATATATTTATTTTGAGTAATGTATTACATTATTTCATTGAGAAAAAATTGGTTTTGAACTTTGAGGAATGTAATTTTGTTGTAGAGCATTGAATTTTCCTAGCGAATGTAGTGTAAAAACATGGAATATAGGTTGATTGAACTAGGATATATATTATTTCATCCTTTTCATATCCTATATGTGTGTGTGATGATATACAATTCCTAGAAAATGTGGGTTTTTATGAATATTTCATCATATATTAAAATTTAGATTTCTCTACCCATATATATATTACTTTAAAAGAATTCAAATTTTTCATTTGATGTTTTTTTACATTTTCCTTTGATGAGACAAAGAAAAGTCTCACCACACCATTGATCATGAAACCCTCATGGTGGGATCTCCCATTTAAGTTTATATATGATGATTAAAACTTTGCAGTTGTAGTTTTCGTATCTCAAATGGTGGAAGGGAGTTACCTTGTGATTTCCTATTCATTAAGGATATTAGATTCAGCCCAAGAATACTACATAATAATGAAAAAAAGTTTCTTGTTGTAATATTTTCATTAGATAAATTTTTTTTATATATTATGATCTTGTGGTTTTTTTCTCTGACCATATAGCTTTGAGTTACCTCTTGAAGAAGTCATATGTGACGCTAAGACATATTCATTAGATGATCTATCTTCAAGAGTTTGAAATTAAAATAAAGGGTAATAAGGGGCCAGATAACATTTTGGCCTACTAGATGAGTAGGATAACTCGAATATCGGTGTATGATACCCAAAAGTAAGTGACACTTCTAGAAATTATTCCTGAATATCATCTTTATGCCATCTCAAAATCACTTTCTTGGATTGATGATTTAATGAATTAGTTGGTTGTCTTTAAAATTCCTGAAAACCCAAATAAACACAGAGCTAAAAAATTGAATACTTATTCTTTGTTTTATATATGGGATAGTCCTTACTTTTACCCCATTTATAATGTCCATATCATAAGGATATGTGTGACCAGTCATGACTATTAGTTTGTATTTCATTTTTTTCATTAACTTTATTAAAGTTGACCCTATAGATCCCAAAGGAAATATAGGAAATACATAGACACTAGGATATATAGAACTAACTTGTTACATGATTCTCACATGGTTTATAAGTTATGCTCAAATTTCCAACTTAGTAACAAAATTTCAAGGAGACACAAGATGCCTCAAAAACCCATATTATTTAGTGAGATTTTTAATTTAAAAGGAATGGATTTTACGGATTCATTTAATAGCTTATTCAGTTTATTGTACATTTAATTTTTTTTATTATCTTATAAAATGGGTAAGGTCAAGGCCACCATAAAGTATGATCCTAATGTTGTACTGTATTTTGACAAGGCTCATATTTTTTAATGGTTGAGAATGACAAAGTGGGTCATCAGTGACCAAGGGTCAAACTTTTTCAACTTAAATCTATCTTCTATCCTCTGACAGTACGTTGTGATGAAAAAAACTTAAACATCATACCACCCCAAATAAATGGTTAGGAAAAGGTTTAAAATTAGAATTTTAAGAATATATTAGAGGAAATTGTGAAACTAAATATGAAAGATTGGATAAATCACTTGAATGATCTGTTTTGGGATTATAGGAAAACATTCAAAACACCAATTATAATATCTCCCTACTTGATCATTTTTTAGAAATAATTTTTTATTCTCATGATGGTCAAACACTAGGAATATTGGGCTATAAATAAAGGTGACGTGTATTTATCTCAAGGTGGAGATCAAAGGAAGTTTAAACTTCAAACACAATATGAGATTAAATTTTTATCATATAAGAACTCAAAGATCTAAAAATAAAGAAAAAAAAGGAAACCCATGATAGAATGATCTAAAAAAGTGAGTTTTATATGGGAAACAAATTCATTATCTATAGTTATAAACTAAAGATGATTCATGGTAAGTTATGCTCTCGGTGGTTAGGCCCCTATATTTTATCTTATGTTTTTCCTTATGGTGCAGTTTAATTCACACTAGAGTCCACATGAAGAATATTTATAGTAGATGTAAATTGGTTGAAGTGGTGATTTAATGGATTCCCCAAAAATGTAGTCTATTTCATCAAACTATGTTACCCCATTATCACTTGAGAGAATAAGGTTGTCCCTTAAACTCTCACTTTTTTGTTATTTATGTTAATTTAAATTATATATTTCATGTGAATATGTTATTTCATTGAGTCACGATGAGAATGGAGTAACATTTTATGTGTGTAGGAGGGGATGACATTTTGGGTATCTTCTTTTAGATTTTTATTTTTTTATGTGTGATTTTTTCTAGTTTTTTTCAAAATTTTAAAAAAGAAACAACCCAAAAAATCTAAAAAAAATCAGGTCACATGCTCATTACTTCCATATAACATATTGAAAATGCACATTTTATTTTTTTGATCTCATTTTTTTCATTTTAGTAATAGAAGATTTTACATCATTAGTGGTTGATTTCAGTGAAAATGTAATTTCATAAATGATATGATCAATTGTATCATTATTAAACCTTTGATATTTTGACACCATTAATTATGAGAATTTTATGGGAAACTTATTCCATCAAATTTCTTCACACAATTTTACACACAATCATTACTTTTGAAATTTTCTTTCTCAATTAAAGCTACAATCAAGTTGAGTAATTTTTTAGCTTATAAGAATATATATCATACAAGTTCATTTATCTTATAATCAATTTCATTACTAAACTAGATTGACCTATGTATATGTAACTATTATATGACTATTTTATGCCCTCAAAAACGAAAAAATATACAAAAAAATACAAAAAATAAAAATTTGAGTGATAAAATGTACCACATATAGAGATATCTAGAGAGAACATAAGATTTAAATTATGGAATAGCTTAAGTGAGTGGATTTTGAAATTCCATTATAAAGGATATAAAATAGGTTTGGTGAAAAATAACAATATAATAAAAACATTTACTTAACAATTGAATAAATGATGGAGAGTTAATTTTGAAATGGTTATCACGCACACACAAGAAGAATATATGGAATTTTAAAATCATAACTTTTTTACCCTAATTTCTTTCATGTACCTCCCTAGATTTTTTACATGATTTATGAGATAATGAATTCAAATTTATTGAGATTTAATTCTTGATGTGACACTTGTTTTTCTCATTTTATACCATGGATTGAGAAATTTCACCATGAATCATTTTCTACAATACATTCCATGTGAATTTACCAAGGGGTGAAAAAGGGTAATTATGGAGGAGATTATAAACCATGTTTTTATAGAATATTTTATTATTAATAATTGATATAATTTCCCCAAATTTATCTTTATTTGTACATTATATGAATATTTTTATTCAGATATTGAATTTGTAAATTCAATTGAAATTGTGTTTTGTTTCTTTTAAGTTTACTACAGTATTTTTATCATAACATCTTCTATGTGATGAATTTTCACTTCAAATTTAATAAATTAATTATATAATAATTAGGATACATTTTTAATTGTGACTATTTTTTCATTTTATTGAATTTTATTTGTTTTAAATTAGTAATCTTAGAGTTATAGAAGATGTAAATATGTGTTGATGAGTTTTGGAGATGATATGGAGGTGTTTCTAAATTCAATGGCAAGAATTATGAGGCTACAACTTAAGTAACTTAAGTAGACTGGTTCAATAAAAAGAGTAAAAATAATTATGATTATTGTGGAGTTGATATCCAAACAAATTAATGACAAGTGTTGGTGAAAGACAAGACGCTATTTGCAACATTTTGGAACTGTTTTTAGTTGTTAATAAGGGATAGAAATAAGATGGATTAGTTCTAAAGTCATTTGTGTAAATTCTGTAAATCATATGACTTTATCTAGATCATAATCCTTTAGATCATAAGTCTTTGTATCATATAAATTTTCATCATCATAATTCATGGCTAAATGTAAAAACAAATTAGAAAAAAACATCAGATCGTATGACTTTTAAATAAATCCTATGACTTTGAGCCTAATTATAATACTTTATCCCAATCATAAATATTTGAGGCATCATAAGACTTTTCATCATATGTCTCTACATAGTAAGTCTTTTTTAATCACTAGAATTTAAGGATTTATAATAATTTTCATTGTAAGTCTCTATATCATAAGTCATTGATCCAATGTATGACTTTGAGATCATAAGACTTTACTGATCATCGAACTCTAAGGAATCATAAGATCTATCATTATAAATCTACGCATCTTAAGTCATTGAGACATTATATGGATTAAGGATATTAAGTCTCTTCTGATCATCAGACTATAATTTTTCATTAAGGTAATCTAATAATTTCATATATAAGGGTATTCCGAACTTATGAAAGGGTAACATGGAAAATATTGAAGGCTACATATAGTTGATACAAACCTAAATATTGTTGACCAAAACCTATGAAAATAACATCTGAGATATATGGTGGAAACAAATAGAAAATGAGATTTTTTTATTTTAGATTATGTTTTATTCTGAATAAATAGAGAATGAAATCATATGATGATGGAAAGATAAAATTCATGAATAAAGCATCATGATCAAACATAGATCATGATCTAAAGTAAAGTCAAATGGGAACCAATTCAAGGAAGATTTTGGGGTATAAATGAGCTACCATTCTAAAGTAATGAATATCATACCATAGGGGCTATGAAATAAAGATTCCACCACAACATATTGAATTATCTATGGATGTTTTAGTGGGAGTTTCATATAATAATTCCACCTTTGAGAAATGGTGAATTAATTATGTCATAGAGGTGGTTTTGGTGTATTAAATGATAAAACAATTTCTGAGAAGAATAATGTTGAGGGATATGTCATATTTAATACATTTTTTTCATTTTTGAATGTCATACAAGAATGTTGATATATTCTCTACACCATATCCAAGAGATCCACATGGAAAACAATAATATGACCATGCATGTGTAATTATTTAAAAAATTAAATGAAACAAATATCTTAGAGATTTAAATGATATTTAAAATGTAAAAATTATAGATGAAGAGAATATTGATGACTACTTCCCCAAATTTAATGATATAGTTAGTAATATTTGAGGTTTTTTGTGAGAATATATATGATTATACCACTAATAAAAATCTAATGAGAATGTTTACAAATCAATTTGATACAAAATTTTCTTCCTTGGATTATTGGTAGGATTTTAAAGTGGATGAACTTCATAACATTCTCATTGTATAAGAGATGAGAAAGGCACCATCTTTAAAAAAAGATAATAAATATGAGATAGATTTTTAGGCCATTAGAAAAGGAAAAATCATAAATGTTGAAGTTGTGGGGTCAAGATATTCTGATATGGATGAGGATTAATACTTTAATATATTATTTTTATTTATTAAAGATATTCATAAAATTAAAGTAGAAAGGAAAAGGAAGACAATTTCTAAATATTTTTTATTGTGATGGAATATGACACTTTTCCTTTGAAATTTTAAAGAAGAAGACAGTTGATACTGAATCAAATTAGGAAGAAAAGAATTCTCAAAATATAAAAATTACCAGAAGAAGAGTACAGGTAATTCTAATATTAAGAAGAGAAATTTGATGAGAAATTATAAGAAACACAATTCATTATCTAGTATATATTTTGAATATGATGTAAATATCATTTCCCATATTGAAAAAGTCTTGATTCTGTAAGAAGTGATGATAATGGATAACAAAGGGTAGAGTTGTTATAAAATCCCGCCTTAGATGCCACTTGACTATTCCCTTAGTTAGTGGACCACAAGACCTTAAGCACACCTCCCTAAAAACCATAGGCTGTCAACTAGTAGTGAAGGCATAGGGTGTATCTTTGGGGAGACCTTTCCATCATAGATCAAAGTGAAGTGAAAATATATATATAAGGAATACGAAAGTAGCGGAGCAAGGATAAGTAATCATGTTATAGAAATATACAACAAGAGGAAGCTGAATAACAATAATATATGTAACTGATGATGATGTTATAAAACAATGTGTATTCTAGGGGATAAGGGATACAAAAATATACAACATGATAAAAATGTAAAAAAATTATGAAAATTTCTATGTCTAGCATATCGAGCATAGGGTTGGTCCTCTGATCCCAAACTTCTTCCTAATACTGTAAATCAAGTAGTGTAAGTTAGATAATTCCCTCTGTCAGTGCCTAAATCCATAAGGTATTCTTTGGTGCCAAGGGTAGCCCAATCAAGGTGTGAGATACAATATAAGTAGGCTTCCACCCATAGTGTCTAGTCTAATTAGTTCTATGCAAAATAAAATAAGTAATGTTCCTTATTATTTAAATTAAAAACAAAATTAAATAACTAATTACATTGGACTCAGTTCCACATGGATACCCATCCAATTTACATAATTCAGACTAACCTGGTGAACTTGAACCAAGGAAACCTGTAAAGGTAAAGTGAGTGGGATAATAGGGAATATGTTTGAATATCCCCAATTTTGTGATTGTCCTTGGAGGGAACATATCTACAATTTTCTAGATTCTAAGAAATCATTATCATTTAAAAACACTTATTTAATTTTAAAAACCAATTGAAAAACATCTAAATTATAAGGAGCCACCCTAAGCTCGTTCATGGAAATCCAGAGAGATTTTTTAGGTATCTCTTGAGGGGCTTGGTATATGTCCAATTCCATGGAGTCTATCCAAGTGAATAAATAATAAATTCTAATGTATCACTCTAACATGTTATGAAAATTCCAAGAACTAAACTCTGAGTTAGTACCTGGTATCACATGTAGTGTCCCCAATATCTCTCATGGAATGGTACAACCATAATTCCATCAAGCCCATCCAAGGGGTCTCCCTAAGGGAACTGGTGTCCCTCATCTAGGGATAAAAGCAATTAACTCTTGGTGAGCTCGTCCTAAGTATAGATGGTGTCACCCTATACATATTTACAAAACATTAACAATTCTATCAAGAAGTCATGAGAGTCTGTTCAAGGTTCATTAAGTCATATCCCATTTTCCCCCTCAAGACTAAGGTGAAAGAATTCAAAACTCAATTTACATTTATAACAAGTCTAGAAAGAGGTAACATTTCATTAGTTCAAGGGTTTTCTATTTATGAGGCATGCTAATCAATGAATTACCATTGTAAATTCCATTTATATCCTAAGGCATAAGGCATGAGGCATTAACCACTTGTCCAATTCATCTAATTCAGATACTTCATTTATATAAAGGGTGTAGGGATTAACACATGGCTAATCATCCAATTCAAACCAAATTAACAATTCTAGGTTAAAACCTATGGTGGAACCCCTCAAGGAATCTGAAAACAGTCTAAGGCAAAGTAAATAAATATCAAAGGTGGAGCACATCCATTGGGTGGCATAAACCAAGGAGATTAACACAAAGGGTTTATTCACTACTATCTTGGGTTCACAATGGTGTGGTTTAACTTCCAATTTAATTAAATTAACAAATTTTACCCAACGTCAGAAGGGACCAGCTCATGATATGATAATTAATTTTATGGAAAGAAATAAAATTAAGGAAAAGGACCTAGACCACCTACCTTATCCTCATAGAACTTTCCTCACCCAGAGTCGGCCTTTGATTTGAGATAGGTTAGAATAAATCAGAGAAAATGTCAAATTCTCTAAAAATGGGGAAAATGAGATTGAACTAATATTGCTCAATATATAATATGGATAAATTGAAATAGATTGGAGAGGATATAAGAGATTACCAAGATGGATCTGTTACTTCCAATGGTTGGTGAAATAGACATCATATAGAGGAGATATCTTGATCCCTAGGTTGAGGTATAATGGAGCTTTACAGGTGAGAGGGAGATAAGAACCTATGGAAATGATAGTTAGAGGAAGAAATAATGGTTTAAAACATTTTAGATGGCTGAAATCATAAATTCACCCTCAATCATAGCTGCACATGGTTTGGATGAACGGTTGGCCAAATTGTGTTCTAATTGTGTCCCAAACCACTTCTTTAAGAGGGAACCTCTCACTTTTAGGCCCACAACTTATCTAACTATGTGAAAACTGTGTAAAAATACTGTTTTAAAATTTATAGGTTCTCACACATCCATGCATCTTGGGTCACAATGTTTCCCTAAACCATACGGCCCCCAGGTGACCACTATTAGCCAACACATGGTTATAAAAACCATGTGGTCTGGGCTACATGGTTTCTACTAACTGTGTGTCCCAGTCTACCTCTTTAATTTTTTAGTCTCTGGGATCTGAATGATCCCCAGACACACCCGAGACCTCTTTGACCTCATTATGATTCATTATTAGGTCCAAAAAAGATAATTTAAACTAAAATCAAACATTCTGTACCTTTATTGAAAATTTGGGATGTTACAAACTCTCCTCCTTAAGACAACTCATCCCTGATTTTCCCTTCCTAAGGAGGCATAATATCATTAGAGAATAGTTCTGTCTACCACAGACGTACATTATCCTCTCGCTCCCAGGTCTCATATTGTATGCGTTTGTGCTGCTAGAGAACCCACACCAAAGGAACTAACCTACCTCAGAGAACCTTCATTCTCAAATCAATGATATGTATCGAATGCTCCTCAAAGGATGCATCCACCTCTAGATCAATATCCTCAAGGTAGAATGAATGAGATGTGTTAGGATGGTATTGTCAACATTTTGATACATGGAGGATGTCATGAATGGAATGGTACCTCTTAGGTAACTAGAACTGATAGGATACCAGCCTAAATCTCTCTACTATCTCAAAAGGCTTGAAATAACAAGGTTATAACTTTCCCAGTCTTTTGATTCATCTATGACTCAATCTAGGTGATACACGCAGAATGAATCAATGCCCACCTCAAACTCCATAGGTCTATAATGATGATTTATATAAGACTTATGCCTTGAATAAGTTGTATCCATATAACTTTAAATCAGATCTAATTTTTCTGAAGTCTCTAAAATGAGACGAAGACCTTGTATTGCTACCTCACCGACCTGTACCCAACACCGAGGTGAATAGAAAAACCTAGAATAAAGGGCCACATACAAATCCATCTGAATTGTTTCCTGAAAACTATTTTCATAGGAAAATTCAACTAGAGGTATATGAATTTCCCATAAGCGACTAAAATCAATGATTCATGGTCGAAACATATCCTTTAACACTTGTATGGTCTGCTTAGACTATTCTTCAGTTTGAGGGTGATATGTTCTACCCAAGAGCACCTGGGCACCCAGTGCCTTTTGTAACCCTTTCTAAAACCACAAAGTGAACTAGGCATCTTGGTCTGAAATAATTGAACCAGGAAAACCATGAAGGTGAACTATCTCTTAAATGCATAGTATTCCTATCTAATAGACATAAATGGTCTCTAGAATTAGTAAGTTCACAAAGTTGGTGATCTTGTAGATGATCACCCATACTTAATCGCTTCCTCAAGGGGATCTCGGCAAGACTTCCATCAAATCCATGGTTAAATCATTCCATTTCCACTCAGTAATGGATAGTGGCTATAGAATTCCAATAGGTATTTGGTTATATGCCATCACATACTCATAGGTGGAGCATCGAGTGATAAATCCCACTATCATCCTCTTCATACCTAGCCACTAATATTAATGGTAGATGTCATTGTACAACTTGGTAAGCCTTGTATGAAATTACCATACAAAGGCATGATATTCCTTCATTAGCTCTTCCCATATATCTGAATCCACCCAAACATTCCCATGGAAGAGTAGGGTTTTACTTTCATCAACAACCCAACTGGGAGGTGGGTTCTCTCCTATGAAACTTCCCCTCATAATTATGCCCTTAATCTGATAACTATCTCATCCAAATACACTCTATATAGGATGGTGTCACTATTAAATATTCTAAGACTAGTTTCCTATGTTCTTCCTAAACCCCAATACAAGTTTCATAAAATAGATCCATAAACTGCCACTCACTTCTAGCCTCCTTGACAGTTTGTCTATATATTTTTTAACTCACGGAATCAGGTATGAAATTACCCTTACTTGGTGTGTAGGAAAGATAAAAGTTGAATGATTATAGGTATTCCAAACACCTACACTACCTAAAATTCATGTCTCACAGAGAAGAGATATATTTGAGACTTTTATGTTCTATTTAGACAATCAACCACTCACCCAATAGAAGTGCCTCCAACACCACAGAGCATTAACCAGGTTTCTAGAATGAGGTCATGCATAGGGTTGTTCTTCTCATGTGGCCTCAGCTGGTCGAACATATACACTACAACCTGGTGACCTTTCACTAGAACTACCACCATCCCAATTTTTGAAGCATCATAGTAAACATTATGGATCCTTCCAAGCTTAGTAATAATCAATACCAACACTAAATTGGGTCTTCCCTTTAACTTATGAAAATTTGTCTCACAAGACTCATTTCATTTTAATTTCACACCCTTTTTGTTCAATCACATAAGTGACGCTACTATGTGTGAAAATTCCTAAATGATAATATCCATCCATCCCTAATAAGTTTTTTATGCCAAATACATTATTGGGATACTCTTAAGAAACCATGGTGCTCACCTTCTCTGGGTTAACAGATACATCTTCCATAGATATCATATGACCTAACAAGTGAACCTTGTTGATCCAAAAGTGGCATTTACTGAGCTTCATGTATAGATGGTGCTCTCTCAATATACTTATCACAATCTCAAGATGATTGTAATGGTCGTGTATGGTTTATGAGTAAACTAAGATATCATCCAAAAAGACTACCATAAATGAATCAAGATACAGATGAAAAAATAGATTCATAAAATCCATTAAGACTTTTGGTGTATTCATCAAACTGAACGACATGACCAAATACTCGTACATAATGTACCTACCCCGGAACACTGTATGTTGTATTTATTATGGCCTCACAAAAACCTGATGGTATCCTGGCCTCAAATTGTTCTTGGATAAAATGGTTTCTTCTTAGAGCTAGTCTAAGAGGTCATCTATTTGAGGAATTGGATACTGGTTCTTCACCATAATCTGGTTTAGTCGATGTTAATCCATACACAATCTGAGGGTATCATCTTCCTTCTTGGAAAAAAGGAGTGGTGAACCCCATGACAATGTGTTAGGTCAAATAAAACCCTAATCCTCTAGATATTCAATCTATTTATTGAGTTCCTAGTGCTCTATAAGTGTCATCATATAGAGATGAATAAACACTGGTGTTTCACCTAGCATAATATTGATGGTTAACTTGACCTCTCTCTTATGAGGTAATCTGAATAAATCATTAGGGAAGACATCCCTGAAATGATCCACAATAGGAGGAAACTCCACAAGTTGCATTCCTTGATCTCTCATAAAGAGATTGTCCATCTGGGTTGGTGCTCTACCAAGCTCAGTTCTCTTGATTCTATCTCTACTCTCTTAGAGATTCCATTCACCAATATGGATATTTTTGTTTCCCTCGGGTGATGTAAAAGATACCCGACTAAGATAGAAACCTACCTGGGATCTATAAGGCACAAGAAAGTCCATACCAAGAATGATGTCAAATTCTATCATCTTGAGGGTAAAGAAACTCTATAGAAAATGGTACCCACATATCTCAAGGGGCACTCCTTACACTGGAATACACGCTCATATTAAACTTCTGATGGAATATAAAAGGTTATAAAACCACTTGAGTACTCTATCACTAAGCCCAGACTTCCCATAGTGGAAAAATATGGAGAAGGGTGTGATGCAGCTATATCAAATAAGGCAGATACTAGAGTAGAGGCTACCAGAATAGTACCTATAACTATAGATGTCCCCAGGCTCTACTCCTCTAGTATTGGTTTCATTGCGTAAATATGACCTATATCATGGCCCTATGATAATGCCTATTTAGATTGAGCAAGTCCACTCTGTTGATGATGAAACTATGAGACTTGAAATCATTTTCCATGACCACCCACTCGGCCTATACATCCAATATAATTCCAGCTTCCTACATGATGAGGATTCACTGATCATGCACCTGATGGTGGTGTAAGCATAGATCCCCACTCACTTGGAACTAGTGGAAAGGATCGACAAAAACACTGGAGGTGAGTCATCCTACTGCAAGCATGGAATTAAATCAGGTTCCGTGTACACTATGGATTTTTATGTCTTGGCATACCACACTAGTGACACAACACATCACTATCAGTCTATTCCACCTAGCTAGTACTACCCCCATGTATAGCCTTAAAACATCACTTCCTTCCATTTGATAATACAGTACTCTACCTAGAAGTTAAACTACCCTATTTCACATCACATAATTCCCTTAGGTTCCACTCAGTGATGAGGGCCTAGTTCATTATTTCTGAAATGGTGGTCATCCAAAAAATCACATATGAGCGGATGGAATAAGCAAGCCCATCCTCAAATCGCCTCATAGTAGTCAGCTCATCCCCAATAAAGGATGGTGGGAAGAACTATAATTTGATGAAGTGAGAAGATTATACCATCACTGACATGTTACCTTGGTGAAGGTGCATGAATTCCTCGACATGATCTCTTCTCAAGGTCTGAGGAATGATGTAATTGAAGAAGGTTGTATGGATGTCCTCCCAGACTATACCAAAATTTCAATCAGCCTAAATCAGAACCTCCCACCAATGCTTGGTGGAATCATGTAGTATATTAGTTGTGATCATGACCCTTCACTCTAGAGGAATCTTGATATTATTGAAGATAGACTTCATGGATTATATCCATGACTCCGAATCCTGAGGTTTTCCATCCCCCAAGAAGGTGGGAGGATGTTGCTACTAGAACTCATAATTTAGCTCTTCCATGGTAGGGTCAGATCAATAGTCACCGTAAATTGATTTCATGAAGTTAAGGAAACTATCTTGAACTAAGCATCGACACCCAGTTGAAGATATGTAGGAGGTTCTTTAGGTGGCAGTACTAAAGGTATCATGGGTGGATTAGGTCCCACCACCTCTATAGTATTCTCATCACCACTTTCCTAACAAACATCATGAGTTCATCATAGTGGAATAGATCTAAAAATTCCAAGTTCATGATTTATATAGAGTTTAAAATAGATTGAAAAATCAATAAAAGATGAAAGGTACAATGTCTGCCTCTAAGCATGCTACAACCCTTAGCCTACTCTAGGAACTAGGGCTGGGTGATTAGAATGAGTCATGAAAGAAACATAAGATACATAGATTACTTCCCACTACTATGGTTATATTAGGTTCAAGGTCTCGAGTTACATATATAAGGGATCCATTTCATTTTAAAGGTTAACCATTTTGGTTCATTTATATTTAATTCACTTTAAGTGGTTGAATTAGATAAATCACCATCACCAATTTGTAAGGGATCACACACCGTATAAATTGGTTGAAGGTTTCCATTTAATCCCAACCACAACACCTTCCATCCCATTCAACCGATGTTTCATGGCTCAATCTTCCATAGTTGGATGCTTAAGGTATATGATTTAACCTATGTAGTAAAAATTTTTTAGGTTAAGGTAGATCCTTTAAGTGAAAATTATGTTTTATTAGTCCAACATGGATATTACAGCACACACAAATATATACATAAATCAATCAAAATATGTCATAACAAATCACGCACAAGTATTTATCACATGAAATATAGGAAATCCATGCTGAATATAAATATGGAATGGAATAATACATGAAAATTAGTCCTAGAGTTCCTATTATGATGCATTATTTGATGTGACCTCATATCATCAGGTAAGAGAAACATGACCCATTTAAATAATATCAACATCAAGAACAACACAAAACAAGTGTGTCGCCCTATAGGTAAATCCATGAAACTATAATAGCATAAGAAATAATATCATTTACCCAGCTGAGTAAATTTGGGTTTACCCTATATGTGGGTTAGCTACTCTTAAGAATAGGATCATTACCAAATTACTATGTCTTATTCTCATTTATAAACCCAAAAAATAATACAAAAAGGGGAAATTTTATTTGATTCGACTTTGTAGTGTCTCACCCTCGATGCCATTTAACAGTGCCTCAATATGGTGATTCATAAGACCTCAAGTGCACCTCCCTAAATTCCAATGTTTTCTAACAATAAGCAAGGTCCTAGGGTGTGTCTGTGGGGAGAATATTCCCTCCTAGATTAGAGTGAAGTGTAGAAATATATATAAGAAATAAGAAAATAGTTGATCAAGGATAAGTAATCATGTAAGATAAATAGATAAGAAGTAAAAGGTAAATAACAATAATATATGTCATTGATGTTGATTCTATAAAAAATGAGTATTCTAGGGGGCGGGGATACAAGAATATACAACATTCTAGAAAAAATATACAAAAAGTATGAAAACTGTTATGTCTATAATATCGAGCATAGGCTCGGTCCTCTGTTCTCATACTCTATCCTAATACTGGAAATCAGGCATTGGAATATGGTTTCTTCCCTTTGTCAATACCTTCAATAATAAGTTCTTCTTGGGTTCTAAGGGCGGCTCCAGCATGGTGTTAGATTTAGTCTCAGTAGGCTATCACCCATGGTTTCAAGGCCAATCCAATCAATAAAAAATAAAATAATCATTGTGCATTATTAATTTAATGAAAAAATACAATTAAATAATTAATTTTATTATACTAGGTTCCACATGGATACTCGTCTAATTTACTAACTTCAGCCAAAGTCGGTGAGTCTGAACTAAGGAAACCTACAAAGGTAAATTATGTGGGGTGATAGGTGAGAATATGGGGACTATCCCAAATCTTGTGATTGGTATTAGAGGACACATCCCAACATTTTTCTAGAATCAAAGGAATCATTCTCATTTGAAAAAATTGATTTACTTTTAAAGTCCAGTTGAAAACATTTTTATAATTTATGAGGAGTCACCATGAGCCAGTCCATGTAAATCTAGAGAGATTATCTAGTTATCTCTTGATTGGATTAGTATATGTAAAATTTCACGGAGTCTGTCCAGGTGACTCAAGAATGAATTCCAAATTATCACTATGTAAAGGTAGAAAAACATTAATAACTGACCTTCGAGTCCATATTTGGTATCAAACATAGGGACTCGAGTCTCTTCCATGGCATGGTATAGCCATCATGCCATTGATCCTAGCCAAGGGGTCTCCCCTAGGGAACCAGTGTCACTCGTATTGAGGTAAAATCAATAAGGTGAAATAATTCATGATATTCTATCCAAGGGTGTTTAATTTGGAACCATTATTCCACCCTTATCACTAAGGTGAAAGAATTAAACAATCAATGTACATTTAAAATATTTCTTGCAAGAAGGAACATTTTATTAATTTAAGAGTTTTTTACTTAGTATGCATCCTAGTTAAGGCTTTACCATTGGAAATTCCATTTATGTCATCAGTCATAATGCTTGAGGAATTAATCACTTAACCAATTCATCTAATTTAAATACTTCATTTAATGAATGGGTATAGGGATTAACACATTGATCATAAAACAATTCAAACCAATTTAACAATTTAAGGTTCAAACCTAAGGATACATCCCTCAAGGGGAGTGAAAATGGACTATGGAAAATAAAATAAATTTGAAAGGTGGAGTACACCCATTTGGGTGGTGTAACCCAAGGTGATTAACCTAAAGGGTTGATTCACTACTATCTCGGGTTGAAAATGGTGCAATTTAACTTTCAATTTAATTAAATTAACAATTTAAAGGGACTCTAGATGGGTCCATCTCATGGAACAATGGAATATTTTATGTAAAGAAGAAAATTATTTAAAAGGACCTAGACCACCTAACATGTCCTCATATATCTTCCCTTGTCTAGATTTGACCTTTTATTTGAGATAGGTTGGACGAAAATGGAGAAATCATCAAATTCCCTGATAATAGGAAAAACGATCTTGTACTGAGATAGTGAAACAGATGGGATGAAGAAATTGAAATAGATTGGAGAGTATATATTAGATTTCAAAGAAAGATATGATGTTTATAATAGTGAGAGAAACTATTGTCAGGCAGAGGAGATATCTGGATCCCTAGGTTGATGGAGAAGGGAGCTCCATAGGTGAGAGGGAGACAAGAACTTCGGGAAATGATAGGGGAGGAAGAAAGTATGGTTTAAAACATTAAATAGGGGTGAAATCATAAATTCTCCCTCAAATATACATGCGCACAATTTTTCCACATGGTTGACCATACCAAGAACCAACAGTGTGTCAAGACACTACTTTAAGAGGGAACCTCTCATGGTTAGGCACGTGGTTTATCTAAGCATGTGAAAATCATGAAAAAATCCTCTGCTAAAAAATGAATGTGGATCGCACGTATGTGCACCTTTGGTCACATGGTTTCCCTAAACCATGTGGCCCCTAGATACCCACTGTCACCTACCACCTTGTTAGAGAAATTTTGCGGTCTGGGATGCACGGTTTCTACTAACCGTGAATCCTAATATACCTCTTTAATTTTTTGGTCTCTAGGATTATAATGAGACTAGGACACACCTTAGATATCCTTTAATTCAATAGTAATTTTAATTTGGGACAAAAAATAATAATTTAAACTAAAATCAACTGTTCCTTACCTTTGGTGAAAATCTAGGATGTTACAGTTGGAATGGATAATGAAGTGGAATTTGAAAGTAACTCCTGAGAACAATATCCTACTAAAGAAATAGAAGAGAAAACATGTGAAAGGAAATGAAACTTTAGATACAAAAAATGTAGAGTGTGATATAAAGGAATTATAAATTTTTAATGATAGTAATAATAACCGATTAAAAGTGGATATTCCTCAAAAAATAGAAAGTGGTCCTGAAGAAAAATTGGCTTCAAATTAGGAAAAGCTATCTAGGACATGAACCATTAGTCTAGAAGATCAAATGAGCTAAATAAGAGTATATAAGACTTATCTAAGTCTACTACAGTTAAAGTTGAATATTCTCAATCTTGATATAGAGAAAAATTTGACAAAAAAGAAAACATTTTTCTTAATTTTCCCAAAATAGATCTCTTATCACAGGTTGTGAATGTATTTAATGAAAACCAAAACCTATTCCAAATACTATGAATATTGTATTGATCTCTTCCACATAAATTAAAAATATTAATAAGTATTGAAAAACTCATCTACCCAAGAAAAATAAGTTTTATTATACAATAAAATAGTAGAAACATAAATCTGGATAGATTAGGAATCAATATACAAGAACAAAGTTTCAATTGTTCTACTTATACTCTGGAAAGTACGGAAAAATCCTATATTTAATGGTATAATATGTTTTTATTAAGGAAGATTCAAGATTCAAGAAATATTTATATTGAGGAAAAGAGGATAAAACTTAATGAAATGAAGTTGTGAACATAAGGGCATCAAATCTATTCACCCAAAACAAATTTATGTATTTCAAAGAGGTGTATAGAAGATTTGGAAATGAGGGTCACTAAACTAAGGTATGCAGAGAAATAATACAAGTACAATTTTCCTATGTTATGGAAAGAAATAATATTCAAAATAAAATCAGAGAATATTCATGAAATATTAATGAGGATTCCATGAAGGAAGGTGAGAAACCAAAAGAAAATGAGACAGTCAAGAAAGAGTTCCTGGTAGTTTGGCATGACTAACTGGACAAGGATAAATAAATTGAGGAAGAACAAATGAGTACTAAGTTCAAAGGAAAATATGTGATTTTAAAATAACAAGCAATAATGCAACATAATTCAAAATAAAACATGTGAGAGATGTTAGTAGATTAGATGTGATATAAAAGTTGTGTTACTATACTTCTAAGAAAATAATAAATCATTAAAAGGTTTATTTAATCAAAATTAAATGAATTTTTTTAACTTATAATGAAAATATAAGAAATAAACAATTTAAGGTTGTTATAAATATATTTTTTACTCATTCTAGAAGAAACAAGAGACCTAGGTTGAGAGAAAACTCTTAACATCGGTGTTAATTATATATAACTAAAAGGTTCCTCCTTATTCCCTATTTTTATTTTTAAGTTATATTAACATGAAAATAATTAAAGCAGATAAATTAATTTTAACTTTTGGATTGAAAATTATATGTTCTTCATGGTGTATTTTAATAACTATGAGATGAATAAAATGGGTGTGCCCCTAAAGGAGAGAAAATTTGTGATCGATTTATCAAAATAACACAAGATGTGTGAATCTAGAAATTCTATAAGTTCTAGAGTTTCATATGGAAAATAAATAATTATGTACTCAAGAAAAATTATAATGATTATTTTTTATTATAGAAATATGTTTATAAAGAGGGAGTGTTGGTTAGTGAAAAAAATAGAAAAATGGGGAGTCACATGCCTTGAAATTTAACCTTTTTATGTGTTTATTAAGACATGTTGGATTAAATGTATCTTGAATAAATAATTGTTTATATAGACCTTAAGTTGAGAAATGGGAATATTTGATCATGATATCACATGTTGATATTTGTATAGACAACATTGATTTTTTATTTAAAGAACTATTTTTTCTACATTAGGTTTTCCTACATAGACTTAGAGTGGGATAACTAAATACTCTATACTGAAAAAAACATGTGGTGTTATATTTCATTAAAAAATGGGAGATAAAGATATTTTGAACTTTGAGGTAAGATGTAATGAGATTAACCCTACATTTTCCTTCATATTTATTATCATTTAGTTGGGGAAAGAAAAGAGATTAAATATTGACATGAGGAGTTTAGATGTATTGAAAACAAATCCAAAAGGATATATTTTTATGATCATTAGATTCAATTTTATTTTATTAATAATAAATATTTAATTTTTAGAATATGTAAATATGAGTTTAGGAGTTTTTTATAGTATATAGAGGTGATTTTATATTGAATTTCTAGAATTTCGATGCTACAGCTTGAAGAAATCAAGTGGAGACGTTCAATACAAAGTGGAAAACTAATTTTTATAATTGGGGTGCTGATATTCAAATTAATTATTGAAAGGTGTTTATAGATTAAGTAATATTTCCTCTAATATTTTGTAATATTTTTGAGTGTTTGAGAAGTCCCAGATATAAGATGAAGTAGTTATGATTGCATTTGAGTTTAGACTAGAAATCAAATGACTTTTACTGGATTGTAAGTATTTAGATCCTAAGTCTTTGAATCATGTGACTTTGAATCATAAGTCTTTATGGATGAATGTGTGACATTAGGTTCCAATATAATTATTTTCATTGTATGAATTCTATGAAAATAAATGAATTTTATTCTAATTATAATATTTCATCCGGATCATAAGTCTTTGAGACATCATATTAATTTTCATTATATGTCTCTACATTATAAGTCTTTAATGATCATCATAATTTTAGGTTTCATAATAATTTCTATCATACGTCTCCACATAATAAGTTTTTGAGCCATAGTATTACTTTTAGAACATATGTATTTATTGATCATTTCATTTTAAGGCATTATAATACTTTGCATCATATTTCTCTACATTGTAATTCTTTGAATGTTGTATGACTTTTAGATCATAATTATTTTATAATCATCAAAATTTGAAGGTTATGTAAAGATAATTTGAGAATTGTATACTAATGTAGGGTTAGTCAGAACTTATGGAAGGGAAACATGAAAATTATAAAAACCTTTTAAAGGTCATATGGACCTATATAAATTCAACCATCACTTGTGTAATGGTTATCTTAAATATATGATTGCAATATAAGGATAATGAAATGTTAAGATTTCAGAATATGAGGTATTCTGAATAAGTGGAGAATGAAATTAAATAATGCTTTCAAGCTGAGATTTGTGGATAAAACATCATGATCCAAGTTAAGATCAATGGAAAACCAAGCCGAGGATGATTCTAGTATATAGATGAGCTACCAATATAAATGAGTGTATACCACGTTGTATGTTTTATCTAATGGAGACACCACCATTATATGTTTAATTATTTATAGTTGTTTTGGTGTGTGTTTTAGATAAGAGTTCCACCTATTAGAAAAGGAGAATGAACACTATCATGGAAG
Source organism: Viscum album (assembly GCA_963277665.1). Classification (NCBI taxonomy): domain Eukaryota; kingdom Viridiplantae; phylum Streptophyta; class Magnoliopsida; order Santalales; family Viscaceae; genus Viscum; species Viscum album. The sequence goes on along the minus strand of OY728145.1, from coordinate 293,098,263 downwards.
AGGTCATGGTATCTCCAATAAGAGAAGAATCTCTGAGAATAAAAATTTTGAGTTATATGCTTTGGTCCATACATTTCATTCATTTTGAAAAGTCCTATGAAAGTTATGATATGTTCAACTTATTATAAGCAATAGATCTATGTGGAAACTGAGCACCACTATTCACATGGAGTTTTTAGAAGAATTAAATGTAGTGGATTTCATGGAGATTTAATATAGAGAAACTCATTGATATCTTGAGTAATATTGACCTGATATTTGAGTTGAGAATATGGAACATGTTTTGGTGTCAATTTTAAAAGTCGTGGGTGAATCGAAGAGCAGACTTTACTTTGAATATAATATTATATGATATTTACAGAGAAAAAAATATCTTGATAGATCATTCACCTATAAAGGATTCATTTATAGAGTTTCTATAAAAATAAATATTGATAAGAATAATCATATGATATTCATTAAAAATAAAATATGAAAGTGTGAATAAGAATGGGAGTATTTTATACTTTTTGAGAAAACCTAGTACAAAAAAGTATTGTGTATAAAAGAATAGAAGGAGGGTTTAAAGCTGGTGATAAATCCTGGAGGAAAAATGATAAGTTTCGCCTAAGTATTATAAAGGTTTAGGAAGAACCATATTATATATTATCTAAATTCTAGTTTGAGACTAGTAGATTTATTCCAAGTGGATGTCAAATTTTTTAAATATTGTATATGATAAAACCTAATCATATAATCTCATAGAGTAAGATCAACTCAAGGTGACCCAAAATAATCCCAGAAAAATAATAAGGATGTCTTTATATCTACAAATTAAAACTAAATAATCTTATGATTGGTGTGTCTAACTAGTCACTATAATAGATATTGAAATTGGGTTGTATAACCAATTGTTTAAGGTCATATATGTGTTTAGGGTGTCTGAACAGTTAATAGATATTTTAGTTAAGGTTTCAAACCAACTATTGTTGTAATAAATTTTTCCTATAGTGATTAATCTATGTAGGGTTTATTGACTAGAATTGAATGGAGTTGGTAATTAAGGGTGACCCTTCTAAATCCATGTGTTCCTTATCTGTTTTATTATCTCTTTGCAAGAGAGTAAGGGTGATATATTTATTTGAGTGTGGTTTGAGACCCTAACCAATCATAAAGGTTATGTTAAAAGAGATTAAATCATAAAATAAAAAAAGAGATAACTAATTAAAACTCCCCCCCTCTCATTGATCCAACTATATCTAGGAATTATATGGTCCATGCTAGCTAGATCCCATGTTTGAAGGGTGAAAATTGTCTATCATGTAAAATATGGACTAGACATGATAGAATAAACCTCACCATGATCATTAGGCCATAACAATTTCATTTATACTTATAATGGGATGAAATTTTGAAAGGTGTTAAAATAAACTATTTATATAATTTCATTAAACTATAATTATTGATTTCTTGTGGGAATTCAGTTGAAAAGGTGGTTAAATAGAGGGAACTTTTTAGGAATAATTCCATATGTACCCTTATTGGAATTTGAAAAACTACCCCCCTTAACTCTATTTATTTCTTAGTTTTTCTTTCGTAGAGATACTTTATCTCAGTTTTCTTAGGGTTTTTATTAAGAGATTAATCTCTTTACACTTATTTAACCATTTATAAATATGAAGTCTTCTAGAAGGTATCACTTCCAAGAAGGCTCTCCTCATTTTCTTATACATCTTGTTGCTTTTTTTGTGCTTGTAATCTCTTTTAATCTTCAACAAGCTTTTTTATTCCTATATTTACCATGTTTTATTTTACTTAAAGGTTCTATAATCCAATAGTGGAGATGATATTGGGTTATACCTTTTCAAAACATTATTTTCTCAGGAAAATCATCTTCCTGATGAAAAATTCACTCATGGGAGAGTAATCATTTTTATAGTTGATCTAATTATTAATTCCTTAATTATTTTTTCTGAACCCATTTACTCAAAGTAATTCATAAATTATGATCCATTTATTTATTTTTTATTTCTAAGTAACTTTATCTATAAGCACTAGACCACAAGTTCAGGCTTGTGCGAATCATGAGACTTAAAATTTAATCTCCAAATGTAATCAACCTGGGATAGAATTGTAGGGTTCAAATATAATATTTAAAATAAAATAATTTTAGTATTAATATTATTGATAACTACCCAATTTTTCTCTAACCATAATTTATATTTGGGATCATAATCAAAGTAGGGTACCCTGATTGGATCTCTTGAAGTTAACTTAGTGTTCATTTATTCCTATATTTGTGGGTGTGTTAATTTTTGTAGGATTCATGGGTTGAAAATATAATAGGACATAATTAAATAGAATTAAACATTAATTATAAATATTAATGAATAATTAAGGGTAGAATAAATTAGTCACAATAATTTATATTTATATTTTTAATGAGATGTTTTCCTTGCTCACCTTGTTTTATTCCAAATTCACTCAAAAAAACCTCATCTTTTGTCTCCTTTTCCATTAATTTTTTTATTTCTTCAAACATTTTATGGGTATTTAATTCAATTACATTCTAAGATAATGTACTAGGTCATCCAGTGTGATATACTTAGTAAAAACATAAAAATTTTGAGAGATTTTGTTATAAAGCTCATTATTCTACTCATCTTCTGGACTTTAGGTTCTTTACTTCCAAAGGAAAAAAAATTCTCACAACTTCCAAGGAACACAAAAAATAACATACTTATGGGAAACACACAACCTTCACAAAACCTCTAAAATAAAACACAATTATAGTTCTTTAAACTTTAGTTATTTTTAAGGCCTTTAATGATTTTCATTCATCATATTTCAGGGGTTGTCAACAAACCCAACGTATAAAGTCTTGGTTTAAATAATATTCCCCTTTATATTTTGTTTATAATACTTCTATAAAATACAAGAACCATAAATAGATAGATATAATCTATCCCCATTGTTCTTTTAATCCAAGATCCATCAATAATATATATTTTATATACTTCATTCCTCCCACTTTTTTAATAAAATGAAAAGAGTTCACTTTCACCAGATACATCATTATTTCAACTTCACCATAATCACTCCCCCTTTGTCAATAATCTTCCAGCATAAAATTTTCAAGAAATATCATCATATAATAATTATTCTTAGAACATATTGATTAAAAGGGATTATACTCCCCTTTGGTAACCTATACCTTCACATCTTTCATTCACTTTTCATAACTATTGAAACATTATGGATATTTTCAACCACTAATTCAATTTCATCAAAACCTATGATATTATTTTAATCATCCTTAATTATATCTTAAATTTCAAATCAATTAATTTTTTTTATTCTTTTCAACAAATTATAGTGGGTGAATTAACCACATGGAAATGAATTATCCACAAATCCTTTAATACAACTGAGTCAAAACTCGATATAGGAAATAAGAGTCTACGTTAATAACTTCAATGTTGTCTAATTCAATCACTTTTATCCATAAACTTAAGAAATTTGAGCAATAAAGTTCCTTTAACAAAAAAATATTGTGATCTCAATCACATTTAAAAAATAAAATCAATGTATAATAAATAAATCATAAATTTGGGGATTTATACCACATATTAAACCAATTGATACCACTTATTTATGATAAACTAATGATTCCACTTGATATTCATGATATTTATTTATTAATGGGACCTATACATTCCTAAATGAGGGTAATAATCCTTTGAATGTTCATCATAAACTCCCCTTAAGTTCTTCAATTCTGACCACCAAATATTATAATAATATTTAACATAGGGAAGCCACTTGTTGGTTACAATACTCTCTTATCGAAAACTTTTATTGTCTTAGAAAAAAACCAAAAGATAGCACATTATTAGTTTATAAAAAAATATAGAGCAATTATTTATCAATAAATGTATATAATACGCCATAAATATCTCCATATTATTCTTTATTGTTTTACACCACTAGGTAAAGACCTTGTACCATATTTTGAATACCAAAATTGGATCGATACCATTTTCAAAACTAAAATATATTTATTACACCTATTTCACTCAAAATGAATCTTTGTATCACTTTTACTTCATTATCTCATCATTTTTAACCAATTTTATCATGGTTAACCCTTCAATGTATATTAACCCAATTGTTATCTTATGTTTTTATTTAACATCCATAGTGGTGACTTTGAACTCTACATGTTTCATTTTATCTATTGTCAATGCAATAAATCCATCTTAGCATATTCACCGCCTTACTATACATTATTATCCTTTCGATGCATACACACCTTATTAATTTTATCTCCCCATTGTACTTATATTTCTCTAATCATAAGAAATAAAAATTAAGTGCCTGGGAAGAGGGGATCCTATAACATCCTCAATTTAAGGAATATAATTGGTTTGGTTGAAACAACTTATTTCTTTCATCTTCCATGCAATCCTTATTAGTGGTTTTTCTTTGAATGGTACCACTAATTCATTGTTCTGAATGATTTGATTCTTTAAAACTCTTATTATTTTCCGAGTTAATGTGAATTCACTATGCATAAATATTTTCAGTGGATACACTTGTGAAATCTTCCTTCCATTTCATAAAAAGATATCATCCACCAGTGCTACAATTCTCTTCATGTTATTTCCTTTTTACGTTTTAAATTGATTAATTTCTCTTAACATTTTTTTATTGTCAATGAGAACATATTCCTATATTATTATTAGTTTTCCATGAATTTTTCTTTTCATTCAATGATATTTTTTGTACCATAACAACTTTTTATGTCTAACACACATCCATTTTATAATTTTCCTCAACTTTCTATATGCATGTCATTGTGTTATTCAATTTAATATATTTTCTTTCCATACTTTCTTGATTTCTATTGTCATGGGAGTAGTATACTTACCTTTCATTCCTTCTCTTCTTATCATATTACCATACCTTGTGATATGTCTATTGTGGTTACATTTACAATATGTTATATTATAATTATCACTATCTTTTCTTCTCAACCATCGATTCCATCCCATAAATTTCATTATGTACTTATTTATCAAGTGAAATTTCTATCCTTAACAAAAATATATTCCTCTAAAGGTGTATTTTTAATTCATATATCTATCCATAACTAAGGTGACCCAAGCATAACATATATACATATTATATTATTTTACATGAATATTCATTACATCTCATAATAAATCGCACCCCAAAACCTAAAGGTTTACTGTCATTAGAGATTTGACACCTATCCAACTTATTTTATAACATCTTAAAAATATACCATAAATATCCTTATCACATGATACTATTTAGAAAAAACATATATAATATTTTCCTTCATAACCTATTGAATATAAACATAAGAAAGAGAGAACATAGATTCTTAGTATGGTAAAACATGAAAGAAAATAATTTAATGTCATTAGTGTACATATGATAAACATGTAATTATAAGAAAATAATAATGATACATGGTTATAAGATAAGAAAATCATGCCCAATAAAACAAAAAATCATAAAACAAGATTTGTGGCATCAGGATTTGAGAATAACATAAGACATGAGTCATAGGAGAGTGAAATAATGAGTTACAATCACGAGCCATTATAATATAACATAGTTATATTTCACGACATAAGAATGTGGAACAAACATAAGAATAAACAATTATTCTTTATATCATGGCCCATTTTGAAGTCTATAATCACATATTTGAAAGAGTCCCACAGTGTATTGGATTCACTCCTCAATCCCATAAATGTAGTTGATAGAGTCCCATAGTGGATTGAGTTCACTCCCTGATCCCATACATTTCACATCCTGAGATATAAAACTTTAAATAATGAATTTAAGGGTTACAACTAAATCACTCATCACATAATGATAAATCAAAAAAAATTTGTACCACGTGAAAATGAAAACATCCATAATTCTATCATGGCTTAATTAACCTATGAAAAAGAAATGGGGGTCCTCAAAACTTTAAAATAACATAATATTATGTCACATATAAAAAGAATCAAGATGTTATCAATAGATAATATTACCAATTAATTAAAAGAAACATTAAAGGATGTTTAAATAGATGAAAAATATATTTATATGAGAATTAGAAAAATTGATTTAAAAAATAATAATATTTTTTTTCCTTTTAATAAATTTTATTTCAAATGAAAGTTTCATAAAACAATAGGAATGTATATTACATTGGAAAACATAAGAAATTGGATATGAAGATTCATTGTGAAAAATGGTTAAAATCTGGAAAATGTATTCATGTAGAGAGAGTTAAAATGAAAATATCCTACTTTTATAAAAAAAAGTCAAATTTGATAAAAATGATCATAATTGAAACATTGAAGGGTGATTCATTAGGTAAAAAAATTCAAGTACATTGTGAAGACATTAAGACAAAATAGAATCAGATTTAAGGATATATATAAAACAAAATAATGAATATGTACATGGAGTAAAAATATTCCAAACCAAAAAATAAGAAGGTTGGTTTCTCTTACAAGAAATACTTTGAGAATATTATGAACCATGAGGGAAATTGAAATAGTAATAGGACATTAAAAATCAATTAATAACCATAGTATAATAAAATATTGGTGGTTTTTGAAATAAATATTATAACGACCCATACTTTACATACATTGTTATTACTTCAGAATTGAAGCACACTTATTAAAACATATAACAAACCCAGGAAAGGACCATATAGGTATAGTGTCTTTAGAAACTGGGAAACATAAACAACTGGTTCATAAAGAGTCTACATTTTCTCCCATTTACTTCATCATATCTATAGTCCCTTTTGTTATATCTCACTTAATAACCTTCTTCCTGACATGGGGAAAGAAAACATACAAAAGGGTGATCTCAAATGCTCAGTAAGGGTAAACAAAAGAAATATCAATCACATAATATACGTAAGAACATAACTTTTAGAAATATTAACCTGCAAAATAAATCATAATCTAATAACATGGGATAAATCATAGTAGTGAAATGTAATCCCAATAATCATAACTTAAAACATGAAACTTTGTGGTATACACACATAATCATAGAGAATCATTTCTTATTAGTCAAGGCTCATTGCCAAGACTATCTTAGTGGACAAAGTCCATTTCTGAACCGAGTTCACTCCTTGTTTCAGTCCTGTTTCACTTAACCGGTTTAACCTGCCATTCCATCCATGTCTATATCATGAGATATAAAATCTTTACCCAATGCATTGGAGGGAGATATAGGCCCCACCCATCTCATAATGATACCATTCTTATGTGTACCACAAAATCATAAACCATACATCATATCATAACCCATGTAATAAAAATGGGAATCTTAAACATCGTGACATCATAAAACAATTCATATAAGATAAAGGAATTCATAAAAATAATTCCATCACAACATAATCAAATCAATGTAATAATAGGGATAGAAACATAACCCTATATTATCTTATATGGAAAATAATTTTGATAAAGCACTTGAACTCCATTCTTGAGGAAAATATCCTTTCTACTTCAAAAACATTTTTCCTTTATTAACATGTCATACAATTTTAAACTAAAATAATTTGATTAAAAATAAACTTTAAAACTTGTAAAGTAAGCTTCTTGGAAATAATGTTTTAAAAATCCATTCATGACGTATAAGTTAAAAAAACATTCTTCTCGTACTTTTTTCAGAAAGTCAAAAAGTACCTCGTACGAAAAATGACAAAAGAGTCTTTTCATATCTTTTAATAAAAACTCACTGAAGGGTAAAATTGGATATAAACTATTTTAGAAGGATATAAATATTACATATTGAGGAAACATGGATGTGGATGATAAAATACACCCCAGTAAATACCAAAGTATAAACAATCTTGGATAAAAATGAGATTGTGATATTTTCCCTTACCTTAGGTCCGATTTGATTCGTAAGTGTCTGAACCTCCTGTATAATGATTTAAATAATGTTATTGACTTATTCCAGAATCATACTTATTTTTATGATATCATATATGGTCATATTCTTAGCTTCTTATTAGTAATATTTCACTACTACTTGTTTATTCGGGTGTTTATTACTTTTTGTTCTTATGCGTGTTTTGTCGAATAAATTCTCATACTTATTTTTAGGTTATATATACCTCATTTACATAATGTTATTAGTGTAATATATATCATATTTATTCACTCAATTCATTTATATAATCATTATGCAATGAAGATCATGTAGAACGAGTCGCATCACATCGTGGAGATGGTATCCCGTACGTACGCACGAGCGATGATATCGTTCCCATGATCGTGGAATTGTATTGGAGTGTATGTATACTATTTCAGAATCAATATCACTTTATAATAGTCATATATAGTCATTATTTACACCATTATACCCATCCAAGTAAGGTGGTGGTAGAAAATAAATTACACCACTGCGTGGAGACGGTATTCCGTACATACGCACGCGCGGTGATTTTGTTTTTCGTAGGATGGATAGATGGAAAATTAGGGTTGTTTCATACTTATAATAACATATAATTATATGAGTGATACTTATGTTATTACTTCATAATGAAGCAACTAAATAAGAATAAGTGGAAGAAGAAATAAAGTTGAAAGAGTTGGTAATCGGACATTACCTCTTCTTTGAAGCGCCTCTTTGAGATCTCCTTTTAGGGCACTAAAATTGGTCTTTGAAGAAGACCAGGACCTCTAGTATGTATCTAGGGAAGTGGAGAGGAGAAATTGTCAGGGTTTGGCTGATATGTAAGGCTCAAAGTGGTGTGAGGAAGAGGGGGAGGAGGTGCCCTTTTATAAGGGGGGAGAGGGGCACCTTTGGAATAACTAAAACTATTATTTTATTATAAAGTCAAATTCGGTTTTAAATAGCTCTAAATTGATTTATTTCTAAGCTAAGGTGGTAATGGGTATAAATCCTCTCATCCAATAGAATTTAGACAAGTTTAGGTTCCTATTTTAACCTTATCATTTAGATTTAACATTAAGTTAAATAATTTTACTTTTACCGTGTCTTCTTGTGTTCTTATACTATAAGGTTAATAAACTTAATATAAGCAGCCAAACGAACCCCAAGTTGTTTATTATTAATATATATAACCTTATCTAAGTCATTTGGCCGACCCTTATATTTTTAGGAATAAAATAACAATTACTAATATAATATTTGTTTTAAAAACTATTTTATGTCAATTATGACACTATTTAGTAATTGATTTTTGTGAAAATAATAACAGAGTTATTAGTTCGAATAAAGTTACGTAAATCAATACTAACATGTCATAGTAACCTATAAAATTAGTTTAATTCATAAAAAGTCTCAAATTATATTTATTTGGGTATTTATAACATCAATTATGTCAATATTTCATTAATAAGATAATTATTGCATCATCGTTGTGTCATAAATAAATTAAATTATTTAAAGTCTAAAAATTACAAATAAAATATCATTATGTAGGAAATATTTTTAAATTTATAATGAATATTTATAGTCTAATTTATCTTATTTATAACCCTATATTAAAAATGATATACTTATTAAACTTTGATTTTAACTATTTTAACCCTTCTTTAAATAAATTAATAATAAATGTCCTAATCTAATCCAAGTGGGCCTAAATGGTCATATTTTATACCTAAGGATGTTTGTTGTCAAATTACACTTATCCAATAGAATTAAGACATGTGTTAGGGTAATAATAATATCATTTTTACCCTTAATTACCCTATTTACTTTTAACCGTGGTAAATAAAAGTAAAAAGTTACTATTCAACAAAAATTATTTTCATCTCATTGAACCACATTTTACTTACTAACATCAACCGTGTCTATTGGATTTTTGAGATTCCACTCACATAAGCAGTAAAATTAAGTTTTATGAAAAATTCATTTTTTTAACTACCACTTAGTGGCTTCACTATTCATCAAAAATTGAAAGTTTTCAGAAAAATACCAAAATTTCACCCTAGGCTAATTTCAATATTCCGAATCCAAAAATGAAGTCAATTTTGAAAAATAAAAATTTATAAAATTTCAAAAAGTGGTTATTACTATTCATAAAGGCTAGTTTTAATAATATTTTAATAGCATATTGTTGTTTAGTGAAACTCGGTATTGCGTACGATGCAAGCTATCGAGGAAGGTTGTGATTGTGTGTAAAGAAATCCAAGAAAGTGATGTGTGTAGTGAAAGATTCCTTTGATGATTTATATAGAAACAAAATATTTCTAATAAAAGTCTCGGGTGTTACATTCTACCCCCCTTAAAATGAATTCTGCCCTCGAAATTCATCACTTTGTAACAAACTGATGAGGATACCTCTCCCTCATCATATCCTCAAACTCCCATGTGGCTTCTTCTAATTGGTGGTTCCTCCATAAAACTTTCACCTAGTGAGTGGTCTTGTTTCGTAGGACTTTTTCACTACGATCAAGAATCTATATCGGTTGTTCTTCATAAGAAAGATCTTGCTCCAGCGGTACAACTTCTGAGCTGAGTACATGTGAAGGATCAGGTATGTACTTTCTCAGGAGAGATAAATGGAACATATCATGAACTTGAGAGAGATTCGGTGGAATCGCAAATCGGTAAGCTACCTTCCCAACACGATCCAGTATTTCGAAAGGACCGATATACCTAGGGCTCAACTTTCCCTTCTTTACAAATCTCATTACTCTCTTCCAATGAGATATTCGTAAGAACACTTTATCACCCACTTCAAACTCTAAGCCTTTTCTTCGGTTGTCGGCATAACTTTTCTGTCGACTCTGAGCTGCTCCTATGTGTTGTTGAATAGATATTAACTTTTTTGCCATCTCATCAACAAGATCGGGTCCTAATAGCTTTCTTTCCCCAACTTCATCCCAGCAAGTTGGAGTCCTGCATTTCTTTCCATAGAGAGCTTCATAAGGAGCCATCTGAATACTGGAGTGAAAGCTATTATTATAAGAAAATTCCACCAAAGGTAGGTGTTGATCCCAACCACCTTTGAAATCCATAGAGAAAGATCTCAACATATCTTCTATAGTTTGAATTGTTCTCTCAGACTGACCGTTTGTCTGAGGATGATAAGCAGCGCTGAAACTCAACTCTGTATCCAGAGTATGCTTAAGACTTCGCCAGAACTTTGAGGTAAACCTCGGATCCCGATCAGATATAATAGAAATTTGTACTCCATGCAATCTTACCACTTCCTTTACATATATCCTGGCAAGCTGATCCAGATATAAATCCTCTCTAATAGCAATGAAGTGTGCAGACTTTGTAAGACGATCAACTATGACCCAGATATCATTATTGCCTTTGGATGTTTTAGGAAGTCCGGTGACAAAGTCCTTAGTGATGTTTTCCCATTTCCATTCGGGTATGGGTGATAGTTGTAACATCCCCTTAGACTTCTGTCTGTCAGCTTTAACTTACTGAAAAACCAAGCATCGAAAGACATATTCAGCAACATCTCTTTTCATGCCATCCCACCAGAAGTACTCTTTCAGGTCCCTATACATCTTCGTGCTTCCAGGATGAATAAAGAATGAAGAACTATGAGCCTCATACAGCATCTCCTTCTTTAATTGGGGGATGGGAGGAACACAAACCCGATTCTGGAACTTTATTATCCCATCACAATCAAGGTTGATTTCAGGAACATTTCTCACCTTCTTTTGTAACTCGACATCTTCTTTTTGTGCCTCTTTAATCTTCACATGTATAGATGGTTGAATATTCATTTGAGAAAGATACGATTTCCCCCCTTCCATTATAATTCCAACATCCATTCTTTGTAAATCCATAAATATTGGATCTTTTGTGATCCTCATCATGGATAAACTGGCATGGTCTTGTCGACTTAATGCATCTTCCACCTTGTTTGCTTTCCCAGGGTGGTAATGGATAGAGCAGTCGTAATCCTTAATCAGCTCCAACCATCTTCTTTGGCGCATATTTAGCTCCTTTTGTGTGAAAATATACTTTAAACTTTTATGATCAGTATAAATGTCACACCTTTCTCCATAAAGATAATGCCTCAAAATCTTTAATGCAAAGATTACCGCAGCTAACTCCAAATCATGAGTTGGGTAATTTTGATCATGTATTTTCAACTATCGTGAGGCATAAGCTATCACCATATCATTTTGCATAAGAACACACCCCAATCCCTTCTTGGATTCATCACTGTAGATCACAAACCTTTCTTCACTACAAGGCAGTGTGAGCACAGGTGCACTGGATAACCTTCTTTCCAACTCCTTTAAATTCTCTTCACATTCCTCCATCCAGACAAAATTAACTCCTTTCCGAGTCAACTTGGTGAGTGGATTAGATAATTGTGAAAAATCTTTCACAAAACGTTGATAATATCCATCCAAACCAAGAAAAAATCATATATCAGTTACTTTTGTTGGTCTCGACCATCTTTCGATAACCTCTGCTTTTGCTGGATCCACAGATATCCCCTCTTTTGAGATTATGTGACCCAAAAATGCAACTTTTTGAAGCCAAAATTCACAATTGGTAAATTTGGCATAAAGCTTCTCATTTCTCAAGGTCTTCAATATAATTCTCAAGTGATATTCATGTTCTTCCTTTCTCTTTGAATAGACAAGAATATCATCTATAAAGACTACCAAAAACTGATCAAGATAGTCTCTATAGACTCTATTCATCAGATCCATGAAGATAGCATGGGAATTAGTAAGACCAAATGGAATCACTATAAATTTATAGTGTCCATACCTTGTACGGAATTCCGTCTTTGGTATATCCTCCCTTTTGACCCTTAATTTATGATACCCTGAACAAAGATCAATCTTGGAAAAGTATTGAGCTCTGCGTAGTTGGTCAAATAAGTCATCAATGCGTGGGAGATGATATTTTTTCTTGATAGTGATCTTGTTAAGTTCTCGATAATCAATGCAGAGTCTCATTGATCCATATTTCTTCTTAACAAACAGAACAGGTGCTCCCCAAGGTGACGCACTAGGGCATATGAACCCCTTATCAAGATTCTCTTGAAGTTTCTTCTTCAATTCCTGCAACTCAATTGGGGCCATTCTATAAGGTGTCTTTGAAATAGGAAAAGCACCTGGTATGAGGTCTATTGAAAACTAAACTTCACGGATTGGTGGAAGACCCGGTAATTCCTCTGGAAATACATCTTCAAACTCCCGTACTATGGGTATATTCTTAATCGTGAGTTTATCACCAACCTTTTGAGATAAAGAACCTCTATTTAGTGGAATCAAGACCCATAAGATGGAAGAAATTTCCACTGGATGGTTATGTTCATCCTTGCATTGATAGACGATCATAGATTGATCTGGAATATGAAATGTGACTTCCCTTCTTTGGAAATATATATGAGCTCTATATAAAGAAAGCCAATCCATGCCAAGAATCACATTAAATTCCACTATAGGAAGGATCACAAGATTTTCATGAAGCACTTTCCCACAAACTTCGATCGGAGAAGAATTATAAACTTTTGATGCGACTGTTGTGCCATTAGGGGTTGTCACAGCTAACTCAACATCTAATTGTTGAGGTAATACGGTGATATCCTTAGAAAATTCTTCAGAAATAAAAGAGTGGCTGGATCCAGAATCAAACAAAACATTTGCTACTTTAGAGTGGATGGTAAGTGTACCTTTCACCACATCGTTATCGTACTCCACATCGCTGATAGAAATTGCATGTGACTTTCCTTTATCTTTATCCTTAAGAGTTTGTTGATGTCGACCATCATCATCAACCCTTGGATTTTGGCATTGATTGGCATAATGCCCCATCTCCTTGCACTTGAAACATTGAAGTGTAGTAGGTTCATTCTGTGTATCCCTTCCTTTGTTTGCATCATTAGACATCTTCTTCCCATCATTGCGGCATTCAAATTCCCTATGACCTTCCTTTCCACATTTGAAACATTTAATTATCCCTTTAAGAAAACTCCCTCTATGTTTCTTTCCACACTTTGAGCATAAGGGAAAGCTCATCTTCTTTTCAGTGTGCTCTTTATATTTTCCTTTGAATTCCATTTTCCTCTTCTTATCAAACCCATATGACTGATGGGTTACTCCAATCTCCATCTCAACTTTGAGAGCACATCGAATGATTTCCTCGTACCTATTGAAGTCCCTTATGGCTAACGCCCTTCGAAGACTTGGTTTTAAGCCACTAAAGAATCAATCGATCTTACTCTCAGGTTGGATAGTAATACCAGAAGAGTACCTTGCAAGTCTTGTAAAATTTTCTTCATAGGTACCAACAGATTCATCATCCTTTTGCTTTAGTTTAAGAAACTCCTTCTCCATCTTTGTTCTGAGAATACGAGGGAAGTATTTATTGAAAAATAAGTTCTTGAACTCATCCCATTCCATGGACTCAATTTCATCCCTTTGCCTCATATTCTTAATAAGATTACACCATTGATCAGCATCACCTTCCAAATGATACACTTCTAAGATGACTTTATCATGTTCAGAACATTGAAGAACTGAAAATATCTTTTTAGTAGTACTAATTCATTGTTCAGCAACTAATGGATCTGTAGACCTCCTGAATGAAGGTGGACGCTGCCTCATGAAGGATTCAACAGAATGTTGCTCCTGCCTTTGCTCATTTGGAAGTCCTGCATGATTCATAGCTTGAGAAAGTTGTGTGAGCATGGCTACAAGATTTTGCATTCCATCTCCCATAACGTTTGGTTGCTTAGGGGGACAATCATTGGATTTCCCGTCACATTCCGCATTAACACGGCTCCTTCGGGTTCCATCCATTGACTAAAACCAAGAAGAATAGTTTGAGCAATACTAATTATAATAGTAAAACCACATAATCAAGAATAAAACTTCACACTTAAGGTCTTATCCTAGGTTATTCATGGTCATTTCTAAAACACTAAGATTTTGTTCTATGCTTAGACTTATCCTTAGGGTTCTTACTAAGGCTTTCACATCCTAGTTTCCAAAGGTTGACTATAACTTTCCTCTAATACCAACTATAACGACCCATACTTTACATACATTGTTATTACTTCATAATTGAAGCACACTTATTACAACATATAATAAAACCAGGAAAGGACTGTATAGTTATAGTGTCTTTAGAAACTCGGAAACATAAACAACTGGTTCACAAAGAGTCTACATTGTCTCCCATTTATTTTATCATATCTATAGTCCCTTTTGGCATATCTTACTTAATAACCTTCTTCCTGACCTGGGGAAAGAAAAAATACAAAAGGGTGAGCTCAAATGCTTAGAAAGGGTAAACAAAAGAAATATCAATCACATCATATACATAAGAACATAACTTTTGGAAATCTTAACCTACAAAAGAAATCATAATCTCATAACATGGGATAAATCATAGTAGTGAAATGTAATCCCAATAATCATAACTTAAAACATGAAACTTTGTGGCATACACACATAATCATAGAGAATCATTTCTTATTAGTCAAGGCTCATTTCCAATACTATCTTAGTGGACAAAGTCCTTTTCTGAACCGAGTTCACTCCTCATTTCAGTCCTGTTTCACTAAACCGGTTTAACCTGCTGTTCCAGCCATGTCTATCTCATGAGATATAAAATCTTTACCCAATGCATTGGAGGGATATATATTTCCCACCCATCTCATAATGATACCATTCTTATGTGTGCCACAAAATCATAAACCATACATCATAGCATAACCTATGTAATAAAAATGGGAATCTTAAACATCGTGACATCATAAAACAATTCATATAAGATAAAGGAATTCATAAAAATAATTACATCACAACATAATCAAATCAATGTAATAATAGGGATAGAAACAGAACCCTATATTATCTTAGATGGAAAATAATTTTGATAAAGCACTTGAACTCCATTCTTGAGGAAAATATCCTTTCTACTTCAAAAACATTTTTCCTTTCTTAACATGTCATACAATTTTAAACTAAAATAAGTTGATTAAAAATAAACTTGAAAAATTTTAAAGTAAGCTTCTTGGAAATAATGTTTTAAAAATCCATTCATGTCGTATAAGTTAAAAAAACATTCTTCTCGTACTTTTGTCAGAAAGTCAAAAAGTACCTTGTACGAAAAACAACAAAAGATTCCTTTCATATCTTTTACTAAAAACTCACCGAAGGGTAAAATTGGATACAAAATATTGTAGAAAGATATAAATATTACATATTGAGGAAACATGGATGTGGATGATAAAATACACCCCAGTAAATACCAAAGTATAAACAATCTCTGATAAAAATGAGATTGTGGTAGTTTCCCTTACCTTAGGTCCGATTTGTTTCATAAGTGTCCAAACCTCATGTATAATGATTTAAATAATGTTATTGACTTATTCCAGAATCATAATTATTTTTATGATATCATATATGGTCATATTCTTAGCTTCTTATTAGTAATATTTCATTACTACTTGTTTATTCGGGTGTTTATTACTTTTTGTTCTTATGCGTGTTTTGTCAAATAAATTCTTATACTTCTTTTTAGGTTATAGATACCTCATTTCCAGAATGGTATTAGTGTAATATATATCATATTTATTCACTAAATTAATTTATATAATCATTATGCAATGAAGATCATGTAGAACGAGTTGCATCACATCGTGGAGACGGTATTCCATACGTACGCACGAGCGATGATATTGTTCCCATGATCGTGGAATTGTATTGGAGTATATGTATAATATTTAAGAATAAATATCACTTTATAATAGTCATATATAGTCATTATTTACACCATTATATCCATCCAAGTAAGGTGGTGGTGGAAAATAGATTACAACACGGTGTGGAGACGGTATTCCGTACGTACGCACGCGCGGTGATTTCATTTTCTATAGGATGGATAGATGGTGAATTAGGGTTGTTTCATACTTATAATAAAATATCAGTATATGAGTTATACTGATGTTATTACTTCATAATGAAACAAATAAAGAAGAATAATTGGAAGAAGAAATAAAGTTGAAAGAATTGGTAGTCGGACATTACCTCTTCTTTGAAGCGCCTCTTTGAGATCTCCTTTTAGGGCACTAAAATTGGTCTTTGAAGAAGACCAGTACCTCTAGGATGTCTCTAGGGAAGTGTAGAGGAGAAATTGGCAGGGTTTGGCCGATCTTGAAGGCTCAAAGTGGTGTGAGGAAGAGGGGGAGGAGGTTCCCTTTTATAAGGGAGGAGAGGGGCACCTTTGGAATAACTAAAACTATTATTTTATTATAAAGTCAAATTCGGTTTTAAATAGATCCAAATTGATTTATTTCGAAGCTAAGGTGGGGATGGGTCGAAATACTCTCATCCAATATAATTTATACAAGTTTAGGTTCCTATTTTAACCTTATCATTTAGATTTAATATTAAGTAAAATAATTTTACTTTTACCGTGTCTTCTTGTGTTCTTATACTATAAGGTTAATAAACTTACCATAAGCAGCCAAACGAACCCGAAGTTGTTTATTATTAATATATATAACCTTATCTAAGTAATTTGGCCGAAAATTAGATTTTTAGGAATAAAATAACAATTACTAATATAATATTTGTTTTAAAAACTATTTTATGTCAATTTTGACACTATTTAGTAATTGATTTTTGTGAAACTCATAACAGAATTATTATTTCTAAAAAGGTTAATTAAATCAATACTAACATGTCATATTAACCTATAAAATTAGTATAATTCATAAAAAGTCTCAAATTATATTTATTTGGGTATTTATAACATCAATTATTTCAATATTGTATTAATAAGATAATTACTGCATCATATTTGTGTCATAAATAAATTAAATTATTTAGAGTCTAAAAATTAAAAATAAAATATCATTATGTATTAAATCCTTTTATATTTCTAAGGAATATTTATAGTCGAATTTATATTATGTATAACCCTATATTAAAAATTATATACTTATTAAACTTTTATTTTAACTATTTTAACCCTTCTTTAAATAAATTAATAATAAATGTCCTAATCTAATCCAAGTGGGCCTAAATGGTCATATTTTATTACTAAGGTTGTTTTTGGTCTAATTACACTTATACAATAGAATTAACACATGTTTTAGGGTAATAATAATATCATTTGTACCCTTAATTACCCTATTTACTTTTAACCGTGGTAAACAAAAGTAAAAAAGCTATTATTCACCAAAAATTATTTTCATCTCATTGAACCACATTTTACTTATTGAAATCAACCGTGTCTCTCAGATTTTTGAGATTCCACTCACAGAAGCAGTAAAATTAAGTTTTATGAAAAATTCAGTTTTTTAACTACCACTTAGTGGTTTCACTATTCATCAAAAATTGAAAGTTTTCATAAAAATACCAAAATATCACCCTAGGCTAATTTCGATATTACGAATCCAAAAATGAAGTAAATTTTGAAAAAAAAAATTTATAAAATTTCAAAAAGTGGTTATTACTATTCATAACGGCTAGTTTTAATAATATTTTAATAGCATATTGTTGTTTAGTGAAACTCGGTATTGCGTACGACGCAAGATATCGAGGAAGGTCGTGATTGCGTGTAAATCAAGCCAAGCAAGTGATGTGTGTAGTGAAAGATTCCTTTGATGATTTATATAAAAACAAAATATTTCTTATAAAAGTCTCGGGTGTTACAAATATCATACAATTTTCCCTATAGGGAATTTTAGTCACAATAATATTGAATTCAAAGTGAGATTTGAAAGAAAACCCTTACCTTTACTCTTCAATCCCACAGAAGAAGTTCAATCTCCTATATAATAAATAAAACCTTACTAATAAAGAAACATTTAAACCTTAGTCATGTACATTATCTTTCTTTTTTCATCAACTATAATCATTTATTAAATATATATTAGTTAGTTAAAGTTTATTTGCATCATTGGATGTTAGTAATATTGATTTTTTTCATACATGTTTCATAATGGTGATGTAGGTCCCCGTGATTTGATACATATTTTTAGGAAAATATGTGTTTTAATGATCACAAATAATGTTAATTGTATTTTTATGGGTTTAAATATTTTATTATATCATTTTATAATATAATTAAATCTAGTGAAAATTTAGATAATTTTTTAAAAGACTTACCACCAGACTTGAATCACCGTTGAAGATGAGTCACCACCAATAATGACTCGCCACTAAGAATGACTCACCACCAGGAATGAGACATCATCAAGAATGGATCACTTCTAAGAATTAATCACCACTAAGAATTATTCACCATTAGTAATGAATCACCCCTGAAAAAGACCTACAGTTGATAAAGACTCATCGCCAGACTTTACCTACTGCCAGAGTTGATTCACCATTAGAGATGACCTACTTTTGGATAACCTACCATAAAAAATCACTAATGAGACAAGTCACCACTGATATGATTCACTACTCATAAAATTCACCGTTTAAAAGGAGTCACCATCATACTTAACCTACCACACTATATTTGAGCCACCGCTGAGCATGATTCACCACTAGATGACCTACCATCCAAAGACATACCACCTGCCAAATTCGTCGTTAAACTATCTCATCACCAAACATGAGTTTCCACCAGCCTTGTAGAGACCCGATGCCTGACGTACATTGACATTACATTACATTTTCGGAATACTTAGTACATAACAAAAACACACACACAAGGATCGTAATAGTTTAGTGTCTTTGGAAACTCGGAGTATAATCTTCTAATCCTGGTGAAGATCTTCAACATCTCCCATAAAGATATTCTGTTTTTTTTATACCTAAAACCTTTCTTTATATCCTGGGGAAAAGTAAACATAAAATGGTGATCTCGAATGCTCAGTAAGGGTAAACAAAAGAAATATCAATCACATCATATTCATAAGAACATAACATTTTGGAAATCTTAACCTGCAAAAGAGACCATAATTTCATAACATGGGATAATTCATAGTAGTGAAATGAAATCAAAATAATCATAACTTAAAACATGGAACTTTGTGTCATACACACATAATCATATAGAATCATTTCTTGTTAGTCATGACTCATTGCCAAGACTATCTTAGTGGACAATGTCCCTTTTTGAATCGAGTCACCCTCGTTTCAGTCCTGTTTCACTGAACCAGAATAACCTACCATTCCAGCCATATCTATCTCATGAGATATAAAATCTTTACCCAATGAATTGGAGGGGTATATAGGTCCCACCCATCTCATAATGATACCATTCTTATGTGTGCCACAAAATCATAAATCATACATCATTACATAACCCATATAATAAAAATGGGAATCTTAAACATCGTGACATCATAAAACAATTAATATAAGATAAAGGAATTCATAAAAATAATTCCATCACAACATAATCAAATCAATGTAATAATAGGGATAAAAACAGAACCCTTTATGATCTTAGATTTTGATAAAACACTTGAACTCTATTCTTGAGGAAAATATCCTTTCTACTTTAAAAACACTTTTCCTTTCTTAACATGTCGTAAAATTATAAACTAAAAGAAGTATATTAAAAATAAACTTGAAAACTTTTAAAGGAAGCTTCTTGGAAATAATGTTTTAAAAATCCAATCATGCCGTATAAGTTAAAAAAACATTCTTCGCACTTTTGTCGGAAAAGTCAAAAAGTACCTCGTATGAAAAACGACAAAAGATTCCTTTCATATCTTTTACTAAAATCTCACCGAAGGGTAAAATTGGATTTAAACTTTTTTAGAAGGATATAAATATTACATATTGAGGAAACATTGATGTGGATGATAAAATACACCCCATTAAATTCCAAAGTATAAACAATCTCGGATAACAATGAGATTGTGATATTTCCCTTACCTTAGGTCCGACTTGCTTTGTAAGTGTCCGAACCTCCTGTATAATGATTTAAATCATGTTATTGACTTATTCCAGAATCATATTCATTGTTATTATATCATATATGGTCCACTTATGACTTTATATTACCCGTTCTTTTGTAAATTCATGTTAAAGTAGCGTTTTGGGTAAAATCGTCTCATTTGTCGTTCGTGTTTTTAACTTGTAATTATTCATATGATTACTTGGATCATGATTACTTAATTCCAGAATATAAAACATGATTTATATATATATATATTCAGAATATACATATATAATAAATCAGTAAATGGAAAGAAATACACCGTTCATGGAGACGGTAGTCCGTACGTACGCATGAACGCTGTTTTCGTTTCCTTATTGAATTGAATGGAATTAAGTAGATTACATACATATAAATATAAATAATTACAGTATCATTATTAGGTCATATATTTCATTAGTACTTATTATATATACTTTATAATCATTCATGAATGGTTAATCATTGAGAATGAATCTCATCGCGTCGTGGAGACGGTAGTCCGTACGTACGCATGAGAGATGATATCGTTCCCATGGTCGTGGAATTGTGTTTAAGTGTATGTATAGTATTTCATTATCAATATCACTATATAATAATCATATATAGTTACTCATTACACCTTTATACCCATCCAATTAAGGTGGTGGCGGAAAATAGATTACACCACGGCGTGGAGACGGTATTCCGTACGTACGCACGCGCGGTGATTTCCTTTTTCCGTAGGATGGATAGAAGGTTAATTAGAGTTGTTTCATATTTATAATAACATATCAGTATATAATAAATACTGATGTTATTACTTTATCATGAAACAACTAAAGAAGAAGAAGTTGAAGAAGAAAGAAATTGAAAAAGATCGGTAATGGATATTACCTCTTTTTGACGTGCCTTCACTTATCCTCCACTTAAAGAACTAAGGATGGTCTTTGAAGAAGACCAGGACCACTAGGATGATACTAGGGAAGTGGAGAAGAGATTTTGGCAGGGTTTTTCCGAGCTTTAAGGCTCAAAGTTGTGTGAGGGAGAGAGGGAGGAGGTGCCCTTTTATGAGGGAGAAGAGGGGCACCTTAGGAATATCTCAAAATATTATTTTATATTAAAGTCAAAATCGGTTTATAATGGTTCCAAAGGGTCTTATTTCGAAGCTAATGTGGGTATGGGTCGAAATACTATCAACCAATAGGATTTAGACAAGTTTAGGTTATTATTTTAACCTTATCAATTAGATTTAACTTTAAGTTAAATAATTTAACTTTTACCGTGTCTTTTTTGTTTTCTTACACTATATGGTTAATACACTTACTATAACATGCCAAACGAACCCCAAATTGTTTATTATTAATATATATATCCTTATCTAAGTCATTTGGCCGAACCTTAGATTTTTAGGAATAAAATAACAATTAATAATATAATATTTGATTTAAAAACTATTTTGTGTCAATTTTGACACTATTTGATATATGATTTTTGTGAAAGTCATAACAGAATTATATGTTCGAAAAAAGTTGATTAAATAAACACTAATATATCATAGTAACCTAGAAAATTATTGGAATTCATAAAAAGTCTTAAATTTCATTTATTTTGGTATTTATAATATCAATTATGTCAATATTTCATTAATAAGATAATTACTGCATCATCTTTGTGTCATAATTAAATTATTTGATGTCTAAAAATTACAAATAAAATACCATAATATAGGAAATCTTTTTAGCTTTCTAATGAATATTTACAATCGAATTTATCTTATGTACAACCCTATATTAAAAATGTTTTAGTAAATATACTTTGATTTTAACTCTTTTAACTCTTCTTTGAATTAAATAATAATAAATGTCCTAATCTAATCCAAGTGGGCCTAAATGATAATATTTTACACTTAAAGTTGTTTTTGGTCGAGATACACTTGTCCAATAGAATTAGGACATGTGTTAGGGTTATATTAATATAATGTTTACCCTTAATTACCCTATTTACTTTTAACCGTGGTAAATAAAAGTAAAAAGTTACTATTCACCAAAAATTATTTTCATCTCAATGAACCACATTTTACTTACTGACATCAACCGTGTCTCTCGGATTTTTGAAATTCCATTCACAGAAGCGGTAAAATTAAGTTTTATGAAAAATTCAGTTTTTTAACTACCACTTAGTAGTTTCACTATTCATCAAAAATTGATGTTTTTCAGAACAATGCCAAAATTTCATCCTAAGCTATATTTCATATTCCGAATTCAAAAATGAAGACTATTTTACCAAATTCATAACATAGAAGTTGCATTAATTAATTTTATAATTAAATCCCGCTGTTAAAACAAATAGCGTGTTTTTAAGAAACAATATCTATCAAAAGATTGACACTTGTTTATGTCTGGTTTAAATGTGAAATTACATCTAATGACCAACATTGTATTAAATTGTAAAAATATATTCTAAATATACTTTAAAAACACTCAAATTAATAATTTATCACTATTAATTATTTTGATTGAAAAAGTTGTTTTTAATTAAAATTTAGTAATTTTCACTATTCATCAAAATATGAAAGTTATCCGAAAATCACCAAAATTTCACCTTAGGCTAAATTCAATACTCCGAATCCAAAAATGAAGTCCATTTTGAGAGCTAAAATTTCTAAAATTTTAAAAGGTGGTTATTACTATTCATAACGGCTAGTTATAATAATATTTTAATAGCATATCGTTGTTTAGTGAAACTCGGTATTGCGTACTACACATGCTATCGAGGAAGGTCTCGATTGCGTGTAATGCAAGGCAATTCAAGGATGTGTGTTGTGCAAGCTCCTTTTGGTGTAGCGTACAACACAAGACATTAATGAAATTAAAAAGAATATTTTTCATAAAATCTCGGGGTGTTACATTCTACCCCCCTTAAAATGAATTTCTCCCTCGAAATTCGTCGGGGTTATAAATGGTTTACTACTCGAAAGTTTCTTTAATAGAAACCCACATCATAAAAAGGAATATCAAACCTTTTCTTTAAAAACTAAAGTATGAAATGTAACGATTACCCAAATAAACTAATCACTGGGTTTCCACATAGGTGAAAATATGGATATGGAAGAGAAATGTAACCATCATGATCTGATGGAGAGTGGTAGAGAACATGGATATGGAAAAGCCAGTAATCACAAATCCATATATTTGTGATGATATAAGGTACCATATGATTCATCAGGTATAAGATCACTAGGACAACATTTTTGGTTTTCAAGATCATTTCCCTAAAGTTGAAAATTTGCTTAGAATAAATACTTACTTTATTTTGGTACAATCTCACTGTTGTTCGTTCCTTGAACAATTTCCACTTCATCTCTTAAATAAATGAAGTTGAATTTGTTATTCGTGAAGTGTTAGCAGATCATGTGATAGAATGACGGGTCATTCCATCTGTCTCAAACAAAAGGTTTGCAAAAATTATATACATAAGTCGATCTATAGTGAGATTAATCATATATGGTTCCTAAAATGGAGTTATACTTCATATATCATACTGCTTAATATAATAAAACTAGTTTCTACTAAACAGGGACTTCCTGTAGGCTAGTGGTTTGTGAAAAGGCCGGTCACACTTCGGTTGTGGGTTCGATTCCCACAGCCTTGTCCGACGCCATGGGCTGTCGCCCATCCTGCAGGTTGTCCTTTTTCTAAAACTATATTACTATAACATCCCATCAATAATATTGAAAAACTTTTATCCTTAAACAATACTAACTTATGTCCAACATAATCCATTCCAATCTTTAGGCTTATCCATAATACTGCAGTCCACTCTCATAACATAGTGAAAACGATTACCAGAGATTTAACACCATCATCGATCCCCATATATCATAAGGTATGTTTTGTTGGTCACATTCCAAACATTCAAAGTCCTTAATCGCATATTCTCTTGAATACCTTAGTGAAAACATGAATGCAGTTAAAAGTTAACACTTTCCACATACCAAAATCCTCAAAATTCTATATACTCAAACCATGATATCACTTAGTCCTTATATCAATCATGAGCTCATGAATACTGTTAAACATTTTGTTTTCTCGTTTTCCCTTCATTATGCACATATCATCTTATTTCCAAAAATATCTCAATTACTTTGAATACCACATTAGACCAATACATAAATATTCCAATACTCCATGATACAATATTATTTTGGAATCCCATTACATAAACACTTAATCATTCCACCACATCGTTGTCATATTCAACATCGCCAATAGTGACCGCATGTGACTTCCCTTTGTCCTTTGCCTTCAGTGGTTGCTCATGTTGATCATCACTAACCCTTGGATTAGGGCATTTATTAGCATAATGCCCCATTTCCTTGCACTTGAAGCATTGAAGTGTTGGTGGTGCGTTCTCTGTAGTGTTTTCTTTATTCACATCATTAGAAACCCTTTTTCCATTACTTCGACACTCAGCTGCTCGATGACCTTCTTTTCCACACTTAAAAAATTTTCTAGTCCCTTTAAGACAATATCCACCATGATTCTTTCCACCCTTTGTGCATAAGGAAACATTCATCTTCTTTTCACCATTATTCTGATATTTCTCCTTGAACTCCATCTTTCGTTTCTTGTCAAAACCATGAGATGGATATGTAACACCAACTTCCATTTCTACCTTGATAGCACAACGCACAATTTCTTCATAGCTACTGAAGTCTCTTATAGCTAATGCCCTTCGAATACTTGGTTTTAAGCCACTAAAAAATCGATCAACTTTACATTTAGGTTGGATGATAATGCCAGATGCATACATTGCAAGTCTTGTAAAATTCGCTTCGTATATACCAACAGATTCATCATCCTTTTGCTTTAGTTCAAGAAACTCCTTCTCCATCTTTGTTCGAAGAATACGAGGGAAGTACTTACTGAAAAACAAGTTCTTGAACTCTTCCCATTCCATGGACTCAATTTCATCTCTTGGCCTCGTATTCTTGATAAGATTCCACCATTGATCAGCTTCACCTTCCAAACGATATACTGCTAAGATGACTTTATCATGTTTAGAACATTGAAGAACTGAAAATATCTTTTCAGTGGTACTGATTCATTGTTCAGCAACAAGTGGATCGGAAGTCCCACTGAAAGAAGGTGGACGTTGCCTCATGAAGGACTCAATAGAATACTGTTCCTTTCTCTACTCATTTGGAAGTCCAGAATGATTCATAGCTTGTGTAAGGATAGCAATAAGATTTTGAACTCCATCTCCCATAACATTTGTTTGTTCAGGAGGACAATCATTGCATTTTCCATTGCAATGATCAACACGGTTCCTTCGGGTTCCAGCCATCGTCTAAAACCCAAAAAGAATAGTGTGAGAGGCAAAAATCATGCTAGGGAAAACAACATAATAAAGGTGGAGTACCTTCAATATCTAAAATCTTAGGTTTAATTCTATGATCGTTAGCGCAGTTCTAGTACTATAACCTATACGTATACTGAACCTTAGGGACATCCCTAGACATACCGTAGAAATATCTCTAGGGATCTCACTAACGTTTTCGCATCCTAGTTTCCAAAGGTTGACTAAACCTTTCCTCTGATACCAACTGTAGAGACCCGATGCCTGACGTACATTGTCATTACATTACATTTGCGGAATACTTAGTACATAACAAAAACACACACACAAGGATCGTAATAGTTTAGTGTCTTTGGAAACTCGGAGTATAATCTTCTAATCCTGGTGAAAGATCTTCAACATCTCCCATAAAGATCTTCCCTTTTTTTATACCTAAAACCTTTCTTTATATCCTGGGGAAAAGTAAACATAAAAGTGTGAGCTCGAATGCTCAGTAAGGGTAAACAAAAGAAATATCAATCACATCATATTCATAAGAACATAACATTTTGGAAATCTTAACCTGCAAAAGAGAGCATAATTTCATAACATGGGATAATTCATAGTAGTGAAATGAAATCACAATAATCATAACTTAAAACATGGAACTTTGTGGCATACACACATAATCATAGAGAATCATTTCTTGTTAGTCATGACTCATTGCCAAGACTATCTTAGTGGACAAAGTCCTTTTCTTAATCGAGTCACCCTCGTTTCAGTCCTGTTTCATTGAACCGGTATAACCTGCCATTCCAGCCATGTCTATCTCATGAGATATAAAATCTTTACCCAATGCATTGGAGGGAGATATAGGTCCCACCCATCTCATAATGATACCATTCTTATGTGTGCCACAAAATCATAAATCATACATCATTACATAACCCATATAATAAAAATGGGAATCATAAACATCGTGACATCATAAAACAATTAATAAAAGATAAAGGAATTCATAAAAATAATTCCATCACAACATAATCAAATCAATGTAATAATAGGGATAAAAACAGAACCCTTTATTATCTTAGATTTTGATAAAACACTTGAACTCCATTCTTGAGGAAAATATCCTTTCTACTTCAAAAACACTTTTCCTTTCTTGACATGTCGTAAAATTATAAACTAAAAGAAGTTGATTAAAAATAAACTTGAAAACTTTTAAAGGAAGCTTCTTGGAAATAATTTTTTAAAAATCCAATCATGCCGTATAAGTTAAAAAACATTTTTTGCACTTTTGTCGGAAAAGTCAAAAAGTACCTCGTACGAAAAACGACAAAAGATTCCTTTCATATCTTTTACTAAAATCTCACCGAAGGGTAAAATTGGATTTAAACTTTTGTAGAAGGATATAAATATTACATATTGAGGAAACATTGATGTGGATGATAAAATACACCCCAGTAAATTCCAAAGTATAAACAATCTCAGATAAAAATGAGATTGTGATATTTCCCTTACCTTAGGTCCGACTTGCTTTGTAAGTGTCCGAACCTCCTGTATAATGATTTAAATCATGTTATTGACTTATTCCAGAATCATATTCATTGTTATTATATCATATATGGCCCACTTATGACTTTATATTACCCGTTCTTTTGTAAATTCATGTTAAAGTAGTGTTTTGGGTAAAATCGTCTCATTTGTCGTTCGTGTTTTTAACTTGTAATTATTCATATGATTACTTAGATCATGATTACTTAATTCCAGAATATAAAACATGATTTATATATATATATATATTCAGAATATACATATATAATAAATCAGTAAATGGAAAGAAATACACCGTTCATGGAGACGGTAGTCCGTACGTACGCATGAACGTTGTTTTCGTTTCCTTATTGAATTGAATGAAATTAAGTAGATGACATACATATAAATATAAATAATTCCAGTATCATTATTAGGTCATATATTTCATTAGTACTTATTATATATACTTTATAATCATTCATGAATGGTTAATCATTGATAATGAATCTCATTGCGTCGTGGAGACGGTAGTCCGTACGTACGCACGAGCGATGATATCGTTCCCATGGTCGTGGAATTGTGTTGAAGTGTATGTATACTATTTCAATATCAATATCACTTTATAATAATCATATATAGTTACTCATTACACCTTTATACCCATCCAATTAATGTGGTGGCGGAAAATAGATTACACCACGGCGTGGAGACGGTATTCCGTACGTACGCACGCGCGGTGATTTCCTTTTTCCGTAGGATGGATAGAAGGTTAATTAGAGTTGTTTCATATTTATAATAACATATCAGTATATAATAAATACTGATGTTATTACTTTATCATGAAACAACTAAAGAAGAAGAATTTGAAGAAGAAAGAAATTGAAAAAGATCGGTAATGGATATTACCTCTTTTTGGCGCGCCTTCACTTATCCTCCACTTAAAGAACTAAGGATGGTCTTTGAAGAAGACCAGGACATCTAGGATGATACTAGGGAAGTGGAGAAGAGATTTTGGCAGGGTTTTGCCGAGCTTGATGGCTCAAAGTTGTCTGAGGAAGAGAGGGAGGAGGTGCCCTTTTATAAGGGAGGAGAGGGGCACCTTAGGAATATCTCAAAATATTATTTTATATTAAAGTCAAAATCGGTTTATAATGGTTCCAAAGGGTCTTATTTCTAATCTAAAGTGGGTATGGGTCGAAATCCTATCAACCAATAGGATTTAGACAAGTTTAGGTTATTATTTTAACCTTATCAATTAGATTTAACTTTAAGTTAAATAATTTAACTTTTACCGTGTCTTTTTGTTTTCTTACACTATATGGTTAATACACTTACTATAACATGCCAAACGAACCCCAAATTGTTTATTATTAATATATATATCCTTATATAAGTCATTTGGCCGAACCTTAGATTTTTAGGAAGAAAATAACAATTAATAATATAATATTTGATTTAAAAACTATTTTGTGTCAATTTTGACACTATTTGATATATGATTTTTGTGAAAGTCATAACAGAATTATATGTTCGAAACAAGTTGATTAAATCAACACTAATATATCATAGTAACCTAATAAAATTAGTGGAATTCATAAAAAGTCTTAAATTACATTTATTTTGGTATTTATAATATCAATTATGTCAATATTTCATTAATAAGATAATTACTGCATCATCTTTGTGTCATAATTAAATTATTTGATGTCTAAAAATTACAAATAAAATACCATCATATAGGAAATCTTTTTAGATTTATAATGAATATTTACAATCGAATTTATCTTATGTACAACCCTATATTAAAAATGTTTTAGTAAATATACTTTGATTTTAACTCTTTTAACTCTTCTTTGAATTAAATAATAATAAATGTCCTAATCTAATCCAAGTGGGCCTAAATGATAATATTTTACACTTAAGGTTGTTTTTGGTCGAGATACACTTGTCCAATAGAATTAGGACATGTGTTAGGGTAATATTAATATCATTTTTACCCTTAATTACCCTATTTACTTTTAACCGTGGTAAATAAAAGTAAAAAGTTACTATTCACAAAAAATTATTTTCAACTCATTGAACCACATTTTACTTACTGACATCAACCGTGTCTCTCGAATTTTTGAAATTCCATTCACAGAAGCGGTAAAATTAAGTTTTATGAAAAAATCCGTTTTTTAACTACCACTTAGTAGTTTCACTATTCATCAAAAATTGATGTTTTTCAGAACAATGCCAAAATTTCATCCTAAGCTATATTTCATATTCCGAATTCAAAAATGAAGTCTATTTTACCAAATTCATAACATAGAAGTTGCATTAATTAATTTTATAATTAAATCCCGCTGTTAAGACAAATAGCGTGTTTTTAAGAAACAATATCTATCAAAAGATTGACACTTGTTTATGTCTGGTTTAAATGTGAAATTACATCCAATGACCAACATTGTATTAAATTGTAAAAATATATTCTAAATATACTTTAAAACCACTCAAATTAATAATTTATCACTATTAATTATTTCGATTAAAAAGGTTGTTTTTAATTAAAATTTAGTAATTTTCACTATTCATCAAAATATGAAAGTTATCCGAAAATCACCAAAATTTCACCTTAGGCTAAATTCAATACTCCGAATCCAAAAATGAAGTCCATTTTGAGAGCTAAAATTTCTAAAATTTTAAAAGGTGGTTATTACTATTCATAATGGCTAGTTATAATAATATTTTAATAGCATATCGTTGTTTAGTGAAACTCGGTATTGCATACTATACACGCTATCGAGGAAGGTCGTGATTGCGTGTAATGCAAGGCAAGTCAAGGATGTGTGTTGTGCAAGCTCCTTTTGGTGTAGCGTACAACACAAGACATTAATGAAATTAAAAAGAATATTTTTCATAAAATCTCGGGGTGTTACAAGCCTGACTCACCATTTCTATTTTGGGATATTTGAATTAAATTCTTAAAACAACTATATTATTGAAGTTAATGTTGAGGATTATTGTAATGATTATTCTTCACTATTATATGTAAACATTAAATCCCATGATAGAGCTCAGTATGAGGATATATATGATCATGAGGATTGTTCTTATAAAGAACTCTCCTAATTTATGTGATTTATATTCAAAAAAATTTCCATCAGGTGGAGATATAGGTACACATACACATACATATACATGTGTTGGTGTTTCTTGCTGAACACTCTAAAAAGAGATCTTACATGCAGCCTCCTTAATTGAATTGGCTATAAAAGAGTGAAGCTTATAGAACATCTAGATCCCTTCCTATAGTTAGAGCAAATAGATCTTTAAAATTCTTTATTTTACTGATACTTTCTAATAAATATCTTTAGCTTCTCTCCAAGACACTTATAAGGAGACTCAAGAATCTGAGCACTTCAGATCCAGAAACACTACCATTTTATATATCTCATTACTTTCTCCTTCTATTTGTTGCATTTTATTTTCTACTGTGTTATTTGTCTTGATTATCAATAAACATTTTATCATGCACCATAATTAGATAATAAGGGATATTCTATAAAATCTATTTTTATATGTATGGCCATGAGTATTGTGGAAGAGGTCCCTGTGTCACCTGTTTTGTTTTTCTTCCACTGTTATTTTTTAAGAGGTCTCTATAATTCCTAGATAGATTTTCATCTGTTGTATGTATACTAGATCCAAGTTGTGGATCAGATTATATTTATATAATTTGATTAGTATTTTTTTATTTCCAAGTGGATGGGATTAGGTATCAGCTTGAGAATGACAGCCTTGTTTTTATTCTACTATATTTTTTCCCATTTCTTTCTTTACAAATATTTAAACTGTAATTGTTTTAAACTGTAAACAAAATATAATTTCATGATTAATATTAACCATTTTTTGTAAAAGTATTTTATTAATTAAATTTATTTTAGAAGTTTAATTAATTTTCAAATTGATTTAACTGATCAGTAATCAAGCTTCGATAAATCTTTTAAAAGATCAAAATTATATTAAACAACTCTTTTGATTAACTAGGAAAATAAATTTCAAATTTGGGGATTTTAATTGAACATGTGGTAATGTAAATTTTATTGGGAACTCAATTCACACCCCTCTGATCTTATCACTCCAATCAGAATTTGGTATCAAAGGCTTTCAAAATATTTTCAACTATGATTTTATTTCTCTTTTAAAGATCCAAAGTTTTTTTAGTTCTAAATTTAGTTCATTAAATAGATAATAGACTAGATGGTTCTTCTACCAACATACCTCCTTTCTTTAATGGCACTGACTATGTTCAATGGAAAATCAATATGAAAATTCATGTTAAAAGAATGGGTTTTCAAATATGGTCTTCTATTAAAGATAAATATGAACTTCATAAGATCGCTAGAACTACATGGGATAATGCCACTAAAACTGCTTATAAAAACAACTATAAATCTATGAATTCTCATTATTAGTATTAATGAGATGAATACTTTAATAGAATATCTTCTTGTAAAAGAAAATATGAAATCTGGGATACTTTAGATATTTCTCATGAAGGAACAACTAATGTTAAATAAATTCAATTAAATACATATATATATTTAAATATGATACATTTAACATGAAACATGATGATCTAATTTCTGATATGTATATCAGGTTTAATGATATTGTAAATACAATGAATTCCTTGGAGAATCTAGTTTAATACAAAGACCAAATCATGTGACTATTGAGGTGCTTACCTAAATGATGAAGAGGAACCTCAATTTCAATTATAGAATATTTTTATATTTGTAAGCTTCCTATTAAAGAGATAATTGGAAATATAATGATTTATGATGAAGAACATAAATTAAATCAAGAAAATAATTTTAAACCTAAGATTATGTCTATAGAATTCAAGTTGACTAGTTTAAAATATAAAGAAAATGTTGCATATGAATGTTACAGTGATAAGGAATCACTAGCTGATAGCGATAATGGAATGGACCATATTGAAAGAAGGTTTAAAATTTTTTACAATAAGATAAAATTATTTAGAAAACCAAGCTATAATAGAAAATATGATACTATAGGAAATTGGAAAAAGTACTGGAATAGGGATGATACTCAAAATGAGATCATCTAGTATGTATGTAAGAGAAAAGGGAATGTCAAAGATAACTATCCATGAAGTATAAAAATAAATATAATGAAAGGGATAGAAAACTTAATAAATCTAAGAAATAAATATGGAGTGCTTCTAAATACAACTTCAGTGACTCAGCCTTATCTCATGAGGAAAAAATGATAAAGTAACCATGTATTTCCTGATAAACACATCTGAGGGAACAAATATATTTCATGATTCTCTAGAAAATAATTATAATAATTTTTAAGAGGATAATAATGATTAAAATAAGTCAAATGAGGATATGTTTAAATATTTTAACATTATATAATATACTTTCAATGATGTGAAACATAAGTGAAAAATTTTAAAGAAACATCATGTTTTAACTGCTAATATTAAATCTGATCTAACTATTGAAAAAGAGAAAACTGTACAATTGTTGAAAGAAAATACTAAATTGAAATTTTAAAATGATCAGTTGAAGAAATACATAGAGATATTTACTAATGGTATATAAACACTCACTCAAATACTAGGAAAACAGATTGCATCTAAGTACATCACTGGCCTAGGTTATCAATCTAGACAGAGAAGAATTGTGAAAAGTACCTTTATTCCTAAATCTAGTTCTGGAAATTATTCTACTAGTTATTATTCAAGAGGACCTAAAAAAATTTATTTCCAAAAGTTTAAAATATGATTATAGGAAACCCATTAAGTAGATATGGGTTCCAAAATCCATAATTAACGAAATTTCTAGACCTAAGAGGATCTGGGTACCAAAATCATTTATAGTATAAAAATTATTTTTGTAGAAAACCTGCTTTAAGATCTCTAGTAAAATTTTATGGTACATAGACAGAGGTAGTTCCAGACATATTATTGGAGATTACTCGAGCTTCAATAAATTTGTAATGTTTGATATTGTACATGTCACCTTTGGTGACAACTCTAAAGAGAAAAATATTGTCCTTGTCCAAATCGATAACTCTAACTCAAATTTCAATTCTAAAGTTTCATTTATTGGTTGTTTAAAATAAAATATTATTTGAATCTCTTAGATGTGTTATACTAGTTTTCATATGAATTTTTAAAACAATTCCTGTAATTTTTTTTCTTAAAATACTTTAGTTTTTACTTCCTTGAGAAATAAAAATGGTTATATTGTTAATTTAAAGATTTATTATCTAAAAATGTTTCCTATATAATTTCCTTTCATAAGTAATCTTGTCATTGGAATAGAAGTCTTGGTCACTAAAAAATTTACTCACTTATAAATCTAACTTGTAAAGGGTTATTTAAATATCTACCTAAAATTGAATTCCCAAATGATAAAGTATGTAACCCATGTCAAAAAGGGAACTTCACAAAGTATCTTTTAAATCAAAGGAAGAAGTTTCAACTTATTGCGTATTTTTTTATCTCACAAAAGTGAATCCTACTCTTACTTTACCAATTATCCTAAATATATTGTAACTCTTAGTGGACTTAGGATTAAAACCTAAAGAAGTGATAATGGTTGTGAGTTTGAAAATAAGGAATTTGAATCCTTATGCCCAAAAAATGTCTATACTCACAACTTTTCTTCTCCTAAGACCCCAAAATAGAATGGGGTTATAGAAATAAGTAACAAAACACTTTATGAAATTGATAAGACTATGATTAATGATTATTACCTTCTTTTTTACTTTTCAGAAGAGCCTGTGAATACATCCTTCTATATAGTTAATAAAGTCTTAATTAGACCTATTTTAAAGAAAAATCCTTATGAAATTTGGAATAATAGAAATCCAGATGTTAATTACTTAATATTTTTTGGTTGAAAAGTATTTATTCTTAACACCAAAGATAATATTGACAAATTTTATTCCAAAAGAGATGAAGGAATTTTTCTTAGTAATTCAATATCTAGTACATAGTATATAATGTTTAATAAAAGAACCAGGACTGTGGAAGAATATGTTCTTGTCAATTTTGATGAAACAGATCCACAAGAGCCGAAGACCCCTTTAGAAAACCTTTAGGATGATTTTTTAACTCTGGAAATAAGTGAAAAACATACTTACAGTGAAGTAAAATATGTAGAAAAATCATCCAGTTCTGAGGAACTTTCTCAACCCAAACCTGAACTAGAAGATGTCCATGAGATGACTATTCCTTTTTTTCAAATAGATTTTAGGAGTCATAAATACCATCCTCTGTATGCATTAGTCAGAGACCAATATATAGGTACATAGACTGGAGCATCTCTTAATAATTAGGTTGAACACCAAGAATTATTATCATAGATTGAACCTAAGAACATCGCCTATGTGATTATTGATGAATTTTAGGTAATGGATATAGAAGAATTACTTAACCAATTTTAAGGAAATAAAGTTTGTTAACTTTTAGTAATACCTAAATACATCATGACTATTGGAACTAGATGAGTATTTAGAAGCATGTTAGATGAATCTGGCACAATTGTATTAAGTAAGGCTAGTTTGGTTTTACATGGGTATAATTGGGAAGAAGGTATAGACTATGAGGTAACCTTTGAACTTGTATCCATAATTGAATACAGTAGTATTCATCTTTCCTGTGCATCTCAATTTAATTTTAAACTATATCAAATGGATGTCAAAATTGTATTCTTGAACAGTTATATAGTTGAGGAAGTTTTTGTTAAACAACCCCCAGTTTTCAAAATCCTTTTTTTTCAAATCCTGTAATTAAAATAACAATAGAATTATATGGTTTAAAAAGACTCCTAGATATTGGTATGATGGATCATGTGTTTTCTTTTTTCTAATGTTTTTTCAAAAGGTATAGTTGATCCTAATTTTTTATAAAAAATAATTTCAAAGATGATTTAGTTATTAAAATTTATGAATATGATATTATCTCTGGATATTCAAAAAATTATTTATGTAATGATTTATCAAAAATGAGGAAAAATGAATTTGAAAATAGTTTAATGGGTGAACTTAAATTCTTTATTGGTTTTTAAATTTTAAAAAATAAAGAAGGAATTATTTTCAATAAAATCAGGTATAACAATGATCTTAAAAAACATTTTGGATTGGAAACCACTAAAATTAGTGACACTCCCATGAGAACCACCTATAAGTTGCATCTTAATGAAGCTGGGAAGCCAGTGGATCAAACCAATTATAGAGGTATGATTCGAATCCTTCTCTATATAACTTCTAGTCAGTCTGATATTATGTTTAGTGTATGTATGTGTGCTTGTTTTCAAGAAAATCCTAAATAGTCACATTTACTTTCAATTAAAATAATTTTCAAATACCTCAAATATACAACCAAATTATGATTCTTCTATCCTATAGGACAAGTATTTGACTTAGTGATTTATCTAGATGCTAATTTTGGTTTTCATAAGTTAGATAAAAAAGAGCCTCTAGAATGTGTCATCTTTTGGGAAAGCCTTTAGTATCTTGGTGCAGTGAGAAAAAATTTTATTTTGAACTATCTACTGTTGAAGTTGAATATATAGCTATAGAATGTTTTTGGCCATATATATTGTGAATGATACACATTCTTTTAAACTATGGATATCAATTCGTACAGGACCCTATAAATTGTGACAACACAAGTTTTATAAACATCTTTAAGAATACTATGTCTCACACTAGAACAAACCATATTTATATAAGACATCACTTTTTGAGGGATTATTTTTAAAAGGGAGATATAACTCTTGAATTAATAGGAATTGAACATCATATTGATGATATTTTCACTAGTCTATTTAATTATGAGAGATTTAACTACATCAAACATGAATTAGGTATGATAAATTATGGATCAAATTTAATTTTGGGGACCCACTAGTGGAAATTACCCACTATTGGAAATTACCCAGCATTGAAAATTACCCAACATTGAAAATTATCCACTGTTGGAAATTACCCACCCTTGGAAATTACCCACTATTGGACAACCAACCATTGGAAATAACCTAGCATTGGAATTAATCCACCATTACTAAAAAAATTATTTTCAGGTTAATTTGTATTTCATTTTAATTAAATATATTATTTCATTTTTCTATTTTCAAATAGCTAAATGATATAAATTATGCCCTTAGTCTAATTTTGACACACTCTCTCTCGTGCCTCTTGAACTTTGACCTTCCATGCTACCCTTTCTCTCTTAATCATTTCCCTTCTCTCATCCTTGTCTGAACCTTTCAAATCCATTAAAATGGTTCAAGTTAAGAGATATTATAATTCATCTCCTAGTTATTTGAAACATTTGAAGAAGTGTAATGGAGATTCGATCATATATATATTCGAGTTGTAGAACCCTAATCTCATGAATCACATAGTAGTTCCTGATAAATAATTGAATGTGTAATGGTTGTCAACTATCAAATCTTTAACGATCAAAGTGATTTAGGAATACATATGGATAGACATGTTCTTGAATAATGAGAGACCATTTTATGCCAGGTTGGTTTAAAAATTTTATAAAATTATTGATTTTAGTTTCTTAGAAGATAAATATTGGATTTGAAGTATGATATATGGAAAAAATGTAGTTTTATCTTAGAAACAATAAGCTAGGTGTCTTAAAGTACCTCATGAATGTATTTCTAAGGACTATCAAGGAACGATTCCCTGTGATAGAGATTATTTTATATATGATAATTCTTTAGTATAGATTACAGAAGATGGGGCCCTAATAATGCCTATTATAACTGAATAGATGGTGAGTGTTGACTGCACTTTAAGTTAATTCAGTACATGTTATGCCTGATAAAAGGAGATTTTAGTGTAATGAGATACCAATATGTATATTTATTATACATTATTAAAAGAGGAGAGAAAATCAAGTTTTACATATATTTTATAATTTATATGATGGAGATGTTCAAGAAATCTTTTGGGTCTAACTCCTTTATCTATCCCATGTTCATTCTGTCCATGATTGGGGCCAAAGGTTTGGTTAATGAGGATGAATTATATGAGGTGAAGTGTGGTGGTTTTTTCTTGAAAAAAGTCATTTGTAAAAGAATAAAGATAAACTATAATCTATGGTTGAGAAAATGGTTTTATGTTGTTGATAAGTTGTATGAGGATTGAAATCCTATTTATCACTCTTCCAGACTAAATAATCTTGTTGATCCTAGATGAGATCCTGATGAGGTTGGTATATACTTGGATAAAGTGTTGTAAGGAGAGGATTTTTCTACTCCTAGTGATGAGGAAGAGTTATCACTTGAGAAGGGTAGTGACCTATACATTCCTAAGATCCCATTTTACACTTTTGTTCCAGCCAGTCCTCCTAGATCTCTACCTGTTATAGAGACTCTTTTGAGTGATAAAGATGATCAAAATGAGGAAATTGAGGTTTTAGGAGAAGAACAATTCATGATTTCTTCATCTAAAACTTATGAGGATTTTGTAGCGTTATTTGATAATTGAAATGGTGATGATAATAGTGATGAAGATTATGTATATGATAAAGTAAATATAAATTAAGAAGATTATGGTAGTGATGGAGAGGATAAAGGAGATGGAGATGATAAAGAAGAAGGATATTTTAATGAAGATACAAGTGAGGATGGGTCTTATCATGATGGCCCTGATGATGATGATATAGTTTAGAAAATTCCCACTTCTCTAGTTGTATCTATTTCTACAAGGTATTAGGAGAGACCAAGTTTTATTTCAGATTTGGATGAGGATGTTTTTTACATAGATGAGATGGGATCATAAATCTATAGGGAGGAAGCTCCTAGTTTTGTTATCCACAGATTTGATCCTACTAATGTTGATCCATCTATTGTATCTTCTACAAAATTAGATGTTTCATAATTTGAATAATGGGAGAGATATACAAGATACATGATACTTGTCTTAGACTACCTTGACTCTGATGATGATAGTAGTCCAATAAAAAATGATGGACCTGCTATCTCAGTTCAAGTAGATATGGATCCTAAGGGATCAACGTTTGAGAAGATAGATGATTTAAGGGAGATTAAAAGTTTTATATAAGATGTACCTATCAGATCAATTCCATTAGAGTCTACCTCAGAGAGAGTTGATGCAACATTTCTTATTGTTACTCATTCTGTGCCTATAGATTTTGTGTCCAGAATTGACGTGGAGTCCTTCAGAGAGAGGCTTCTCTCTAAACATGGGTGGATCTTTAGGATTCAATGTAGCTCCTATCACAAATCTTAGTGAGAGAGATTCTAGATATGTGTTTGAGATTTTGGTATGCAATATTCATCCCAAGATGATTCAATATATTCAAGAGGTTGAGATAGAAAATAAGTGGTTATACAATGAGTTAA
This sequence comes from Viscum album, assembly GCA_963277665.1. NCBI lineage: Eukaryota > Viridiplantae > Streptophyta > Magnoliopsida > Santalales > Viscaceae > Viscum > Viscum album. The sequence continues at coordinate 293,059,096 of OY728145.1, read as the reverse complement.
AGTCCTTGAGGACTATGATAGAAGAGAAAAATACCTCTTTTTCTAAGATTATAGCTATTATATTGGATAGTTTTGAGTCTCTTCCTTTAGTTGCTTCAACTTCTAGTGCTCTACCTTCCTTGGGTATTGATTTGATCATATTGATTATTATAGAGGATATTTGAGATGTTCTAGGAGATATTCATGCTACTCCTCATGAGGGTCTAAGATAGATTAGACATAATAGTGATCATGTTTATAATACTATGAGGGAATGTATGAATGATATTATAAATTAAAAAGAAACTATCACAAAGTAAATTAAGTATTATATGTCCCAGATCTATAACAATCTTGAGATTAACACTCATTTCATATTTTTAGTAAAAAATATTTGGATTCCATAGGTTTTACAAGATTTCAAAGAACTGGTTAATCACCTTAAATTCATGAACCAGGTACATAAGTTGTTTATGGGGGAGAAAAAGAACTTTTTCAGTGCCATGGAGTGATGATGAAATATCATTATGTACATCATAAATCTGATGAAGCCTTTTCTCCATGTTCCTGATACTGCAGTTGTAGCTCATGAGTCCATTATAGTGATTGCTCATTTATCTCCTCCTGCCACTACTCAAAATATATCTATACCAGCTCTTATTAGGAATGTAAATTCTACCTTACCTTCTCATATCCATCCTCTTATATTATCTATAGTGGATGTTTTTCAGCACTTTCTTCCAATAATCACCTTAGAGTTAACCACAACCAATACTTCTGTCCCTATAGACACTACCTTGGCCTCAACCTCTACTCATGTACTCCCTATCCTAGACAAGGGTAGAGAACTTTTTGATCCTAGTACCTTGGTTGAGAGTTCTTGATCTTAGACTTTCGTCTTTGATAGGTAATTTTTTAAACTTTCTTTTTGTATGAAATATAATTATGTTTGTCCTTAATGGAATATCTCTTATTATTTATCTTTTTTCTCATTTCATTTACTGTTTTTATTTTCACTTTTTTATAAACCCAAAAGGGGGATAATAAATTTGGAATTATTTGAAAAGAATGATTATGAGTTTTTTCTTCTCTATTCATGTTATTCCTTAATACCATGCCTTTGATTTTTTATTTAATATCCTTTGATATTAAATGTATTTATTCATTACTTTAAAATTTATGGTCAAACCACTCACAATAGTCTTTTAAAGTGTTAAGAAGATATATTTACATTTTCAAATACATCTATTTTTTTCCATAGTTTATTTTATACATGGTTTCTAAAATTACATGATGTGTGATCATAAAAAAGGGGAATATTATTAGATCCTACTTGTTTTAATGCTCACAAATCATGTTAATTGTGTTTATGATGGTTTTACTATTTTATAATATAATTTTATAATATTATGCAATATGGTGAAAATTTGGTTAAGTGTTGAAAAGACCTACCACTATAATTGAGTCACAGTTAAAGATAAGTCACCGCCAGGAATGACTCACCACTAGGAATGAGTCACTCTCATAAATAACTCACCACTGAAAAAAATATATTTTTGAGAAATACTCACTGTGACACTTTACCAACCTCTAAATTTGAGTCACTTCCAAAGATGACATACCGCTAGATGACCCACCGTCAGACAAATCACCCTCGAGACAATTCATTGTTGAGATGATTCACCGATTAGATGAGTTGCCCATTAACATGAGTCACAACTAGACTTCACCTTCCACTAGAGTTGAGTCACCACTGAGCATCAGTCACCGCTAGATGACCTACTGCTAGCCTAGCTCATTGTTGGATTGTCTCACTACCAAACATGAATAGCTTCCAGTCTGACTCACTAATTCTATTATGGGACATTTTAATTAAATTATTCCAACTAATATATTATTAATGTTAATTATGAGGATTATTTTTAATTATTATTCTTAACTATTTCAAGTAAACATTAAAGTCTATGTCATGGATTAGTATGGAGATACAGATGATCATGATGATTGTTCTTCAAATGGACTCTCCTTCCTAATGTTATTTATATTCAAATAATATTCCCTCATCTGGAGATATATATATACATATGCATATATATATACATGTGTTGGTGCTTCCTTCCAAATACTCCAAAAAGAGAGCTTTCACACAGTATCATTACATTCTTTCAATTGTTAAGGAGTGGAGCTTATAGAAAATTCAGATCCCTTCCCGCATTGAGAATATAGATAGCTTTACGACACTCTGTTTTAATGATAATTTTAGATAAATGTCTTGAGCTTATATCCAAGCCACATATAAGGAGACTCAAACATCTGAGAACTTCATATCAAGAAACACTAACATTTTCTATATCTTATTACTTGATCTTTTTGTTTATTACATTTCATTTTTGAGTTGTGTTTTGTTTGTCTTGTTTATCAATATACACTATCTCTTATAATATAACTGGAGAATACATGATATTCTCACAACTCAATTTTTATATTTATACCCAAAGGTATTGTGGAATAAATCCATGTGAGGCCTATTTTGTTGTTCTCACAATGTTATTTTGGAAGTGGTCCCTAGATGGCCTGGACATCTTGCCAACTATTGTCTATATACTATATCTAGGTTATGGATTGTATTATATTTATATAATCTTCTCTGAAGGAAGTGATTTCAAAGTGGAGAGTATTAGGTCACTTCTTGATATTGAACACCTTGTTTCTATCTTACTGTGTGTTTTTGTTTTTGTTTTTTTTTCTTCTTTACAAATATTTAATCTATATATGTTTTAAAATATAAACAAAACCTACATTGATTATTAATATTAACTATTATTTATATAATTATTTGATTAAGTAAATCTATTTTTAAAGTTGAATTAAATTGAAAATTATTTTAACTGAGTACTAATAAAGCTTCGAGAAATCTTAATAAAGGTAAAAAAGTATATTAAACTAAACTTTTTATTAACTTGGTGAATTTATTCAAAATTGGGGGATTTTAATTGAACTTGTGGTAACAAAAAAATTATTGGGAACTCAATTAACCCCCACCCCTCTTGAGCTTCTCACTTCGACCAAAAAAATCACCATTAATAGACTATTAAATATAGTGGAATCATTTTTTTCAGTGATTTATATATTCCTTTATTTAATGGAATGTATGGATATGGTTTTCAAGAAATAAAAAAGAATCTTTAAAGTGATTTACTACTCACAACGTGTTAATTTATAATGACCATTCATTTTCATCCATCAAAAACCATATCAAGAAATATAATACTCATTTATATTATATATTTCTATTATTAATTTCTTGATACTTATTCATGGTGAAAATTGGTGATGATGGTGTAGCATCATTTTGGTATGTGGTTAAACTAACCCAAACAATAAATTGTTTAATACTGAATGAGTAAGGGTTTAGAGTTATATAAATGTCGTTTCATTATATAAAAAAAATAATTGTTTTTATATAACTTCATTAAAATGGATAATGATATTTAAAATAATTTTACATGATAACATAATGGAAAACGTTAAATAAAAACTAAGATACTTGATGAATTTTCTCTTTCTCGACACGAGATACTTTAGAATGAAGAATTTAGGCTTTATTTATGGAAAAATAATCTATAAAATGTAAAAGAAGAATTTGGGATTGGGTAAATGGGAAGATATTGTAGAGATAATTTAATGGTGTCATTTGTTTGGGAGTTCTAGATTAATATCCCTTTTATAAGTGAGTTTTCAGTGGAATTTTTGCAAATCTTCATTCCTTGATTCATATGATAGACATTTTAAAAGGAATTTGGACACAAGGTAGAAACTAATGGAGATGGGATAAGTCTTTAGAAATAAATCCAATATACACACATTTAGAGATATGTTTTTATGGTATTTTATAACTTAACCACTTAGTTTAACCCCTTTTACCTTATTTTACCTTTACCATGGTACCTCAATTTTTACCTCTGTAACATATTTTTATTCCTAAAAAATAAATAGACATCCTTGCATAATTTTGATGTTTTTATAAATAAATTACTCTATTTAATCTTATTAAATTTCAAAATATGATAAATTTTACTTTTAAATGAAAATATATAATATATAAAAAAATATTTTTATTAAAAAATTAAACTTCATGTGTTATTAATCATATTTCATATCAATTTTAAACTAAATGAGTCTTAAACCATTTTTTTATTCATTTAGACATTACATTAGATTCATTATTAAAATGTTATCAATTTAATTTTTTATGAAAGAAATAAATAATACTTAAAAATAGCTCTATGAAAATTATCATTTTTTAACATTAAATAATTTCAACAACATCGTATTAAAATTATTTATTTATCTTCTAACCATTAAATTTTTTTTAAAATTCATTGGTATTAATATCATTTATTTAATAAACCAAAAAAAATTTAATAACAATAATATGTAATGCATAAAAAAATATAACTAAATATTTTAATTAAATATTATCTTTTTATTTCATTCCGAAATTATATTATTTTCAATTACACAACATAAACATTGGATATACCCAATAAAAATATATCCAATGATAATTTTCTAATAGCCATATTTAAAATTACTTTATATATATACCTGTTAGATTTCATTCCTATATATATGTTTACACACATTCTTAGAATCATTCATCATATTCATTTACTTCACTCTAAATATGTATATTATATTTATAATTATATTACTTATTTCCATAGTTTCAATTGAGGTTATGATCGTCAAAAAAGACCATGAGGAAAAATGTTTTATAATTTTGGTAATTTTATTTACGTGTAGTTTTATTACTCTTATAATGATGTTTAATATTTCATTCTAATAACGTATTAATTTTTATCTTACATTGTAATATTTTAACTCAATAAAATTAATTATGATTCCTTTTAGTTAAATGTTTAATGTGAAACAATATATTCAACATAGTATTTATTTAATGTTAAAATACATGGAAAATCATGGGATGTTACATTCTTCCCCACTTAAAATAATTTCTCCCTCAAAATTTTATTACTCTAATGAAAAAAAATGTGGGTACTTATGCCTCATTACATTTCAGGTTTTCAGGTTTCTTTCTAAAACATTGGATTTCTCTATAGAACTTTAAATGTAAGATTATATGTTTGTATGAGTTGAAAATTCTTGCGGTGATTTAAATTTTTGATTATTGGACTGGTCAAATTTTTATCATAAATTTAGAGTGTAATTTTGAGAGTTTCAACATAATAAAGTGATATATTTAGATATGGAATAAGGTATGGAAGGTATCTCTAGTGTTTGATTGGGCCTCGAGAGATTTGGGTATGTTTAGGGAGTTTCCGAGGTCTCTGACTAGGGAACTCATTTAAGTAGAAATTGGGTGCCACCCTAGTTGAGATGTAGTTTTTAGTTCAATTTCTTTTAAGCACAGTTATCTCGCAAGGCTGGTGTATGGTTTCTAAAAAATGGTGCAAGGTTTTAGAGGAAACTATGTGGGGTTGCATAGCGACCTACATGGTTTGATAAACTGGGTGACTAGACCATGAGAGGTGGATGGGTGGGAGGTAGTGTCAACCACATGGTTGACACATGGTTTGGTTAACCTTGTGGCCAAACTGTGTGGCCTATTAAAAATAATAAAAATGATTATCCCCCCTCCCTAAATTTTAAGTGGGGTATCCCTCTTTCTCCCCTATCATTCACTCATGAAAGTTGGCTCCCTTCCCCCATCCTTCTCCTCTTTAATCTCCTTCAAGGGGATGTTATTAGTATATTTTTGTGAAACTTTGAGGTATTATTCCTCTTTTGGTAGCCTCTCTTCTCCTCCAACTTCCTTAATTCTAATTTTTTTTTCTTTTTCCTAATTATGTATTTGATGTTTATTCCACTAGATCATGGTGGAATCATCCGAGATTCGTGTTACTTTTATGCAACTAATAAAGAGGACATCCCAAGGCTACATATGCATGTTTCCCTGGGTCATTCTATTAAGGTATGATGACACGGTGAATTTTCAAATATTTAAAGCTTAAAATGAATTAAATTAATAATTTTTTGATGTATTTGATTAGGGGTTTTCCATAGTTCAATGTCACAGGTATGTTATGGGTTTGTTTTGAGTGATCGGTCACAATTTCAATGTGATGAGATTGGATGGAGAGAAATTTGGTTTTAGACCTATTTGGATTAAATAGTTCAATTAAATATAATTTATTTAAATTAATGAATTAATCATAATGTTGTTATAATTAATTAACTCTTGTGGTTTCATTGTGAGGTAGACTCTTGGATGTATTCTATGAGACAAGACAAACTTGGAGGGGACTTGGTAGATATTGTGAACCCTTGGTTGTTAATTATAAAATATTCAGTAAAAGGTAGATTGTATAACCCTATGTATTATGTTTATTTTTATACTATCTATGGGTGATCAGGGTTTCCATTGAGGGAAACGACCCTGGTTAATTTAATTAAAAGTGAATGTTTAAATTAAATTTATTTTATAAAATTAAAATATTGGTTGTCGGGTGTCACGAACAACCCTTGAATGTTAGTGTGAGTCCTTGAACACTAGTGGATGAGGCCAAGACCTTAGTGATACCAGGCAGCATCCACACCTCATAATAGGTGAGGTCGAATAAGATGAGACCCATTAGCCCATGCTAAGACACCTCCAAGTAAGATGTGAGGGTGGAACTATAGATCATAGGTTATGTGGCCATAGAGGATCTATTTTATAGACTTTAAACCATTATGGATCATCAATATGAGTAAAATACAATTAAATCTATCCCATCTAATGTGGACAAGACTTGGTGGATAGACCTTTGGTAGCATGGGAATGGGTTGGGTGAGTGGAATAACCCATAGAGACCCTAAGGATAGAGATAATCCATGGGTCATCTCTTGGATATTGTCTTTATAGCAAGACCCAGGTAGTCGATGAGGATATTATACCATGTTAATGATGTTGGGAGATATGTAATCCTAGGGTGTTAGATGATAACTCGAGACTGTGTCAAAGAATGAGGAACCATGAAAGGGTTTCTCTAGAATGATGGACTGAGGGGACCAGTGGGTTCCCTATTAACAGTCTGACCTTGAGTGGGTGTATATGAGATCGTAGTGAGTGTCATCTGGGAACCCAAATCAGGTAGGTGAGCCTGAGGGTTTGAGAAAGTTGGTGTATGGTGTGAGCATTCAGTCGGGCCTTGTGTTTACTTTATTTAGGGTTGTTTATGGATTGAGACCTTCGGTGGATGTGAAATGGATTGGTTGTTATGAATTTGAGAAAGGTATAGATTATAGATGCCTATGACTAAGATATTAATATATGGTAGGAGATTCAATGGTGTTGTAGGTTGGTGTTATATCCACTATGGATTTTGGGATTGATATATAGATTGGTTCTTCTATGGATTTGGATCTCGGATAACAGTATTGTCATAGGTTACATCCCTGGAGTCATAAGGACACTGATAGGAGATACCATGGATTTGGATTTTAGGTGATGAGACTATCATGGGATGGTTCCATAGAGTCGTGAGGATTGGATGGGTAAACCATGGATTTGGATCTCGCAAGTTACTTGGGAGTCATGATCTTAGTGACATGCTTAAAGACAACTCAGCATCAACTAGAGCCAGTTTTGTCAATCGGTATCACGTACCTAAAGATCGGTGTTTATTTTATTTATTTATTTATTAGTAGTTATGTAATTCAGATGAGAATTCTATATGAACATATCACTACATTACTAGTCAGTATGTGACCACAATGGTGGTTCCCTAATGAGTTTTATACTCACACCCTACTCGGGCAGCCACTGTACTTGGGTACATGAGCATATGATCACTTGGTTTCAGGAATGGGATAGCTCAAGGCTCAGGATTGCCAAGAAATAGGACTCATATGTATACATGGAGTTTGTGATGAGGTATGGGTTAGGGATGTCATAAATCCATTGTTTTTTTCTTTTATTTATTTCATTATATATATATGTTTGTGTGTGTGTGGTTTGTCTAATGGGAATCCATTATTATATGTATGATATAATTGTTTAGAAATTTTTTATATTTCATATATTACTATTTCAGGTTTATTTATATTTTTATATGCACTCTAATTTATGTTTATTTGTGATTTATGATACTTATTTATTTATATCATTGTTTTTCACTCTGATATAGTGGGTATATTCATCCCCTGGTACCACCTTAGACCCCCATTACTAGTTGGTATCCTCTATTGTATGGGGAGGTGTGCCTGAGGTCATGTGGTGAACCTGTCCAACTATTGTTCATAGAGTGAGTTGGGGTGGGGTGATATAAAGTGGTATTAAAGAATTACTTTTCTTTTTTCTTTTTATTTCAGGATTTGGTAGACTATAGATTTAGGGATGTGTTCGAGCCTATGATAAATTCTGAACTGGTGGAATGATAAAACCTATTCCAATGGTAATTCTAGGTTACCAAGGCGAGGATTTATGTTCTTGATGTTAAATTTTATGATTGTACATGATTCTTTCCTTTATTTAGACACATGTGGTGTAGATTCTATGATTTATAATGGATGTTTGGCTCTTGGACCATTGGAAAGAGGCCAGAAATTTAATTTTGACTCTTGTAATGTGATGAAAAGAGGCATCATATGCAACATATTAGGAACATAAGAAATAAAAGACAAGTATCCCAAATAGTGTGTAGTTTTAGTGATGATTGAGGCTTAGTTGTTATAAGTGTTAAAAACTGCTCATACGGTGTTATCCTATATAAGCACTTGATGGAATTATACTCAACTAAGCCAACTTGTATATGAATTTAATTTTTAGGGAAGGTCATGTAGATCTATAGTGAAACACACATTTACAATGAAGATATGATGCAGTTTGGGTGAATAGTAGGTATAGTGGCCCTAGTAGGTTAATACGGGCATTTGATACCTCAATGGTAAGCCCTTTAAGGTCATCAGTAGTTAGTTTTGGTCATTTAAAGTGACTAGTAACAACTTATATGGTATTTTATCATATATATTTTAAGGTAATTCAAATTAAACTAACTGTTTGTATGTGTTTACCAGGGTAAATATCATCAAGGATGATTTTTTTGGTTATGGGATGAGTCAATTAATGAGACAGAATCCTCTAGGGAGTAGTCTTGTGGTGGATTCTCATGAGGATGGGTTCTCTAATTATGGGTAGTGGTAGGTGTGTGATGGAATCATATGAGATCCCATGAGTGGGTTTTTGGTCATGTTGATGTCATGGGTTGAGATGAGAACACGTATGATGCCTTGTAAGATGATACCTTAGCGAAAGGCTTGGCCTTTGGGTGAGGTGGCCATACTTGTGACCACGATGTGAGAACTAACTGGTAGGGCTTGGTGGGAGACCTAGAGACCCCTAGTTTTGACTTAGACATTAGTTGGTATGTTGTTTATGTTTTTAGATGGAAATCCATGATAGGTGATGGAGTGAGTTTTGTGGTGAATTTAGAGGTTGTTATCATGGTTGTATGCTTGTGATGAGATCGGTACACGCAAGTTTTTGTTGAGTATATGGCCTAGGCATGATGATGACTTTGGTTTTAAAGGAATAACCTGGGGTGAGTGGGTATAGATACTAGCTTTGATGAGTAGAATTTTTTGGGTTCTTGGCCATGTTATCTAGTTAGTTCTCTTTTAGCAGCAAGTTTAGAGTGTTTGTGGACACTCATGACATGAATGATGATGTATAGCAGCTAAGCGTGTGGGTGAGGTTGACATCATTTGGATTGATAATGGGAATCTATGGTGCAATAATGATTTAGTGAGGTGGGTGGTCATGTGACTAGACATGGCATAGCTAAGGTACCTAATTTTAAAGAGGAGTTCCCAAGGATCTTCGGACATGCTGAGAATGACATTTCATGAAGAATTATCAACTTAGCCTTGGTGTCGTATGGATCATAGAAGCATGAGTCGAGTGTTGGAATTAGTTATAGCTATTACTGAGCTAAGGTGTGATGGGAATTGATGGTTTTCTTATAGGCATGATGACCTGGGGTCTTGAGTGACAATTCAAGGCACCCCTCTGTGGTAGAGGGGATGTGAGTTTGGATTAGGTGATGTAGAATGGCCAACCTATGGGTGCAACATGACACACATAATCAGTGAGACATGGTGTCGGGGGTTGGATGTAGGAGAATGTGGCTCAGGATGAGTGGTACACATGTTTGTAAAAGGGGAATATTGACCAGTGTAACTACTAAAAAACTCGAATTTAGTGATGTTTTTCAAAAAAAATCACTAATTTCAAATTTAGGTACATTTTTAAAAAAACATCATAAATTTAGAAACCTTTTTAAGAAAACATGGCTAAATTAGGAATATTTATCATGGAATGTGGTTAAACCAGTGATTTTTTCAAAAAAAAAAGGTGACTAAAATAGAGACATTTTTTAGAAAATGTTGCTAATTTAGAGAGGTTTTGCAGAAAACATTGCTAATTTAACGATGTTTTCTAAAAAAACATCTCTAAATTTAAAAATAACCACGTTTTTTAATGCGGGTAAATTAGTGAAATTTTTACTACTATTTTGAAAAATTGTTAATTATATGTAAGTACAATTTTATTAATTTATATATATATTTATATATATATAAATACATTAACACATATTTAAATATCATAAAATTTATATATAAAAACACATAATTATATATTTATCCCTCAGGTTGTAGCACAATGGTAGTCGAACCTGTGGGTCTCAGTGAGGTCTTATGTTCGAGCATCGTCATGTTCTTCCCTACATTTATTTTTTGCATGTTTTTATTTATAATCAAACTCATTTCCCCACATCAATGGAAATATAAACTTTGATATATATATATATATATATATATTAATATATATAAACACACATACATATATAAAAATATATATATATATATTTATATATATATATGAACACAGGCACACACAGATATTTATATATTTTGTATCTTAAATTTAACAAAGTTTTTTAGAAAACGAGGCTATTTTAGTGAAATTTCTACCAATGTTTTAAAAACATGACTAATTATATATATATAATTATAATTATAAATCTATTAATTTACATATATAAAAAAATAAAAAAATATAGCTATAATTATATATATTTATACACACACATATAATATAATTATATAAACACTTATAATTTTATTAATTTATATAAACATATATATATTAATATAAACAAAGATTTATATATATACATATATATAGTTCTATTAATTTACATATATAAAATTTTACATATGTATTAATATAAAATATAAACATATATATTTATATATTTATAAATTTATATTTATTTATTTATTTATATTTATATACAGATACATTATCATATATTTAAATATCATAATATTTATATATATATGTATATATAAAGACCCATAAACACACATATATATATAAACACACACACATGTATATATATAATATAAACATATGTATGTATATATGTGTATATTTATAAGTAGAATTATATCTATGATATATTAATTTTTAATATTTAAATCTATTAATATAAACACATACACACACATATATAAATATATAAATATATAAATAAATACATTTATATATAGATACATATATTTTTGTATAAAACACACACATGCATATATATATAGATAATTCTATTAATTTCAATATATATAAAAAATAAAAATATATAATTATAATTATATGTATGTATACATTCACATATATATTTATATATACACACACATGCATAGATATATATAAACATGCACACATATATAATATAAACATATATATATTTAATTTTTTTTCTTATATGCTCTCTGTCTAGTATGAATTCATAGAGGGAGGTCAGGGTGACGTCTTCTATGAGGAGTCCTAGAGGAGAGGTAGGGAAGGCATGGGAAGGAGTGTGAGCAGTGAGTCTTCCCTCGAGCAGGGCCAACATGTGGCGGCAATTAAAATAATGAAAAAAAATGAAAAAACATGATGTGAAATATTTAAGAAAAATGGATTAAAAATTATCCATGTCTATAAAAAATGTGTCCATTTAATGATCCATTTATTGACATTTATGAAAAACATTGGTAAATGAGGTCTCACAAATTCACGGTGTTTTTTAAAGTCGCCAAATTAGTGAAATTTTAAATGTCACCAATTAGAGATGTTTATAAATTTGGCTAAATAGAAACATTTTAAAACTTCACTAAATAGAGACATCTCATTTATCAACATTTTTCATAAACATCAGCAAATGGATAAGTGGTGTTTTAGAAAGTATCTGACGCAAGAAAAATGTCACTAAATTAAATTTTTTTGGTAGTGTGTTCTAGGTTGGAACTTAAGAGTGAGTGGGTTTTACCATTCTAGTTATTATGTCTAGTGATGGACAGAGCATGGGTGGTGGTGATAAGGAGCATCTTTCAGTGGTGTGAAGATAAGGATTTTCCTAAGTTAGGGAGTGGGATGTCAGTCACGAACATATGACCCACACATGAGAAGGCTTATAGGAGTGTGGGGCCAATAATTAGATGGTTTGTTTTTGAATTCTAATGTTGGTGGATAAATAGACCCAAGTGTTATTGTATTTATTGATGAATACCTAGAACAAACCCGGTTATGGATTTGGCTGGAGTCTGAGCATGGATGTCGGGTTGAGGGTGTATTATTATATTTTGAGCCAATGTCTAATCAGGGGTGCGTTGGCATGTGTGGCATGACTCAATGATGGAATTGGTGGATTGAGGATATGGTTATGGAGTTACACTAGGAGTCAGGTTTGAACTCCAGTGAGCATGTTGGAATGACTAATGGGTGTCTCATGGAGTAGGATTACTGGAGTAGAGTGTTTAGAAACACAATTATAGTGGATGAAGTGTATTTTATATACATCTTGAAAAAAGGTTTTCTAAAAACTGTTTATATGTATTATTGGATGTGGTGATCTAGGAACCACATGGAGATTGTCATATGAATTATGATAGTAATGTTTCGGGGATTTGTTGGGTATTTTAAAGGAAAATACATCATGATTCGGTTTTGAGATTGGTTAACTTGAGTTTGGGTGATTTTGATCTGAATCAATAATTGAGAGTGGATTTATCATGTGTGAATGGGCTTGGTATTGTATACCATGTTAGGAAATTCATTGAGAAACTATAGGTGTGTTTAAATTGGTAATTCTGATAATGGAGGCATCATGACTTAGAATTAACCTTCGTGTGTTAAGCCCTATGGTAGGGGAGCACCATGAATTGAATGATGACATGATCAGGTCTTGGGATAGATGGTATTATTTAAGTTTCACCATAGTGTTTTAGTAGGGTTTTCGGGTATTGGATCAGGTTTTGAATGTTTGGGCACCTTAGGGGGGTGGTTGTGCCTTGGGTGAGATTTAGGCATTCAGGAATGGAATGCAGCCAAATGAGAAGGAATTTATGACCAAGGTATGCGGAGAGTTCTGTTTGGATATCCATTGGTACTTATCAGAGATGAGAAGGGTTATGGTGGATATTTTAAAAGATCTCATGTTTTTATGAGTTGAAAATTATAGTGGATATTTGAAATTTCGATTGCTAGATGTGTTGAATTTTGTTTGGATATTCAAAATAGTATTCGGAGAGATACAACATCTTAAAGTTATTTTTTTATTATTTGAATGAGTCTTGGATGGAAAATCAGGTGTTCATGTGATCCTCAGAAGCTTTAAGTAAGTTTAGGTAGTTTTTAAGGTTTCAATCCAAGGAATGCAGTTTGGGGTTCACGGTTTAGGAGAAATCAGGTGGAACCCTGGTTGAGAGAGTGTTTTCAGTTCTATTTCTTATGAGCACAGTTAGTTTTCTTGGTTTCAAACAAACCATGTGAGGTTGTAGAGGAAACTTGTAGGGTTTTAGATCATCCCAAATAGTTGGCACATGGTTTGGTAAATTGTGTGATCTGGATGGCTGGTAAGCAGTGTCGACCACACGGTTGGTGGACGGTTTTGAAGACAATGCGGCCAAACTATGCGCCCTATTAAAAATGAAAAAGAACCATATCTCCCACACACCACCCAATTTTAATAGAGGAAGTCCTCCTTTATCCCCTCTTCATTCCTCACATGATCCATCTCCCTTCCCCCTTCCTTATACTCTTCAAGAATTTTTAAGGGGGTGTTCTTTGTGTCTTTCCGCAATGTTTTGAGGTATGATTCCTCCTCAGGTAGCCTTTATTCTCCTCCCCATTCCTTATTTATAATTTCTAGTTTCTCTCAATGAGGTATGTGAGTGTTATTCCACAAGGGAAAGGTTTAATCTACTGAGCTTCAAGGGGATTTCATGTATCTTAGAAAGGGGATGTCCTGAGGCTATATACGCACATGACCACATGTCATTACATTAAGGTATGTCACCATGGTGAATTTTTAAATATTTAATGCTTAAAATTAATCAAATTGATAATTTTTTTGATTCCATTATTTAGGTATTTTTACCGGTTCGAGGTTGGGGGTATATCGTGGGTTGTTTGGGAGTGATTGATCACGATTTCAAAAAGACATGGACATCTAGTGAGAAATTGGTATTTATGGCTATTTGGATTAAATAGTTTAATTGAATATAATTTTTTAAAATTATTTAATTAATTATAATCTGACTATAATTTATTAAATCTAGTAGTTTGATTGTGGGATGGGGCCTCAAATTTCTTGGTCGAGGCTATATAATCTTAGACAGGCATTGGCATCTACTACCCACCCTTGGTGGTTAACTATAAAATATTCAGTAAAAGGTAGGTGGTCTCATGTTCTATCCCTATGGTTTATGTCTCTATTTATGTTTCATGTGTATGTTTAGGAATTCCACTAAGGTCGACACCCCTATGAATTTAATTAAAAAAATTAAATTAAGTTATAATAGTTAAATGAAATTATTGGGCAATAGGGGTCACAAAAAATTCTTGTGCACTAGCATGATGCCTCAACTGCCAATGGTCGTGTTCAAGACCTTGGTGATGTCAAATGGCCTCTAGAACTTGTAAGAGGTGAGCTCGGACTGGATGATATCCATTATACCATGCTTGGGTCTTGAGTGTAACACCCTAATATTTTATGGTATATTTCTTCTTATGATTAATTTATTCAATGTAATAGTTTTCACACAACACTAAACATAAACAAATAATGATATACAATTAAATATCATTATATTAAAATGACTATTATAACCTAGCCATTAAATTGGAGGGAATGAATAGTATAATCCAAACTGTGAAATTTATATATTATATATTTAATAAAATGTTTTTAAATTAATCCAAATGATTTTATAGGAATAATATAAGAATGAAACCAATTTTACGCATTAAAAGGCTATATTTTTCTAAAGATAGTTTTGCCGCCTTTTAATGGTGAACTTGTTTTAAAACTAAATTTTAAAACTTTTATAAATTATATTGAACAAAATAAACATAATTTTTTAAAACCAAATATCAAAATTATCTTAGGGTGAAATTTTGGTATTTTTCCGTAATTATTTATTTTCTAATGAATAGTGAAAATCCCAATTTTTATAAAAATGAATTTTTCTATATATTAATATTATATTTATGATTTTAATGGTAAACTCTCCTATTAAAGAATAAATAAAATTTAGAATTCTTATGATTTAAAATATGTTATATTTATATCTTGGAAAAAGTAGAAAAATATTTTAAAAAGGATAAATTAAGTGTTGGTATTTTTGTGAAACATAAATGTTTATTCACAATTTCATAATAAAAAAAATTATTTAAAAAAATTATTTTAATTAAAAATATTCATAAATTAATTTTTTTCTTATTATTATAATATAATTTTATGAGACCTTAATTAATTTTTCAAAGATTCATAAAAACAGTTATAATATTAAAATCTGTATTTTTTGAATAAATGATGATTTTAATTAAGAAATAAATTTATCATATAGAGAAATTTGTTTTCATAAAATGGAGTTTATTTTTGAATTATACACTTCAAAATATTCTTAGGGAGATTTTTTGGATATTTTTCTAAAATACTTAATTTTTTTTAATAGTAAAATATAGTAATTTATGGTATAAATACATTATAAGTTAAATACACTATTCCTTAAGTCATTTCTAATATAATAACCATAATCTAGAAGTATACTTACTTATTTTTATATATATAGTGATAATTCTCAAACTATTCATAGTCTTGAGCCAAAATAATAAACAAAAGAAAAAAAATATTCAAAAAATAACTCTCTCCTCCACTATGAATACCACCCATCACCACCTTTTCTCCTCACACATCTGAAGCCTTGAATATTTTAAAATTTCTACCCAATCCTATTAAAAAAAATATTCCCCATTTACAGTATGTTTTGGGCTCAACAAAAGACCAAAACCAATTCCTCTAAGGAGGTTCTCAAGGAGAAGAATTCAAGAGGTAAAATCCTCTTTCGTTTTCTTTATTTTCTTTTCACTTTATTTTCTTTTCCTATACTCTCTTGACCTCCTCTATCAAAATATTCATGATAACTCTCGTATCTTATATATAATATAATTTTATTCTGTCAATATAGAATCCACCATCAAGTATCTTCTTCTATTCCTTTTATTCTAAAAATGAAAACAACATCCTTGAGGTGTCGATTTACCGCCTTCATGGACGAGGTGTTTTCATTTTTCAATTACACCTTCAATACTGGTCATAAAAAAAATTGTGGATAAAAAATATTATAATATTATTATTATAGTTTATTTAATGTTTTTTAATCATTATATATACATAATATTGATTAATAAAATAAAACTAGTTTGCAATGATCAAAAAACTGCCAAAATAATCAAAACGATTATCACTAACGTCTTATCTAATGATTTATCCTCATCCAAAATAACAAAATAATTTATATAACCATTAAATATCATGTAAGTTCATTAATAACATATAATTTCAATTCTGGATAACTATTCCCATTTTACATAATCTTTCATATATGTATACAGGTGAACCAATCATGAAAACCAAGGAAACGAATACTCCCAAATGACGAAATTGAATCTTATAACTCAAAAAAAGGGAATAAATTAACTTGATTAAATTATAATAAATCAAATAAATGTTTAATAGTTTATGAATTATTAATTAATCTATTTTCATTATCTTGTATGAAAAGTATAAGTGCGTAGAACTTTCGAACATAAGGTAAGATTTTTCTTATCTCACTTTCATTTCGATGAGATATGCCATATTCACCAATATTTATTTTATGGGGTGTATGTATACTTATATTTGATGTATAATATCATGAATCTCTTTATATTAATTTTATTTAATTTCTTATTTTATGATAATTGACTTTATGTGGCATATGGTTCGACTATTTGAAAAGTGGTCAGGGTTTCTTCACGAACCTCTATTTTTCATTCAGGTTACGCTTTATCTATCTTTACCCCCTGTAATTCATCATTATTTTTATAATTCTTATATATTTTTTATATATGTTCCAAAATCATGTATCCAATTAATTTCATCTTTCTTTTATGGGGAAATACATGTTTCTTATGCTTCTTTTTTCAATTCTTCTCGATAAGCAAGCCCGGTTAATAGGAACTTCCCAATTTCATACCAACTTTAAAGTATACTATGTAATATATTTTAACCAAAATTTTTTTTTATGAAATCAATAATTTTCATCATGAAAATTTAACTTAGTTAATTTTTGGTTTCATACAAAAAATTATGACTTTTTCTATTTAAAACCCCATTTTATATTTTCTCTTAAATCTCACTTAAGTGACCCATTTATAAAGTTTCTTAAAAACTATTTTTACATGTTTTTACTTCAATTGGACACAATTTATTCTTCAAGCATAATTTAATTGTCCTTACCTTTTATTTGTTTGGATATACATGTTTACATTCTGATTTTATGAAAAATACAAATGATTTTCCAAAATAACTCTTCTTTCCAAAGTAAAAAAAAGGGTTTTTCTCATCTCACTTTTACTTATGTGAGATATTTTACTACTTAACCACTTATTCTCTATGTGTGGTATATGTACTTACCTTTGATATATCATATCATTAGTCTCTTTATTATTATCATATTCTACATTTCTTCTAATTATATTCCTTTATAGGGACTACGATTTGAAAGTTTCAAAGTGGTATGGAATGCTTAAAGATTATTTTCCTCATGAATTTTTCAATATTATCATTTAAAGGTATCTTCATATATTTCAACATCCATTATTTAATCTTGTACTTAATTTTGGTTTATATATTATGATTTCATCTACCATATTTTTTTAAAGGGTTTATGATCAGTTTGATTATAGATGTGCTATTTTGATACCATTTATGATTTATGGTTAAAGTATTCAAATTTCATATTCTAGTTTCAATATGAATGTATATAATGATTATTTTTCACCAATTTTATATAATTAATGAATTGAACATAGTAAGTGATGGGTATGGCCCGATATATCCCCTCGATGCATCAGTGTGTCTCATGAGACAAAACAGATAAAGACTTGGATGAGTCCTTTCTCATTTATTTTTATATATGTATTTGGCTGAGTCCTTACACATTAATTTTCATAGGTATTGGTATAGGTCTCGATGGTATGTTTTAGATTTCCATCATTATGCATTCCATCATTATGATATTAGTAATTTGGAATCCATGTGATTATTCTACTATTATAATATACATGGTTAAGTTTTATTCTCTTATGATTTTGGAATTATTCAATCATCTTTTTTTTCTACCATATTATGATCAAGATTATGTTTTAATGGCATGTTTTTTAATTAGTCACCTTTTATTATTTTTTATGTTTATGATGGACTCTGATGTATTTCTTACCCTTACTGATCATCTGATCTCAAATATTTCTTATGTTTAATTTTTTTACTAGGATATGAAGATTTATATTATGATTGACTTATAGGGATAATTTAGGAGTTTAAGAGTGTTAACAATGATGTTTCTATGCCATTTTTTATTTCAAGATGTAATGTAACAATTATGTTTTTATCTAGTTTTCCAAATCTACTAAATTATTTGGTCCTTTGGGATTTTATCTCTTGTTTATATTACCAATTTAACAAAATAGGGCACCAACTTTAGACTATTGGGGTTGGGTTCTTTATATTTAGTATGAGAAATATTTTATTAGAAACTTTGGAAACTAGATTTAGAAAACATAGATTAAGGAACATATCCCTATTATAGACTTTGAGGATAAGCATATAACAACATCCTTTAATTTTTTTAGACTACAAATTATGTGGGTCTTAATAAAAATAAATCTATTTCTAGATAATAAAAGTGGATGTGGTTCTAGAATAGATGTACCTAGGGGTAAAAACTCTAATAAGGTGCATAGGTCTTGACTTGGTGTAATTCAGTACATGACAATGGGACTTACTGCATACTTGGTTTGAGACTCCCGGGGTATATGCTTAGGATAATTAAAAATTTATTTATAAACCATTATTAAGGATTTAATTGTAAACATGTCCCCAAATAAACCATGTTATGAGATTAGATACGCGTTAATTTAAAATTATATTAAGTTTTTTTTTTGTAGTTCAAAATTATGAATTACGATTTATAACCTAATTTAGTGTATTACTTGGTTTAGAAATGGCACCTAGTAAGAGGAATGGAAACCAATAAACCCACATATTCCATATAGGGATTTCCCTAATATGGAAGTTAATGATGCTGGAGCTGGAGTTTCATCTTGTGCTAAACAAATTATAACCATATTGGGACAATTGACTCAGTTTATGAGAAATAACCTTACCTGTATAGAACATCTATATCCAAAACATGGTGCAACAATGTTATACATCTTCATGTGACAAAAAAACTATTATTCAATGGGATTAAAAATACATTTTTAGATGAGTAGTGGTTACGTTCCTTAGAAAATATATTTCTCACTTTAGGAAGCAGTGAAAGGGAGAAACTTATCATGGTAGTTTATCATCTCTCAGGATATGTGGATCAATGGTGGTCATTGATTCAAAACACCAAGGACAAAGAGGAAATTGCGAACATGTAATGGAAGGATTTTAAGGAACTCTTCTGGGAAAATTATTTTCCTAGAGAACAATGAGAAAATATGTAAAGATAATTCTTGAGTCTGAAACAAAAAAAAAAAGATGAAAACGTTTCTATGTATGAATCCAACATTACAAGTTTATCAAGGCATGATTCGGACTATATATGTAATCCAAGGAGCAATAATGACCATTTATTTGATGGTCTTAAACCAATTATATGAATGGCACTATTTTCCCAAACATTCTCATCATATGAGGATTTGTTTTCATGTGTTGTCAAGATAGAGAAAGAATACTCTAAGTCTTATGAATTTAAGGTAAATCAAGAGAAGAATAGAATGGTAGAGTGAGATATCAATAAAGGGAAAAGGGAAAAGAAGTATTTTACTACATGTGATAATTATGGGAAGAAACAACCTAGTACGTTTCTGAAGGTAATGGGATATTACTAAAAGTGTGGAGGGAAAGGTCACGAGGCTCATGAATATAAGGGAAAGAAAGAAGTTATAAATTTGAAATGTTTCAATTGTTAGGAGACATGTCACTATTAAAATGAATGTCCCAACATTCAAAGAAATATAACTCATAAAAAACAAAGGTAATAAGGTCAAGATTATTCTATTACTATAGTATAATTAAAATAATTAATGTATTTGTGTTTTTGGATTCAAGAATTATGTTATGATCAAGTGATATATAAGGATTGTACTACATTACTTCTTCTTTACAGATTTGGAAGCATGCATGTTTTCCTTAAAGATTTAAGGTTTCAAGGTATTCATATATTTAGTACATGGGATTAAGAGCTTCATTATTTGTAGAATATTATGTTGAATTGATTTTGGAAATTTAGTGAGCTTACCTCTAAATTTTTGGTCATTGAATGTGGACAGACATGTTTTAGATGAGTCTTTAGATTAACTACTTATAGAAGGGATGAAGTTAAACATTGGAAATTAATTTTCCATTGATAATTTATATTAATTTTCTTGGTATAAGTAAACATTTAAAGGTTGAAGGAATGAATTAAGGAGTGTATGATTTGTTAAAAGTGCTTCAAGCATGAAAAATTCATCTTCAACATTCATTTCCAAGTGTGATAGATGAAGTTAAAATATATTAAAGAACCACCAAAAGATGAGATTATGATTATGACATGGAAATTAATCTAGTAAATTTATTTTCTCAAGTGATTATCTAAATATTAATAAAATCCCTCAACTCTTGAAAAAATATTTTGGATCAAAAAAATTATCTGTTTATTTTTCTTTCTGAGAAATAAATGGTACTTTAACTAATAATAAGATTTACAATTTCATGATGGTTAAATTTATAAATGACCATATTCTCTATCACTTTCCATTAAAACTAGATAGTTAGATTTGTCTTCTATGTCCATTTTATCACTTTCTACTAATTATTTCCTACCTGAATCCTAGTTTTTTGGTGATTTATGAATTTCCATTTCCCTCTTATTAATAAGATATTTTATTAACCCTGTGTGGGTTTTCCGTAAAATAATTATGAAGTATCATCCTTTTATTTTCAAAGTAAAATTTTAAATTAAGAGGACACAATTTATTGAAACATGGGAGAATGTAACACCCCAATATTTTATGGTATGTCTCTTATTAAAATAAATTTCTTTGACAACATTAGTATCACACAATGCCAAACTTAAATGAACAATTATATATAATTAAATATCATTATTTTAATATGATGGTTATAATCTAGACGTTAAATTAGTGGGAATTAAAAGTATTGACCAAATTATGAAATTTATATATGATATATATAATCAAATGTTTTTACATTAATCCAAATTATTTTATAGTCATAAAATAAGAATGAATCCATTTTTACACATTCAAAGACTATATTTTTCAAAAGGATGTTTTTCTTCCTTTTAATGGTGTACTTGTTTTAAAAACAAAATTTTGAAACATTTATAAATTAGGTTGAACAAAATAAACTTCATTTTAACAAGTGTAATGTCAAAATTATCATAGGGTGAAATTTTGGTATTATTCTTAAAATATTTATTTTCAGTGAATAGTGAAAAATCCTGATTTATGTAAAACTGAATTTTTATTTATATTAATATTATATTTATAATATGAATATTAAAATCACATATTAAATTATAAATAAATTTTAGGCTTCTTATAATTTAAAATATTATATATTTATATCTTATAAAAAAGTAAATAAATGATTTAAAGAGGATAAATTAAGTTTTGGTATTTTTATGAAACATAAATGTTTAATTACAATTTTATAATTAAAATAATTATTTAAAAGATATTTTATTTTCATTAAATATGTTTTTTCATATAATTATAATTTAATTTTATGAGAACTTAATTAATTTTTCAAAGTGTCATAAAAACAGTTATAATATTAAAATCTATATTTTTTAAATAAATGATGATTTTAATTAAAAATTAAATTTATCATATTTAGAAAATTATTTTCATAAAATGGAGTTCATTTTTTAATTTTATACATCCCAAAAATTATGGTAATTTTTTTGATTTCTTCAAAAATACTTATATATTTTTGAATAGTAAAATATTGTAATTTAAAGTATAAATACATTATAAGGTAAATACACAACTCCTTGAGTCATTTTTGATGTATTCACCATAATCTAGAACTACCCTTAATTAGTTTAATATATTTAGGGATAATTCTCAAAATATTCATAGTCGTGAGACAAAAAAATAAACAAATGAATAAAATATTCAAAAAACACCCCTCTTCTTCACTATAAATAACACCCCTAACCACCTATTATACTCACACCTCTTAAGCGTTGAAGCTTGTCAAATTTATGCCTAATACTATTCCCAAGATTATTCCCTAGGTATAGGTGTTTTTGTTCCCAAAAAAATATAAAAACCACTTTCCCTAAGGACGTTCTCAAGGAGAAGAATTCAAGAGGTAAAATCATCTTTCGCTTTCTTTATTTTCTTTTCACTTTATTTTATTTTCTTATACTCTCCCAAACTCCTTTGTATAAAAATGAATGATAATTATAGTATCTTATATATACTGTAATTTTATTATTTAAATGTAAAATCCATGAGCAAGTCTCTTCTCCCCTTCCTTTTATTCTAAAAATGAAAGTATCATCTATGAGGTACTGATTTACCGCCTTCGTGGACGACATGTTTTTGTTTTCCAATTACACCATCAAATCTAGTCTTAAAACCATTTTATGGTTAAAAAAGATTATAATATATTTATTAAAACTTATATAATGTTTTTAAACCAGTATATATACATAATATTAATTACATAAACAAAAATAGTTTGCGATAATCAAAAAACCACCAAAATAATATAAATGATTATCACTAACATCTTATCTAATGATTCATCCTCACACCGAATAACCAAATGAATTATATAAGAAATAAATATCCTATAAGTTAATTAATAACTTTAAATTTATGTTCTATATAACTATTCCCATTTTACATGATCTTTTATTCATTTATACAAGTGAACCAATCATGAAAACCAAGGAAATGAACACTCCCGAATGACGAAATTAAATATTATAACTCATAAAAAATAGAATAATTGAACTTAATAAAATTATAATAAATAAAATAAATGCTTAATAGGTTCTTAATTAAATTATTCATGAATATAATTTCATTATTAATGACATTAAGTACAAGTGCAGATCACTTTCGTACATAAGGTAAAGGTTTTCTCATCTCACTTTTATTTCTCTGAGATATGTCATATTCAAAACTATTTCTTGTGTGGGGTGTATGTATACTATATTTTGATGTATAATATCATTAATATATTTATATTCATGGTATTAAATGTATTATTTTATGATCATTGATTTTATGGGGTATATGGTTCCACTGTTTGCAAAGTGGTAAGGGTTTCTTCCAAAACCTCCATTTTTCATTTAGGTTACGCTTTCTCTCTCTTTACCCCAATCTAATTATTCACTCGTTTTATAATTCATCTATATTATATTTATATGTTCCAAAATCATGTATCCAGATAAGTTAAGCTTTATTTTATGAGTAAATACATTTTTTATAAGGTTCCCTTTTCAATTCTTCCTAATAAGCAATCCCGATTAATTGGAACTTCCCAATTTAATGCCCATTTTAAAGTATACTCTATAATATGTTTTAATGAAACATTATATATATTAAATCACTCATTTTCATCATTAATACTATCTATGTTTACTTATTTTTTATTTAAACAATTATAACTTCTTCAATTCCTTTTAAATTTTCTCTTAAACCGCATTGAAGTGGCCCATTTCTAAAGTTTCATAAAAACTCTTTTTTCATGTTTTCACTTAAGTTGGATATAATTTATGCCTCAAATATAATTTAGTTTTCCTTAAATTTTATTTTCTAGGATACACATCTTTATAATATGATTTTATGATAAATACAAATTATTTTCCAAAACTCTTCTTCCCAAAGAAAAAAAGGTTCTTCTCATCTCACTTTTACTTCGGTGATATATATTTCTTGTTCACAACTTATTCCTTGGGTTTGGTGTTTGTACTTACCTTTGATATATCATATCATGGTTCTAATTATTTTCATCATATTATAATTTTCATTTAATGTTATTCCTTCATAGGAATTATGATTGGAATTTTTCAAAGTGGTATGGGACACTTTGGAATGATTAAAGATTATTTATCCTCAAGAATTTTTCAATGGTATCATTTAAAAGTATCTTCATATATGTCAGAATCCTTTATTGAATCATGTACTTCATTGAATTTTATCTCTTATGATACCATCTACCATATGTATTTGAATTTTTTATGAACAGTTTGACTGTGGATGTTCTATTTTGATATCATTCATGATTTGTTGTTAAAGTTTTCAAATTTCATATACTAGTTTCAATATGAATATATATGATAATTATTTTTCACCCCTTTTATATGAATAATTCATTGGACTTAGTAAGTGAAGGGATGGGTCCGCTATATCCCCTCGATGCATCAGTAGGTCTCATGATAAAAAATAGATATGGACTTGGCTGAGGCCTTTACCATTTATTTTCAGATATAGATTTGGTCGAGGCCTTACCCATTTATTTTCAAATGTCTTGGATGAGGCCTATAAGGTTTTTTTATATATATATCATTATTCATTCCATCATTATGATATTATTAATTGGTAATTCATGTGATTATTTGAATTTTATAATATCCATGGTTAATTTTCATTCTCATATGATTATAGAATTATCCAATCATCTTTTATTCCTACCATATTATGATAAAAATTATGTTTTAATAGAATGTGATTTTAGTTAATAACCTTTCTTTATTTTTTATGTTTATAATAGTTTATATTGTATTTATTACCCTTACTGAGCATCTAATATCACTTATTTCTTATGACTTATTTTTCCCCATGATGCGAAGATTTGTATTATGAATGACTTATCGGGATAATCTAGGAGTCTATGAGTGATACCAATGAAGTTTCAATGTTTTTTTACATTCAAGATGTAATGTAACAATTATGTTTATATCTAGTTTTCCAAATCTACTAAACTATTCATTCCTTTGGATTTAATATCTTGTTCATAGTACCAATGTAATAAAGTAGGGCACCAACTCGGGGATTCTGAGGTTGGGGTGTTTACATTGAGACACCTCCAAGAAAATTGTGGGGATAGACCTAGAGATCATAGGGTATATGGACCTTAAGGGATCCCTTTTATGAACTTAAATACATTTGGTATCATCATGAAAATGATTGTATGTGAGACCATATTATGTATGATGTAAGAAAGACTATGTGGAAAGACCATAGGTACACTGGTATCAGGTTTAGGGAGTGGGCCAACTTAGAGTGGCCATGAGGATCGAGATAGGTCATGGGCCATCTCTTGAATATTTCTTTTTTGGAGAGACCCAGGTAGTTGACATGGATATTCTACCTAGTTGATGATGTGAGTAGATACAATGTCCTAGAGTATTGGGTGATGACCTGAGACTATGACCGAGACCAAGGACCCATTTTAGGGTGAGTCTTATGTGATATATCGGGGTGACCTAGTGGGTACTTTGTTTATAGATCATCCCTGAGCAGGTGTATGTGAGATAGTAGTAGGTGTCCTTAGGGAACCTAAAACAAACTAGTGAGACTAAGGGGATATGAATAGAGTTGTTGGGAAGATGCATTCGACCCGACCTTTTGTTTGTTTAATTTATGGGGGGTTGTGGATTACACCCTCAAGGGGATGTGAAATGGATGGGCTTCCATGATTTGGAGCTAGGTATGGACTGGAGAAACCTATGATTAAGAGATTATTATATGGTTGGATCTATCATAAAGTTGGAGCTCAATGTTGGATCCGCCATGGACTTGTGGCTTGGGATACTGATAGAGGATGCTATGTATTTGGAGCCCTGACAATTGTATTTTTTTTGGGTTACATCCCTATAGTCTTAAGGATATTGATAGGGGTTTCCATGGATTTGGATCCTAGATGATTGGACTATCATGGGTTATGTCCCTGGATTTTTGAGGAAATAGATATAAGCTTCCATGGATTTGGAACTCAGATGATAGGATTTTCATGTGATGGGACCCCAAATTAATGGGGATTTGATGGGGCTAGCATAGATTTTGATCAAAAATATTACTTAAGAGGAATAGCCTCCGATACTTGCTTAATTACACCCCATCACTGGCCAAAGAAGGTATAGTCAATCGAGGTCATGGACTTAAGGATCAACAATGATTTTATTTATTAATTCACTAGGATTCATTTAATTCAGTTGATCACATCACATGCATATATCACTACATTACTAGTTACTATGGGACCGTATTAGTGGTACCTGACTAAGTTTTTTACTCACACCCATGTTATCTAGGATTTTAAAAGGGATAATTTATCTAGGGATCAACATTTACATCTTTCCAAAACTCATAACCCGATTCTATAGGGATATTTGAAGGAATGCATTGTCTCTAACTTCAAACTCTAGATGTCATCAATGATTATCACCATATTTATTCTAGAGACTTTATGTAATACTAATGTTATGTTTAATGGTTTGAATCATCTCTATAGTTTCTTGAGAAAGATGAGGTCTCGTTATTTTACCCTCTCTAACTTTATCCCAACATGTTGTACTTATGTACCTCTTCCCATGCAAAGCCTCATATGGTACCATTTGAATATTATAATGGAAACTATTTTTATATAAGAACTCTACTAGAGGAAGGTTTTGATCCCAAAATCCTTTAAAATCAATTGAACATGATATCAATATATCTTCTAGAGTTTGAATTCTCATTTCTGATTGAGCATCAATATGAGTATGATAAACTATGTTGATGATTGGTTTTGAATACAATACTTGTTGAATACTTCTTTATAAATTATATGTAAACCTCGGAATTTGATTAGGTACAATTCAGAGTGGTAATCCATATAGCATCACCCACCCCTTTATGTATATCTTTGAAAATTTGATCAAGTAAGAAATCCACTCTAATATAAATTAAATGTACTATCTTTATATGGTGATCAAGTACAACCTAAAGTTAATTATGACCTTGAGTAGTCTTGAAAAGTCCCTCAACGAAATTCATGGGGATTTTTTTTCCATTTCCATATTGGTATGGGTAATGGTTGCACCATACCCTTCAACTTATATCATTATGCCTTAACTTACTGGCATACAATGCATCAATATATATACTTTGAAAAATTTATCTTTTTGTTTCCTCTCCATAAATGATTATTGAGATCCCCATACATATTTTTTCTTCTAGGATAGATAGATAATGATGAGTTATGTTCATCATCCAATAGATCTTTCTTCAATTATAGTATTTATATAACACATATTCATTTTCCAAATCTTATAATTATATACTTATAAAATTTAAATTCCAAAAGATTTCCAACCTTATTCTCTAGATCCATATCTTATTTCTATGCCTCCTTGATCTTTACATGGATAGATGATTCATAATTCATTTGGGAAATATATGATTTATTCACTTCCCTCATGATTTCAAGGTCTATACATTTCAAATCCATGAATATTTTATCACTTTTAATCCTCATCATGGATAAGGTACCATGATCCTTCCTATTAGAATCATCGGTCTCCTTATTTTCCTTCTTAGTGTGGTAATGTGTCAAATAATCATAGTCCTTCATCAATTCTAACAATCTCCTTTGGAACATATTCACATCTTTATATGTGAATATAGGCTTTATGATTGTATGATCAGTATATAATACACACTTTCCACCATAGAGATAATTTAACCATATATTTTATGAAAATATCACTGTTGCTAGCTATAAATCATGGATAGGGTAATTATTCTCAAGAAACATTAATTATTGAGAAGAATAAGTTATCAACTTGTCATTCTGTGTGAGGATACATCCCAATCAATTCTTCGATACATCATTGTGTATTAGAAACCCTTCTCCATAATAGGGTAATGTGATTACAAAGGTAGTGACCAACCTTCTATTGAGATTCTTAAAATTTTATTCTCATTCATATATCCATAGGAAATTAACTTACTTTCAAGTTAACTTGGTAATTGGATTTTATCATCACGGGAAATTTCTCACACAATGTCAATAATATCTATCCAATCCAAGAAAATTTTAGATCTCTATTAAAATGGTTGGTATAGGTTATTAGTCAATCATATCTGTCTTTAAAGGATTTATAGATATACCCTCTCTAGTGATTACGTGACCCAAGAATGATACCTTCTATAGCCATAATTCCCACCTGCTAAATTTGGCATACAATTTATCATTCCTCAAGGTATATAAAAAATCTGTGAATGATCTTCCTGATCTTCCTTTCACTTAAAATATATAAGAATATCATCTATAAATACTAATAAAAATTGATTGAGTAAATATATAAAGACTATATTCATCAAATATATAAATATATTAAGGTAATTTTTGAGTCTGAATGGAATCACTAAGAATTCATAGTGCCCATATATTTTATGAAATGTTTCCTTAAGTACATCCTCTATTTTCACACTGAATTAGTAATAGCTAGATTAAAGATAAACATTTGAGAAGCGTTGATATCCTATCATTTTATCAAACAGGTCATAAATACAAGGTAGAGGATACTTTTTCTTGATTATAATTTTGTTAAGTTCATGATAATCAATGAAGAGACACATTGATCCATAATTTTTCTTAAAAAATAGGATTGGTTCACATGATGATGAATTAATTGGGAACATAAAACACATATACATATTCTCTTGAAGTTGATTCTTTAATTACTCAAATTCAATTGTGGCCATTATATAAGGAGTCTTTGAGATTGGAATAACACCAAGTATGAGTTATATTGAAAAATCAACCACATTATTTGGGGGAATACCCCAAAACTCTTCCTGAAATACGTCAATATATTCTCTTGCAATAGGTATATCTTCAATATGAATCTTTTCCTGAACTATTCGAGATAAATACCCCCCAACGATTGGGTATTAAGACATATATAATGGAAATAATTTCCATAAGGATTTCATTGTTATCATTTCACTAATAGATGGTCATAGATTGATTTGGGATATGAAATGCGATTTACCTATCCTGACAATTGATATAGTATTCATTTCTAGAGGTATAATCTATATTCAAAATCACATGAAAATATATTAAATGGATAATAATAAGGTTTATAGGAATCCATTCCCAGAAAATTATATTTGATAGGAGCTATATACTACATATGAAATCTTCATACTACTTGTATTTTTCATCAATAACTCTATATATATCCACTGGGGTTATAATTTTATGCCCTTAGGAAAATTCTTGGATGTTAATGAGTGGGAAGATAAAGAATCAAAAAGCTATTTTTTGTTCTTGATTGGATGATAAGTGTACCTTTAACCACTTTTTTTATGACCCACTTTAGAATTTTTTATTACGTAGGATTTCCCTTTCTTGCTTGGATTTATAGGTTGTTAATATCAATTATCATCATTAATTTCATGACCCAAACTAGATAACCCATAAAACTAGGATCCTAACTAGACCATGATAAGACTTGAAGGGCATTCCTGGTCCCCATGAGTTAGAAATTATCACCCAGGAATCAAAAAACAACCCGAGGGAATGAAATTCTCAACCTGAAACAAACAACATAGAATTCATGTAGATGAAGATAACAAGGAATTAAATATACCATATCTAAAAATCAATAGTGATAGTTATACAACCAAAGAATTAATCCAAAACTAATGTACATATCCAATAACAAAACCAAAGGCAATCCAAACTACCGATAGATACTCCATCTGATATGTGGGAAACATCCCACCATATCAATCCTAGATTCCCATTCTCAACTGACATGAAACATCAATACCTCACTATGGAACCTTTCACTTTCAGGAATCAGATAAAAAAAGGTATAAACACCCTCGAGGGAGTGTGTAGGTAGTGAGTAAAGCAATCCCAATAGGATACCACCCAAGTGTTCCCTAGAAAATCTATATCAAATAATCCCAATATTATAAACATATGAAAAACATGGAATGATAAATTGGATTTCAAAATTATATCAAAATAATGGTAAAAACATTTTCCCTTTCCAAAATTACAAAGTTGATGTCATATAACACTAATGAAAACATATTTTCAAATAAAACATTTACGAAATAAAGCAAAATTTTCCATTTCAAGGCCATATAAAAAACAAAATCCAAACAAATAAAATCCCAATAGAGATAACCCCTAGGATAATATAGGCCCAAGACATCTAGTTCTCTCATACTTAAGGAATAAAGTCCAAAATTGTTGTACTAAATAATTCCCTAGAACAATATGGCTTAGGGAATAGAGGAACACCCCATGGATGAACCCCTTACGGTGTCAGAGAATCAATTCCCTAGAACATTGTGTCTTAGGGAATATAGGAACACTGCATGAGTGAAACCCCTATAGTGATAGAGAATAAATTCCCTATAACAACAAGGCCTAGGAAATAGAGGAACATCCCATGATTGAACCCTTATGATGTTTGATAATTAGGTTCCTATAAAAATAGGACCTAAAAAATAGGTTAATTACCCATGAGTGAACCCCCTATGGAAAAAAGGAAAATGATTAATGTTAAAACCACATCTCAAGAAACCAAGGCTCCCATGTGCTATTTTTTTCAAAATTATTCAAAGGGTTCATATCATTTCATAAAAAAAGATTCCAAATAGCCATTTTTAAATAAAAATAATTCTTTGAGATAACAATTCCATAAATAGTGTAATGGTTCTTTGAAAACATATTAATTTTTCCAAAATATTTGGAAATATAATCTTTTATCAATACCATTTATAAATTCCTAGGAGATCAAGAATCATGACAATCATCATTTAGAAAACAAGTTAAAAATAGAAGCATGTGTAGTTCACTAAACAAAGAATAAAAAGGTATAAACCTACATAACACTTGGGTTATCAAGGAAACAATAATAGGATCCAAAACCAATAATAAATAAGGATCCAATAGTAGTAAGAGGAGTTATTAAACTAAGTATTACACATAACCTAACCAAAATTATCCAAAAAGAGGCCAACCAAAATGATAAGGATCATATAAAATAACTGATTACTAAAAACAAGTTAAGGAAGAAACAACCACATACCTTAGATAGATAAAAAACAAGAGCAGCTAGAATAGATCGAGAGGTGATGGATCATCAAAGGAAAGAGAAATCAAAACTCCCAAGGCAGTCTCCCAAATAAAAAAACGAATTCCAAAATTTCTTCCTAAAATCATCTTATTCAAAACCCTATATTGGGAATGAATAAGGAAGGCTCGATAGAGGATAAAATAAATTAAATACACATTAAAATACACCTCATAATGATCACCCATGTTTCCCTCAATAGGCATAACACCTTCCTCAAAAATAGGTGGCCAAATCAACTATTTCAATTTCTAAAGCAGATGACACCACAACATGGTGGAGGTTCACCGCACTCATGGTGGTCGCAGTTGCACCTCACCACATGGCCCAACACACCCACTAAAAATTTCATAGTACAAAATATGTTTCCATTTTGGATGATCAATAGCCTTTACCATGTTTTTGGTGGGTCCATACAGCCAATATGTATAAGGTGACCACCAGCATACCACCCATGGAACCAGTCCCTACACTAGGCGTGGTGGATATTCCCATGGTGCATAGGCACTGCCTAGGAGAAAAATGACATGGACCCTGATGTCCACTAGCCTATTTTTCATTGAGAAAAGACAGACACCATTTATTAAGAAACCATCACCAAAGAACACACCCCTAACCTAGAAGTAACCATCCCAAAGATCAAAAATAGAATATACCTCATGCTGGTATGTGAAAACCACCCATCCATAGAACTTTATGTCCCCAGAAAGTTACATATAAGAGATAATATCCATAAGGATATGAGTTCATTACTCCCTCATCAATTATTCACACTCACAAGTATTTTGAGAATCCAATATGTTCCACCATAACACTTTGACCAATGGAATAGACTTCTCACACATAACTTTCGTCTAAGAGTCAATGATCTCTACTAGCTGCTCCAAAACTGAGACATCTAACTCCAACTCAACTTCCACCCAATTCATATAATGGGAAGGATTGGGATGATACTTCTTGAGCTAAGATATATTGAAAATATCATTGATTCCTATCAACTAATCTTGTAATTCCAACTCATAAGTCACCTGTCCAATCTGATCAATGATCTCGAATAGTCCAACATATCTCTGGACCATCTTTCCCTACCTATCTAGCTTATGATGACCCAACCAATGGGAAAAAATCAAGAAGAACTAATTCCCAATATAAAACTCTAAATTAAGGTGATGATAATCCACATAATATTTTTGTTGACTCTAAGTTGTAACTAATCATCAATGTATATATTAAATCCTTGTTGACATCTCCTAGACAATACTTGATCCCACGAGAGAGGCCTTCTCACCTATGACCAATAAATAAGTTACTTGCATGTGTGACCACATAGATCCTAAAAAGGATCCATTGTGATATATGACTAGTAACTATTATTATAAGAAAAATTAACTAGTCCTAGATGGCTATCCTAAGATCCCCCAAAATCCAAGACACTATCATTAAGCATATCCTCAGAAATATGAATAACATGATCCTTCCAGTAATCTATATGTAAATGGTAAGTTATACTCAACCTAAACATAGTCTTCATCACTTATTAGAGACCCCTATATAACTAAGAAGTAATATCGGGGTCCCTGTCAGAGAAAATGTCATAGGGAACCCAATGCGTGTTCACAATTTCCTGCACGTATAGCTTACCCAGATCTTCAACCATAGTGGTGTCCCTGATCAGAACGAAATGAGCATGTTTTTTAAAATGATAAATCACTAATAATATTACATTATATCCTCAAGGATTTTTTTGGTAATAAAATTATGAATTCCATGGATACATCATACCGTTTTTATATTGACACCAAAAGAGGTTGAAGAAAACCAGAAGGCTTTAGGTGCTCTACATTAATCTGCTAGCAAGTGTAACAAAAATAAACATAATCAGCATTATTGTGCTTCATACCCAGCCACTAGAAACTCTATTTCATGTTATAATACATATTCATATTTCCAATATTAATGAACCATTCAGAACTATGATAATTAGGCATCACCAAATTTCTAACAGATAAAGGGATGATGAACCAATCCTTGAAGTGAAAAATTCCATCAAAGTTGGTAGACCAGGAAAGAATAGTATCCCTATCATATAAGGATTATATAATTTATCTAAAATCATTTTCCTACTATTATTCTATTAAAAAACACAAGGAGGAATGATGATATATGATCACTTTCATAACCATACTTGAATCATCCCCCCTACACATCCAAATGAAATTGAGAAAAAATTCCCATAAGATTTCACTCCTCTTTAGCTTTCAAGATGGCTAGATAATGAAATATCCTACTGAGATAAGTAGCAAAAAAAATATCCTTCCTAGGGGTGTAAGCGATTTAGAATTAAAACATATGGATGTACTCTACCCATATCTTATGCCTATGGTTCAAGTCCTTCTAAGAGATGATATAACTCAAGATTTTGTGATCAAAATATACTATAAACCTCTCCATAAATTGATAGTGATTCCAAAAATTGAGAGAATGAATAATAGTGGTTAGTTCTCAAGTCATAAGTGGGATAATTATTCTCATGTGGTTGAAGCTAATGAGAACCATATTCCACCATTTGATCATCCTATATAAGCATGTATCCAAATCCATTATTAGAAGTATCACAAAAAAACAACATAGACCTTACAAAGTTTTAGTAAGATTATAATAGGGGGTCATGTTAGAAACCATTTAAATTCATCAAAAGAGGTTTTACACTTAACATCCCATGATAATTTCACCCCTTTATTGGTAAAAGAACTAAACAGTTATGCCAAATTCAATAATGTTTTTACGAACTGTCAATAATACAAAGTGAATCCTAGGAATCAACATATCTTGAAGATATTCCATGGTTATTACCATGAAATGACAGCCTTTTGATATTTAAGATCAATTGAGAGGACATGTTTTAAAATCAGATTCCCTAATAAAATCACCTCTCAGATCCAAAAATCACATATAGATATCTTCAGATAAAGGCAGTGACTTTTCAAGATTCCCAAAACTGAATTTAAATAGTATTCATACTCTTGTTCAGTTCTTAAATGGACTAAGATATCATCCATGTATACCACAATAAAGGATTAATAATATTGTTTGAATATATATTTCATCAAATCTATAAAAACAATAAAATCATTAGTTAGGCCAAATGGTATCATGAGATATTTTTAGTGTGCATACCTGCTCCAAAAAGTGGAGTCCAAGACATAAGACTCCTTAAATCTGAGTTGATGATAATCTAAACAAAGTTCAATTTTTGAAAACTATTTTTCCCCATTTAACAAAAAATATAGGTCATAAAAATAAGGAAAAGGATTCTTATTCTTTGTTATTACCCGATTTAGCTTCTAATAATCCATGCAGAGATAAAGATAACCATCAAACTTCTTGGCGAAGAGCACAGTGGTATCCTATGGTGAAATACTATGACTAAAAAATATCATATATAAAATGTATTCCAAATGGAAATTAATATCTTTTAACTCAGTATATTCCATATGATAAAATGGTATAAATTTTTTTTGTACACTAGGCACCAAATCAATAGAGAACTCTACTTCCCTTTCTAGAGGAAGACCAGAGAATTCATATGGGAAAACCTTGGGAAAATACCAAGCAAAAAAAGAGAATAGAAACATGGGAAGATACATCATTGGGATCAAATGTATCATTATTTTCCTTTTCTCCATTCTAGAAGATCATATATGACCAGACCTCAGATCATGATCTTCCTAAAACACCATGGATCTCCTATTAGTAACAAAGAACAAAACACGCTGATGATAATAATGAATCTCATCTAAGTGAGAAACCAACCAATAAAAATTTGTGATAATATCAAAAATATCTAGGTCAAGAACCATAAATTCCTAGACTAACTCAAGATCAACTATCAAAATAGAACATGAAGGACAATGAAACCCCTTCTCCTTCCTCTTTCCAAGAGGCGTCACCAGCTCCATAACATAGGAAATGAGCTCCATTGTATGATTAAAAACATCAAAAAAGTAGGGAAATACAAAGGCATATGAGGTTATAGTATTAAAAAAAGTATTTTCTAGAGAATATGAAACAAAATTGGTACCTCTCATATAGTTATACCTACAACAACTTCCATTGATGGCTCCCCTACTATGTGAAAATGGTTCTCTCTGGAGGCATGTGGATGGAGCCTAGTTGAATTTAATGTTTATAACTACACAGTTGTTCCTTTTTAAACTGATAATCCATAAATATATTTATATATATAAACATCCTTATAGAATCTATGAAGATGACCTCAGTGACCACTTGCAATAAAAGTCTTCGGGGGGAAAGATCATCGATTGTTCCCTTCCTTACCACACTACTATCATGTCAAGGGTACACTATTAGATGATGCAGATGGAGTGGAAAGAGACCATTTCTGAGAGATACCTCCACCACCTATTCAAATATCATTCCACTTTCTCTTGTTCCCATGTGTTCCACTAAAATTTCTACTGGTTGGTAGGGGAAACCCAAACAATCCTGAATTTCCCACTAGATCAATCTCTACCATCATATCTCTATAGACCATTTATGTGTAGGTGGTTAGCTTTAGAATATACACCTATGATTTAATATTATATCACATGCCTTGTAAGTATTTTTAAGCCTTCATATTATATTTCATCACTACCTTAGGATCAAAATGAACCAACTCAACAAAATAATCGGTACACTCTATCACTAAAATATCTCCCTAGTGAAAAGAAATGAACTCCATAGACTTCACCATAATTAATAATTCTATAAATAAATAATGAAATAAAATGGTTTTAAATCATTTACAGTCTAATACCATATGTTGATTCATATGAACCGTAGATCTCCACCACCTCTTGCAAGGACCCCTGAGATTGTAATTCATGCACTTCACCTTGATAGATTCAGGTGTCTCCTGGATGTCAAAGACTTCATCAATTTTTTCCATCCAGTCCTCTAACTTATGAGGTTAATTATTACCCATGAAAGATAGATTCTTCTAGAATATGAACTCTTATTCTCAATCCATACCTCCTTCAACTCTGGT
Source organism: Viscum album (assembly GCA_963277665.1). Taxonomy (NCBI): domain Eukaryota; kingdom Viridiplantae; phylum Streptophyta; class Magnoliopsida; order Santalales; family Viscaceae; genus Viscum; species Viscum album. The sequence continues at coordinate 293,022,249 of OY728145.1, read as the reverse complement.
TTGTGCTTTTTATCAAGGTTCTGAACACGTAGCACATTATGGTCCATGGCACAAACTACTCGCACGATATCCTTGATGAGATTCTGATAAATAGGATAATTACTTAAGGAAGTATTTCCAAATGAACCCTCTTGAGGAATCCTTAGAATACATCTTAGAGGCATGATTCTACATACAAACAAATGAAGGAGACTATCAGACAATTAAATAATCTCATATTACACTGAAACAATATAAGAATAAAATAATATCTCGATCAAAACACAACATAGAGGACATGAAACCCAATATCATGTGGTTAATTAAGGCTTTTTATGATGATATATTTCTATGAACTTACTCTCAGAATACCCCTTAAGTCCTGATATTCATATATCACATCTACCAAACATCCCAAGGAAAGAACACTTAAGGATAAATCGTCTTTGATACTAAATTTTCAAATCCTAACTAGTAAAACCCATCAATAAAAGATCCCAACTAAATTTTGGTAAGACCTGAAGAGTGTTCTAGATCACCAAGGGCTGGTGAAAAGAACCTAGGAATCCAACAATAAAAAAATGGAATGATTTTCCTAACCTAAAACAACTAACATAGAATACATGTGGAGAAATATAACATGGAAAGAAATATTACATATCTAAAAACCAATAGTGGTAGCAATACAGCCATCAAAATAATCCATAACAAATATAAATGTCCAAGAATAAAATTAGAGTAAACCCAAACTACTTATATCTACTATGTGTGATACATGGGAAATATACCATCATCTCACCAATAACTACTCATGTCTATCTGATATGAAACTTAATTGCCTCACAGTGGTGCCTTTCCCTTTCCTACATTAGAAAAAGCAAGGTCTACACACCCCCAAGTAAGTGTGTAGGGTGTGTGAAAAATAATCTAAGTAAGATCCCACCCAAATGTTCCATATAAATCATGTGTCAAATAATCCCAAAATGATCTGTATAATAAAAATGTGTCATGGTAAAATATTTTTTCCATTTATATAAAATGAATGATAAAATAATTTCTCCTTTCTATAGTTCCAAACTAGATTCCATGTAGCATAGGTCAAATTACATTTTCAAATAAAAAAATTATCAAAGAATATATCATTTTCAATATCAAAGTTATAACAAAAGTAAATAAAGACAAAGTAAATCACAATAGATATCACCTATATGGTAACATAGGTTTGTCCTAGATGGGTCTCTCATACCTCAATAATCAAGTCATGACTTGGTGCACTAAAAAAGTTCCTATAAAAATAGGTTCAAGGGAAAAAAGTAACACCACATGGATGAACCCCCTATAATGTTAAAGAATCAGGTCCCTAGAACACAGTACCTAGGTAATAGATGAATACCCCATGAGTAAACCCCTTATTGTGTTAGATAATAAAGTCCCTATAATAATAAGGCCTGCGTAATAGAGGAATACCCCATGAGTGAACCACCTATGGTGTTATAGAATCAAGTCCCTAGAATAATAGGTACTAGGGAACAAAAGAATACCCCATGAGTAAACCCCCTATAGATAAAATAATAAGGACAAATAATAAAACCCCCTCCTCATTACCCAAGGCTCCCATGTGCTGTGTATGCCAAAATGTTTCAAAGGGCCCATAGTATTTCTTAAAATAGATTCCAAATATACCTTTTTTCATAAAAATAATGCTTTCATAACCAATTACATAAATCATTTCATGGTTCTTCAAAAACATAATTCTTTTACTAAAAAATGAGAAAATTCATCTTTTATCAAAAACCATTAACACATATATATCAAGATGATCAAGGATCATATCAATCATTATTTAGAAAAAAAATTGTTATAAAACATGATCATGTGTGGTTCACCAAAAAAAGACTAGATACGGAACCACATATCACACACTAGGGTTTTCTAGGGGAAGAATAATAGGATCCACATCCAATATGAAATAGGGATCCAAAAATATAAAGAGGAGGTCTTTAACTAAGGATTTCACATCACAAACCAAAATTCACCAAAATAGGCCAACCAAAATGAGAGGGATCATATAACACAATAGATTACCAAATACAATAGAGTGTAGGAATGAAAAAATACCTAAAAATATCATAATAAGAAAAATATGAATTGATCGAGAGAGGATGGATAATAAAAGGAAATAAGAACTAAAACACTCAAGGTAGTCTTCTGAATACATAATGGATTCCCTTAGTTCTTCCCAAAAATCAATTGATTCAAAACACTAGATTGTGAATGAATAAGGAATCCTTAATAGAGATGAAAACCATTTCAAGGATCATTAAAATACCCCTCATAAATATTCACCATGTTTCCCCCAAAAACTATAATTCCTTCCTTAAAAATAGGCAGTCAAATCATCCATTTGAATCTCAAAAACAGATGATGACATAAGGTAGTGGAGGTTCACTATGCTTGTGGTGGTCTCTATTGCACAACACCACGAATCCTAAAATGCCTTTCGAACATTCTAGAGTATAAAATATCTTACCATTTTGAACTATCCAAATCCCCCACCATGGTAATGGTGAGGCCTTATTGTCCATGGAATACTGGGCGATCACCAGCATGCCACACCCGAGACTACGACCTTCTGTGGGAATGGTGGAACTACCCATGTCACACAGGCACTACCTATGATAAAAATGGATTGGACCGTGAAACGTTCTAGCCTTTTTTGCACTAATACCATATAAAAAACCATATATTAATCTAGCAACACCATCCAACACACCATTAACCCATAAGGAACAATCCCAAATCTCAAAAATAGAATATACCTCAAGATAAGATGTGGCAATTAACTCTTAGATTGGTGCACATGTTATAATAATGTACATACTCAATATAATTGGAGCATTAGAGTGTGAGTGGTTCAATAGTATGATCATTATTTTTATCCATTTTAGTTTTTGGCCTCTTCATATATCTTTGTAATTCATTTTTATGATATTCATATCTTCCACACTTCGAATATTTATCGATCACATTAAGGAAATTTCCTCCATGATTCTTCCCACAATTTCAACTTATATGAATATTAGTTTTATTTACTCCATGGGTTATATCATTTGAGTTTACATGAAGTTATATTTTTTTATTATTCTCTCTAAAACCATGAGAGTAATGGTAGCCTCCAGTTTTCATTTCTAACTCGAGAGAACATTGAAAAATCCCTTCATAACTACCCAATTCCCTTATAAATAATGATTTTTAGAGACTTTGTTTTAAGAAAATATAAAAATGATCAATTTTTCTGTTAGGTTCAATGATAAAACTAAAAACATACATCAAAATTATTATGATGATTTCTTCATAAGTACCAATGGATTCATCATCCTTTTGTTTCAACTCCATGAATTCCCTCTCTATTTTAGTATAAATAGTTTTAGGAAATTATTTATTGAATAACACCATCATATAATTCTCTCATTGCATGGATTTTATTTCTTCCTCATTGATCAATCTCACCTTCTAAACGATAAACAAATAAAACAAGCTTTTCATGCTATGGGTACTGGATAATGTAAAATATGTTTTATATTGTTTTGATCTATTGCTCGACAATATGTGGGTTTGAAAACCCACTAAAGTAGGTAATAAATTTCCATATGAAAGTTTAAATGTATATTGGTTCCCTCCTTGTAATGATATAAATTTCATCATGATTCATTTTTTTATTCATAGAATAAGAGAGTTGGGTGAGCATATCCATAAGTTTTGGAATTATGTCTCCCATCCTATTTAGTTTATCATTAGGGAAATCATTTCATTTCCCAATTCATTAATTATTAATTTTATTTCTCATAATTCTTATCATTGACTAAAACCAAAAAGGTTAGTGTATGTATCAAAAAACAATAATCAGAGTAATAAATCATATGATAAATAAAACCAATACTAATATTTCATAAATTATGACACCTTCATTTAAACTTATGACATTAATCTTTGTCCTAAATCACTCTGGGTTCATCATAGGTCATTTTAGTTTATAACCTCTTATTATTAAAAATATAACCCCAAAAAAATAACTAAACCTGAGTATACAGTATATATATATTGCATCATTATAAAAGAATATTCATTATATAACATAATAAATCACACCTTAGAATATGAAGGTTTAGGGTATTTAGATATTATATACATATAAATTCTTTTAAAACATATTAAATATATCACAAAAATAGTCTCCTCAAATGATACCCTTTAAAAATATCATACATAATAATTTATATCATAACTTGGGGAATGGAAACATAAGAAAGGGTGGGCTCATATGATCAGTGAAGGAAAACTTGAGAGAAAACATTCAAAGATCATAAGTGATAATAAGATAAACATGTAGGTATGAGAAAATAATCAAGATACATGGTTTAAATATAATAGAATGATACCTAATAAAAATTATATTATAAAATATGAGTCACAACATAAGGATTTTATCATAACATAAGACATGGGTCGTGGGAGAGTGGAAACATGAGTCAATAATTATTAGCCATGAGAACATAGCATAGATTTGTTTCCTAACATAATAATAAGGAAAAAATATAATCATTGAAAATAATCACCTATATCACAGATAACTGTTAATACCATCATCAGAAAGTGGAAAGAGGCCTATAGAGGATTGGTCTCACTTCTTATTCCCATAAACATAGTAGATAGGTTCCCATTATGGATTGGGTTCACTCTTATGTCCCATACATATCATCTGATGAGGTATAAAACTTTAACCAATGAATTAGAGGGTTATAATTGACCCAAAGGTCACATAATTATGAACCATACATATGTGTTCCACATGACCATGAAAACATTCATAATTCCATCATAGCTTTATTAACTCATGAAAACAATGGGTGTCATGAAAACATTAACATAAAATAATCATTATCCATATAAAGAAATAATGTGTATGTTATCATTATATAATATCCCCATTGAATCGCACGAAACATTAAAGTATTTTAACATTGATAAAAATCATTTTATAATAGAATTAAAAAAATGGAGAAAAAAAATATACATTTGTTTTAATAATAAAAAATTAAATAAAAAATACACAAAAAAATGGTAATTTAAAACCTATAAAAATTACATAAAAAGATTCATTGTGAAAAAATATTATAAAATAAGGAAAAAAATTCATGTGAAAAGCATTAAAAATAAATATTATTTCCACACTTTTGTAAAGAGATTAAAAGTTGGTAGAAAATTACCGCACTAAAAATGTTAAAGGAATTTTAATTTTTTAAAGAAAGGAAATTAATTTAAAAAATAGGTTAATGAATCATAAAATTATATATAAATACATCTATAAAACAAAATAAGTAATATATATGTGGAGGAAAAACATTCCCGTCCAAAAAGAATATGTAATTTTGGTTTCTCTTACAAGCATTACTATATGTAAATTATGAACTAGAAAAAGTAGTAAAATAGTAAGAGAACATTAAAAACCTATGAATAACCAAAATATAATAACATAGAGGTGGTTTTATAGATAAATATCATATAATTTTCCTTAAATGTAAATTTAGTCATAACAATCTTGAATTCAAGGTGATATTGGAAAGAAAACACTTACCTTTACTAATGACTTACATGAAAGTGATTTAACCACCTTGTATAATAAAAATAACCTTCATAATCACATATTTTAAAAAAATTATTCATATTTATTACTATTTATACTATTAAATTATAATCATTAATTACACACATATCATTCAGTTAATGTTTATTTTCATCATAGGATGTTAATAATATTTATTATATCATATATGTTTCGTAATGAAGAGGTTAGTCCCTGTTATTTTATACCAATTTCATCATTCCCAAATTATTCAAGGTAGTGTAATAATTTTTTCCAATTATTTATATAGTCTTGTTTTCATTTAATGGAAATTATGAGTATGTTTTGTGAGAATGGAATCAACGACGAGCATGTTTCAGGTAATTTATCGATCGCACCATACTACTTTATAATGTCCATTCATTTATTCCATCATTAAATAACCATATTCAAGAAATATATTTCTCCTTGATATCAAAAATTACCATTATTAATGTCTTGGTACTTATTCATGGTGAAAATGGTGATTTTTTTATAGAATTTTTCATGTAGGTGGTTGAACCGACCCAAACCAGAACATGTTATACTAGTAAATGAGTAAGATTTTAGAGTTATTTAATTGTAATATCATTTTATTAAAATAATAATTATGTTAATATATAATAATTATAGTGTAGAATGATATTTGTAAATATTGGATATGAATATTTAATTGAAAAAGTTAGATAAGAACTTAGATACTTATTTGATGAATTTACTCCTTCTCGACACAGGTTCATTTGGAATGAAGGATTTTGGATTCCTTCTTAGAACCAGAAGATATAAAATGTTTTATAAATAATTCTTAGAGGTGAAATGGGAATATATTACAGATATAACTTAATGTTTTGAGTTTTTTTGCAGGTGTATATGATGGGCCCTTTAATAATTGAGTTTTGAGTGGCATTCATGAAAATGTTCATTATTTAATGTATAAGTAATCCATTTTAAATTAAAAGTGTATAAAACGTGGTAATTAATATATATGGAATGTTATTATATTAATTAATATTTCATATAAACATTTATATATATGTATTATGATATTTTATGCCTTTACCAATTATTTTGACCCCTTTTTGCCACATTTTGTTATTACTATGGTAACTCAATTTTTACCTTGGTAACTTATTTTTATGATTAAAAATAACATTTAAATACCTACCTAATTTTTAATTTATGATTTAAATTTTTGACTCTATTTAATCTAATTCAACTCCTAAATATGGGAAATTTAACTTTTAAATGAAAATATAAAATATATAAAAACTGTTTTTATAAAAAAATTATTTTTTAAAATCCATGTCTTATTAATCCTATTTAATATCAATTACTAATTGACAAAGTGTTATTATATTTGTTATTTAATTAAAAAATATATGTAAAATTCATAATTAAAAATTTATCAATTAAATTTATTAAGATAAAAATACATAATACATAAAAAATGGTTCTTTGAAAAATATCACTTATTTAGCATGAAATAATATTAACCACATACTATAAAAATTAGTTATTCATCTTATAAAAATTTATTCTTAATGATTCATTGATATTAAAATAATTATTTTTGTATATAAAATCAATTTTTTAATAATAATAATATGAAAATCATTAAAAAAAATTATAACAAAATATTTTAATTATATATTATTTTTTATTTCATTCGAAAATTATATAATTTTTAATTACTTGGCTTACCCATTGATATACCCAAAAACCATATATTTAATGACCATTTTCCAATGAATATATATCCAAATATCACATGTTCAATGACCATATATATATAACAGTCAAATTTCACTACTATATATAGCCTTACATACATTCTTAGAATTATTCACCCTATTAATTTACTTCTCACTAAACATGTGTATCATATATCAAATTATCTACCTTATTTCCACTATCAAAATCAGATTAATGATCTTTATAGAAAATCACATGGATAAAGAATTTATATTCATGGTGTTTTTATTTACTTGGGGTTTTATTCCTCTTTTAATGATGTTTCGTATTTCATTCCCACAATTTATTAATGTTTATCCCACATTATAATATTTTATCTCAATAAAAAGTATGATGGTTCATTTTAGTTTTGTGTTTCATATGAAATAATATTTTTGAGAAAGTTTTGGTTTAAAGTATAAATACATAGTAAAATCATGGGGAGTTACCATAACCTTTATTCCATATTTGTTTAAATTATTCTCGTTTCTAACACCATAATTAGGAGAATAATAATCATAAGTAGAGTTTTACCTTATTTATTACATTATGGATGAATTTGATATTACTTTAATTTCACAATATAAAATAAAACTAATAAAATAATTATAATAACTTACTGTCTCACTAGTCATAGAATAATAAAAATACATGTTATCAAATTTCTCTTTTTGGATTTACTTGTTTGATTCAACCACTTTCTTAACTTTCTAATATAATTTCTATTTTTTTATCTTTATGAACTCCTCTTATCATCATTTTGTAATTCTCTATAGGTTTTTTGATTTTTTTGGATGGTGATGAATTAAACCTCAAACCTACTTTTCCTATAACAGTTGGTCTTTGAATTAAAACATACTACTCAAGCATTGACTATGAATCGATAAATCAACGCTGAATTTTTTTTATTTTCTATAACTAAGTCATCAAAAATTTTAAACTTAACATCCATACCAACATAATTATTACATTTTATCTTTAACATAATTGTTACATTATCTATGACTCGATAAATCTACACTGAATTTTTTTTATTATCTGTGAATCAATAAATATACACTTAACATCCTTGAGAACCTCCTTAGGGAAATTGGTTTTTATATTTTTTTTTATTGCATTGGTACTATGAACAAGATATCGCATCCAAAAGACTGAATAGTTTAGTAGATTTTAAATACCATATATAAACATAATTGTTAAATTACATCTTGAACGTAAAAAAACATTGAAACTTCATTGGTAACACACATAGACTTCTAGATTATCCCTAAAATTCATTAATAGTATGAATCTTCACATCATGGGAAAAAATAAATCATAAGAAATTAGTGATCTTAGATGCTCAGTAAGGGTAAGCAATACAATAGAAACTATTATAAACATAAACAATAAGAAAATGTTTTTAACTAAAATCACATTCCATTAAAACATAATTTTTATCATAATATGTTAGGAATAAAATATGATTGGATAATTATATAATCATACGAGAATGAAAATTAACCATGGATATTATACAATTCAAATAATCACATGCATTTCCAATTAATAATATCATAATGATGGAATGAATAATTCTAGATATCTAAAGCATATCTTATAGGCCTCATCTAAGACATTTGAAAATAAATGGGTAAGGCCTCGACCAAATCTATATCTAAAAATAAATGGGCAAGGCCTCAACCAAGTCCATATCTATTTTGTATCATGAGACCTACTAATGCATCGAGGGGATATAGCGGACTCATCCCTTCACTTACTAAGTCCAATGAATTCCTCATATAAAAGGGGTGAAAAATAATCATCATATATATTCATATTGAAACTATTATATGAAATGTGAAAACTTTAACCATTAATCATGAATGGTATCAAAATGGAACATCCACAGTCAAACTGTTCATAAAAAATTCAAAAAAAATATGCTAGATGGTATCATAAGAGATAAAACTCAATGAAGTACATGATTAAAAAAAGGATTCTAACATAGAAGAAGATACTTTTAAATAATACCATTGAAAAATTCTTGAAGAAAATAATCTTTAATCATTCCAAAGCCTGCCATACCACTTTGAAAAATTCAAATCGTAATCCCTATGAAGGAATAACATTAAATGAAAATTATAATATGATGAGAATAATTAGAAACATGATATGATATATAAAAGGTAATTACACAAACCAAACCAAAGGAATAAGTGGTGAACAAGAAATATATCTCATAGAAGTAAAAGTGATATGAGAATAACCCTTTTTACATTGGAAAGAAAAGTTATTTTGGAAAATCATTTTTATTTGTAATAAAAACATATAATAAAAATGTGTATCCTAGAAAAGAAAATTTAAGGAAAATTAAATTATATTTGAGGCATAAATTATGTCCAACATAAGTGAAAACATGATTAAAGAGTTTTTAAGAAACTTTAGAACTAGGCCACTTTAATGCAGTTTAAGAGAAAATTTTAAAGGAATTAAAGAAGTTATAATTGTTTATATAAAAAATAAATTAACTAATATAGTTTTAATGATAAAAATTATTGATTTCATAAATATAATTTTTGTTTAAGACATATTATAGAGTATACTTTAAAATGGGTATTTAATTGGGAAGTTCCCATTAATCGGGATTGCTTATCAAGAAGAATTGAAAAGGGAACCTTATAAAAAATGTATTTCCCCATAAAGTAAAGCTTAAATGATCTTGATACATGATTTTGGAACACATAAATATAATATAGAATAATTATAAAATGAATTAATAATTACATTGGAGTAAAGAGAGAGAAAGCGTAACCCAAATGAAAAATGAAGGTTCTGGAAGAAACCCTTACGACGTTGCAAATAGTGGAACCATATACCCCATAAAATCAATGATCATAAAATAAGACATTAAATACCATGAATATAAATATATTAATGATATTATACATCAAAATATAGTATACATACACCCCACGCACGAAATAGTTGTGAATATGACATATCTCATAGAAATAAAAGTGATATGAGAAAACCATTACCTTATGTACGAAAGTGATCTACACTTGTACTTAATGTCATGTATAATGAAATTATAGTCATGAATAATTTAATTAAGAACCTATTAATCATTTATTTTATTTATTATAATTTTATTAAGTTCAATTATTCCATTTTTTATGAGTTAAAATATTTAATTTTGTCATTCGAGAGTGTTCATTTCCTTGGTTTTCATGGTTTCTTCACTTGTATAAATGAATAAAAGACCATTTAAAATGGGAATAGTTATATAGAACATAAATTTAAAGTTATTAATTAAATTATAGGATTTTTATTTCTTATATAATTCATTTGGTTATTTTGTGTGAGGATGAATCATTAGATAAGATGTTAGTGATAACCATTTATATTATTTTGGTGGTTTTTTTATTATCACAAACTCGTTTTTTTAATCAGTTAATATTATGTATATATACTGGTTTAAAAACATTATATAAGTTTTAATAAATATATTATAATCTGTTTTAACCATAACATGGTTTTAAGACCAGATTTGATGGTGTAATTGAAAAACAAAAACACGTTGTCCACGGAGGCGGTAAATCGGCACCTCACAAATGATGCTTTCATTTTTAGAATAAAAGGAGGGTGAGAAGATACTTGATCATGGATTTTACATTTGAATAATAAAATTATATTATATATAAGATACTATAATTATCTTGCATTTTTAGATAGAGGAGTTTGGGAGAGTATAAGAAAATAAAATAAAGTGAAAAGAAAATAATGAAAGAGAAAGATGATTTTACCTCTTGAATTATTCTCCTTGAGAACCTCATTAGGAAAATTGTTTTTTCTATTTTTTTGGGAACAAAAACTCATAAACTTTTATAGGTAGTGAGATTTTATGAAAAGTAACTTTACTTAAAAGTTTAGGTTAAGTTGCTTCTCACCAAGGCTCACTACCTATAGAATGGTTTATGGAATAGGCCATTCCCTCAAAAGGGTTACTTCATTCTCTTTATTCATGCACTAATCCAGAAGATATTGATTTATATACTTGTAGGTCTCTTCTTTGTTTATAGACATGAAGGTCACACTATGTTCAACTGTTTTAATATGCATTATAATTCAAAATGTCATGCTTTAATGTAAATTATGTACTACCCCCAATTCAGCAAAAAAATTTAATCAACTCCTTATTTTTAGAGTTGAATCTTTGATGTTCAAATAATATTCACACAATAGAAAAAATTACTCAACATATTGAATAATTCTAGTATAGTAATTATCTTTAATGTATTCTACCTTCCTTACCCAAGAAAACCAAATGTATCAATAATTTTCAAAAAATATGATCTTTAATATATCTTTAATTAGAAATAACACAATCTAATTAATGTATATTTTCAATTAAATTTAATATTGTTGATCTCTTTACCTATTCTTCCTTCTTGGAACACTCAGTTCCTTTCCTATTTATTTTTTTTCTTCTATGTTCTCAAATTTCATGAATTATTATCCTACATGTTATTCCAGCCATATCCCTCTATTTTTAGCCAAAATATTTGAATTTCAAATTAAAATATAAGAATTTAACTACCTTAAACATATTAACCTTTAAACTCATATTTGTATCATCATTAAAAAATAATCACCATTGATCTCCATTAAGACTATTGAAGTTTGTTCCATATCCTTCAATCAGTTGTACAATGATAACAAAATAATTCTTTTTGAATTCCATGAATTTTGTTATTATCAAACATATTTTATGATTGCTAATATATATCATTATCACAGTGTGGAAAATTTTATCATAGCAAGAAGGATCGGTTCCTTCATCAACTTCCAGTTATATCGTGGTGTGATATAGATCTTCATGATGCAACCTTGATTTATACTCCATAATATCCCCAAACATAACAATCATGGCCTTGATTCATTCTTCATGATATTAGCATCATATTAAAACTCCTCAAATTATGGTGTAATCTCTATATCACAGAACAATTAAATTATTATATTCTTGATCTCCAAACCAATTGTCACATGATTTGGTTACATGATGTAGATATCTTCAAAAATACTAAACCACTGAGATTTTCCAAAACCTCCTTTCCAGTGTGAACATCCTTTCCAAGGTTTGAGAATTATCAATGTATTTTATGATTGATAATGTATATCATAATTCTTAGTTCTCTGATAATATGAACCTTATATATCACCCTTTTCATAGATGTGGCCCTTACATATACAAGGAGTTCAACACTTTTCCTTTTTTTATCTAAACATTACCTTTACATATTATTTTAATGACCATTACATATCATAGAGAGAATTCACAATAAATTTTCTAAATATATGAATTATTTTTTTAGTTCCAAATGACTCTTACATATCAAAGTAAACAAATATTATATGTGGGACTTTAACATATTTTTTAAAATGGTTACCTTTATATATTTGTTTTATGACCTTTATATATTTCTCTAAGTATTTACCCTTTGCCGCATTTCTGAAAAGATGACCCTTATATATCATCTATGGACTTTATATGTTCTAGTAACTTTATTACTAATCCATTTTTAGTACCATATAAAATATTATGTATCATTAATTCCCTTATATAATATATAGAAAATTATTATGTATATAGGTGGAAGTTTAACACTTTTTAAAATTCTCATTTAACTCCACTCATGATGTGATCATTTTGTTCACGCCATGGTTTATCCTTGTAACTAAAAATCATAATTACTTTACTTAAGTCTTTTAAAAAAATATTTAACTCATTTTCCAAAAAAACATTCATAATTCAAATTTTATGATAACATACAGAACAAATTTTTGAACTTCTAATTCTAATAAACATTTAGAATTCAGTTTCATTACTTCTAAAAGAACATATCATTATTTCATATTTCTAGAAGAACACAACCTTTATATACTTATGAAAAAATAAAAACTTTCACATAACATCTAGAATAACTCATAAATTCTAGTTATTTAACCTTCAGTGATTTCTGATATCATAAGTGATTATTTTTCATCATATATAAGTGATTTTAAAAAAATACAACATATATACTTATATTTTAAATATTTTTTTACTCTTGTTTCCTATAATAAGTTTTCTCATGTATACTTAGAGCGATTGTTTGATATTTTTTTAATTATTATATGTTTTGGATTCTTTAACATGTGTTTAAGGACTATTAAGAGTTGATATTGTTGATGGATGGTCATGAGATGGATTTTCATAGTTATTATGAAGATTATTATTTCTTTTACATGTTTCTTTTCAAAAAAAATTCATTGCTATCCAAATGGGAGAAAGGTGTTGGTTATTCTTTATTGAATAGGGAGTAAATATGTAGGGGATAAAATTATTCGATCCCCATAAAATTGAAGAAGATGCCTTTATTCAATGGGGGAGAAGATACTCAAATCCATCATGGGGGAGAGTCCTAGGTATAAACCTAATCACTTGCTATCTATTTTTTCCCTTTGTATTATATTGCCAAAGGGGGGTAGAAAACACATAAATACATAGTAACTTTTTTAGAATCCTAAATAGGTCCTTGTTGATAAAGTGGGGTTTATTTTATTATTATACTAACATTGGATCAAGTGTATTCATGATGTTTTTCAAAGATATACAAATTTCTATAAGGAATATATTTTGTGGTTGTGTTAACAAAAACTACCAAGGAGGTGATTTATTTTCCTAGGAATTTCATGAAGTTGAATTAAATGCATGACTTGTATTATTATAACATGTTGGATTTTATTTAAATAGTTTATGACATCATTCACACATGCTTCATTTATAATACACTAAATAGAGTGATGTGCATTGTAAGGTCAATATTTTCATGTTATGTTAGATTTATTAAATAATATTGATATTAAAGGAGATCATCATATGTTAATTTTAATTTAGAAGTAATGATTATTCTACCTCAGAAGATAAGTTTTGTAGATTCTATTATCTACTATGGGATGACTATAGGATGATATTCCAAGTTTTATATTAAAATCAATGAAGTTTTTTTAGTCTATTGACTACCTTAGTTAACTCATTAATTAGTCTCAAGAAAGGGTATATGTATTTTTTTTTGGGAATTAAGTCATTGAATATCAAAAAAAATTGAATAAATCATGAATAACTCTTAGAGGAATGTACAATCACCTAGAATATGAAGGAAAATATAGATATTATGACTCCTTTTGATAATTAAGGAATTATCCATTAGTTGTATGATCACTTACTCACTAAGAGATATATCTCTCTTGAACACTATCTGAACTGATGGTGTGGTGACATGAACATCTATATATAGTTTGATATGGATTATACCTATTATAATGAGTTCATAAAACATTAATATATTTCATATGTATATATATATATTTTTAGTGTTTTCTTATGGGTACTCTTAATAATATGTCCTTATGATTGGGATAGATCTTTATATACCACATGCTTATCAATTAGATGATGAGTAAAGATGGTAAAAGTTTAGTCAAGATGTAAATAAAGGATCTTAAGGTGATCTTTTACATTATAGTGAAGATTGGAGGATATTTTGGATGTTGGTAATGAAGAAATATGCAAAGAAGTTTTTCTAAGAATGATGAAACCCCAACATGAATGGTAATAATCACACTGTATCATGAATGAGTTACTCTAATATAGGAAATAGTTTATAATATGTGATAAATATCAAATCATATACTTTTAGTTTCACCATGATGATTCTAATAAAGGAAATGAGTTACTCTTATGATGGTAGCTACAAAAATGTGTTACCCTTACTTTAGAGATTTCATGTCACAATCTATATTGTTTTTATCATGAAATTTCATCTGAGGAATTATTTGGTGTTGATTAAACTATGAGGAACAAACTAGAAGAAATTGTTTTATAAAGTTCTAAGATACAAGTAATATCATGCTATAATAAAACTATTCATGCTGCAACAACTTAGATTTGATAAATTGGTTATGAGAGTTTCAAGAATCGGTTCCATAATTCATCTAGCCACAGATCAGTACACCTAAAGCTAATATGAGAATATAAAAATACCATGTTTTTTAGGAGGACTAATGTTTCAACACTTTGTGTGGTGAGAATTTGAAGACACAATGGTTTTTAAATTTATTGATTCATCAGGGTATGGAATTTATGTCAATTCATAGAATGAGATGACCACATGAGGTGATAGAAATATTGTGTTGTTAGACACATGGTCATGCTACAAGGGTGAATTTGGTGGTTATGGCGAGATATTTAAAGATAGGTTTCATCCAAGATTTTTTTATTTGGATTTTGACTAAAGACTATGTCATGATGAAATAAATAATATTGTAAAAACATTCATCATGTTGCTATTAGGAGTGTCACACTACAAATACATGCGCCATGCCATTATTAGGAGTATCACGATATAAAACTAAATAGATCTAGAATAAACTAAAATCATATTCTTTATCTTTTGCGTATGAATCAAGGACTCAAAATAGAAAATGCTAACATTCAATCAAATGAACTTGACTTGGTATTTGGTGAATATATCAAATAGATAAATATAAGGATATTTGAGAATCTTGGATTGATTTAGATTTTTTATTTAAGATATAAATATATGGAATCTATTTATAAAAAATCATCCAAAATACTAGAAATAGATATGTAAAAATTAACATAGTAGTCAATTGGATGAAGTCATTATAGGGTTTTTCAACTAGGTCAGGATTGAGAGAAGAACACGGGTACATGCCTAGTGTACATTCTGGGCACTTAAAGAATATGAATATAGGATTACACATGTTATAGAGAATTATTGTTACTAATATATTTCCCTTGTAATTATCATTAGGTTTCTTATAAGAGTTCAAGGTTATCCCTTTTCTCTATACATTCCATCATTCATCATTGATAATAAGGTGGTGAAGTGGTCATCATGATGGTAACTGGTGATTCACCAAGGACATAACCACTTGATGAAAAGGGTGTTGGGAACCTTATAACCCTTGTTACATGTTCATTCTATCTCTCACATCTCATTGTAATCATACTTATTTTTATTAGTATTTTTTTTATTTTCCATGCACTAACTATAAGTGTGGGTAAATTATTTATGAAACGGATTAATGGGAAAAAGTTCATATTGGTCTTAGACCATTTATTATGCCCCCCTCTCAGTGGTCGATCATCTCCCTTGTTTGAACTATCAGACCCCAAGGGATATATAAAGATGTGGTCACCATGAGATAGTGGGTGTCCAAACTAGCCTAGTATATTTCCAATTATCTCTATTATATATCTCTTCTACTTCCTCTTTTAATATGAGAGATACTAGAAAACCATAGAGAGAAGGAGAACCCCACCCAAATATTCAGTGCTTAATTCTTCCCATGGATACACCATCTAAGAGTGATTCCATTAACTACATCTTATTTATATTCATCAAGAACACCATAAAATATGGGAACAATGACCATCGATGTAGTGAATTACTCAAAGTGTTCTTAATTTTATGTGTCTTCCAAGTTTCAATTTCATGTGTGGTCAGTCATGAGATTTGAGGTTTCTAATATTTCCCACTACGTTTAATAATTATCATTTGATCCTTATAAACCTATTAGTATATAGTTAAACTTATTTAAAATCCTTTATGATAATACTAAATCATTGAGACCATTTTATTTTCTTGTCCATGAATGGATAGGTGTATTTTTATAGAGATTTAGTTGAGTTTATTGATAAATGGAACTAAATGAGACTAATTGTAACATCCTTCCCTCAAAACATTGGATTGGGAAAGAATGAAATTCCACTAACCTTAAGTGCATCCCTTAATCACCAAATACTGTAAATAAATACCAAGGGTATATGGAATCATTGGGGGATTATTTTCCCTTTTTATACCACAACTCATGTAAAAACCACAACAAGACCTAACAAAAATATGATGGGTGAATAATAAAAATACCAATACTCATAAAATAACATGAAGTAATCAGATTTAAAGTGGATAAAATAAATACACAACTAAATTTAATAATACTTAAACTTCAAATATTTCAATGCATTATAGGTAGAAATACATCAGAATCCCTCACCTATTGTATTCATCCTCTAGGCTCCATGGACCACAATCCCAAAATCAAGATGCTCCACTATATAAATATAATACCTTGACCTTACCTATATCATGACGAGAAAATTCTATATACATAACAATGTTCATATACATGGGGTGAGTATACAACCCAATAAATAATCCCCTGTAGGCTTACCACACATTCTGTTATAGTATGAACATGTTAGCTTACAATAATATAGTAATATTTAAGTAGAAAATAGAAAATTTACGGCATAATCATCAATAACCAATGAAAATGACACACACCACAAAATTCACCCACCACCCAATGAAAATCCCCCATTAAATGATTCCTCTTAACAATTTAAATTTGTGAGTATAAATTTGTCTCCCCTATCCAAAGTCATCACTTAGTGGTGCAATCTATTGTTCCACCTTAAAAAATAGAAACCCAATTCTATACCAACAAGGACATTTTTAATTATTCATGAACATACACCACCTAATGTCTCAACCCATGCTCATGTAAGCTAAATTTTTCTAGTATTTTAAAACCAAAACATCATTAAAGTTTTTTATAAAATCTAGTGTCACCTTCTGCCATGGGTTTTCTTTGAAAATCACATTGAAAAAATAAAGTGTTTTGAGAATAATTAAATAATATTTTTTAACTAAAAATAAATAATTAATCAAACAAACCATAAGCCTTTTCATTATTAATATAAAAAAATGTTAGATAAGACACCTACCTCGAGTCTGATCACACACCAGAAGTCAATCAAAGTTTTACTATAGGAGAAGATTCACCATAAAAAGATATCCCAAAACCTCTCATCCGAGAACCCTATCTAAGAGAGAATAAAATAATTGGATGTATCTATGAAAAAATTATATAGGTAGTAATATATCAGACTTTGTCATCAATTTTATCTATTCTCCAGACTCCATGGGCTATAATCACTATATCAAGACACTCTTATAGAGAAATAAAATACCTTACCCTTACCTATATCATGAATAACAATATCCACATACACACAAAAGTTTATATATAGGGGTAATTAGATAACCTATTGGATAATATCCTAGAGGGTTCCCACACATGCTAATGCAGTAAAAATAGGTTAGATCACAATTAGAGATAAATATATAAGTATAAAATAGAAAAATAAGTGCATAATCATTAATAAGCAATGAAAATGATACAAAAAATGAAATAAAACCACCACCCAATGGAAATACCCATCAAATGTGTCCTATGAATGGTTCAAATTTGGGAATAGAAATCTATCCCCACATCCCTAGTCATTACTTAGAGGTATAATCCTATGTCCCCACCTGAACGGAATAGTAAACCAAGTCTATACCATCAAGGACCATTAAAAGGTTTCATGAAGACACATCACCTTATGTATTAACCTGTACTCATGAAATCCAAAAAATTTCTAGTATTTGAAAACCAAAACATCATCAACATTTTTATAAAATCCATTGTGGTCTTCAACCATGGTTTTTCTTTGAAAATCACATTTCATCAATAGATTTTTCCTAGAAGAATTCAATAAGTATTTTTAACTAGATACAAAATCATTGATCTATGAAAACATAAACCTTCACATTCATAATATAATAATAATGTTATAAAAGCCACATAACTTAAGTCAGATCACACACTGAAATCCGATCAAAGTGTTACCACAAGAGAAGAGTCACCCCAAAATCATCTCTGATAATCTCTCATTTGAGTACCATATCCAAGAGAGAATCAAATAATGTTTTTAGGGAAATAAATGGGGTAAAAACTGAATTCAATATCCCAAAAAATATCTCCCATGATTCCAATTTTTGAATGAGTAACTTCCCCCTAAAAATCAATGGATAAATTATACATTTTAAAAACCATGATGATTGACACCACTATTGGGGGTCCTAGGAAATCACTCCATCTATTACATAGGAAGGAATTGGAGAGCACAACGTACACCGGACACACATTAGTTTGATCACCCTAGTCTATGCAAAAGGTAGCTCCATAATATTACCAGATAGAGGTTTCTCTAATAACTGCATCCTCTAATATTTTTCACTAGAGAATGGATGAGATATCACCTAATAACCACACAAAAATCCATGAATTTAAATTCACATAAATAGAAAAACAAATAAACAAACAAGATTTATGTGGTTAGGAAAAATATCTTTCATTCACAAGAGAAAACTACAAAAATTTTGATTATCAGGGATAAAATAAAATAAATTTCTCATTGATCACTTTATTTTAATTTAAAAATTATCAATAAATTCAATTAGAAACCCACATCAGCTTTTTGTGACAACAACAAATAGAGATGGGCCACCATCTCTCTTTATAGAGATCTTTATCTGGTGAATAGGTTACACTGACCTCCAAGATTCATGTTCAACCTCTCATTGACCTGGGAAACCTATTATACAATGTTGTATCATCCAATAAAACTACTAATATCCATTCACTATACACATGGTTCGTGCATAGAATCACCACCCTAGGTGAACACTATATATGATAACTCTATCTGATGTATCTTCCTAATCATCTCTCCATAATTACACTAAAGACTCTCCATAGGATTCCCATGTCATATCATCTTTGTATGATGATATCTTCTAGTGGAATCTATACAATGGGAATCAATGTAGTGAAACCATTACTCCCTGACCACTTTTAAAATGTATTGTAGGAAAACATTCATATGGTGATCTCTTTATGATGACCTCTATCTAGAAAAATTTGTCCAATGAACTGGATATCTTTCCATAAAACCCAATAATCTCACACTTGCAACTTTCTTCTAGATCTCAACCTTATCCAAACAATCCACCTCATCTCGACCTCTATCTGATGCGTGTAGTTTCTTCAACTCTATTACATCAATTGAGTCCAACTAAGGAAAAATGTTGACTTAGACTATCTTATAATATCACCTTTGTAAACATATTCATAGTATTCTATTTCCCAACAAAATTTTACGTATCCAATACTTTATCTTCCATTATAATTTATATAAAGTGATATTTCAGTCCAATGTGTTTCATTATTGCATGAAACATTTGATTGAGATAAAAATGAATGGTACTTTAACTATCATAGGACAATATTCCTTTGATTGATCTCTTTCTAAGTTATTCAGTAAGTGCATCAACCATATAAACTTTTTCCATTATTTAGTATTAGAAACATACTCTGCTTCCATTATATAAAAAGTAACAACTTGCTACAATCAAGACATTTAGCTAATAATTTATCTTTAAAAAGTAAATAAAAATCATGTAGTAATTTTCTATGATTTAGTGTCACCGAAAAACGTCATCTAAAATACCTTATAACTTATCATTTAAAGGTGTTTTTGTGGGTTCTCTCAAATGATGTGTGTTTTGGGTATATTAGGTGCAGTAGAGTGGTTGGATAAGGTCATCTCTCAAAAGAGAAAGTAATTAAAACAACATATTAAAAGAATATTGAAAATAAAATAAAATAAACATAATAATTAAAATAATGTGGGTTTAAGGTTTATAAAACTAGAATATGTGTGCTATAAGAATATTGTATTTTTATTTTTTTAACTTTCTTAAATTTTATTGATAAAACACAATGAGAATGATTTTTTTGAAAATATTTTTAGAAGGTGTAATCAATATAACTCTACCTATTAAATTAATTATTAATCATTATCATTCAAATTAAAATACACATAATTATGATCCTATAATTTTTTAATCCCCAAACCCTACAAGAATTTACCTCGACCACAAAGCTGAAATAAATTAATCCCTAGACTAGCTTCAAAACATGCAATTGTAGCACCCTAATTTTATTATTGTTACAAGGATAACTTATGGTCATTGATGAATTAGGGCTCATATCCATATTTTAATTTAGGATAAATTGATTTTAGGGATTATATTTGAACTCTACAAATTGATCACATGTTGTTTTTACTAATTAAAATCATGCTCTCACAATTCACACATCACTCAACTTCGTGTGTTCTATATTAATTGATCAATTTATTTCTTAGTTTCTTTTCATTTAAAAACTCATTTAATAGATAATATTATTTTAATTAAATTATCTCATTTATTTGAAACAAATAAGTGAATAATGTGAGAATTAAATAAATTACAAAGAAACGTTACGCTTACATGGGTGGTGTAGTCATCGTAGAAATGTTTTTCATGTGAAAAGGTTTATAAAGGGTATAACCCAATAATATAAAGAAAATTAAAGAATAACTAAATAGAAAATAATATAATAAAGAGAATATAAATAAGGATTTTTTTGTAAAAATCAATGTTACAACAAAAGAGTGGAAAAGCATATCATTTTGGTGTAGATCCTAGATTTAGAGATTCCCTCCTACAATGGTGTATTGAAATAGTAAGGCAAAACTTCTATTATGATGACAATACCATAATTCATGAAAAAACCCCCCAAATGATAAAAAACATATTTATAGAGTGTATGGGAGGTTAGGGTTTCAAGACTTTTCAAGTGTAAATGGGAAATTTAGACAAATATTTTAATCCAACTTGAACTGACTTATTGAACTCAAAAACAAATGAACCATCTATCATTCCAGCAAGATTTTTTTTTTTTGAATTTCTTCCTCTATATACTATCCTAATTTCATACCAATCCAAGTTTTGATGTATATTATATGTTACAAATGGTAAAGTGGTTCCCAATATGGTGAGTCTAGTACATATTTGGCATCATGTCCCATTTACTCCAATAAAATGAAAAATATAGCTTGGATGATCTAAATAAAAGTTTTAAAAAATTAAGTTAGGATTTTTTTTATAATATTTAAATTTTAAATAAGTTATATATAAAAAGTTATGACTAAAATACAACGGTGCAATTTAAAGGTCCAAAACTAGAATTTTCATGAAATTTGAAAATAAATGATCTAATCCTAAATATTTTATAAATAAAAATATTTAACATAATGTGAAGAAATTATTTCATTTATTATAAATAAAATATTTGATAAAAAATTATTTTATCAACTCTTTCACACTAACCCTTTGGCACTCTTGGGAAAAGTCACATGTTATGTATTCTAAAAAATTGTCTTAAGATATGCATGATAATATTTCCCAATCCATAGTGGTAGTATAGGAAAATTAAAAATATAACCAAGATGTAAATATCAATAAATTTGAAAGTCACATAAAATTTATCAAAACAAAATCCAATGAGATTAATGAAACTAATAAATATAAAAAAGTTATGAGTTTAATATTCCATTAATTCACCATGTGTGTGTCTTTAGCCTTTATTCAGTATATTCTGGTCAAGTAAAACATTTCTTCTTACCTAATTTAATTCCACTAAACCTGTTCTACATTCCTTTGTAATCAAATTTCAAGACCCACTCACTTAATCATTCTCAAAAGTCAAACATTAATCTCCTGGCCTAGATATCCTCATATGATGTACATTTCATAACTTCTATATTTATTAAGATATGTATTTTTTTTATTTTTTTATGTCATACAACATTAGGATATTAGTTAACACGTATAATTTAATTTTGTATAGTAATAAAATTAATCTAAAGATAAATGAAAGTGTGGATAAACCATTGATATAAGATGATTTGTTTTACCTAACTTAGTTATACCTTTAATTGAGTAGGAATATTTTCACAAGTCTTCGTTTCATGAAATGTTGTGTGTAGAAATCAAAGACACAATTTACCATGAAAAAATATCATAAATAATAGTGTCAAAATTTAAAAGTTTTTATAATGACACAACTAATCATGTCATTTCTAAATTTCATAAATTAAAATAAAAATTTAATAGTGAAATATTTCTCATGCTCATCATGATACCAATGAATTTTGAAAACATGCATTTTTCATATGTTCTACATATAAATGAGTATGTTACATGGTTTTATTTTTGAAAACTAACATAAAAAACACAAATGAAAAACCTAATGAAGATAACCAAAAATAGTAGCCCCTTCCCAACACTTAAAATATTACACTATCCTCAATGTGAAAATATGAGATGATAAATTCACATGAATTATATAATTTTAAATAGTAAAAATAATATAAAAGTTAAAGGGTTCGGGATAGCCAGATATTCTCAAGTGATGATGGGGTCATGTGGTGTGATGAAATCAACAACATGGGTGGGAAGTCCCTTAATGAGTTTCTTCATAAAAATTTCATTGAAAATAAATATCATTCCTATTTTTTATTTTTTGATCTCCACTACACCATAAGGATGAACATTCGATATAACATAAGGACCTAACCATCCGAAATGAAACTTAGCATGCATCAGTTTCAATCAGGAACTATAGATAAGTACTTTCTTTAATATATGAAACTCACTTTTTGGATCATTCAATCATGAGACACTTTTTATATTTCCTTTTAGAGCCTTGAGTTCTCGTATTATGCTAATCTAATCTCCTCAAGCTCCTGAATTTCAGTATCTTTTGATCTCCAGCTCAAGATAAATCCATGTTACATTTCTTCATAGACCAATCTGCTTGATGCTTGACCTCCATGGAAAGATGACATGCTTTCAAAAATATTATCTAGAAGGGGGACTCACCAATGGGAGTTTTGAATACAGTCCTATAATCCCAAAGTGCATCATCAAAACACTTGCTCCAATCCTTTCTATTCAGTTACATTGTTTTCTACGATATATAAATTAACTTAATATTTGAAACTTAGCCCTAACTATTTGTTTGGGGGTGTTATGGTGTTTATGTTTTCTATGTAACCCAATACTTTTGAAGTAGGGAAGTCAAATTTTAGTTCAAAAAGTGTGTCCCCTGGTCACTGATGATAGCCTTTGGTACTACAAACCTTTAGAAAATTTGATCCTTGAAAAAATCCAATACAAAATAAAAAATCATCAGTCCTGGTAGCCTTAGCCTCCACCCATTTACTAACATAATTAAAAGTGATAATAAGGTACAAGAAACCAAATGATATTGGAAACAGACCCATAAAATCAATTCCTCATACATCAAAAATCTCACAAAATAATATGGGATTTTGGGGCATCTCATGTCTCCTTGAAATATTTCTACTGTGTTAGAAATGGGATAATAACTTACAAAAGACATGGGAATCATGAAACAAGGTAAGAAAATATAATCCATATTCTAAGACAATTCTATATTTCCTTTGGGATCCAAAGTTTCCACCACAAGTAAGTTTATGAAGAAAATGTAAAACAAACTCAAACTTATGATAGAGAACACATATTCTAATGACTTAGTCACTACAAATATGTCAAAGGTATGGATCATCCCTCACATAAAACCAAGATCCACTCTTCATTTTTTCAACTCATTTTTTCTTTAGGTTTTTAGTAATTTCAAATCCAACCAATTAATTCACTAAATCGATATACCAAGGATGTGTACTTGAGATGATATAGAGGTGATCATTGGAGAAAGGGTCCAAAATAGGTCCCTAGTTTGGGGTATCATGGTTTAATATGTGATTGATCATGTTCATGTGGTCATCTACCATGTTCTTGGATCCATTAT
This sequence comes from Viscum album, assembly GCA_963277665.1. Lineage (NCBI taxonomy): Eukaryota > Viridiplantae > Streptophyta > Magnoliopsida > Santalales > Viscaceae > Viscum > Viscum album. The sequence goes on along the minus strand of OY728145.1, from coordinate 292,997,213 downwards.
TATCCCTTATCTCAATGTCAAACTGCTACAGAAGGAGAAACCAATAAATAAGTTGTGGCTTTGCATTTAGCTTATTTAGGAAGTACCTCAAAGCTACATGATCATAGAAAAAAGCCAATTTAGATCCCAATAAATAAGGTAGTAATTTGTCCAAATAAAATATAACAGCAAGAAAATCCTTTTCCATTGTGGTGTAATTTTATTTGGATGAATCCACATAAGAAATCACATGTGATCATCCTTCCACCCTCTAAGATAAGGCTACTCCAACTACAAATTTTGAAGCATCACCCATAAGATAAAATGAGAGGTCCCACTTTGGGGATTGTATGACTATGGGTATTGTGAGACTCTTATTTAGGTCATAAAATGATACCCATAATGAATCATCAAAAAAGAAGCCAATATCTTTTTGAGTCAACCAAGATATGGGTAGAGTGATCTTACTGAAATCAATGATGAAGCGTCGATAAAAACTAGTATGTCTAAGGAATAATTGAACATCACACACAAATATAGGATATGGTAATCATGAAATGATGTCTAGCTTAGATCTATCAACCTCATTTCCATGTTGAGACACTAAATGACCTAGGATAATTCCCTTATCTACCATGAAATGACATTTCTTAGAGTTCAAAACCAGATGTTTCTCAATACAATAGTGTAATACATTACCCAAACTCAAGAGACATTCATAAAATGAGTAACCATAAATAGTAAAATCTTTTATAAATACCTCTATGAAAGTCTCAAGTAAATCAACAAAGATACTTATCATGAATCGATGGAAGGTACCTGGGATGTTATAAAATCCAGATAACATCCTTCGATGAGTAAATGTACCAAATAGGCAGGTGAATGTCATTATCTCCTAGTCCTATATTATAATGGGAACCTAAAAATATCCCGAGAAACTATCCAAAAAGAAATAGTGTGTCTTACCTGTAATTCTCTCAAGAATTTGGTCAATAAATAGAAGTGGTAGATGGTCTTTATGAGTGGATTCATATAGTTTCCCATGATCTACACATACTTGACAACTATTTTTTACTCTCATGGGAACTAACTCATAATTTTTATTATTTATAAAAGTGAACCTATTTTTATTGGGTATAACCTAGATAGGGCTGAAACATTGTGAGTCAAAAATGGAGTAAATGATACCTACCTCAATAAAATTTTACACCTCTTTTTTCAGAACTACTAACATTGGGGTTTAGTCTCCTTTGAGGTTTCTAAACTAGTTTGGCCCCATACTCCAAAAATAATCCTATGAATACAAATGGAAGGTATAATATATGGTATTTATTTTAAGGTCCACCCAATTTCCTTAATGTTCTCCCTTAAAATATTTAAAATTTATGTTTTGACTCACACACACAGTGTCATTGAGATTACATGGGTTTTGATTATATTAGAATTTATAAATTCCAAAACTACACTAGTGAAAAAGGAATAGAATAAATAAGTGTAGGGTTAAACCCATAGGGATAATATGGAAATATGGAAACTTAGATGTTAGAACCTTGTGGTAGGATTCCTCACAAAATCTTATAGGGTTGGATTTATATAACTTATGTAGCTTATGTTTAAATTGGGAAATAGAAAAGTGAACGGGGTCCATTTCAAGGTTTAGGAAAAATATTAATCCTAAATCAAGCAAGGGATAGAACTATGGATTAGTCTATAAAAAAATTAAAAAGTCTCCAATTGTTCATGGTCAAACCAATTGGATTTACCAAATCTATAGTTATTATTTGGTCTAGAGATATTAAAAAACTAGGTGTAGTACGCTTAGCTTCAAAGGCAGAAAGTATCACAAGCTACTGGTCCTGGATTACACAACTCCAACTAGCTTAGGGTCTTTAGATTATAATTCCCATGAATATGGTTATGTAAAATAATGCAATAAAAACATTAACCTTATTACTATCCATATGGTTACCAAATTTTGATGTATAGATTCGTTATGTTCAAAAACACACTTACTCTTGACCCCTAACCCTAAGTTTATTAGTCGTGCATGATGGTATTAATTGAAAGAAAATAAATAGGTAGTCTGATTGACATAATAGAGTAATAAATTCCATAGTTGATACAAATTATAATTCAACCAAATACTCACCTAAATGAATGAACACGAAAGAAAGTGGTAAAAATCGATGATGAATGGAAATTGGTATTGAAATTTGAATGTTAGAATAGGAAACCTGAAAAAACAAGTAATACATGGTTCAAGAATGTAACATATAATTAAACGATCAATAAAAATAGGAAAGTAAAGGGTTGTAATTAGGTTTAAATAAGAATATAATAGAAAAGTAGAAGAAAGATAAAGGTTTTGTTTGTCTATCCGAGTTATTTTTCTGTTCGTCGGGGTGCTCTAATATATATAGGCCTGAGTGGCTCACGAAATGTAAGTGATTCATGCCTTGAGAATTATTTAAGTGACTTTTATTCTAAGACTTACAATATGTGTAAGTGGGATTCATGTTGTGTACTTTAGATCCACAAAGGTCTTTGAAGATATTAGATCTCCCAAATTTCACAGGTTGTATATTTAGTTTAATTTAGGTTTCAATTCTTTCATGTCATGTAATATCTTCACATTGTGTATTAGGTTCACATATTTTAATTTCTTTTCACATATTTTAAATTGGATGGTATTTGTTCGGCTCAAGGAATACACAACGTGAATCTATTTTATAATGATTAATGTTTTATTTTTTTTGTTTTTCCAGCATTTCCTCCTTTGATTCTTGAGTCCCTATTTTCCAAAAAACAACCCAAAATCTAGTGCCTTATAGAATAAAGAATTATTCTATCTTAAATAATTATATTAAATATGCATATAAGAATTTGTCGTATCAAATTCCCCCACACTATAATAACTACATGTCCTCGATCAAAAAGAATCTCAACATAGATTTCATATCCAACAATTTTTAAAAAAGAAACATGAATTACCACCAGGAAAATAAAACTAAGTGTTAGTGGAAAAAGAAAGTCCTCCATAATCACTCTTGTAAAGAAAATTTATCATGTTCCATGATCAAATCTTTCAAAAAAATCATTTTTTACTTTAATAAAAAAAATTCAACTACTCCTTAGAAGCTATACCAATGTTACAATTTTACTCACCATGAGTTTTCTATCATCACTCAAGATAAAAAATAATTGGAGTTCTGCTCCTAACCAGAATATGTATTCCTAAACATAGGATTGAATTGGTTCTAACATCTCCACTCTATAAATAAAAATAAAAAATTAATCATGAGGTCTTAAGCAATAAGGTTCAAATGAATCTAATGTTGAGGGTGGGTAGGTATATAGTAAAAATCAAGCTTGAAAAGGAGGGTAATATCTATAGTATAATTCCGGACAATCATGAAACAGTACAGTAAATAGACTCCTCCTAGATAAAAATGTATTTGTGCTAACAATAGCTCAAAGAAAGTCTATGAATATGTAAAAAATCATGAATAATGTACCTTATTCATTTCTCCTTTTCATTTTATTTATTTTTTGAAAATTATACTCATGATAGGTCTTGTCTCCATCACCTAACCACATATTTGTTTTTGTAAGAATCATCAGTCTGGAAATGGTGATTTTTTCCCTCCTAATACACAATCCATTTTTTAAAAAAACAAACAGGGTATGCAAAGAAAACGTAAAAGGTAATCATGAACCATAAAATATAAATATTATAAAAATACCACCATACATATCCTCAGTATCAACATCATGTGTATGGAAGATATGAAAAAAACCCACACTTTTTCAAAAGAAAATTATGCATAGAACTAAGAGTATGGTAGATAGGGACAATAGGCTTGAAACAGTTATTTCCTAACAAGGTTATTCATGGGTGATATAGGCTAAATATGGATAGATATATAGGTGGGTATCAGAATAAATATATCAATAAATATTTCCCCAATCATATTAAAAGTATATTTTTTCATTCATAGCCATGATAAGACCTTAATGAATATTCAGATAGGTTAACATGCCCCAGGTATGTATCAATAAATATGATCAGACAAGAATATAAAATCCTAGGTCCAGAGTCCTCTCAATAATGGGAGTATATAAAATAAATGGAAATCAATCAGGGCATATTATACAGTAATAAGTTAATCAAAAGAAATTTCAAAAATCTATAATTAGAATTAAATTATACAACTCAACAATCATGATAAAATTCTATGAAGGAATAAAAATAGATTTCAACATTATCTGACCAAAATATTTATTTTATTTAAATGGTTTTAATGAGATTTCAAGTTAAAGAAAGCATTAAATGGAAATTTCCTCCTAGACTAGTGAAAATAAGAAATAATCTAGTCATACAGACAATAAATCTCAATAATGACTTCCCCACACTTAAAATGAAATAGTGTCCACACTTTTTAAAATTTTATGGGGGAGAAAGAAACTAAATCATAGACTTATTGGGAATGGAAATATGAATTTAAAAATAGGTAATTGAGAGATCCTTGTAATGAAGTTCATTCCATGGGGGGAATTGGTGGATGTTGATGGGAAACTGGGAACCTGTAAAAATTGTTAGAAAAAAAATAGCTTCACTAGATAAACACTTAGTACACATGAGATAAACAATATATAAGTAGAAAATTTAAAGGTTCACATAGTAACTAAAAGTATAAATAAACTCAAATAAATTCATGAATCAACTACAATAAAGTTTTGAATGAACTATAAACATAAATTTATAGAAAAAATTAAAAAAAGGTCCTCATAAAATCATAAAATATATAGAATACAAAAAATATGGTTTTCCTCCTATATAGAATTAATAATGACATCTTCATCTAGATGGATGGAAAAAATATTAGTCAGTTTCATCCATTAGCTCAAATGTCCTCTATCTCTTATAAGAACTGGGGGTAGTATTTTCAAGCTCTATTGGCCGCTTTTTGGGGTTAAACACCTCACGAATAGGTCGAAAAAAACACTCATGTGGTAGTTGTAGCATCCATACTGGTAGTAGATGGGACTAATATATTGTACAGAGCTGTAGCTCCAGATGTTATCTTTGTATGTCATCTAAATGCAGATATATATTATGTGGAAGTCTAGATGGTTGCCTGATAGAATCATCAATAACCATGGGTGATTCAATAGATCGAGACATGGCTAAATGAATGCATGAGTAAATATGAGTAAAAGAAATCAATCATTGTAGTTAAAACTATATCCTATCCATAGATATGATAAATTATATTTCTTGTTACATAGAATAAAATGATAATACAAAAATAAACCCAAGAGAAAGTATAGTGGGGGAGGGGTATATAGGCATAACTAAGATGAGTGGGCATAAAATCTATGAGTAGCGTCAATAACCCCCACCCAAAAGTGGGTGCCTGAATCTACCTCACACTATCTATGGAACCAAAGGAAGATAAATTTGTTTCATCGACCACCATAGTGTATGTCATAGTGTTGGAATCTTTCTCAATCATGAACATAGGTTTCAAAACTTTTAAATCCTCCCATAATCTTCACATCATGTACGTAATACATGATGTGTAAAATGTGGATTTTTTACTTTTATTTTTTTTCCAATCTCAAAATTTTCAAATCATGTAAAGGTTACACTATGTGTAAATGTAATTTTATGAATATTTTTGTCCAATGACCTCTTGACATGATTCCAGCATGACCCAACCTTCCTAAACTCTAATCTCACCTATTTGACATATCATGGGTTTCCTCCCATTCATCATTGTGTTTATTGTATAAATTTAGACCTAATTCAATTCATATGAATTTAAAAGTAAATACACACCCCTCATATAATTTTATTGTTTATTTTTTAATCTTTAACCATTTAACTTAAAGGGTGGTTCTCCACCATTTGGAATTTTTATTGTCCCATATGGTAAAACATTGAAGACATCAAAAGAACCTGGCCATCGAGATTTTAGATTTCCAAGGGAAAAAATAGATAATTAAATAGCATAACCTTGTCCCTTGGTGTGAATATTCATTACACAATGCATTGGTTAGGTTATTTCTTTTTCTTTTCTTTATAGATTTAGTATTTTTCATAAACTTTCTTTCTAATCTCCTATATCTTTTCCATTTGTTGCATTTTATGTTCCCTAGATTTTTGAGAATCTAGGTTTAGTTTCTTAATTTACTAATAAGAGTGATGCTCTAATTCCATCAGTAGGTGACATGGATTTCTGTATAAAAGTTAGAATGAAGTAGTGTCTATGGGTGTTTCTTAAGCTATATGATACTCCCAAAGTGTGTCATACAATTTAAGACTCCAATCATTTCTACTTGTATTTACTATATTTTCTAGAATTTTTTTAATCTCCCTGTTAAACAATTCAACTTTCCCACATGTCTATGGGTTGTAGGGAGTTTATTTTTTATATTAAATTCCATATTTTTCAAATAATCATTTCATATAATTATTGGAAAATTTTGTTCCCTAATCACTAATGAATAGTCGGGTAAATCCAAATATAGAAAAGATATTTTTCCTTGAAATTTTTGACCACTTTTTATGTCATGAGTGGTGGATTCAGCTTCTACCCACATCGAGATGTAGTCCACACTAACCAGGATATTATATTTCCCATTATAATTTGGGAATGGACCCATAAAATCAATTCTCGATACGCCGAAGATTTCAACTTCTGGAATGGGAAACTAGGGAATTTCTTTTCTTTTTTCAATGATTCCTTTTCATTGGTACTGATCCCATATTTGAATGAACATCCTTGTATCTTGATGGAGTGTGGTCCATTATAGTCCACTCTTTATAATTTTATATATGGTGCATTCAAGTCCATATTCCCTCAAGCTAGAGACTTGTGAAACATTTCAATTATGCTTTGAATTTCAACTTCTTAGATGTAGCATTGTATTAATCCATCTATATATTTCATAAAAATAGTGAATTATCCTAATATTAGTGTGAAGCATTGAATAAAAACTTATTAATTTGTTGATATTAGAATTTAGGGTAGAGAGATCTTGGGGAAATATAATATTAAATGTCAAAAAACACGGTTGTTCTTGCATAATGATATTAACAAGAATTTCATCAAGAAATTCCTCCTCAATGCTCATATTGTCATCATCATTAATGTTAAGCAGTGTAAATCTTGATAATTGATCAGTGATGACATTTTCATACCCTTTTTCACTTAATGACTGTGTAAAATTATTGCAATAGAATGTTCCACTATATTATTTGTGGTTTGGCATCCTTTTTACTTAGTATGTATTTTATTGTTGCATGATCTGCATAGACCACTACTTTAGAGAGCACAAGGTATGATCGAAACTTGTCAAAATCATAGAAAATTTCCAAAAGCTCTTTTTGTGGTCATATAATTGACCTAAGATTCATTCATTGTATGACAAATGTAATATATGGTCCAAAAGATATAACCAACTTGTTGTCCTAGAATAGTTCCCACAGTGAATTCATCATTGTAGCATATTAATTCGAAATCCTTATCCCAATCCAGTGATATTATGGAAGTATTAGCCACCAGGATATTATTTAGAGTGTTGAATTCCCACCGAAACTCTTTAGTGAATTCTAAAAGAATTTCATTTGATAAAAGGTGCATCAATGGGTGTGATATTCTTGAAAAGTATTAAACAAGTGGTGATAAAATTATATATGGCCCAGAAAACTCCGGATACCTTTCATTGTCATGGGTCCGGGTAATTATTTAGTTACCTTTACCTTTATAGGATCAACTTCTATCTAATTCTTTGATATTTTATGTCCAAGTACTATTCCTCCTTAGACCATAAAATTACACTTTTCCTAGTTTAGTACTAGGAAGTTCTCTCCAAAATGATACAGAACAAGGTCTAGGTTACTTAGAAGGACTTTAAAGGATTTTTCATATATAGAGAAATAAACCATGGATATCTCTAGGGATTATTCCACCATATCATGGAAAATGTGTTTTATTCACCATTGAAATTTCACCAGTTCGTTGTACATTCCAAATGACATATGTCTATTGTCGAATGTTCCAAAAAGACATGTGAGTGTGGTTTTTGGAGCAATATTCTAGGTCGACTGTAATTTGATTGTATCCAAAATATCCATCCAAAAAATAATATAATTCATGCCTGGATAATCTCTCTAGAATATGATCTAAGTAGGGTAGTGTAAAATTTTTCTTTTAGGTTTCCATATTGAGGTTTCTATAATAAACACATACTCTCCACTCAGTAATAGTTCGAGTTGAAATTATCTTATCTTCATCATTTTTAACAACATCCAAGTCACCTTTAATTAGGATGACTTATAGTAGTCTCACCCATTTGTTGTCAAAGAGGGAAACTATTATACATGTATTGAGAAGATTCAATACTTCCTTTTTTACTATCTCTTTCATCAATGGAGTGATTCTCATCTGGGTTTATGTTTTGGTTTACCACCTTCCAATAGAAAAATATTGTGGGTGTATATCATGGGGATAACCCCTTTGATATCATCTATACCCCCATGAAATTTAGTTTTTATTTATTTTAGGACTTCAATTAGTTTATCTTATTTCCCTTGATTCAGATCTGAACTGATGATAACTATAAGTGCAGTTGCATCCTCTAAGAATGTGTACTTAAATTTTCTTAGTAGAGGTTTTAATTCTAATGTCAGTGTCTTGAGGACTAACGGTATGAATGGTGGAGTGGTATCCCTCATCAGAGGTTCAATGTAATACACATACTCATAGTAATTTCACACATATTCTTTAGGATATAGGGTTTCTCTATTATCCTCAATGGTCATGTAATCATCTTCCTCGTCAATGATAAAGATGTCCTGACAGTCAAATTAATTGAAGCCTTATCTAGAGGCTTTCACTAAGTAAAAAATGACTTATTCTTCACCGACTCAAAAAAATAATCCATCCTTCATTCACATAAATCAAGGTCTTCCTAGTGGTAGGAAATGGTCTCCCTATAATTATAGGGATATCTCCTTCCTCTACCATATCCAAGATAAGGAAATCAGTAGGAAAGATGAAATTCATGTCCTTCACTAAAATGTCCTCAAGAAGTCCTTGAGGGTATTTGACTAGTCACTAATCTAGTTGAAGTGAAACACTCGTTCATTTCAAATCTTCAAGACCTAACTTCCAGAAGACACTTATATACAGTATATTGATACTTTTGTCGAGGTCGCATAAGGCTTTACCAAATCTGTATGTCCCTATAGTGTAGTGAATTGGGAAGCTTCCAGGGTCTCACATCTTTAGTGGGAGCTTATACTAAACAAATTTATAAAAATCTTCATTCAATTAGATGACTCATAGGTTTTCCATTTTTATTTTATTAGAAATAAAATCTTTTAGAAACTTGGCCTAAGAAGGCTTCTAAGCGATGGTCTCTACAAAGGGGGTGTTGGTGTGTGATTTCTTAAAAATCTCTCAAAACATTTTGTATATCCCATTAAAGTTTACTTATCTAATTAACTTTGGAAAGTTTTGAGGGGGTTTTATAGTGGTGATTCCACATATACCTCTTCCTTTTCAAGCTACTCTTTCATAGGATCTTTTGTAGTTGGTTGGGATTCTATATTTTTCTCCTAACCATCTTTGTGTGTGTTATCATTGCTAAATTTTTTTATGATTGAAGCACGTGTTTTAGGTCATTTTATATGTTTTTCCTCACCTATTCATATTTGTTGAAATTTTATCTATTTTACACTTCTAAGTACCACATTCTTAGCTTCCCCTCTTAGATGTGTCTTGGTATTACTAGGAAATGTACCCAGTAATCAATCCAACAGATTCTTGGATATCTATCCCACTTGGTGCTCAATATTGTTCAAGTAAGTCCTCTAATCTTGTATATCAGATTCATGAGTGGTCATCCTCTAATCCTCTTTCAGATCGAATATAGTAAGAATATTTTCCACTTTTTATTATGGAGGTGGGGCTTGTTTTTGGTGCCATGGAGAAACATTCTGAAATTTTTTTATTGAGAAAGTGAAAATTTCTTATCTCTAGGGGAAAAAGGTTGTTGCTAAAAATTTTGTTGAGTTTGAATAGATAGATTTTGATGTGGGTAACTAGGTGGTCCTTGATTTTTTGGTGGTTCTTAACTACTCCTCTATTGATAGTAACCTTGATTGGGTTGTTGCGGTTGTTGAGATGACCTCTATTGATAATACTTCGGCTGATATTGTTGGGGTTTTTGAAACTATTAATTTTTTTTATTGAAATTTATGTAATTAAAATCCTAAATTTGAGTCACTTTAATAAGTTCTATCCAGTCTTGATATGGGTGTGGTCCTCCTCACATTTCACAAGCTTGGATTTCCATAATAGGGGAAGGATGGGGTGGTGGTGGAGTAGGTGCCTTAAAAGAATCTTGCTTCTTTGTAAGGGATTCAACCTAGATCACAAGGAATATGTTCTATTTTAATTTATGAATTCATCATTCAGACGTTCTTTAATTACCCTTCTACAGACTGAAATTGTGGGAAATATCATCTAATTGAGCTTTGCCGACTTCTTGTATCTTGAGCATGAGTTCTCCACTAGAGGTGGTGTCTAATACAATGTGTGAAACTAGTTGAATTCCTTGGTAAAACGTTTTTAGGTATATCCCTTCATCAAGTCCTTGATTTGGGAACTTATGGGTAACCTCATTAAAGTGATCACAGGCTTCCCGAACTACTTATCCATCTCCCTGGGTGAAGTTTTAAATCTCATTTCTAATATTCCATGTTTGTATTGGTAATAATTATTTATCTACTAATTTCATCGATAAATCTTCTTAAGTCATTATGAACTTGGTATCTTGTATTTTGAGACAATCCTTGGCTCTGTTACACAAGGACAAATGGGAATACTCAAATTCTAATAGCATCAAAGGATACACCATGATTTCTAAAGGTTTCTCATACTTCTAATAAATTAGATATTTGTTCATGGGTATCTTCACTCTGGAGTACACTAAACTATCATGGGTTCTAGATCATATGGATGAGACTAGGTTTAATATAAAATGTATGTTATTTTATAGAAGGGAATACAATGTGGGGTATAGCACCACTAATGGATAATATTTTTTAGTCTATAATGGTGTGCTCCAGCTGTATGGGTCTCTCTCCTTTCTTTTCAGGTGGCACAAATTGGGTATTTTTTTGATTTAGTGGTGCAATATTACAATGCTCTTAAATGATGAAACGAAAACATACAGAGATAGATCTCTCAATTTCAAGATTGAAGGATTCCAGTTCTTATGCATCCAAGATCCTAAAATGAGTCAAAGGACACTGGCATATGTACCAGTCAAATGAGAGTGGATGCGAGTGGTAGTCTGTGTGCAAGAAATATAAAAACAATTGTGGAAAACAAAAGGGGTCAGGAAATCCCAGGTTTAATGAAAGGATTATTTTACCTAAGAAACTAATGATACCCAAAAATAGTGCCAAAAATTGAATAGCCTACATAGAGTTGTTGATTTCACACAGGCATTGATCATATTATAATTTATAAATGCCAAGCTAGACAAGATAAAAAGACTAAGCATAATATTAGTGCGTGGTAGAACCCATAAGGACAATGTGGAAGGCTGGGAACCTAGTGGTTATAATCATAAGGTAGGATTTCTCGTGAACTCTCATAGGGTGTTTTGGTCGGAGTGAGTAACTCAAGAGGGGGTAAATTGAGTTCCCAATAAAAATTTCTATTAAATCATGTTTAAATAAATTCCCCCAATTTAAAATAAAAATTCCCAATTAATCAAAAGAGTAGTTTAATATAATTTTAATCTTTTAAAATATTCCTCAAATATTTATTAGTGATCAGTTAAAATAATAAGGCTATTATTATAACATTTGAAATCAATTTAATCAATAAAATACTCATATAAATACTAATTAAGATATATTATCAAAGTAGTGGTTTTTTATAGTTTAAAACAAATTCAGTTTAAATATTAGAAAAGAAACAAAACAAAACACGCCGCAGAATGAAAACATGAATTTCAGTCTCAAGATAAGACCTTATCCCATACACTTTTAAATCACTTACTCTCAATCAGATTATATAAAAATAATCTTTATACACAACCAAGATCAGTTATATACAAGAGCTAACTAGCTGTCTAGGCCTTGCAGGTACCTCTTCCAAAAAAAACTGTGGGAAGTAAACAAACACCAGCCACATATGGACCTCTTCCACAATATGTGGGTAAGTAGAAATGAAAATAGAGAGTAATGTAATATCAATTATTCCCTAATTGTAGTGAAGAAGACAATTTGTGTTGATAAATATGTCAAAAAACACACTGCTCTAATATAAAAGGAAACTAAATATAAAGATCATGTAGAAAGAGTATAGAAATGGTGTTTATTCTCAGTATGAAGTGATTTAGATACATGAGACTCCTTGATGTATCTTTTGAAGGAGCTCAATCCAATTATCTGAAAAACATACTAAAATAGTGTCATAATCTCTCTTTGTTCTAACTGTAGGAAAGGATTTGTATATTCAGTAAGCTCTACTCTTTTATAGTATAAATGAAGGTAATATAGAGTGTGTAAAGATCTCTTGGAATGATCCTTCTAATATTCAGTAGGAATGGGTTTCCTTGGTCAGAACAACACACACATTCTTACACTTTTTAACACATAAGGGAAGGTTCTTGAAATATATGGCACTATATGAAGGAGATTCATTCATAGAATAATTATCATAAAACTATGTATTCTTTTACTAAGAAGTACCGTAACCTTTAATATTTTCCTAGAATATTCAATAATAATAATTAAAATAATCCTCATAATTCAATTCAATAATATATCTATTAAAATTAATTTAATTCAAATATACTAGATTAGTGACAATGAGTCAGGCTAGTAGCGACTCATGTATAGTGGTGAGTCAGGCTCAACGGTGAGTCCGTCTGGTGGTAGTTTGTTTGGTGGTAGGTCATATAGAGGTGACTCGGCTTAGTGGTGATTTATCTCAATGGTGACTCTTGTCATGGTAAGTCATCTGATGGTAGGTCATTCACATTGGTGACTAATTCTCAAATGGTGATTCATTCTGGTGGTAGGTAAATTTTTGGCAGTGAGACATTCTCAATGGTGACTCATTCTAGTGGTGACTCGTCCTTGATAGTGAGTCCTTTTAGGCGTTAATAAATTCTCAATGGTGACTTGTTCTGGATGTGACTCATTCCTGATGGTTATTATTTTCTAGCGATGACACATTCCTAACAGCAACTCATCTTCAATGGTGAGTCTTTTCAAAACATATTCAAATTTTCATCAAACTAACTTATTTTATAAACATGATATCATTAAACATAAAACCATTAAAAACATAATTAACATGATTTTTTATCATTGAAACGAGGGTTCCAACAAACCCCAAATTTTTGATAATCACAAATCATGGAATTTTATGAACCATTTTTGAAATAATCTTTAGCTCTAATATATCTTCTTAAATCTTTAAAAATATAATGTATGGGTTTGATCATACAATGTAAAATAGAAGAAAAATAAATTAATATTCTATCAAGGATATGTAACTAAAATGGTATCAAATATATTAAATCAAAAAGAAATCAAAGATATGTCAAAGGTATAGTATGAGAGTATAACATACTCATAAAATTAAATACCCATAATTAATAGAGATGGTATCAAAGGAATAAATGTAAATACTTATGGTATTAAGGAATAATATAAATGAAAAGGAAATTGCATAACCATTTTAGCACTTTTGGGATTATCAAAAGGCAATAATAATAAAAAGTAAATTTGAAGAGAGAAAAGATGAATAAAAATAAATATTTTCAGTAATATCCAAAATGAATTTCATTACAGTTAAAAAGATATAAAAAAAGTCATACAGAAGTCCCTATCAAAAATATAGACTAATATAAATTCTTCTCAGCTTGGGTGCTAGGAACAATGGGTGCCATTATATTTTTAGAGGTAGAGGTTATAGTAGAAGAGGTAGATGTTGAGGTAACTATGGTGGAGGCTATAGGGACTACAAGGAGAGAGGGAGGCTCTGGGATGATTATTGGTTGGAGATGCCTAACTGCTTCCACCAAAGAAAAACTAAGAGGTTGAAACTGAGTTGGTAGGGGTTAATTTTGGATTTCGAGCAATAGATGATCTAAAATACTCCAGAGCATTAGTTAGAGGAGTAAGATGACAATTCACTGGAATATATTCATGAGCTACCACTATTGTCCAAAACACATGAAGGAACAACTTCATCAGATTGATGAAGTACACAATAATCTAGCCTCCTTGATCCATAGCACTAATGAATTTTGACATTTCCTCCATAAAATTATAAATCGAAGGATTCATATCCTTTAACTGACTAACCTATTATTTAAAGGCTCTTTTAATAGGGTAAACTGAATGTTATCTTCTAGATACTTAAAATAAGGGTTTAACTCATGTTTGGTATAGAACCTGGAAAGATAATACTTGATTTCCGTTTTAATTTTTTCTTTTTCAACTCTTACTTCATTAATGAATTCTCTTATCATCTTTTACAACTGATCACTATAATGCCTAATATTCCTTAAACTCTCCTTAGGGGTATTAGAAACATCTCTTGAAACATCTCAAATTACCTCTCTAAAAATGATCAGATCAACTCTATATCAATAGAGGGAGGTGGAGCACTCAAATAAAAATGAAGATACACTCTCCACCTTCTCTAACAAAGAAATCATAGAACCAGAAAAAGAATATCTAATCTCATCCACTATAGACCTCAAGGTCTCCATCTCATTTTCTAACCTCCTATTATCTATCTCCACTTCATGAATATGATGCATCATATTAACCTAAAAGTGTTGAATCACAATCTCAAAAAAATATCTAGAATCTATTTCAATAAGAATTTTGGCTGAAGGAGTTCGATTCCTCATAATTCTATAAAAATAAAAAAAGAATACTTTCCCTGAAAGACTCCAGATCAGCTTAGGTAATAACATCTACATAAACATGATCAATAGTAGGTAAAATTGAAGATACTCTCTCAGCAGTAACATTTACTAGATCTAGTCTAGAAAGAACATCTAAAAAAATATCTAAAGCACCACTAAAGAATCTATATGATCCACCATTTATCTATTAGGATCCATTTCTACTCAAACTCGGATAGCAGTTCGACCATGTTTTTGTGGACTGGTATTATCAGAATCTAAATCAAAATACTCCAAGCCAAGTCTCAAAAAACCATGGATATTTCTCACATTCCTTAAAATCTAAAACATCTAATCTAGAAGAATATAAAACTATTGGATCAAAAACGGTTGGCTAAATAACTATAGGATCAATAACCATAAGCTCAACAATTGTAGTCTCAACAATTGTAGGCTCTACATGGTGACTAACAAGGCTTGGGGATTCCTCCCCCTCAACTAATTCCCTCAAAATGTCTCTAGCTACCTCATCAAAATCTCGAACCAAGCTTGGTCTCTCCTTGGATCTAAATGAAATAGACAATCCTAGAGAAGAAATATGTTCATGAGGAATATCATGATCATCATGGATATCATGGTCAGAACCATATCCATCTTCACTGCCATTTCCATCACCATCTCCTTTATATTTTCCTTATCCTTCACTTCCATTATCTTATTCTTCTTCATTCTCTTGAGAATAACTTTAGTAAGTAAAATATCACCGCATTGCACCTCATTTTATTCTTCCTCATCAACCAAACCCAACAGTGTGGATAAAATGAACTTAGGGTAAATCAAAGAGTTTGACCTAGAATATTTCTTGAACATCTATAGCATATAAAAAATAAAATAACTACACAAGTTGATTTTATCACCCCTTTTCATAATTTGTAGAAAATATACATCCTAGTACTGCTTTTTACTAAAATCTCTTTTTATTGGGTACAATATGTGCTGAATGAACTTAAACAATAGTTGGCACTCACCATCAAGCTCATTTGCAGATGGTCTTTTTAAGGTTCTGTCTCTAGTAAACTAAGCAAGAGAATTATCAGATTTAAAAGAATCATATTCACTCATAATTAATCCCTGATAATCATTTGAAACACCTTTATGAGTAACTTTAAGGCATTTGGCCCATCAACTTGAAGAAAACACAACCTTCTACCCATTTATTCTTCTTTGATCCCAGTCCTTATCTTCCCCGAAAATAAACTCAACATTCTGATATATTCAATGCAATAACCTAGGATAGTATGGTATCACATTTTTCAAGAACCATTCTACCTATTCCTATTCTTCTATTACTTTTTTCTCTAATTATATTTTTGATATAATCCAATCAACATTTACTTCCTTATTAGGTACTACTATTCGATTTGAAAGTTCTGAGTTTCGCAACTCCAAAACAGGTCTCCTCGAATATTTTTTTTTTCTTCTTTTAAGGATGCGACTCATCAGTGGAGGAAATAACATCTCACTTTAATCTGACCATTATAAACGGTTTGGAAGGTTTGGATGAGGTTGAGAGAAGGTGAAAGGTCAAGAAATAATGTCGCGGAGAAGCTCAAAGGGAAGGTGTGAGGTATAGAGTTTTGAAATTATAAAAAATGTCTAATTAATATAATTTAGGGATTCAAAAACCAAAAAATGGAATAATATATTTAAATTAAAATGAAATAAAGAATAAATATGAAGAGAAATTAAAATAAGCAAAAAAAATTAATTCCAAAGGAAGTTTATTAGAAACAGCGGGTTATACAACGGTGGGTTATCCAACGCTGGGTTATCCAATGGGGGTTAATTTCCAATGGTTGTTAATTTCCAATGGTGTTTAATTTCTAATAGTGTGTAATTTCCAATGGTGGGTACCCATAAATAAAATCTACCCAAAATTTGTCATACCTAATTAATGTTTGTTGTAGTTAAGTCTCTTAAAATTCAATGAATTAGTGAAAATATCAGCATGATGATGTCCAATTACAATTTATTTAAGAGTTATATCTCCCTTTTGAAAATGGTATCTCAAAAAGTCATGTCTTACATCAATGTGCTTTGTTCTAGAGTGAGACGCATGATTCTTAGATATGTTTATGGAACTTGTGTTATCAAAATTTATAGAGATATGTAAAAATTGATATCCATAGTCTAGTAATGTGTGTTTCATACACAAAATTTGAGAACAAAAACTATCTACATCTATGCACTCAACTTCAGCAGCAGATAGTGGAATCAAATTTTTTTTCTTACTACACCAAGATACTAGAGACTTTACAAAAAGGTGACATGTTCTAGAGGTACTTTTTATATCTAACTTTCAACAACAAAAATCGCCATATGAATAACTAACTAAATCAAATTATTTTTCTATAGGATAGAATAGTCCTAAATTGGTTTTATATTTTAGGTTTTTAAAAAACCTTTTAACAGAAAGTAAAAGTGAATATTTTTTGTTTTCTTCAAAACGAGCACACATACACAAACTAAACATAATTTCAAGCTGGATAGTAGTTATGTAGAGAAGACTTACAATCATACCTCTGTAATTGGTTTGATCCACTAGTTTTACATCTTTATCGAGATCCAACTTATAGGTGGTACTGATAGTAATGTCACTACTTTTATTGTTATCCAAACCAAAATTTTTAATATGATCTTTTGTGTACTTACTTTGATTTAAAATAATTCCTCATTTATTTTGAAAAATCTGAAAACCAAGAAAGAATTCCATTTCACCCATTAAACTCATTTGAAATTCATTTTGTATCATTTTTGAAAAATCAATACACAAAGAGTTTTTAGAATATCCAAAAATAATATCATCTACATAGATTTGAAAAACTAAAACATACTTTGGAAATTTTTTATAAAAAGGTAGGATAATCTATACCTTTTAAAAATCCTTTAGAAATAAGAAAAGAGTTGAGCCTGTCATACCAAGCTCTAGGATCTTTTTTATCCCATATAAATATTTTTTTCGGTTTAGAAACATGGTTTGGAAAATTGGGCTTTTGAAAACTGGGGGTTGTTCAACAGAAACATCCCCAACTATAAAACCATTCATGAATTCACTTTTGGCATCCATTTGATATAGTTTGAAATCCAAATGTGGTGGATAGTAAAGCAGTATTCCAATGGCTTCAATTATGTCTAGAAGTGAAATGGTTTCTTTATAGTCAATACCCTCTTCCTAACTATACCCTTGTATAACTAGTCTATCCCTATTTTTACAATGGTTCTAGATTCATCAACATTGTTTATAAATATCCACTTAGTTCCAATATTTGAGGTTTTTTTAGGTCTTAAAAAATGTTTCCAAAATTTGTTTCTTTCAAATTAATTATGTTTTTCCTTCATTTCCATTACCTAGAATTCATCATTAAGTGCAGCAATGTTTTCCTTGGGTTCAAGTTGTGATAATAATTTTTGGTATTCAACCTAGTTTCATAGTAAATATCTAGTCGGTGTACCTCAATCTGGGTCTCCGACTAAAATATCTATAGGATGGTATTTAAGATTCCTAACATCTCTATAAAAAGAATGGCCGGTCACCTCATAGTCTTTTATAGGTTCTGGTTTAGGTTCTAGAAGTTCCTCAGAATTGGATGATTTTTTGTATGTTTGACAGCAGTTTTGGTAGGTTTGGTATTAATTTACAGAGATGAAAAAACATCCTAAAGGTTTAATTAAGGGGTTTTAGGCTCATGTGGAGTTGTCTCATAATACTTTACATGAACATAATCTTCCAAATTCTTGTTTATTTTATTAAATACTCTATAGGATTTACTAGAAGTTTAACGACCAAGGAAAAATCCTTCATCACTCCTAAAGGAAAACTTGTCAATATTATCCTTAGTGTTGAGAATAAATACTTGAAAACCAAAAAACTCTAAAGTAATTAACCTTATTATTCCTATTATTCTAAAGTTAATAGGGATTTTTATTTAAAATAGGTCTGATTAAAACTCTGTTAATTATAAACCTTGTTGTATTCGCATACTCTTCCCAAAAGTAGACAGATAAATCATATTCATTAAGCATTTTCCTAGAAATAATTTAAGAGCCCTATTTATTATTTCCATAACTTCATTTTGTTGGGGGTCCTAGGAGCAAAGAACTTATGGATATAAACATTTTGTGAGAAAAAGGATTCAAAGTCCTAATTTTCAAACTCACTACCATGGTATCTTATTAGGGTATTAGTCCTAAGTCCACTAATATTTTCTATAGATCTAGAATAATTTTTAAAGAAAGAGTATGATTCACTTTTGATAGATTAAAAGAATACCCAAGTATATCTAGAAAATTAATCTGTAAGGATATATACATAATGTTTCCCATTTAAACAAAAAACTCTAGATGATCCAAACAAATCCATGTGAACCAATTATAGGGGTTGAAAATTTGAAACTTTTTTCTTTGATTTGAAATATATTTTGTGTTGTTTCCCCTTTTTACATGGGTTACAGACTTTATCATTTGGGAATTCCAAGTTTAGGTAGATCTTAAACTGACCCTTTCCTAGTAATATTTCTAAGAGATTAAATATTGTAGTGGCCTAATATGTTATTCCCAAGACAAGATTCCTTATGAAAGGAACTTAATTAAGAAAAAAATTTAGAAAGTAAAGAATCTAAATTAACAACGTAATCATTTTAATTTCTCAAAGTAGTAAATACTGAATCATTTCTAGAATAAAAAACATTACAAGAATTATTTTCAAATTTCACATGAAAACCATCATCACATATCATTAAGATGATAAAAAGGTTATATTTTCAACCATCAACAAATAAAACTTTAGAAAATAAAATTGAGTTAGAGTTACTGATTTGGCCATGGATGATGATTTTTTCTTTAGCATTGTCACCAAAGGTGAAATGTCCACCATTAACCTTTATCAATTTATTGAGTATTAATTAATCTACTATCATAATTTTGGAATATTCATTATTCAGGTACCATATATTTTTATAGGATCTCTTCAATCAGGTCCCCTACAAAATAATTTTATACCAAAAATTATTTTGGTACCCAAATCTTCTTGGGCAAAAAATGTTAGTAATTAGATCTTTAGGAACCCACATTTGTTTAATGGGATTTAAATAAGAATATTTAAGACATTTGGAAATAAAAACATTATTTGGTTCAGTTGAATAATAATTGCTAGTAGAATTTCCATCATTGGATTTAGGAATAGAAGTGCTCTTAATGATTCTTCTATGTCCATGTTGGTAACCTAATCCAAAAATATATCTACGAGTAATTTTTTTCCCAGTATTTGAATGAGAGTTTATCTTCCATTAGTAAATCTCTATAAGTATTTATTTAACTTCTCATTATAAAATTTCAGTTCAGTGTTTTCTTTTAGTAATTTAGAATTCTTTTATTTTTCTACAATAAGGTCGTATTTAATACTAGCAGATAAAGCATGTTGTTTCTTTAAAAAATTTTATTTATCTTTAATATCATTGAAATTATCTTCAAGTATATTAAATTATTCAAAAATTTATTCTTGATACTTATTTTCATCATTGTGTTCATCTTTGTAATGATTTGAATTATGTATAGAAGATATAATGGGTACCTTGAATATGTTTGTCATGAATCACATATTTTATCTATTGGGATTTTATTCATGAGTAGAGTCTGATTCACTGGAGCTGTCCTCAGAGTCACTTTAGGTGGATTTCATCACTTTCTTATACTTTCTATCCATATCATCAAACCTCTTTTGGTATAATAACTTGACACAGTCTACCTTAACATATCCTTTTCCTTCACATTCATAACAGGTAATCTCATTTGAATTATCATCTATTTTCTGGTCTTTCTTCAAATTTGTTCTATTATCATACTTCTTTTTATATCTTAGTTTCTAATAAAATATATTATTATTATTATATAATTTATTAAACCTTATACTCTGATGGGATATCTCCTCATCTCTTTCGATTGGTGATTCCTCATCACTGGAACTTTCAACTTGCACTTTTTTTGAAGTAGTATTATCAAAGGATATAGATTTATTCTTAGGATTCTCTTCTTCTTCTTCTCGATTTACATTAATATCTTCCTCATATATCATAAAATTTCTAATTATCTCTTTAACAGGAACCTTACTAATATCACAAGATTCTCTTATTAAGATCGAGTTTCTACTCCATCTTTTTTTAAGACACCTTAGCAGTCACGTGATTTTATCTTTATTTGACACTAAATTTCCCAAGGAACTCATTATATTCACAATATCATTACACCTAAGATAAATATCAGTAATAAGCTCATTAAGTTTCATATTAAATGTATCATAATTAATTCTATAAGGATTTAATCTCATTTCTTTGACATTAGTTGTTCCTTCATAAGAAATAACTAAGGTATCCAAAATATCATATTCATATTTACAAGAAGATATTCTATTGAACTGATAATCACCCAATGCAAAACAAAAGTGAATTCATGCCTTTACAATTATTATTATATGATGTTTTGGTAGGATCATCCCATGTATTCCTAGTTGTCTTAGGTAACATATATTTATCTTCAATAGCATACCGTATTTCAAAACCCATTATTTCAATGTGAATTTCCATCTTTATTTTTCATTAATCGCAGTTATTTACATTTAAGAAAGGTGTTATGTTGGTATCCAAACCTTCTTGGCTACTATCCATTTAAATAACTAAATTTAGAACTAACAAAAATGTAGGATCATTAAAACATAACTAAAGGCACAATTGAAAAGATTTTGAAAACCACTAATTCCAAATTTTGGTCAGATTGAGTAACTCAATAGGGGGGTAATTGAATTCCCAATAAAAATTTATGTTAAAAAAGCTTAAATAAAATCCCCCAATTTAAAATAAAAATGCCCAGTTAATCAAAATAGTAGTTTAATATAATTTTGATCATTTAAAAGACTCCTCAGAGATTGATTGGTTCTTAGTTAAAAAATAAGGCTATTATTCTAACTTTTGAAATTAATTTACTCAATAAAATACTCATATACACACTAGTTAAGATTATTGGTTTTATTTATAGCATTAAAAAATAGTTTAAAATTTACAAAACAAAACACATAGTGTAATAAGAACAAGATGTTCAATCTCAAGCTGATACCTAATCCCCTGCACTTAAAAATAACTTACTTCTAATTAGATTATATAAGAATAATATTAATCCACAACCTGGATCAGGTCTACACAATAGATAACTAGCTATCTAGGCCATGTAGGGACCTCTTCCATAAAAATTGTGGGAGAAGTAAAAAAACATAGGTCACATGGGGACCTCTTCTGCAACATGTGGGTAAGAAAAAATGTAAATAGAGAGTAAGGGAATATCAATTATTCCCCAGTTGTAGTGTAGAAGATAGTTTATGTTGATAAATAAGTCAAACAACATGCTCCGTGAATATAAAATGAAACAAAATAGAAATATAAAGTAGTACGAGTATATGAATGGTGTTTCTACTTATTCTAAAGTACATAAGATGAATGAGACTCTTCTAATGTATCTTAGAAAGGATATTGATCCAATTATCTAAAAAATGAAGTAAAATAGAGTGTTGTAAGCTCTCTTTGTTATAAATGTAGCAAAGGATTTGTATGTTCAGTAAGCTCTACTATTTCATATTTATAATGAAGGTAAGATACAACATGTAAATATATCTTGGAATTATCCTTCTAGTATTCAGCAGGAATAAGTTTTCATGGTCATTTCAGCACGCATGTTCTCACACTTCTTATCACACGAGGGAAGGTTCTTGAAATATATGGTGTTTCATAAAGGAGAGCCATTTTAAGGATAATCATCATGATCCCATGTACCCTCTTACTAAGTGCTAATGCAACATTTAATGTTTTCCTACAATATTAAATAATAATAATTGAAATAATCCTACACATTAAATACAATAATGTATCCATTAGAATCATTTAATTCAAATATCCTAGATTATAGATGGTGAGTTAGGATGGCAGTGACTCATGTTTGGTGGTGATTCAGGCTCAATAGTTATTTTGGATGGTGGTAGGTCATTTGGTTGTAGGTCATCTAGTGATGACTCAGCTTAGTGGGGACTCATATCAATGGTGACTCATCTCAATGATGACTTGTCTTATATTAATTCATATGACAGTAGGTTATTCTCAGTGATGACTTATTCTCAGTAGTGAGTTATTCTAGTAGTGGGTAAAGTCTAATGGTGAGACATTCTCAATGGTGACTCATTCTGGTGGTGAGTGGTGAGTAATTTCTAGAGGTGAGACATTCTCAATGGTGACTCATTCTAGTGGTGACTCATTCCTGACTATGAGTCTTTTTTGGCGGTGATACATTCATGACGGTGACTCATCTTCAATGGTGATTCATTTCAACACTTAGCCAAATTTTCTTCAAACAACCTCATTTTATAAACATGCTATCATAAAACATAATTAACATAATTAACTTGATTTTTTATCATTTAAACAAAGGTTCCAATAGGGTTGGTTTTCTAGAACTTATGTATCTTAGGTTTAAATCTGGAAATAGAAAAGGGATCGAGGTCAATTCCAGGTTTTAGGGGAAAGAGTAATCCAAAATATAACTTGGGATACACATATGGATTAGGCTGCAAAGAAGTGTAATAGTCACTAATTTTTCATAGTCAAACCAATTATACCTACCTAAGCTGAAACTATTCTTTAGTCAAGATATAGTAAACAACCTATATGCAGTATGCTTAGCTGTAAAGGCAGAAAGTGTCACAAGCTATTGGTCCTAGATTTCTCAACTCCAAATAGGTTGGGGCCTTTCAATTAAAATTCCCATGAATGGGGTTGGAAAACTAATGCAATAAACAATTGTTTTTAGCCTAATTATTATTCATAGGGTTACCAAGTTTTGATTGAGAGATTTATTACGTTTAAAAATACCCTTACTATCAACCCATAACCCTAAGTGGATTATCTGCGCATTATGGTATTAATTGAAAGAAAGGAAATGGGAATCATTCTTAAGATAATAAATAAATAGTTTAGAATAACAAAATCCACAATTTATACAATTCAAAATCAATCAAATAATCAATTTAATGAATAAATAATAAATAACGAAGAAAATTTTGAATTTGAACAGAAATTGGTGTTGAAACTTGAACATTGGAACAGGAAACACAACGAAATAAGAAATAAACAGTCAATAAACTTAACACAACAACAAAGGATCGATTAAAATAGGAAATTAAATGGTTAAAACTAGGTTTATAGAAGAAAAAAAGAGAAACAAAGAATACAAATAAAGGGTTCATCTATCTGTTCTGAGTTCTTTTTCTGTCCATCGGGGTGCTCTGACATATATAGACCAGAGTGGCTCATGATGTGTAAGCGATTCAAACCATGATAATTCATTATGTGGATTTTTTTTTCAATACTTACATGATGTGTAAGTGAGAATCATGCCATGTAATTCAGATCCACAATGGTATCCAAATATCTTGGATCTCCTAGATTTCATGGATTGAATCTTCAGTGGAATTTAGGTTTTGAAGCTTTCATGTCTTGTAATATCTTCCCTTCATGTATTAGGTTCACATCTTGTAATTTGTTTCACATCTTATAAATTAGATATAAGGTGCTTTTTCTTGAGGAATATACATCATGAATTTTTTTGACGGTGTGTAATGTCTGATTTTACTGTATTTCCAAAATTTCCTCCTTTGAGTCTTGAGTTCCTATTTCCTACAAAAACAACCCAAAACCTAGTTCATTATTGAATAAATAATGATTATATCTTAAATAATTATATCCAATATGTATATATGAATTCATCTTATCAAATCTCCTATATATGAACAATTTTTTTCCTCAAGAAAAAATCATCTCAACAGAGATTCAAAATCAGATAATTTTTAAATAAGAAATGTGCATTATAACCAAGAAAATAACATTAAGTGTTAGTAGAAAAATATATTCCTCCATAATAACTCTTTCTAAGAAAATTATTCATGCATCATGATCAAATCATTAAACCAAATTCCTTTTTCCCTTTAATTACAATGTTCCAACAGTTCATTAGAAGTTATACCCATGTTATAATTTACCTCACCAGGAATTTTCTCTCATTACTCAAGGAAAAATATAATTTTAGTTATGATCATAACATAAATATATTTTCTTATCTATAGGATTTCATTGGTTTTAACATCTCCACTTTGTAAAAAAAAATACAAAATTGATTATGAGGACGTAAGCAATAAGGTTCAAATGACTCTGAGGCTGAGGGTTGGTGGGTAGATAGAAATAATAAAGCTTGAAAAGGAGGGTAAGATCTATAGTATAATGCACGATAACTGTAAATAGTGCATTAAAGAAACTACTCCTATAAAAAAGTGTCTCTATGCTCCCAATATCTAAAAAAGAGTCCATGAATATATCAAGAAAACATGAAGAATTTACCTTGTTCCTTTCCCTTTTCATATTATTTATTTTTTGAAAATTGTGCTCAGGATAGGTCTCACATCCACCACGTAACCATATATGTTATTTTTTTAGAATAGTTTTTCTAGAAATGGAGATTTTTTACCCTCCAAATACACAATTCATTTTTAAAATAAATGAATAGGGTATACATAGAAAATGTCGTAGGTAATCATGAACCATGCCATATAAATCTGATGAAAATACCACTATGTGTCTCTTTAGTATCAACATCTCATGTATAGAAGAGAAGAAAAATCCCCCACACTTGTTTAAAATAAAATCATGCATAGCACCGAGAGTAGGGTAGAAAGGGATAAGATGATTGAAATTTTTTCATGAAAACATGGTTATTCATTGCTACTATATGATAAATAAGGATAGATATATAGGTTTGTCTAAAGATAAATAGATTAGTAAATATTGCCTCGATCATTTCAATAGTGTATTTGTTCAGTCATAGCCATGATAAGACCTCAATAAAAGTTTAGATAGGTTTATATACCCCAGGTATCTCTCAAGAAATATACAAAAACAAGAATATAAAATTACAGGTCTAGGGTCCTCTCAGAAATTGGAGTATATAAAATAACTAATAATCACTC
Organism: Viscum album; assembly: GCA_963277665.1. NCBI lineage: Eukaryota > Viridiplantae > Streptophyta > Magnoliopsida > Santalales > Viscaceae > Viscum > Viscum album. The sequence goes on along the minus strand of OY728145.1, from coordinate 292,971,166 downwards.
AGGGCATAGTATCTTGTAATAATTCAATCAAAATAAATTCCATGAATCTATAATTGTAATTAAAATATTCAACTCAGCAATCATGCTAAAATTTTAAGCATGAATAAAAATAGATTTCAACATTCCCTGACAAAAAACAATTATTTTATTTAAATGGGTTCAATGATATTTCAATTTAAAGCATGAATTCAATGGAAAAATTATTCTATAGTAATGAAAACAAGAAATGATCTGGGTGTATAACCAATAAATCTCAATAATGGATCACACACACTTAAAATAAAATGGTTTCCACACTGTTTTGAAAACTTTTTTGGGAGAGAAAGTAATTAAATCATATACTTATTGGGAATTGAATTACAAATTTAAAAATAGGGAATCGAGAACTCCTTGTAATGAAGGTCATTCCATGGGAGAAATTTGTGGATGGTGATGGGAAACTGGTCACCAGTAAAAATTGTTAGAAAATAATACATGGACTAGATAAACCATTAGTACGTATGAGATAAACAATATTTAAATAAAAAATTGGTAGGTTCTTATAATAACCAATAGTATAAAGAAAATCAAATATATTCATGAATTTACTACAATGATGTTTTGAATGGAATGATAATAAAAAGTTCTAGAAAAATAAAAAAAAACATATATCCTAAGAAACTCAAAATAAACATGGAATACAAAGAATATGGGCTGCCTCCCATAAAGTGCTAATAATGATGTTGTCATCCATATGGATGGAAAAAAAGATCAGTCAATTTAATAAATCATCTTATATTTACTCTGTATCTTGTAGGATATTGTGGTGGTTTCTTCAAGCTCTACTAGTTTCTTGGTGGGGTTAACCACATTAGGAATGGGTCAACCAAAATTCTCATGTGGTAGTTATAACATCTGTGTAGGTCATGGAGGGAAATCCTATATAGTACGGATATGGATCTCTTAAAGATGGATTTTTATGTCAGATTGACACTAGTATATCTTACGTAGAAGGCTAGATGGTGTCCTGATAGACTCATCAATAACCATGGATGAAGCAGTATATCAAAAAATAGCTAAATCAATGCACAAGTAAATATGAGTAAAAGTAAGAAATAATTGTAGTCAAAATTATGTCTTATCAATATATAAGATAAATGATACATCATAGAGCATGTAATATAAAGATAATATAAAAATAAAACAAATAAAAAGTATGGAGGTGGAGGGGTACATGGGCATAACTATGATGAGCAGGGATAATCTCCATGACCAGCATCGGTAGTAACCTCCCAAATAGTGGATGCTGGAATCTAACCCACCGTATATATGGAATTTATGGAAGCTAAAGCAGGGTCAACAATCTTTATAGTGGGTTTCATGGTGCTAGAAGATAGCTGGGTAATGGGCCTAGGGGTCATGGATTTTAAATCCTCCTTTAATTTTCACATCATGTAAGTAATACATGATGCGTAAAACAAGGATTTATTTATTTATTTTTATTTTTTATTTTTTATTTTTCTAGTCCTAATGTGTTTACATCATGTAAAGGGTACATAATGTATAAATGGACTTTTGTTCATCATTTTGGTCAAAGACCTTTTTCATGCTTCTAGTGTAACAAAACCTTCTTAAACTCTAATCTAACCTAATTGACCTATCCTATGTTTCCTCCCAATCAGCTCTTAATTTAACATCGAGAGATAGAAAAGATTTTATTCGTATGAATTTTAAAGTAAGGACACACCCCTCATGGAATGGATCTTGATAAATTTTTAATCTTTGGTAATTTACCTTAAAGGGTGGTTCTCCACCATTTTGAATTTTGATTATCCAGTAGAGGAAAATATTGATGTCTTTGAAAGGACCTAACCATCAAGATTTCATCTTTCTTGGGAATAGTTTCAATTGGGAATTAAATACTAGAACCATGTCCCCTGGTGTGAATACCTATTTCACAATGTGTTGGTCATGCTATTTATTTTTCTTTTCATTATACATTCATACATTTTTATAGGAGTCCTTTCTAATATCTTCCAGTTTTTCCATTTGTAGTATTCTAAGTTCCCCAGATTTTTGAGCATCCAGGATTAGTTTCTTAATTTCCCAATAAGAGCAGTGATCTTTTTCTACTAGTAGGTACCATATACAAGTTTGAATAGAGTAGTATTGATGGGTTTTTTTATACTATACGATATTCCCAAAGTGAGTCATCTAATTTAAGATTCTATTCCTTTATACTCGTATTTACTATCTTTTATAGATTATTTTTAATCTCCCTATAAGAAAAGTCAATTTTCCCACTTTTCTACAGTTGGTAGGGAGTTTCATTGTTGTATTTAATTCCTAGTTTTTTGAGTAATCCTTCCATAGCATTATTCATAAAGTTCTATCCTCGATCACTAATGAGTAAACATGGGAATACAAATCTGGAAAAGATATTTTTCCTTAAAAAATTCATGACAACTTTTTTTTTGCCATAAGTGGTGGATTCATCTTCTACCCACTTTGAGACATAATCCACACTAACCAAGATATAATATTTCCCATGAGAATTTGAGAATAGACCCATAAAATTCATTCCCTGTATATTAAAGATTTTGACTTCTAGAATGAGATTCTAGGACATTTTGTTTCCTTTTTCAATGGTTCATGTTTATTGGAACCAATCATATCTTTTAATGAATATCCTTGTATCCTGATAGATTGTGGGGAAGAACATTTCACTCTATAGTATTTTCAACACAGTACATTCAGGACCCTGATGCCCTCTAGTTGGAGAGATATGACACATTTTGATTACACTTTGAATTTCATCTTTTGGTATGTAGCATCACATTAATCTATCTATATATAGATTAAATTTAAATGCATCAGCCTATTAGTAGTATAAAGCATTGAAAAAAAATTATTCCTTTTTTAATTGGAGAATTATGGGTAGAGTGATCTCATGAAAATATAATTTTCAATATCATAAATCCACAATTGTGTTTGAAAATTTATATTAAAAAAATTTCACTGGGAAATTCTTTCTCAATGCTCATATTATCATCATCTTCAATGATTGATAGTGGAAGTCTAGATAAGTGGTTAGTGATAACATTTTTAATCCCTTTTGTGTCCTTAATGACTATGTCAAATTCTTATAGGTATAGGATCCACCGTATTATCCATATTTATTCATCCTTTTTAATCAATATGTATTTCAATGATGCATGATCTATATAGACCACTACTTTAGAGAGCACAATGTATGAGTGAAACTAGTCAAAATCATAGATGAATTCCTGCAAGACTTTTTATATGGTTGTATAATTGACCTGAGATTCATTCAGTGTATGACTAGTGTAATATATGGGCTAAAAGATATGGTCAACCCATTATCCTAGAATAGTTCCCACTATGATGTTTTTGGATTTGCATATTAATTAAAAATACTTATCCCATTATGGGGATATTATAACAGGAGTGGGCACTAGGCTATTCTTTAGAGTTTTTAATGCCCGCCAACAATCTTTTGTGAAGTCCAAAGGAATAACCATTTATAAAAGGTGATTTAGTGGGAATGATATTCTTGAAAAGTATTTAATGAAGTGGTGATAAAATACTACATAGCCTAGAAAACTCTTGATACCTTTCAGCATTGTGGGTTCAAGTAATTCTTTAATTAACTTGATATTTTTAGGATCAATGTCCATGTAATGATTTAATATTTTATGTCTAAGGACTATGCCTACTTGTTGCATAAAATGAAACTTTTCCTAGTTTAGTATTAGGATCTTGTCTTTACAGCACTATAGAACTAGGTCAAGATTTTTTAGGATGACTTTTAAGGATCATCCATATACAAAGAAATCACCCATAAAGATCTCTAGGAAGTCTTCTGCATATCCTGGAAAATGTGTTTCATTAACCATTGAAATTTCTTTAGTTTATTTAACATTCCAAATGAAATCTATCAATAGGCAAAGGTTCTAAAAGGACATGTGAATGTGTTTTTTGAGTAATCTTCTGCGTTGAATGCAATTTGATTGTATCTAGGATATCAATTTAGAAAATAATAGAATTTATACCTGACTAATCTCTTCAGGATCATATCCATGAAGTCTGTTGTAAATTCCCCTTTAGAGTTGTCATGTTGAGGTTTCTATAATCAACACATACACTCCATATAGTAATATTTCAAGGTTGAATTATCACATCTTCATCATTTTTTAACAGCAGCTAAGATTCCTTTCTTCAGGATAACTTGTAATGGGCCCACCTATTCACTTTCAGAGATAGAAAATATTATACCTATGTCAAGAAGCTTCGATGCTTCCATTTTGAATATCTATTTCATTAGTGTATTGAGTCACCTCTGGGTTGATTTTTTGTTTTATAACCTTACTATAGAAAAATATTACATGTGTATATCATGGGGATAAACCATTTAATATCAGCCACGCCCTAGGAAATTGAGTTTTTATGTCTTTTTAGGAATTCAATTAGTTTATCCTCTTACACTTTATTCATATCTGAACTTATGATAACTGTAAATGCAGCTTCATCTTCTAATCATGATTACTTAAATGTGCTTGGTAGAGGCTTAAATTCTAATTTTAGTGGCTTGAGGACTGAGGGTAAGAATGGTGGAACTGTTTCCCTCGTCAAAGGTTCAATATAACCTACATCCTCATATTAACTTCACACATATTCATTAACAGACATAATTTCTCTATCATCCTCAATAGTCAGGTAATCATATTCCTCATTTGTGAGAAAAATGGCATGATAATCAAATGAAATTCCACCTTATCTGGAGGCTTTCACTAAGTAGAAAACAAATTGTTATTCACCGACTCTAAAAAAATCCTTACTTGTTTCACATCAATAAAAATCTTCAAAGTTGTGAGAAATTGTATCCCTGTAATGATGAGGACATATCCTTCCTCCTCCATATCCAAGATAAGGAAATCATTAGGGAATATAAACTTACTATCCTTCACTAAAACATCCTCAAGAAGTCATCGGCTGTATTTGACTGATCGGTCATCCAGTTGAATTTAAACTCTACTTGGTTTCAAATTATTGAGCCCTAACTTCTCTAAGACACTTATATGAGTGATATTGATACATTTACTATGGTCAAATAAGGATTTTACAAATTCATATTTCCTTATAGTACAGGGGATCGAGAAGCTTCTGGGGTATTTCATATTTGGTGGGAGCTTCCACTAAATGATTGTGTAACACTCTTTGTTTAAGTGTATGACTCATAGGTCTTACATTTTCTTTTTATTAGAGAAAAACTCCTTTATAAACTTAGCATAAGCAAGCATATAATAAATGGTCTCTACAAAGGGGATGTTGGTGTATAATTTCTTAAACATCTCTAAAAACAAATTTATTATCTATCTTTTTTTCCAAGTATCATTATCTTTAGAAAGTGTAGAGGGGGTTTTTGTAGTGTCAATTCCGCATAGACATCTTTATTTTTAGGATTCTATTATATAGGATCTTTTTTAGTTGGTTCTGATTCCATATTTCTCTCCTAACCATCATTGTGTGTGTTGTAATCACTATCTTTACTAATGATTAAATCACATATTTTAGGTTATTTTAGCTTCTTTTCCTTACCTATATATGGTTTTTAAAAATTCAACTCTTTTTCACTTATAAGGACCTTTTCCTTAGACTCCTATCTCATATTTATCTCGGTATTACTGAGAAATGTGCCTAGTAAAAGATCTGATAGAGTCTTGGAGATTTGTCTCACAAGGTGCTCAAGATTGCATAAGGAAAAAAACTAATTATGCATCTAAATTTATTGGGTTTTTATCTTATAATATGATTTTTTAATGAACATAGTAAGAATATTTTACAAATTTTATTATAGAGGTGGAGGTTTTTGTTACTGCCTTGTTGAAGCATTCTAAAATTGTTATTTCTAAGCGGGTGGACATTACTGATCTCTAGGTGGAAATGGTTGTATCTAAAAAAAATTCTGATTTTGATGAGATATATTTTGAGGTGGGTACCCAAGTGTTCCCTTATTTCATGGTTGTTCTTCTCCACTCCTATATTGATAGTAACCTTGATTGAGTTTTTGTGGCTGTTGAGTTGGTTTATGTTGATAATACTGCTACTGATATTTATGGGGTTACCAAAAATATTGATTTCATTAATTTTAATTTATGTAATTACAATCCTAACTTTGAGTCTCTTCCATACCTTCCCTATAGTCTTGGTATGGTTGAGGGCCTCCACACATTTCCCAATCTTGGATTTCCATAACAAGGGAAACAGGGGGTGGTGGGTAGGGTAGAAAAAATACTCTAGCTTCTTTGTAAGGACTTAAACCTGGTACAAAAGGTGTGTATTCTCATCCACATGATGAATTATTTGTTGATTCAATCCTTTATCGCTCTACCATAGTTTTGAATTTTGGGAAGTCTCATCTAATATCACTTTGCTAACTTCTGGAATCTTGAGTATGAGTCTGTTGTCAGGTGTGGTGTCCACTATAGTGCATCTAGCTGGTTCGATTCCTTGGTAGAATGTTTATATCTATAGACACACATCCAATCCATGATGTGAGAACTTATATGCGATCTCATTAAAGTAATATTAGGATTCCCAATATGATTTTCCATCTACCTAGGTCAAGTATTGGATTTCATTTCTCAGCTTCCGTGTACGTATTGGTGAGAAATATTTTTCCAAGAATTTGTTCTTTAAATCATCCCAAGTCATAATAGACTTGGGATATTGTCTTTTGATCTGATCCTTGTCTCTATCACACAAGGATAAAGGTAATACTCAAATTATGATAGCATCAAACGATACACCTTGATTTTGAAATGTGTTTTGGACTTCTAAGAAATTGGATATGTGTTCATGGGGATATTCACTCTGAAGTCCACTAAGTTTTCCCTATTTATGGATCATATGACTGATTCTAGGTTTAATTATAAATGTATTTTCCTGGATAAGAGGTGATTCTCCCCCCCCCCAAAGGGTGTTGTTACTTCCCTCCAGGCGTCGGGTCAAATTTAGAATTTATACTTTGTCCTAAACTTTCACTAACTACAAAGGTGTAGTTATGTGGGAGTATGGGGTTGAATCTATAGGGAGACTATAGTTTGATTTGGGGAATTATGGTTTTTAATCCAATAAAGGAGTCCTTTCTATATGTCTTTGTTTAGGATTTTTGATCTATTTTATATTTCTAGGGTGACTTTAAATGAAAAAGGAGGGGTCGGGATCAAGTTGAGTATATGGGTGAAGGATAACCCTTAAATCTATCCTTGGAAAGGTTTTATGTCTTAATATTTGAAGAAATGTGAGGTCACTAATTAACTTTGGTCTTAGTCTCTTAGTTCTACCTATGAAGTAACTATTATGTGATTGTGATATAGTGATGGCCTAGGTGTATTAGGTTTGGCTTCTTTAGGGAAAGAAGTTTCCTAGGCTTGTGGTTGTAGCTTAGTCTACTCCAATTAGGATAGGGCCATTTGTTCAAATGTCATGTGGTCACGGACGTTTTCACAAATGGCTTGTACCATTTCTTTATATCCTAATTACTAATTCAATTAGACTTTCCAGGTTTGGGATTAAAGGGGTATTTAAATATGAAAATACATCGATCTTGATCCCTACCCCTAAGGAATTTAGCTACACATTAGGGAAGGCTAAAAATAAACAAAACAGAATATGATTGACATGCTAATTACTTGAAGTAAAATTATGCAAGGTTTTGGGGATGAAAAAGGGGACGAAACATATAGAATGTAAAACGTAATTAAAAAACAAAATACTTACTTGAAAGAGAAGAGAAATTGAATTGGAATGCAGAATGGAATTGGAAAGCGTTGAAGAACAAAAATTCTACGACTCTGGAATTAATAAAAATTTGGAAACATGAATAAATTTAGTGTTTGGAAAGGGAAATGGAAAAAACAATGTGTATGTAATTTAGAGGGGGAGGAAGAGATAATCCTAAAGTTTGTAAAATGCTATGTCGCTTTACTTCTTATATAGGTGTTTTTCATCACGATGTGTACCATAGGTACACGACATGTATCCCTGATCCACATCATTCTCTATAGATTTTGGATCTATAGTATGGCATGTGGGTCTCTCTCAAATTTAAGAGTTTTTACTAGGTACACAACGTGTATCGGTTGTTCACAACGTGTACTCCATATCCAGTTGGCTTTTGTGTGGGATCCTCATAGATTTCCTTCTAACTGGTTTGACTGGCATCATGACGTGGTTGATTTGTACACGACATGTAGAGACTTTTTCTTTTTAGCTTTGTGGTATGGTCATGGATTGGATTCGAAACCTGGGTTAGGTTGTGATCCTTGGGTACATGATGTGAACTGAGGCGTCATGATGTGTACTTGGCCGTTTTTTCACATTCTCTATCCTTCTTCCTTGAGAACCTTTGAAGCACTTATTTCTACCAAATTAGACACATACCACAAGAATTATCAAAACAATTAATGAAAAACAATGGATAAATTATAGAAAAATATATATATAAATTATTCTTATCAAATCACCCCACACTTGAACAGTTGTTTGTCCTCAAGAAATACATCTCAACAAGGATTTCACAAAGGATAAGAAATTTTTAAAGAAGGAAATATTCATTATGTCCCTGAAACTCAATTTAGGTGTAAGAAGAAAATGGGATAAATTCCATAATTATCCCTGCATAGAAAGTTAGTCATGCCTCACAGTCTAGATTTTCAAAACAACTTATATTCTTTTAATTGCAAACTTTTAACTGTTCCTTAGGTTATATTTCCAATTTTAATTCACCTCACCATTATTTTCTCTCATAACTTAGGTTAAAAATATAAGTAGATGTATTCTTGTACCCTGAGTACAAGTTCCTAACCATTGGCTTGCACTAGTTCTATCATCTTTACTATGTTCATAAGATTAGTCTTGAGGGATTAAGAAATCGGGTTATGATGACTCTGTGACTATGGGTAAGTAGGTAAAATGTGAAAAATCAAGCTCGAATGGGAGGGTAAGCTCTGCAGTACAATGAAAAAAGTGAAAGGACAGGTGTGATGGTGTTCCTTCTTCTAGATGGTCAAATTCGTACTCCATCAACTAGAGTTAGATCTAAATATATATCAAGTATTTTCAATAATAAATGATTTTTTTCCTTTCATTTTTCATACTTTATATTTTGTATTTTTATTTTTTGAAATTTTTTCCTAGTATATATCTCTCATCCATCACCTAACTACATATTATCCTTAGAGGGATTCATTGGTCTATAAATGGTTTTTTTTTACCTTCCTAGTACATAACCCATATCAATTTTTCTTTCGTTTTCTTCTGTGTTTTTTAAAGGAGCATAATACGAATGAAATGCAATAAATGGTATATGTGTCACAACCTCCTAGTCAGGTGAGTGAATCGTAAATCTCTATAAGTGGAAGCATCACATGTTGTCTGAATGCCTCTCACGCACTTGTTCAAAAGTAACCCTGAGCATTGTATAAGGAACAGGGTAGGAAGGGAAATAGGTTTGAAATAGATTCATTCTAATAGGTCATTCATGGAAACTATGGGATAAATGAAGGATGGATGTGAGGTGGGTCTTATGGAAAATGGATATCAAAGAGTGCCTAAATCATTTTAAATTTATACTTGTTCAGTCATCAATTCAATAAGATCACATTGCAAGTTCTATTCGGTTTACATTCCCTAGGTATCTCTTAAGAAATATGCTCATATAAGAGTATGAAATTGAAGGATTAGAATCCTCTCAGGTGGTGAGAATCAAATAAAAATTTTCAATCAAAAATGGCATAAATCTTAAGTAGTGGGTCAATAAATCATAATTTCAAAGATTTTGAATTTGAATTAATTTTATAAACTCATAAATCATTATAAAAAAGTCTAAGCAGAAGTGAAACATAGTTGTTAACAGTTTTTCACTTAACTTTATCTTTAATTACAAGGGAATAATGATATTTAGGTTTAAATCATGCTTATTATTTCATAAAATTTCCCCTAGGCAAGTGAGAACAATCAAAAATTCAAGTGTATCACCAATGAAACTACGAGACCCCACCCCCCAATACATAAAATGAGACAATGTCCCCATTTTCAATGAAATATAGGTGGGAGTGGGTATGTAGTTTTTTTTTAAGGAATGGAAATGTAATTTTTTATATAATTTAAATAAGAGGGAATTGAAATATCCCTGGTTAAAAGTAGTATTCTATGGGGTTTTTTTAAGCTGTCGTAGTAATCAATCCAATGCACCTAAAATGTGGTTAGAAAATAAAATCTTGCACTAGGTACAAACATTAGTCCATAGGGATAAGCATGTATAAATGGAATATAAAACAAAAGGACATGGCATAGAGTGAGAAATAGTGATACTCATTTTATTCAAATTATGAAAATTTTACAATGAAGCTTGATAAAGGACTCTAAATGAAAAATGAAAATAAAATGAAAAATACACGGAAAAGATGACTCAAATGCAAAAGAGATGAAATATGGGTTTCCATCCATAAAACTCTAATTAAACATCATCAGCTAGATGGGTGGAGTGAGATTGTTGTCAGAAGGTGCACTGGCTTAGTTTCTCCTTCACCTCTTACAAATACTAGAGGTTGTGTCTTAAAGTTCGTGTGGTATTTTTGGTGGGTTCATCACTTCAGGCGCAGCTGCGTGAGCATGGATGAGGTGTGGTAATAATGGAATCATTGATCGCAGCTGCCGCAGCTATTGGTGAATTTTGAGTGAAATATTATAAAGCTGATAGGAAATGTATATGAATTTCTTAATTACCCTTTGTTCTAAGATTCATGGAAGTACTAGACCATTGAGGATAGAAGATTACTCTGAGGATCTTTACATGATAATTATACAAAGAAAATACACGAAAATCAAAACATAACAATACATAAAAAATAAAATCCTATGTATATAATTATCCAAATTCCGTAAAAATGTGGGAAAGAAAATGATGAAACAAAAACTAGAAAAAGTACATGAAATTCCCAAAAATCCCAAAAGTTAGATCAAATTCAGATCAGGGATCCACGTCCAAAATCTCCTTGAGCGTCATCCCACTGCCATGTGTGTCGACCAACTGGTCAGCAGTATCAGCATCATTAGTAGCAGTATTAAAGGATGGATGGGCTCAGTAGCAACTCCCTTTCCCCTTTGGAAATGCTCTATTAGAAACTCCCGTTGGGCGGTAGGGTTAGTGAGATCGGGAGGGAGGTCTAGCTGGCCATAATGGGGTGGGGGAACGGTATAGGATGGAGGGATAGCTCGGGAGGGAGATGGTTAAGGGGTAAATGTAGTGTTCTCAATGAATATTATATGGATGTGGGTCGATATTTAGTGCAGATTCTCCAAAATCCACTAGATATCAGCCTGGAGCTTGGTGAGGGTGTGAAAGGATGGTGGTGGTATGGTTAATGGGGTGGAGGTTGTGGTGGTGGTGAGTATGGATGTATTAGGTGTGGTTGTATGATGAGGCTGGGGTGGGTCTGATGTTGCTGCTCCAGTTGGCTGCTATTGGGGTGTGGCCTCCTGGACACTTGGTGCCCAAGAATATTGGTCTTCCTCTTTCATCAGCATTTTCATCTTGTGAAGTAACACATAATCTATCAGCTCGAGTGGTTAAACGAAGGTGAGGGGATATGAGGCATCAAAAATGCTAAGGTTCATGGCTAGGTTGGTGATGAAAGATCCACCCATGAGTGTGCCCTACTTCATCGGTGCCATGAACTTGAAGTATGAAGCAAACTAGGTGCCCATATTGATGGTTGGCCCACCCATGGTAGCTACGAGTATCAAAAAATCAGTTTGGATGATGCTTCCATGGGTCTCTCCATGCATAAACCAGACAAGAACCATGGATCTATGAAATATGTGCAAAGTCGAGCACCGTAGCTGAGTCGACTTTGTGAGTCGAGGGTTGTGATGTGACTGGGGGTCATGGGTGATGAGGGGCCATAGGTTCGGTGCAGTCTTCTGGATTGTTCAGGTCTATAACATGGGATAAATATCAGAAATTATGAACTCATAAGTATAGATACCAATCCCAACTCTAAATTCAGCAAAACCAAGTTGGTGAGGGTTGTTGCCAAGCGGGAAGTGCAGGTAGTCTATGTTGATTTGAAAAGTGGCCAAGAATTCTAGTAATAACTCCCGATACATATCCTCCTACACTTATATAATCTTTTTGATATGTAAGTTCTCAAGAAGTCTTAGGGAATCGTTAGAAACATTCATCTTGGTAAGAACATCAAAGTTCCATGTTTTATTGGTGCGCATTGTCTTGGCCTGCAGGTAGAGAAGGTTAATCTGATGTTGCGAGTTACTGAAGCATAGCACCGGGTGCAAGTGATGGTTCTCACCAGTGTATGGGGAGGAGGTTTTATCCTGAGAATCATACATAGTGGGTGGGAACTTAGCAGCTAGTTTCTTCTAGCTCTCATATTCTGAGGAGGCAGAAGAGGATGTAGAGGGTTCGGGCTGGGGTCGATTGGTGCATGCCATGGATGCATGAGGGTGGTGGGTTGGGGTATTTAAGCACACTCATGAGGATATTATGGTGGTTATGATGGTAGGTAAAGTGGGATGGGAGGGTGGATCAAGGGAAGAGGGATTATTATGGTGATTTTGTGATAGTGAAGGAGGGAAGGGTGTGCTGGTTCGATCGATCGGGAGAGGGGAAGACGAGGGAGATGAGGGATCGGGGAAAAAGAAAAGTCGTTTCATGACTTGTAGGTCATGACCTATGATTTTAAAAATATAACTAGCCCTGTAGATGATATATATAGGTGTGTCACATCATGTATGGGGAAATAGAATGAATTTTTTGGGTAAAGGGGGACATGTTGTGTAACTAGTGTACATGGAATGTACTGAGCTGTTTTTGTCCCTTTTTTTTTCTTCCGTGCATCCTGCCCATGAAAATTCAAGACTCTTTGACCAAGATCCTAGTCTAACTTATCTAAATATTTCCTAACCTGGGTTTCCTACCAGTCAGTGCTTCCTTTAAATTTGGGATCTTGAATCCTTCAAAGCATAGTGGAACTTGAGGCTGATAACACAACCTTCATGGAATGGTTCCTAAAATATCTTCAACCTTTGACAATTCACCTTGATTGGTGGTCCTCTATCTCATTTAATTTCAATCATCCCATAAGGAAAAACTTGTAAAACCTCAAAAGGACCATACCATCTTTACTTTATCTTTCCTGGGAATAGTTTTAATCTTGAATTGAACAGCAAAGCCTTATTCTCTGGAATGAAGGTATATCTTTTAATTCGTTGGGCATTCCACATTTTCTTTTTTTTTTCTTGTAAATCCTCGTGTTCTCATACACATATTTCCTTATTTATTCCAACATGGTTAATTGAAATAACCATTCCTCTTCATCATTTTCAATATCTAGATTTATCTCTTTAATTTCCTAGAACAAACGTTCTTCCAGCTCCACATGAAGATGAAAGGGTTTTCCATAAACCAGTCTAAATGGGGTGGTTCCTATGGGTGTTTTGTATACAGTTCCATGTGATCATAATGCATCATCCAACTTCAGGATCCAAATACTTCTTCTTGTGTTTATAGTCTTTTATAAGATTTTATTCACCTCTCGGTTTGAAAATTATACTTTCCCACTTGTTTTTTTGGTGATATAGAGTTCTGTTTTGGTAGAGAATGCCATATCTTTCAAGAATCTTTCACACCAGTTGATTTGAGAAGTGTGTTATGTGATCACTGATGAGTATCTGTGGAAATCCAAAATGCGCAAAAAAATTCCTAAGAAAGTTCATAACTATCTTAACTATGTCGTGAGCTGTGGATCCAGCTTCAACCCACTTGGAGACATAATCTACTGCAACCAGAATGTAATTCCTACCATGTGATGTGGGGAATGGTACCATAAAGTCGATTCCCCAGACATAAAAAACTTAGACATCCAGAATGGGGTTCTGTGGAATCTAATTACTTCTACTGATGTTCCCCATTATTTTACATCTATCACATCGAAGAAAAAATCCCCTGGCATCATGACACAATGAGGGTCAGAAAAATATATCTTCTAGGATCTTATCCACTGTGCGCTCAGGTCCATGGTGCACGCTAGTTGGTGATGTGTGGCACATTTTGATAACATTCTATATCTCTTCTTCTGGAATGCAGCGTCTTAAAAGGTTGTCAGTATAGCACTTGAATAGCAGATGTTCATCCAAGAAGTAGTTCTTGGAATTTGATAAAAAATTCTTCTACTACTGATATGAGAAGTGATGATGAAGAAATACTATGGAATTATAGTTATCCATGTTTGAGAACCAGGGTTGGGTCTTGACACCAAATAATATCTCATTAGGGAAATCTACTTCAATATCAGCATCATCATTTTTTCTGATGATGGTAAGAGGTAATTAGAAGAGGTGGTCTATAATGAAATTTTATGTTCCTTCAGTGTCCTTGATTATGAATTAGAATTCTTGTAGAAACAAAATCCAGCATATCAATCTTGGTATTACATCTTTCGTTTTCACCAGGTATCGAAGGGTGGCATGATCTGTATGGACATTGACTTTTGATAGAACCAGGTATGAATGGAACTTTTCAAAGGCACGAAAATGGCTAGGATCTCTTTCTCTATAGTCATATAATTGATCTAGGATTAATTCAATGTGTTCATGGTATAATATATTGGGAAGAATATGTTTTCAACATTTGTTTAGAGCACATATTCTACAACAAGGTCTCTGGAATCACACATAAGCTCAAAATATATTTCCCAGTTTGGTGAAATGATAATTGGAGACACAATCAGACTGTTTTTCAGTGTTTCAAAAGATTTTCAGCAGTCCTCATTGAATTCAAATGGAATATATTTTGATAGAAAGTGTGTTAATGGATGTTTGAATTTAGATAAATCTTTCATGAAGCATCTGGAGAATATAGCATGACCAAGGAAACTTCTGATTCCTTTAACGGTTGATGGTTCAGGTAGATATTTGATAACATTGATCTTCACTAGATCAACCTCAATGTCTTATTTGAAAATATTGTGTCCTAGTACAATTCCTCCATGCACCATGAAGTTACATTTTTTCAATTTTGGTACTAAGCTTCTCTCCTCATAGTGTTGGAGAACCATTTCTAGATTGCTTCGACAGACATTGAATGATCTGCCATAAACTATGAAATTTTCCATGAATATTTCAAGAAATTATTTAGCCGTATCATAAAAGATGTGTGTACTTCATTTTTCAAATTTCATTGGAGCATTAAACATACCAAATGATATGCGTCTGTATGTGAAAGTACCAAATGAGCAGGTGAAGGTTGTTTTTGGCCAGTCATCAGGGTCAACTGCAATTTGATTATATCCTAAATAGCCATTTAAGAAATAGTATAAATCATTCCCCACTATCCTTTATAGTATTTTATCCATAAAATGTAATGTAAAATGGTCTTTTCAGGTTGTTGAGTTCAAACATATATAGTCCATGCAAACTCTCCATCTAGTGATGGTGCATGTTCGAATGAGTTCATTATCATCTGTCATTTCTACTGTGAGTCCTCATTTCTTGAGAAAGACTTGGAATGGACTCACCCATTCATTTTCTAATATAGGAAGTATTATTCTAGAATCCATGAGCTTCAGCACTTCCTTCTTGAAAAATTCCTTCATTCGTGGCATGATCCACCTCTGAGTTTGTCTTTTTGGTTTTTCATCCTCTTCCATTAAAATTCGGTGAGTGTGCTCTATAGGATTGACCCCCTCTATGTCTTCCAATTACCATGAAATTGATTGCATGTGTGTTTTTAATACATCAACTAATTTTTCCTCCTGATCATGGGATAGATAGGAGTTAATTATTATGGGAAAAGAGAATGACTCTCCTAAGTATGAGTACTTTAATATACTGGGTAGAGGTTTCAAGCCCAACTGGGGTGGTTTAATGATGGATGGAATAAATGGTATCATTGTATCTCTGGTGAATGGATCAATAAAGCTAACTTATTCAAATTCATAGTCTTATTCCTTCTCTGAATATGATCCAATATTATCTTCCTCAATATCCATGTACTCCTCTCTTTTTTGAGTGATATATATGGTGTTGTAGTCCACAGTGTCATCAGAGTGTTGTGCAGCCTTTATCAAGTTGAACACTACCTATTCTTCTTCGAATATAATGATGAGATGTCCTTAGTTGACATCAATCTGGTATTTTCCTATATCCAGGAATGGTCTTCCGAGAACGATCAAGAAATATTCTTCCTCTTCCATGTCTAACACGAGAAAGTATGCTGGGAAAATGAATTTTTCGACCTTAACGAGAACATCTTCAAGAATACATCATGGGTACTTAACAAAAATATTGGCTAACTGCAATTCTACCCTTGTTTACTTGAGCTCTTAGAGTTTGAGCTTGTGAAAAACACTCATTGGCATCAGGTTAATGTTGGATTTTAAGATCATAGAGTGCTCTTCCAAATTTTCACTCTCCTATCGCATATGGGATTGAAAAGCTTCTAGGATCTCTCATCTTGGGTGGGATTTTCTACTATAAAACAACATATCATTCTTCATTTAATGAGATAAATCCCATATCTTCTATCTTTATCTTGTTTGATGTAAAGTATTTGAGTAATTTTTCATAAATGTTCATTTGGGTTATTTCTTTAGAAAAAGAAATATTGATATGCAAATATTTGAACATTTTGAGTAAATTTTTGTACTGATCCTCCTGCCTACATTTCCTTGCTCTTTTCAAAAAGGGAAGAGGTGGATTGTATGGAGGTGGGGATATATAAACGGGTTCCCTTTGTTTTTTAAAGGATTTCTCCTTCTTAGCTGGAACTGCTTTTGGTGATGATGTGGGAATGACTTCTTCTACTTCTTCTTGTTACCTCTTAGGTTCATCTTGTGTCCTTTTTTCTTTCAACTGTTGAATGTCCATCACTTTTCTACTCCTCAAAACTATAGCCTTATCCTCCTATCATGGGTATGCCTTAGTATTACTAGGTAGATTACCCAGTAATATTTTAGATAAGGTCTTCTAGATTTTACCCATTTGAATCTCCATGTTTCTCAAATCTACTTTATAATTTTGCATTTCGGTCTCCTACGTGGTCATTCATTAATCAAACTTCTAAACGAAGAATTTCAGGAGGTTATCCAAGTTACTTTGTAGTGGTGTAGGTGGTTCTTGTGGTCTCAGCTGGGTGGGTTGAAATTTTTATTATTGTTGGGGCCTCAAAAAGGGTTGTTATTGATATGTATGTTTTTTTGTGTCAGGATAGGGTTTATTGGTGGATACCTTGGTGATCCTTAGTTGCAGAACTGAGCCTGACCACTATGCTGCTGAAAATATCCTTGATTGTTTTGAGGTTTCTCTTGAGCAGACCTCGGCTAATAAAATGGTTGTTTTTGTTGTTGCAGCTCAAATGGTGGATTTTGTTGATTGTAATTAACATAATTAAAATATTGTGGTTCCTCATATCTTTCCATGAAATCTTGATATAGGTATGGGATGTCACACATTTCATAAGATCAGATTTACATAAATGGGGAAGGGGGTTTGTGTGGTTGGTATCTGAAATGATTCAAGATTCTTGGTTATAACCTCAACTTGTGCTGCTAGTGGGGTAGTCTCATAATATTGGTGTATTCCATGTCACGGTGGTCCATGATCACTTTTCCATAGACTGGTATTGTGGTATACTTCATCTAAAATAGCTCTTACTACTTTAGGGGTTTTGAACATCAAACCTCCATCAGTAGAAGCATTGATAACTGTTCATTCCACTGGATGGAGTCCTTAATAGAAGGTATGAAATTGAATCCAACTGTTGAGTCCATGATGCTGACACTTCCTCAAGAGTCCTTTGAATCGATCCCATGCTTCACATACGGATTCTCTATCCACTTGTACAATGTTCTGAATGTCATTCTGGATTTTCTAGGTCTGGATGGGTGGGATGTATTTGTCGAGAAACTTTTTCATGAGTTCGTCCCATGTTGTGATTGACTTGGGAGCTTGGATTTTTTCCATTCTTTTTCCTAATATCTTATAGAAAAATGGAAGACACAAAGTCTTATTGCATTAGATGAAACACCCTGGTTGCTAAAGGTATTATAGACCTCTAGGAAGTTAGAGATGTATTCATGTGGGTCTTTTCTCTGAAGACCACTAAATTTCCCCATGTTAGGAATCATATGAATGATTCCAAGTTTCATTTCTAATTTATGGGCTTGAATAGGTGGCTAAACTATTTTGGGAATCGCACCATGAATTGATGGTAAAACATAGTCCATTATGGTCTTCTATGGGTGCATCTGAGGTTATCTAAGTATGAGTTGATGGTTTGGTGAGTTGGGTCCTGCAGGATGGTGTTGCTTGGACATTTCTGACTAGCGAAGTGAAGAAAAATTCCATTCGATCTCAAGATCGAATTCCAAGGGCTTGTGTGCTTCAAGGGTCCTTGATCGGGTCAAGGAACCTTGGTACATGCACTAAAAAGAAAATAATGGGATGCAAGGGCATCTAGAAAAGAATAAAGGGGATGAGGGAAAGGTAATACTAGGGTAAAAACCAGATTTATTCTTTTAAAAATGGAATCTCCTCCCCATCAATGGTGCCAAAATTTGACAGGGGCCCCCAAAAGGGCTTTGTTCATTCCCTTTGAGTGTCGGGTCAAATTTATAATTTATACTTTGTAAAAATATTTCACTAAATACAAAGGTGAAGTATATTGGGAGTGTGGGGTTGAATCCACGGGGAAACATCCATTTTATTTGGGGAATTTTGGTTTCTAATCACTTAAAGGAGTCCTTTTTAGAGGTCTTTGTTTAAGAGTTTTGATCTATTTTCTATTTCTAGGTTGACATTAAATGAAAAAGGAGGGTTTGAGATCAAGTCGAGTATTTGGGTGAAGGGTGACCCTTAATTATATCCTTGAAAGGTCTTATGTCTTAGTTTATAATGAAAACTGGGGTCACTAGTTGACTTTGGTCTTAGTCTCCAAGTTCTACCTAGGAAGTAACTATTCTATGATTGGGATATAGTGACAGCCTAGGTGCATTAGGTTTGGCTTCTTTAGGGTAGGAAGTTTCTTAAGCTAGTGGTCGTAGATTAGTCTAATCCAATTAGGATAGGTTCATTTGATTGAATTTCTCATGGTCACGGACATTCACACAAATGGGTTGGACCATTGGTTTATATCCAAATTACTAATTCAATTAGACTTTCCAAGTTTAGTATTAAAGGTGTATTTAAATATGTAGATACATCGTGCTTGATCTATACCCCTAAATAATTTATCTACTCATTAGGTAAGGATAAAAATAAAAAAAATAGAATATGATTGACATACTAATTACATTAAGTGAATTCATGCATGGTTTCGGGGATGAAAAAGGGGATGAAACGTATAGAATGTAAAATTTAATTAAAAAAATACTTACTTGAAAGAGGAGAAGAGAAATTGAATCGGAATGCGGAATTGAATTGGAAAGCATGGAAGACCGAAAACTGAATTGCTCTTGAATTAATACAAATGTAAAACTTGAATAAATATATAGTTTTGAAAGGGAAAGGGATAAATAATTAATATGGAATCAATAGGGGGAGTAAGAGCTCATCTCGAAGTGTTTTAAATGCTCTGGCTGTAACACCCGAGACTTTTATGAGAAATATTTTGTTTTTATATAAATCATCAAAGGAATATTTCACTACACACATCACTTGCTTGGATTTCTTTACACGCAATCACGACCTTCCTCGATAGCTTGCGTCGTACGCAATACCGAGTTTCACTAAACAACAATATGCTATTAAAATATTATTAAAACTAGCCGTTATGAATAGTAATAACCACTTTTTGAAATTTTATAAATTTTATTTTTCAAAATTGACTTCATTTTTGGATTCGGAATATCGAAATTATCCTAGGGTGAAATTTTGGTATTTTTCTGAAAACTTTCAATTTTTGATGAATAGTGAAACCACTAAGTGGTAGTTAAAAAACTGATTTTTTCATAAAACATAATTTTACCGCTTCTGTGAGTAGAATCTCAAAAATCTGAGAGACACGGTTGATGTCAGTAAGTAAAATGTGGTTCAATGAGATGAAAATAATTTTTGGTGAATAGTAACTTTTTACTTTTATTTACCACAGTTAAAAGTAAATAGGGTAATTAACGGTAAAAATGATATTATTATTACCCTAACACATGTCTTAATTCTATTAGATAAGTGTAATTCGAACAAAAACAACCTTAGAAATAAAATATGACCATTTAGGCCCACTTGGACTAGATTAGGACATTTATTATTAATTTATTTAAAGAAGGGTTAAAATAGTTAAAATCAAAGTTTAATAAGTATATCATTTTTAATATAGGGTTATAAATAAGATAAATTCGACTATAAATATTCATTAGAAATATAAAAAGATTTCCTATATAATTATATTTTATTTGTAATTTTTAGACTTTAAATAATTTAATTTATTTATGACACAAAGATGATGCAGTAATTATCTTATTAATGAAATATTGACATAATTGATGTTATAAATACCCAAATAAATATAATTTGAGACTTTTTATGAATTACACTAATTTTTTAGGTTAATATGACATGTTAGTATTGATTTAATTAACTTTTTTCGAACTAATAATTCTTTTATGGTTTTCACAAAAATCAATTACTAAATAGTGTCAAAATTGACATAAAATAGTTTTTAAAACAAATATTATATTAGTAATTGTTATTTTATTCCTAAAAATATAAGGTTCGGCCAAATGACTTAAGATAAGGTTATATATATTAATAATAAACAACTTGGGGTTCGTTTGGCTGCTTATAGTAAGTTTATTAACCTTATAGTTTAAGAACACAAGAAGACATGGTAAAAGTAAAATTATTTTACTTAATGTTAAATCTAAATGATAAGGTTAAAATAGGAACCTAAACTTGTCTAAATTCTATTGGATGAGACGATTTCGACACATCCCAACCTTAGATTCGAAATAAATCAATTTAGAGCTATTTAAAACCGAATTTGACTTTATAATAAAATAATAGTTTTAGTTATTCCAAAGGTTCCCCTCTCCTCCCTTATAAAAGGGCACCTCATCCCCCTCTTCCTCACACCACTTTGAGCCTTCCAGCTTGGCCAAACCCTGCCAATTTCTCCTCTCCACTTCCCTAGAGACATCCTATAGGTCCTGGTCTTCTTCAAAGACCAAGTTTAGTGCCCTAAAAGGAGATCTCAAAGAGGCGCTTCAAAGAAGAGGTAATGTCTGATTACCAATTCCTTCAACTTTATTTCTTCTTCCACTTCTTCTTATTTAGTTGTTTCATTATGAATTAATAACATCAGTATCAATCATATACATATATGTCATTATATGTATGAAACAACCCTAATTCACCATCTATCCATCCTATGGAAAACGAAATCACCGCGCGTGCGTACGTACGGAATACCGTCTCCACGTCGTGGTGTAATCTATTTTCCACCACCACCTTACTTGGATGGGTATAATGGTGTAAATAATGACTATATATGACTATTATAAATTGATATTGATTCTGAAATAGTATACATACACTCCAATACAATTCCACGATCATGGGAATGATATCATCGCTCGTGCGTACGTACGGAATACCGTCTCCACGATGTGATGCGACTCGTTCTACATGATCTTCATTGCATAATGATTATATAAATGAATTGAGTGAATAAATATGATATATATTACACTAATACCATTCTGGAAATGATTTATCTATAACATAAAAATAAGTATAAGAATTTATTCGACAAAACACGCATAAGAACAAAAAGTAATAAACACCCGAATAAACAAGTAGTAATGAAATATTACTAATAAGAAGCTAAGAATATGACCATATATGATATCATAAAAATAATTATGATTCTGGAATAAGTCAATAACATTATTTAAATCATTATACAGGAGGTTCGGACACTTACGAAGCAAATCGGACCTAAGGTAAGGGAAAATATTACAATCTCATTTTTATCCGAGATTGTTTATACTTTGGTATTTACTAGGGTGTATTTTATCATCCACATCCATGTTTCCTCAATATGTAATATTTATATACTTCTACAGTAGTTTATATCAAATTTTACCCTTCGGTGAGTTTTTAGTAAATATATGAAAGGAATCTTTTGTCGTTTTTCGTACGGGGTACTTTTTTACTTTTCCGACAAAAGTACGAGAAGAATGTTTTTTTTAACTTATACGGCATGAATGGATTTTTAAAACATTATTTCCAAGAATCTTACTTTACAAGTTTTAAAGTTTATTTTTAATCAACTTCTTTTAGTTTAGAATTTTATGACATGTTAAGAAAGGAAAAGTGTTTTTTAAGTAGAAAGGATATTTTCCTCAAGAATGGAGTTCAAGTGTTTTATCAAAATTATTTTCCATCTAAGCTAATATAGGGTTCTGTTTCTATCCCTATTATTACATGGATTTGATTATGTTGTGATGGAAATATTTTTATGAATTTCTTTATCTTATATGAATTGTTTTATGATGTCACGATGTTTAGGATTCCCATTTTTATTACATGGGTTATGCTATAATGTATGGTTTCTGATTTTGTGGCACACATAAGAATGGTATAATTATGAGATGGGTGGGACCTATATCTCCCTCCAATGCATTGGGTAAATATTTTATATATCATGATATAGACATGGCTGGAACGTTAGGTTAAACTGGTTCAGTGAAACAGGACTGAAACGAGGAGTGAA
Source organism: Viscum album (assembly GCA_963277665.1). NCBI lineage: Eukaryota > Viridiplantae > Streptophyta > Magnoliopsida > Santalales > Viscaceae > Viscum > Viscum album. The sequence goes on along the minus strand of OY728145.1, from coordinate 292,948,374 downwards.
CTGGGTTCAGAAATGGACTTTGTCCACTAAGATAGTCTTGGCAATTAGCCTTGACTAATAATAAATGATTCTCTATGATTATGTGTGTATGCCACAAAGTTTCATGTTTTAAGTTATGATTATTGGGATTACATTTTACTACTATGATTTATCCCATGTTATGAGATTATGATTTCTTTTGCAGGTTAAGATTTCCAAAAGTTATGTTCTTATGTATATGATGTGATTGATATTTCTTTTGTTTACCCTTACTGAGCATTTGAGCTCACCCTTTTATATGTTTTCTTTCCCCAGGTCAGGAAGAAGGTTATTAAGTAAGATATGCCAAAAGGGACTATAGATATGATGAAATAAATGGGAGACAGTGTAGACTCTTTATGAACTAGTTGTTTATGTTTCCCAGTTTCTAAAGACACTATACCTATACGGTCCTTTCCTGGTTTTGTTATATACTGTAATAAGTGTGCTTCAATTCTGAAGTAATAAAAATGTATGTAAATTATGGGTCGTTATAGTTGGTATCAGAGGAAAGGTATAGTCAACCTTTGGAAACTAGGATGTGAAAGCCTTAGTAAGAACCCTAAGGATAAGTCTAAGCATAGAACACAATCTTAGTGTTTTTGAAATGACCATGAATAACCTAGGATAAGACCTTAAGTGTGAAGTTTTATTCTTGATTATGTGGTTTTCCTATTATAATTAGTATTGCTCACACTATTCTTCTTGGTTTTAGTCAATGGCTGGAACCTGAAAGAACTGTGTTAATGCGGAATGCGACGGGCAATGCAATGATTGTCCCCCTGAGCAACCAAACATTATGGGAGATGGAATGCAAAATCTTGTAGCCATGCTCACACAACTTTCTCAAGATATGAATCATGAAGGACTTCCAAACGAGCAAAGTAAGGAGCAACATTCTGTTGAATCCTTCATAAGGCAGCGTCCACCTTCATTCAGCGGGTCTACCGATCCATTAGTTGATGAACAATGAATTATTACTTCTGAAAAGATATTTTCAGTTCTTCAATGTTCTGAACATGATAAAGTCATCTTAGCAGTGTATCATTTGGAAGGTGATGCTGATCAATGGTGGAATCTTATTAAGAATATGAGGCAAAGGGTTGAAATTGAGTCCATGGAATGGGACGAGTTCAAGAACTTATTTTTCAATAAGTACTTCCCTCGTATTCTCCGAACAAAGATGGAGAAGGATTTTCTTGAACTAAAGCAAAAGGATGATGAATCTATTGGTACCTATGAAGCAAATTTTACAAGACTTGCAAGGTACTCTTCTGGTATTATTATCCAACCTGAGAGTAAGATCGATCGATTCTTTAGTGGATTAAAAACAAGTCTTTGAAGGGCGTTATCCATAAGGGACTTCAATAGCTATGAGGAAATCGTTCGATGTGCTCTCAAAGTTGAGATGGAAATTGGAGTAACCCATCAGTCATATGGGTTTGATAAGAAGAGAAAAATAGAATTCAAAGGAAAATCTAAAGAGCACACTAAAAAGAAGATGAGCTTTCCCTTATGCTCAAAGTGTGGAAAGAAACATGGAGGGAGTTGTCTTAAAGGGACAAGTGAATGTTTCAAATGTGGAAAGGAAGGTCATAGGGAATTTGAATGCTGTAATGATGGGAAGAAGATGTCTAATGATGAAAAAAAAAGGAAGGGATACACAGAATGAACCTACTACACTTCAATGTTTCAAGTGCAAGGAGATGGGGCATCATGCCAATCAATGCCAAAATCCAAGGGTTGATGATGATGGTCGACGTCAACAAACTCTTAAGGATAAAGATAAAGGAAAGTCACATGCAATTTCTATCAGCGATGTGGAGTACGATAATGATGTGGTGAAAGGTACACTTACCATCCACTCTAAAGTAGAAAATGTTTTATTTGATTCTGGATCCACCCACTCTTTTATTTCTGAATAATTTTCTAAGGATATCACCGTATTACCTCAACAATTAGATGTTGAGTTAGCTGTGACAACCCCTAATGGCACAACAGTCGCATCAAAAGTTTATAATTCTTCTCCGATCGAAGTTTGTGGTAAAGTGCTTCTTGTAAATCTTGTGATCCTTCCTATAGTGGAATTTGATGTGATTATTGGCATGGATTGGATTTCTTTATATGGAGCTTATATCAATTTCCAAATAAGGGAAGTCACATTTAATATTCCAGATCAATCTATGATCGTCTATCAATGCAAGGATGAACATAACCTTCCAGTGGAAATTTCTTCCATCTTATGGGTCTTGATTCCACTAAATTAAGGTTATTTGTCTCAAATGGTTGGTGAGAAACTCACGATTAAGAATATTCCCATTGTACGGGAGTTTGACGATGTCTTTCTGGAGGAATTACTGGGTCTTCCACCAAATCGTGAAGTTGAGTTTTCAATAGAACTCGTACCGGGTGCTTTGCCTATTTCAAATACACCTTATAGAATGGACCCAATTGAGTTGCAGGAATTGAAGAAGCAACTTCAAGAGAATCTTGATAAGGGGTTCATATGCCCTAGTGTGTCACCTTGGGGAGCACCTGTTCTGTTTGTTAAGAAGAAAGATGGATCAATGAGACTCTGAATTGATTATCGAGAACTTAACAAGATCACTATCAAGAACAAATATCCTCTCTCATGCATTGATGACTTATTTGACCGACTATGCGGAGCTCAATACTTTTCCAATATTGATCTTCGTTCAGGGTATCATCAATTAAGGGTGAAAAGAGAGGATATACCAAAGACGGCATTCCGTACAAGGTATGGATACTATGAATTTATAGTGATGCCATTTGGTCTTACTAATTCCCCTGCTATCTTCATGAATCTGATGAATAGAGTCTTTAGAGACTATCTTGATCAGTTTTTGGTCGTATTTATAGACGATATTCTTGTCTATTCAAAGTGCAAGTAAGTACATGAAGATCACTTGAGAATTATATTGAAGACCCTGAGAAAGGAGAAGCTTTATGCCAAATTTACCAAGTGTTAATTTTTGGCTTCAAAAAGTTTCATTTTTTGGTCACATAATCTCAAAAGAGGGGATATTTGTTGATCCAGCAAAAACAGAGGTTATCGAAAGATGGTCGAGACCAACAAAAGTAACTGAGATCCAAAGTTTTCTTGGTTTGGCTGGATATTATCGAAATTTTGTGAAAGATTTTTCATGATTATCTAATACACTCACCAAGTTGACTCGGAAAGGAGTTAATTTTGTCTAGACGGAGGAATGTGAAGAGAATTTCAAGGAGTTGAAAAGAAGGTTATCCAGTTCACATGTGCTCACACTGCCTTGTAGTGGAGAAAGGTTTGTGATCTACAGTGATGCATCCAAGAAGGGATTGGGGTGTGTTCTTATGCAAAATTATATGGTGATAGATTATGCCTCATGACAGTTGAAAATACATGAGCAAAATTACCCAACTCATGATTTGGAGTTAGCTGTGGTAATATTTGCATTAAAGATTTGGAGGCATTATCTTTATGGAGAAAGGTGTGACATTTATACTGATCATAAAAGTTTAAAGTATATTTTCACACAAAAGGAGCTGAATATGCGCCAAAGAAGATGGTTGGAGATGATTAAGGATTACGACTGCTCTATCCATTACACCCTGGGAAAGCAAACAAGGTGGAAGATGCATTAAGTCGACAAGACCATGCCATTTTATCCATGATGAGGATCACAAAAGATCCAATATTTATGGATTTACAAAGGATGGATGTTGGAATTATAATGGAAGGGGGGAAATCGTATCTTTCTCAAATGAATGTTCAACCATCTATACATGTGAAGATTAAAGAGGTACAGAAATAAGATGTCGAGTTACAAAAGAAGGTGAGAAATGTTAGTGAATTCAACCTTGATTGTGATGGGATAATAAAGTTTCGGAATCGGGTTTGTGTTCCTCCCATCCCCGAATTAAAGAAGGAGCTACTGGATGAGGCTCATAGTTCTTCATTTTCTATTCATCCTGGAAGCACGAAGATGTATAGGGACCTGAAAGAGTACTTCTGGTGGGATGGCATGAAAAGAGATGTTGCTGAATATGTCTCTCGATGCTTGGTTTGTCAGCAAGTTAAAGCTGAGAGACAGAAGTCTAAGGGGACGTTACAACCATTACCCATACCCGAATGGAAATGGGAAAACATCACTATGGACTTTGTCACCAGACATCCTAAAACATCCAAAGGCAATAATGTTATTTGGGTCATAGTTGATTATCTTACAAAGTCTGCACACTTCATTTCTATTAGAGAGGATTTATCTCTGGATCATCTTCCCAGGATATATGTAAAGGAAGTGGTAAGATTTCATGGAGTATCACTTTCTATTATATCTGATCGGGATCCGAGGTTTACCTCAAAGTTATGGCGAAGTCTTCAGCATACTCTGGATACAGAGTTGAGTTTCATCACTGCTTATCATCCTCAGAAAGACGGTCAGTCTGAGAGAACAATTCAAACTCTAGAATATATGTTGAGAGCTTGCTCTATGGATTTAAAAGGTGGTTGGGATCAACACCTACCTTTGGTGGAATTTTCTTATAATAATAGCTTTCACTCCAGTATTCAGATGGCTCCTTATGAAGATCTCTATGGAAAGAAATGCAGGACTCCAACTTGCTGGGTTGAAGTTGGGGAAAGAAAGCTATTAGGACATGATCTTGTTGACGAGATGGAAAAAAGGTCAGATCTATTCAACAACACATAAGAGTAGCTCAGATTCAACAGAAAAGTTATGCCGACAACCGAATAAAAGACTTAGAGTTTGAAGTGGGTGATAAAGTGTTCTTACGAATATCTCCTTGGAAGAGAGTAATGAGATTTTGAAAGAAGGGAAAGTTGAGCCCTAGGTATATCGGTCCTTCCGAAATACTGGATCGTGTTGGGAAGGAAGCTTACCGATTGGCGCTTCCACCGAATCTCTCTCAAGTTCATGATGTATTCCATGTATCTCTCCTGAGAAAGTACATACCTGATCCTTCACATGTACTCAGCTCAGAAGTTGTACCGCTGGAGCAAGATCTTTCTTATGAAGAACAGCCGATAGAGATTCTGGATCGTAGTGAAAAAGTCCTACGAAACAAGACCACTCACTTGGTGAAAGTTTTATGGAGGAAACACCAATTAGAATAAGCTACATGGGAGCTTGAGGATATGATGAGGGAGAGATATCCTCATCTGTTTGTTACAAAGTGACGAATTTTGAGGGCGAAATTCATTTTAAGGGGGGTAGAATGTAACACCCGAGACTTTTATGAGAAATATTTTGTTTTTATATAAATCATCAAAGGAATCTTTCACTACACACATCACTTGCTTGGCTTGCTCTACACGCAATCACGACCTTCCTCGATAACTTGCGTCGTACGCAATACTGAGTTTCACTAAACAACAATATGCTATTAAAATATTATTAAAACTAGCTGTTATGAATAGTAATAACCACTTTTTGAAATTTTATAAATTTTATTTTTCAAAATTGACTTCATTTTTGGATTCGGAATATCGAAATTAGCCTAGGGTGAAATTTTGGTATTTTTCTGAAAACTTTCAATTTTTGATGAATAATGAAACCACTAAGTGGTAGTTAAAAAACTGAATTTTTCATAAAACTTAATTTTATCACTTCTGTGAGTGGAATCTCAAAAATCCGAGAGACACGGTTGATGTCAGTAAGTAAAATGTGGTTCAATGAGATGAAAATAATTTTTGGTGAATAGTAACTTTTTACTTTTATTTACCACAGTTAAAAGTAAATAGGGTAATTAAGGGTAAAAATGATATTATTATTACCCTAACACATGTCTTAATTCTATTAGATAAGTGTAATTCGACCAAAAACAACCTTAGGAATAAAATATGACCATTTTGTCCCACTTGGAGTAGATTAGGACATTTATTATTAATTTATTTAAAGAAGGGTTAAAATATTTAAAATCAAAGTTTAATAAGTATATCATTTTTAATATAGGTTTATACATAAGATAAACGTGACTATAAATATTCATTAGAAATATAAAAAGAGTTCCTACATAATTATATTTTATTTGTAATTTTTAGACTTTAAATAATTTAACTTATTTATGACACAAAGATGATGCAGTAATTATCTTATTAATGAAATATTGACATAATTGATGTTATAAATACCCAAATAAATATAATTTGAGACTTTTTATGAATTAAACTAATTTTCTAGGTTAATATTACATCTTAGTATTGATTTAATTAACTTTTTTCGAACTAATAATTCTATTATGATTTTAACAAAAATCAATTACTAAATAGTGTCAAAATTGACATAAAATAGTTTTTAAAACAAATATTATATTAGTAATTTTTATTTTATTCCTAAAAATCTAAGGTTTGGCCAAATTACTTAGATAAGGTTATATATATTAATAATAAACAACTTGGGGTTCTTTTGGCTGCTTATAGTAAGTTTATTAACCATATAGTATAAGAACACAAGAAGACACAGTAAAAGTAAAATTATTTTACTTAATGTTAAATCTAAATGATAAGGTTAAAATAGGAACATAAACTTGTCTAAATTATATTGGATGAGAGGATTTCGACCCATCCCCACCTTATCTTCTAAATAAATCAATTTAGATCTATTTAAAACCGAATTTGACTTTATAATAAAATAATAGTTTTAGTTATTCCAAAGGTGCCCCTCTCCTCCCTTATAAAAGGGCACCTCCTCCCCCTCTTCCTCACACCACTTTGAGACTTCAAGCTCGGCCGACCCCTGACAATTTCTCCTCTCCACTTACCTAGAGACATCCTAGAGGTCCTTGTATTCTTCAAAGACCAATTTTAGTGCCCTAAAAGGAGATCTCAAAGAGGCGCTTTAAAGAAGAGGTAATGTCCGATTACCAATTCTTTCAACTTTATTTCTTCTTCCAATTCTTCTTCTTTAGTTGTTTCATTATGAAGTAATAACATCAGTATCACTCATATACTGATATGTTATTATAATTATGAAACAACCCTAATTCATCATCTATCCATCCTACGGAAAACGAAATCACCGCGCGTGCATACGTACGGAATACCGTCTCCACGCCGTGGTGTAATCTATTTTCCACCACCACCTTACTTGGATGGATATAATGGTGTAAATAATGACTATATATGACTATTATAAATTTATATTTATTCTGAAATAGTATACATACACTCCAATACAATTCCACGATCATGGGAACGATATCGTCGCTCGTGCGTACGTACGGAATACCGTCTCCACGATGTGATGCGACTCGTTCTACATGATCTTCATTGCATAATGATTATATAAATGAATTGAGTGAATAAATATGATATATATTACACTAATACCATTCTGGAAATGATGTATCTATAACCTAAAAAGAAGTATAAGAATTTATTCGACAAAACATGCATAAGAACAAAAAGTAATAAACACCCGAATAAACAAGTAGTAATGAAATATTACTAATAAGAAGCTAAGAATATGACCATATATGATATCATAAAAATAATTATGATTATGGAATAAGTCAATAACATTATTTAAATAATTATATAGGAGGTTCGGACACTTACGAAGCAAATCGGACCTAAGGTAAGGGGAAATATCACAATCTCATTTTTATCCGAGATTGTTTATACTTTGGTATTTACTGGGGTGTATTTTATCATCCACATCCATGTTTCCTCAATATGTAATATTTATATCCTTATACAGTATTTTATATCCAATTTTACCCTTCGGTGAGTTTTTAGTAAATATATGAAAGGAATCTTTTGTCGTTTTTCATACGAGGTACTTTTTGACTTTTCCGACAAAAGTACGAGAAGAATGTTTTTTTAACTTATACGGCATGAATGGATTTTTAAAACATTATTTCCAAGAAGCTTCCTTTACAAGTTTTCAAGTTTATTTTTAATCAACTTCTTTTAGTTTAGAATTGTATGACATGTTAAGAAAGGAAAAGTGTTTTTGAAGTAGAAAGGATATTTTTCTCAAGAATGAAGTTCAAGTGTTTTATCAAAATTATTTTCCATCTAAGATAATATAGGGTTCTGTTTATATCCCTATTATTACATGGATTTGATTATGTTGTGATGGAAATATTTTTATGAATTCCTTTATCTTATATGAATTGTTTTATGATGTCATGATGTTTAAGATTCCCATTTTTATTACATGGGTTATGCTATGATGTACGGTTTCTGATTTTTTGGCACACATAAGAATGGTATCATTATGAGATGGGTGGGACATATATCTCCCTCCAATGCATTGGGTAAAGATTTTATATCTCATGAGATAGACATGGCTGGAATGGCAGGTTAAACCGGTTCAGTGAAATAGGACTGAAACGAGGAGTGAACTCGGTTCAGAAATGGACTTTGTCCACTAAGATAGTCTTGGTAATGAGCCTTGACTAATAAGAAATGATTCTATATGATTATGTGTGTATGCCGCAAAGTTTCATGTTTTAAGTTATGATTATTGGGATTACATTTCACTACTATGATTTATCCCATGTTATGAGATTATGATTTCTTTTGCAGGTTAAGATTTCCAAAAGTTATTTTCTTATGTATATGATGTGATTGATATTTCTTTTGTTTAACCTTACTGAGAATTTGAGCTCACCATTTTGTATGTTTTCTTTCTCCAGGTCAGGAAGAAGGTTATTAAGTAAGATATTCCAAAAGGGACTATAGATATGATTAAATAAATGGGAGACAGTGTAGACTCTTTATGAACCAGTTGTTTATGTTTCCCAGTTTCTAAAGACATTATACCTATACGGTCGTTTCCTGGTTTTGTTATATGTTGTAATAAGTGTGCTTCAATTCTGAATTAATAACAATGTATGTAAATTATGGGTCGTTATACTGGCACTCCACTATTTATATAGGTGTTTTTCATCACGATGTTTACCATAGGTACACGACGTGTATCCTTAATCTGAATCATTCTCCAAAAATTTTGGATCGCCAATGTGGCACAAAGGTCTCTCACGAATTTAAGAAGTTTGACTAGGTACATGATGTGTATTGGTTTCTCATGATGTGTAGTCGACATCCAGCTAGCTTTTTCATGGGATCCTCACGGCATTCTCGCTAACTAGTTTTACTAGAATCACGAAGTGGTTGGGTTGTATGTGACGTGTAGAGTGTTTTTACTTCAAGATTCATGGTATTTTCACGACTTGGTTTCATAACTTGGGTTAGGTTGTGATCCTCAGGTACAGGATGTGAACTGAGTCACCAAAATCTGTACTTGGTCATTTTTTTCACTTTTTCTTCCCTTCTTCCTTGAAAACTAGTGAAGCTCTTATTCCTGCAAAATTAGACACATACCACATGCATTATAGAATATTTTAATGAAATCAATGGATAAATATATATATATATATATATATATATATATTAGGCATATTATGATGGTGTATGGTATTTGGTGAAACACCACTAATGGACGACAATCCATAGTCCATAATAGTGTGATCCTACAGTAAAGGTCTCTCTCTTCTCTATTTAGGTGGAAGAAATTTAGAATTTTGCTGATTTGGTGGTGTGATATTACGATGCCTGTCCATGATGAAATGATCATGTGAAAAGATATACCTCTCAATTTTAGGATCAAAAAATGTCAATTCTTATGCGTCCAATCTCCTATAATGATTCAAATGACCCTGGATCATGCAACAGTCGAATTAGAGTGGGTGAAGGTGCTAATCCATGTATGAGAATTATATAAAGAAAAAGATTAAAAAAAAGCAGGTGAGGCAATCTTAGGTTCTCACTGAATATTACTATGTCTAGAAAATAGTTGATCGTTGGAAATGGCACCAAAATATCATTGTCGCATACAAAAATGTTGATTTCTCATGGGTGTTGATAATATTAGAATTTATAAAGGCCCAAACTAGACTAGCTAAAAAGGAATAGCATAGCAGTAGTATGATGTCGAACCCACAAGGACAAGCCGGAAGGCTGGAAACCTAACGGTTAGAACCTTGTGGTATTATTCCTCAAAATAACTCATAGGTTTGGTTTTATAGAACATACATGTATTGGGTTTAAATTTGGAAAGATAAAAGGTATTAGCGTCAATTTTAGGGTTTAGGAAAAAGAGTAATCTGAAATATATCTTGGGATAGACCTATGGATTAGGCTGAAAAGAAGGTCACCAATTGGTCATGGTCAAACCAATTAAATCTACTTAAGATGAAGATATTGTTTAGTTTTGAGATATTAAACATCCTGGATGTAGTACGCTTAACTTAAAAGGAAAAATTATCACAAGATATTGGTCCTAGCTTGCTCAACTCCAACTAGATTAGGGTCTTTAAATTGCACTTCCCATGATCAGGGTTATATAAAATAATGCGATAAACAATTGTTTTTAACCTAATTATTAGCCATGGAGTTACCAAGTTTTGATTTTGATATTTTTTTATTTAAACACACCATTACTCTTGAGCTCTAATCCTAAGTGAATTAGCCGTACATAGCGGTATTAATAGGAAGCCAGGAAATAGAAAGCATTATTGAAATAATACATAAAAGGTTCAAAATAACCCAATCCATAGTTAATATAATTAAAAATCAATGAAATAATCACCTGAATGAATGAAAATGAAATAATGCAGAAAAATTTTAAGTTGAACCGAAATTGGTATTGAAAGTTGAATGTTGGAATAGGAAATGCAATGAAACAAGAAATCCACAGTCACAGAATGTGACACAGTAGAAAAGGATTGATTAAAACAGGAGAAGAAATTATTACAACCATGTTCAGAGAAGAACAGAAGATAAAATAATAAGAAATAGAAATGGTTCAACCATCTGGTTTGAGTTTATACATTGGAACTAGGATGATATCCCACTTAATCACCACCCAAAACTCTATTAATTACACTTCATGAAAATAGAAAAAAATAGACAAAAAATATTTACATGGTTTGGAAAATTGTTCTACATCCATTGGAGAACACTACAAAAAATTTCATTATTGGAGATAAAAGACAATACAAATCTCATTAATCACCTCCTCTCAATTTCAAAGTCTTATGGAAGTTCAATCAGAAACTCTCATCATCTTTTCATGGAAACCACAAACAGAGTTGGCCCACCACATCTCTTTATAGAGGTCTTCATCTGGTGAAAAGGTTTCACCAAATTCTATGACTCATGATCAACCTTCTATTGATCTTTGAAACCACCAATAAAATGTTTCATCATTTAATGAAACTGCCAATAGATGGTCACTATTCACCCAACCTATCCATATAGTTACCACCCTAAGTGAACACCATCTATGAGAACTCTATCTGATGGCTCTAGATGATCATATCTGTCTAATGACCCCCAAAGTCTCACCATAGGATTCCTCTATTTGATCATCTGTGTCTAGTGATCACATTTAGTGGTCTTCTCTGATGGAAATTGGTTTGGTGAAACCTTCCTACCATGGCCACTCTGAAATTTTATAGTAGTAAAACACCTATCTGGTGACCTTTTTCTGGTGGTCTCTCTATGAATATTTATCCGATGAACTAAAGAACTTTCCACAAAACTCAACAACCATGCCTTGGGCCATGGCATGGTGTATTCTCCCAATCCCTTTTGAGCAGACTACTTGAGTCCAAATTTAACTAGCACCATGCCTAATACCACGGCATGGTGCATTCTCTGATGTTGTTTTTGATGGTACAAATTTGATACCAACTTCAACCAGTACCACACATATGACCATAGCATAGTGTATTCACCCAATCCATTTCTAATGGTTCCAACATGAGACTGACCATGCTCAGCCACTACACCTACTCACTAAGAGTTTTGGTGTGTTTGTTTCCCATGGGTGGACTTCTCATCTACCACTCCCACCAAAATGATAGGTGTTATGGCATGCTAACATCCCTACTGCATGGCTGACTCCCACGCCCATAGTGCCTCCCAGCACAGGACAATGGCCTTCACCACAGCTGATCCCATAGCATGGTGAGGCCAACAAAACCCAAAAACTACTTCATCCAATCCAACATTCCACCAAAACATCCCAAACCCAAAAAGAACCATCTTATTGTGTAAAATTATACAATAATAAGAACATAACTCAAACTAGGGGTGTCACGTTATCTTCACCATTGGGATTTCCATCCTAAGAAAGCTAAGGTTTGTTGGTTTGTTATAAAATCTCCACCAATTTCTCTTGAATAATATTTTACCACTCCCATTTATATTCCTAAATCTGTCCATATTACCATAGTATGTGCACCAAAGAGATATATCTACCCTATAAGACCTTATCTTGTTTTTTAAGATGTGAATCGGGGTGTGAATGGATGAAACATCTAACTCATGGGTCACATGATCTCAAAAAATCGTATGATATAGATCTGGTTGTTACTTATTCAGTTGAGATATGTAGAAAATATTATGAGCATAATATAATCTCAGTGGTAGGGATATTCAATATTTCACTTTACTTATATGATCAAGAATTTTGAATGGTCCCATGTATTGAGGAGCAAGCTTCCCCTACTTACCTAAGTGATGATTCCCTAGTCTTAGAGATACTTGAAAGAAAAAATTGTCATATACATCAAAAGATAAAGGGTGATAATAATGATCTACATGTGATTTATGATGGATTTGGGTCATTTCCATTTACTTCCTAGATATCTAGATCTATTTAGATGTCTCTGGGAGAAGAATATGTCCAATTAGTGAGGTTTCTCCAATATCAACCCAATAAAGTGGTGATCAACATGACCTTTTATATAATGTTTCAAACAGAGACATACATATCAAGGAAAGATAAATATTATTATATGAGAACTCAACTAATTAAAAATAGTCTTCCCACGAACCACCAAAGTTTATTACGCATGCTCTTAGTATGTCATCTATATTCTGAACTATATGCTCGGACTGTTTATCCATTTTAGGATAATAATCCATGATCATAGACAACTAGTTTTGAAGTGGTTATTTGAAATACGACCAAAATAATGATTTAAATCATGGATATCATTCAGAAAAAATGGAGACTGATCATTCAGGAAACTTTACTACTTCTCAGATGTATATATTTGTGATTTCATCAGCTTAATTTTTCTTTCTTATTGGTATGAAGTGTGCTAAATTGGTGAGTAATTCTATAATCACCCAAATAAAATATTTTTTCTGAAGCATCTTTGGTAACCCCGTTACGAAATACATTGCAATGTGATCCCATAATGGGTAATTATTGCAACATTCCAACTAATCATTAGTGTTTAGACTTAATTTGATGATAGGTTTCACATTTCCCAATATATTATTCCATCTTTTTCTTCATGATCGGCCACCAAAAATGGTCCTTTATCAGACTGTAAATCGTATGAATACCTGGGTGGATAGCCCACTTTTAATGATGAAAGGCCCAAATGGTTTATTCTTAAAAGGAGGATCTACCATTAAAACTCAAAATCACAACACTACATTCAAAACCTATGTCCATCCATCAACAGCCTCTCCACTATTATGGTTTGACCTAATGGTAAGGCAGTTAGGGTGAGACTGTCTATTTTCCTTAACTTGTTCCACTATATCTATAATTAGGATGATCAAATACAAATGAATATATATGATGACCCCCATAAGTCTCCATTTATCTCAAACATCACTGACCACTTGGTTGTATGACTTCTTACATAATGCATCATCTACTGAGATCTATTTTTAGGGCGTATACACCATGTCAAACTCAAAAATCTAGAGTTACTTCATCCAAAATCATTTTTTGGGGTTCAAATACATTTTTGATAATATGTGCTTCAATATTTTATGATCATTGAATACTATGAACTTATTACCAAAGAGATAGTGTCACCATGTTTTTAATGCATAGACCACTACTTCCAATTTCATATCATGCATAGGGTAATTATTTTCATGTTCCCACAACTATAATGATCCATGGGCTATGACATTATCTTTTTGTATGAGGACGCATTCCCAATCCCAATTTTAATGCATCACAATATACCACAAAGTTATAACTTAGTTCAAGAAAAAATAGAATAGGTGTGGACGTGAATCAAGTTTTAAGCTCCAGAAAAGAATCATGATTATCAGGGATCCAAGGGAATAGAATACCCTTTCTAGTTAATTCTATCATAGGAAAATCTAATCATGAAAAATCATGGAAAATCATTGATAATAACCATCTAATACATGAAACTTTCATATTTCAAATATATTTCTTGGTGTTTTTTATGAGATAATTATGCCAATCTTCTATAGGTTGACTGATATACCTTCCTCTGAAATGGAATGTCCAAGGAATCAAAATTCTTGTTTCCAAAAGTCATACTTATATAATTATTCATAGATATGATGATGTCTTAATGCGTCTAATACAATATCCAAGTTCTTTTCATAGATACTTATAGTTTGATAATATAGTAAGATGTCGTCCATGGATAAGAACAAATAAAATAATTAATTTACTTGTATAATATATAGTCCATCAATTCCATAAAGACCATTGGTACATTTGTATGACCGAAGGACATAACCAATTACTTGTAATGGTTATAACGGCTTCAAAAAAACTGTCTTTGGGATATCCTCTTTCCAAACATAGGGTTGGTGGTACCTAGATTGTAGATTCATTTTAGAGAACCATTTGTATCACTTTAATTGATCAAACATAACATCTATTTGAGGAAAAATTATATCAATTATTAATCATAACTTATTTTAATTTATGATAATCAACACATAATCAAAGTGTACAATCTTCTTTATTTACAAATAGATCTTGAGTGGCCCAAGGAAATGTATGTAGTATAATCAAGTCCTTTCTTTCTAATTCTTCCAACTTAACATTTAATTCCCTTAATTACATTAGTTCAATTATATATAGGACTCATTCTTGATAGTAGATCAATAGAAACCACTCCCTCTATTTATGGTGGTAGTCCTAAAAAAATCATTTGGAAACACA
This sequence comes from Viscum album, assembly GCA_963277665.1. NCBI lineage: Eukaryota > Viridiplantae > Streptophyta > Magnoliopsida > Santalales > Viscaceae > Viscum > Viscum album. Next base: position 292,933,360 of record OY728145.1, on the reverse strand, counting down.
TCGAGGTATTAATATACTATGTTAGAAAGATCTCTAGTTTTGGTAGCATCAATAGTTCCCAAGGTTACTAACTCCAATTAATATGGTATTTTTCAACTACTAGAACTAAAAGTACTACTCTTCCAAATTCAGGTCCTATTCCCCTTTAAAATGATGCATCACTCCATCTGAAGATGTGAAGGTAACCATCTGAGCATAGTAGTCAATATAAACTATGAATGATACTAACCAATCCATTTCCAAGATTAGATAAAAAAATTCATATCCAAACTAATGAACTCCTGTGACAAGTAGGCTACACCAATGGTGTTGGAACATGATACACACTTAAATCCCTTTCACTCTCATTGCTTGAGAGGTGTTTTAATGATTAATATGTGAGACACAATCTCGACATATAAGCCTATTTTAGTTACCAAATGATAAGATATAAAATAATGGGAGGAATTGGTATCAAACAAAACACTCATAAGAGTTGAATTAATAAATATGTTACCTTTCACTTTTGAGAGGCATAGTTCTTCAATCGAAACAATTTTCACTATGACAAAGAGTTTTCAGTTTTTTCCTCTTGGATGATTCCTTCCCCCTTGTTGAGTTGGTGCATACTGAGATATTGAGGAATTCATTGAATCAGTGTCACTAAATTGAGTTTTTGTATAAGAACTATTCAAATGATATTGTCTAAGTTGGACATTAGAGGCTTTCATCATATTAGAATTGTCATTTCTCTTAGAATTAGAAAGATTTTTATAGAAACACTTGATATACCCCATCCATACACAATTATACCATTATTAATGTGTTACGGAATATTACTTTAAATGATCCAAATATCCACATAGAAGACAACCCTCAAGGTTCTTACCACGAGAAAGAAGAGACACTAACCCCATACAATGGTTTTTGTTTCTCTTCTTTGTTGAGAGTGATTCTCCCTTCTGCACTTATTTCTATAACTAGAGTTTTTGCATGTGCCCAAGCAGAAAAAGGTGGTCTACCCACCAAGGTTATTGGTAATATATTTTTTCCTCTACCATAACATTATTCACAATGTCTGTATAATTTACAATGTAAAACAAGACTACTTTAAAGCGAGTATTCTTTCATAAACCTGATGTAAAAATTCATGCTTTGAGGAATTCACTCACAGTTTCCTCTAGTGTAAATATATCTAGACGGGTGGATCAAGATATATATTTCATGATCGAAAGGTAACCTTGATTGGGGTCGAATAAATATATTTTCCTCAATATGTGGAAGGTATGTAGATAGAATTATTATTAAAAAATTCCTAAAATACCTCCCATGTAAGACCATGGTTAAGCTTAGCTTCGACAACTATGTCCCACAATTTTCATGGAAGGTCCTAAAGATTGTAAATTAATAGCTTCACCTTTATGTTAGACAATGTTTAAAGTAAATATAATATTCAATTCATCCTACCAATCCATGCCTTATCATTTTTCAATTCTGAATCACCCCAAAAGATTAGTGGGTTTTTCCTTTTAAATTTTAGTCATCCTCATTCCTTTTATAACACCCTATCATGTAAACAACCCGTAATTGCATGATTCGTAATTAGGGTATCAAATTAATATATTCCCATGATATTTTAGTTTTATAATTTTATAAAATTAGAAATTTCATTACATAATAAAGTGTACAATTCCACATAGTTCATATTTTTTATTCAAAAAAATGTTCTTGAAAGTTGAAACTTGTTTCATTCAAGATACCTTTTTCCTTTATTTTATAAGAGTCTACATAATGTAAAGATTGACCTTATTATAGTTCATACCCATTCATAGATCCTATGAAAAAAATTTGACAATGTAGGATGAGAACAAAAAGATCAGTTAGGGATATAAAAATAAAGGAAAAGTAATTAATCATGTGAAAACAGGGAAACCCATAAAAATGTTTTCATTTTTCACAATAAAATCTGAGTGTATAAAATAAATAAAAATCAAATTTTAAAATCAACCTTTAATAAAAGAAAATATTTAAAACCCATAGTAAACATAGAAAAAAATATGAAGGCATCTTGAGAAAACATGAGAACCTATGAAAATCGTTTCCTTGAAAACAAATATTTTACTTTTAAAAGATTGTATACATTCTTCTAGAAATCAAATGATATCCATTAAAACTCACACAATAATAAATAATCATGTAGTAACATTGGAGATTCATATTAATAACCCATGATCACTCATGATTAACACATAATGGATTAAATAAAAACCAATTAATTCCATAGAAGTAACATACATGGTTATCACCCTCAATTTTACCTCAGAATATTGAATCATTACCTAATTCACTAGAGAGATATATCAAGCTCACCCTTCATCAGATCTATATTAGCCTCACTTATCACCATCTATAATTACCAAGTCCCATATCATGAAAAAAAATATTTTTAATATTTTATTTTTTTTAATTATAAAACCCTTTAAAAACTCATTGTAACCCATAAGAAAAATCACTTTTAGTTATCTCATAAAAATGAGAAGAAATATCATTTTCTCTTGAAAATATTTTAAAACTAAAAATTAACAAAATAATGGAAATATGATCTTAATTTAAAAATAATAAAAATATAATATTAATAATGATAATGAATAATAGTTATGATGGTGGTAAAATTTATTCATTCTTTAAATATTAAAAAAAATCATTTACACTTTGGTGAAACGGGTCAAAAGTGACCTATATGGAAAACATTAAATAGATTCCTTTTTAAAACCTATATAAGGTTTCAAGTAAAATTAAAAAATAATTTATAAAATCAATTTATTATAAATATGAATATTCATGAAACATTTTAAATAATTTGTATATAGAAGAAAAATAGTTTGCAAACTTTAAAACAAGCTTTTTGAAAGGAAAACGTTAACCTCGGACTTCCACTTAGTCAAACATGTTCTAAACTATTGTATAATAAATTTATAATTATTATACATACATATCATAAAAATATTTATATCTATATTACTAGATGTAACTCACTCATAAATTATTTTTACTCTTTTACTTATAGTTTTTTGTTAAAATCAATTTTTAGAAGTTAATTGTCCTATTTCCCATGCATGTTTTGATTCAGAGGATTCCGTACTTTTATATTATTCATGGGTTAATAATATCTAAAGTACTAAATATTTTATAATATTTTTTTGTTTAAGTTAAATATACTTATATAACCATCCATGTAAGGTGATCATGAAAAATGAAATACATCATTTCATGGAGAAAGTAGTCTATACGTACACATGAGAGAATTTTTCATTTTTTAAATAGATGAAAAGTAAATAAATCAGGTAAATGTATACCTTTAAATGATAATAATAATAATATAAATATCATATTTATTCATTTAATCCATCCTTATGACCATCCATTTGAGGTGGAAATGAAAAATGAATTACATCATTTTGTGGGGGTTATAGTTCACACATACGAACAAGTGATGTTATCATTTTTCAATGGATTAGAGGGTAAGAAGGTATATAATAAATTATATTTAAAAAATCATGATTATTACATAATTATTATATATATTATTTAATTATATCTTTATAACTAGCTATGTGAGGTGGTGATGAAAAATGAAACACATCTTTTCATAGAGGTGGTATTTCGCACGAATGCATGAGCGATATTTCCATTTTCCATAATATGGAAAAAGATATGGAAAAAGGTTATAAAATAAAAATGATAACATTTTATAATAGTTAATATACTTATATAATTATATTTGGATGGTTAGTATAGATTTTAAGGAGATAAATGAAGGAATAAACTTTAAAAAAAATCAGTTACGACTCATACCACTTCTTTTGATATCCTCATTTTGATTGAACTTAATTCCTTTATAGGATAGGTTTTTGGCCACACCATGGGATTTATAAAATTTTATGGTAAGTTTGGAGAGGTATTTGGTCATAATTTTTAGATAAAAACTAATTCATATGTGCCTTTTGAAATATTAGATTATGTCCCCTTTTATAGGAAAAAATCAATGTTGTTTTCGCAAATATTAAGTCTTTATAGGTATTAAAAGTAATTTTAAAAATAAAATGAGGCTCATAAATGAATAATGGAAGGAATTTGTTACCATTAATAATCCAAATTTTATTCTTATAATATTTTTATTACTTTTAAACCAATTAATAAAATATTTTTTAACATTAAATATCTTTAAAATCATTGTCAGGACAATTCACATGATTTGAGTTTAAAAACCTCAATATAACAGTGGAATTTGAATTTGGATATTTAAAAAATTAATTTAATTTCATATAGATCCATAAAATTCATGTAATTCCCTAAATTATTCAAAACACATCACTGTGAGTATTTTTAAATCTATTTACTTTGATTTTCCAACTGCTTGCATAAGCATTGCATCAACAATGCGTAAGCATTCTAAGTAATTATACTATCACAAAAAATTAAAAATAAAACACCATAATAAATATAATTTATTAATCATAAAATTTATCATTTTTATCTTTTAACAAAAAAAAATTATCCCTATAATTATCCTGATAAGGTTTTAGGCCAGGGAGAGTAACATTTTTGTGTATATTAATTTTATAACATAAAAGTAATTTCATAACCAAAGAAAGTATAACCAAATGGAAAAAGAATAAAATATACGATAATTTAGGGTCTAAATTTACACATAATATCAAATTTAGAAAACATTTATAGGAATATATGGTTTTGTCTCTTACTTTAACCCCCTCATTAAACCCTTTAACCTTCACCACAATGACAAATTTTTATTATGGTAACTATTCATTATGACCAAAAATAAGATGGACCTTATTACCTAATTTGAAACTCCTGATTACAAATATTAAATCCATTCGAAAAGATTCAATTTCCAAAATTTGTAAAAGTCTATTTTAATATTAGTTTAAAAAATGCAACAGAAACCCATCTTTAGAAAAATTCCCTTTTAATCATTAAAATGATTTGCACCAAAATCAAGTATAATGTTGATTACCATGGAATTATTTAGATTATGTTAAATAAATGGATTCTTATTTTAATTAAAACCAAACCAAACCCATAATTAACCTTATGAAAACTTGAATAAAATAGAAGAACCAAAAGTAGTTTTTATTTGAATAAAACGTTACTTAGATATCCAAAAGTTGAAGATAGATTTTTAAGTTCCAAATTATATTTTTAAATGAATTTTAATAATTTTTAATTTCATTTGTTATATAAAATAGGTTTCATAAAATTTTAATTCATTACTATATCATGATAATGTCATAAAATTATAGTATTTTTAAAATCGATATTTTTCACTATTTACCTAAAAATCATCCTTTTAAGAAAAGTCCCAAAAATTCACTCTATCTAAGTTTGACATGATAAATTAAAAAATTAAGTTCATTACATAAAATTCATTTTCTAAAATTTATAAATATATATTTTAAATAAAAATGAAAAATATAAATAAAAACTAATTTCATACAAAAATGACCCTTTTAAACTTAAAGTATTTTTATCCACATTTCATATCATTTACCAGTAAGTGTTAATTTATTTGAATTATGTTGTGTATTCTTAATGTATTGATTTTTACCTTTCATTTTAATAAATTATTATTTACTTTAGTTTAGTGTTGTTTATATCACATGTTATTCAATAAGAAATTTACTTAAAGTAATGTATATCAAAATGTCAATGTGTTACATCCCCCCTGTAGAAATTGCATCCTTGAAATTTTTATCTCTTTTCTGATGGAAAAGGGTTTAAAACAATTTAGTAATCAATTCCATATAGTTGAAGATGACTTTAAAAACCATTAATTTAAAAGGAATCCTAAAAATTGATACTTAAAATAGAGTAAATGATAACAAATGTAGAGTGAAAGATAATATACATAAGTGGAAAGAAATAAATTTTAATATAAATCAATTAAATTTTATTTTGAAAAGAATTTTAATCTCTATGTTAAGACTAGTAAACTTATCATTTTATAAATATTTCTTAAAACATGCATTTACCATTATGTGACTCGTACATGTGAATGAGTTTCAAAATCATACCATGATAACAAAGTGAATTTTTTTGTATAAGACTCGATATATTTATCTTATTATTTCTTGAGTTTAAGGAATTGTTTTACCATCAAGATAAAGAATAAGATAAAATATACTTACTTGATATCTTTCCATACCATAATTGTAATTTCACCCTTTGGTTTTTCTTTGAGTGGTTTTCCATCTCTACTTCTTCTCACATTCTAAATGATAAATAACTAAGATGAATTTTTCATGTTTGGAGTACTAAATATAACATTTAAAAGATAATAAGGTCCCAAAAAATATTTATAATTTATTCCACTTGTTTCTATCCATTTATGAAAACCAAAATGGATAGAATGAGTTAGGATATTACCCAAAATGAATCAACCTTCATATAATGAAATAATAAATTAATCTTCAAAACATAAAAAATAAAATCCAATGTTCAGATTAAATCATTCCATAAATAACTAACCCTAAAACTCTTCAAAATATGTCAAACAAATTTGAAACCCAAATATAAGATTGATTTGGTCACATCTTTTTTCAAAATCAACTTAACATTTATCCTCAAACTAAATTAATCACTCATAAAGTAACATACCAAAAAATTATCTTCCCTAATCATATAATCTCCAAAATATGCTAATATTTTCCATAAATAACCCAAATCACCATAAAGTCGAAATAAAATCATATATGCTTCCAATATTTAATTCAATATTTATTCCTCGATTAATATCAACCAATTTGAAATAAAATCTCATACTAGCCAAAAATATCCCATTTACCTTGATTCTTATAGTGTTCCTAAAAATATAGTGAAATTATTCCAAAATAACTTTAACCACCTAATCACAAAATCAATTTTTTAAATCTCGTGGTTATCTATATGATAAAACATATGTTATCAAAAATATAATAACCCTTTATTCCAATTAACTATAATTACCTTAACATTAAATATCATATTAACCCAAAATATTATCATTACCTTACATATTTTATCCCAGTATAATAACATTCTTCCCAAACAACCTTCACAGTAAATCAAATAATAAACCTAAGGGTTAAATATGCCTCATTCATTTATTAAAACCAAATAAATGTCTCCCAAAATATCATTAATAACATTTGAATATAATCACATAATACCTCATGAGGGTATATATACTTTTGAAATTATAATCATTCTTAAAGATTATAAATCCTTAAGAAATACCATTACATTATATATATTTAAACCCTATATGTAAACACTTCAATCATTCAACTTCTTTCATAAACCTTTAACCAATATTTGTCATCTTATTCCTTAATACTTCCTTCCTATTAAAAAAAATATGAACCATGTCCTAGGATTAATCAATCTAAATTTAATCATGTTTTCTATATTAAACATAATTAAAACTATTAAAATAATTCATAAATTTTATATGTTATTTATGGTTTATTTATTTTTATAATAGGACCTTGTTAAACCTTTATTTGTATAATCTCGTTGATCTCTTTCATGCGCTTTCCACCAGGGAATCAATTTTCATAATTCCCAAACTAACCATATTTAAATCATTCAGTCTATACCTTAAAAGGAACTTTATTCCCCTTCATTGTGTTAACTAAACTCTTTATTTTTCCTCAGAGATTTATTACACTATTCCCTCCTTTACCACTTATGAAATATTTTCCTATTCCTTTTTAATATTTCCCACATTGTTTCTTCCCATATTCATGACACATAAGAAGTTGAGTATTTTTACCTTTATGATGTTTATCACCTAAACTCCCATAAAACACTATCTTTCTCTTATTTTGTGTGTTAGGAAACTCACTTAGGTCCAGGTTATTAATCATAACTTGAGATAATCAGTTAGGCATAACCACAAGATTCTTCACTCCACCTCATATCATGTTGGATTACTGATTTAGAAAATCACTGTATTTTCCTTCACATCAATTATTATCTAAGTTCATACTAGTTCCCTCCATTTAACAAAACTAAAATGGTTAATATAAGTATATAAAATAAAATCATAATAAACCATCTTATAATGAGGATAAATACTAAGATATCCTTAACCATGTCATCTTCTATTAAACTCTTTCGATTCAACCAAAAATAATCATATTTCACCATAACATACTAACCATTAAGTTTATAGAATAATTTTAAATTATGATCTCAAAAAATCATATTCACCCTTGATGTTTAATAAATATTTTAAATTATACTCATCTAATAACATCTTAACCTCTAACGTTATCTAAACTCTGCTCTGATACCAAATATAACACCATATAATGTAAAAAACATAATTAAATGATTTATAATAATGGTTTCACATTCTTACATCCATTTTGTATTTTAGGTTTGGAGTTTTAGATAATTATAAAAACAATTACCTAAAAAATGGACATTTCCACACAATGTACATTGTTTCCACAAAAACATCTTCTTGAGATTTCACCCTTGTTTCGTTCAAGACACTTTTTCCTTTATATATGACAATATACCATAGTGGAAAGATTACCTTTATATAGTTCCTATAAAAACATAGATCATGTGAAAAACATTTGAAAATTGGGATAAGCACATAAATCTTAGCGAGTCATATAAAAATTAAGGAAACCCCATTATTTTAGTGAAAAACATGGAAATTCATAAAAAATTTTACTTTTTTACAATAAAAATTGAGTGTGTAAAATAAAACATAATCTCATGTGAAAAAACCCTTTACTCAAATAAAACCTTAGAAACTCATATAACACCAATAAAAACCCTAAATCCATCTTGAGAAAACATGAGAACATGTTAAAAATCATTTCCTTGAAAAGAAACCTTTCACTTTTAAAAGATCATATACCTTATTCGTAAAATCAAATGATATCCATTAAAAATCATCGTAAGCATAGAAAACCATGTAGGCACCTTGGGGTATCATATTCATAAATAATGTTCACTCGTGACTAACCTGTATTGAAATAACTGAAAACTAGTTAATTATGAGGAGTAATCTACCTGGTTATCACCCTCGTTTTCTCTATTGAAGACTAAATTATTATGCAATGTGTTAGAGAGAGATATCGAGATCACCCATCACCAGAGCTATATCAGGATCACCCATAATCATCAAACTGAACAAGTTCTATATAAGAAACAAAAAATCTATGATATTTCCCTTTTATATCGTAAAACCCTTGAAAAACTCAGTTGAACCCACAACAAAAAGCACTTTCATTTTTCTCATTAAAATGATAAGAAGAATCTTTTCTCCTGAAAACATTTTAAAACTAAAAATCCCCAAAAGAATGAGAATAAGAAATTATTTAAAAAAATTATAGAGTAATCTTTATAATGAATAACAACTATAGTGGTGGGAAAATTTGGTCATGTGGAAACGTTAAAAAACATTCTTTTACACTTTAGTGAAAAGAGACAAAATTGACCTATATGGAAAATGTTACCAATAGACCTCTTTAAACCCATTTTAAAAAGTAAATAACAATTTAAAAGGTCTATAAAAATCATTATATTATATAGAAGAGTATTCTTGAAAAATTGAAAATAATCTATACATGGAAGAAAAAGAGTTGGAAGGACAACTTTAAAACAAGGTTTTTAAAAGAAAATATCATTGCTCGAACTTCTACATAGTCGAACACATTCTCACCTCTTATATAATAAATTTATACATATTATACATCTATATCAGAAACATATTTATATCTATCTTACTAGATATCATTCACTCATAACTTGTTTTTACCCATTTAATTATAATTCCTTGTTAAAATAAATTTTTAGATGTTAATTGTCTCATTTCTCATGCATGTTTTGATTTGACAATTTTAGTAATTACAACTTGTTTATCGTTTAATTATCTCCAAAATAATAAAAATATTATAATTATCATGTTTATATATTAAATATACTTTTATAACCATCCTTGTAAGGTGTTCATGTAAAATGAAATACATAGTTTCATGGAGACGGTAGTCTATACGTAGACATGGGTGATGTTTTCATTTTTCTAATAGATGAAAAGGAAATAAATTAGCTAAGGGTTTAACTTTATAGGATAATTATTGTGTTGTCATTAAATAAACGACAAATTAACTATTTTTAAACCCTAATTGAAACTAATATGGTTTGTGTGTAGGGTGTCAAACCTTAGATAATGCAGTTATAACGTCCTGACCAAGAAAAAGAAAAAAAACGAACAAAAAAACAAGAAGAACATCTAGGCTTAAAGAAACAGTAGATAAACAAAAAAGAAGTGTAACAAGAATAATGGAAGGGAACTCAATTGACTAGTTGAATATATTTTTATTTCATTCTTGCACAAAAGTTTCACTCGAACTATAATTTTCAGAAGTAAACAAGCCAAGTCGGCAAGTCAACCTATGACTTAATTAATTCTATAGTAAGTGTAGTATTAATTATTCATGAAAATGAAAAACAATTTTAAAAATAATAATTTTTAAATTAATTTTATTGTGTTTCTCACTCAAAAAATCACTTTATTAGAAGATTAAAAACGTTGAAGCAATTCTGGATTGAATTAAATTGAAAACATTTTTTTAATTGATTATCGAAGATGAAAATATATGAATGATTCAAGAATGATTGAGAATTCAACAACCCAATAATAAAGATTAATACATGAATTAGTAAAGTTTCAACCAGATATGGGATTGATATTTTTAGATCTAGGGTTTACGGAAGCTCAATGTTATTAGTTTCGAGTGGCCTGAGCGTCGTCTTCTTCAACAAGTCCAAGTCTAAAAATCTTAGTTGGATATGAGATTCAATCGGAAGCTTGGTCATTTTCATTCAGTCAGCTACACAAAATCAACTTCAACTTTGATTAATCATGTTTGTTCTTCATCAGTGAAAGTATTTTTGTCTTGAACATTGGATCTGGTTTGAGGGTTCTTCAATGTTCCTTGTCATGCCTTGAGTTGAAATCCCTGATTTGTATTTCCTTGAATGCGAACAGGTTTAAACCAACTCGATTAAGCAGCAAAAAGTCCTTCAAACTAAAACTAGAAAGAGTATGACACCATTTATCTAATAAACATATGATAAATTAAACTAAACACAAAAAAAACAATAAAAATTTAATTGTTAACTATAGAAACAAATAAAATTAATCACAGAGATTAAATTATAAAAAATAAAATTTATATTTTAGAAATAATATTAATAATGAAATAAAAAAATTAAATAAAAAAGAAATAAAACACTCTTTGATTTAAACATTTAAAACAAATTATTCAACATTTTATTATTTGACAATAAATAAATATTATCACTAAAATTAACCATAAAAATACACAATCTAACGCTAAAAGCATGAATTGTTTGTCAAAAGAGATGTGGAAAAATTCATGAAAAAGTGCCACATAAAATAAAAATAATGTTGTAAATATAATATTTATTCATTAAATCCATCCTTATGATTGTTCAAGTGAGGAAAAAATGAAAAATGAATTACATCACTTTGTAGGGGAGGTAGTCCGCACATATGCACGAGAAACGTTATCATTTTACAGCGAATGTGAGGGTAATAAGGTTGATAATATATTAAATTTCTAAAATCATAATTATGTAATAATTATAATATATATTCATTAATTTCATATATATATTTATTCATGTGAAGTGGCGATGAAAATTGAAAACAATCACTTTGTGGAGACGATATTATGCATGTACGCACGATCAGCATTTTTATTTTCCATAGGAATGAAAATGAGATGAAAAATTTTATACCATCAACATAATAACAATTCATCTTAGTAAAGATAGTTATTTAATTATATTAGGATGGTTTTAATACATTTGAAGTATTTAGAAGAAGAAATAAACTTGAAATAATTTGGTTAAGACATATTTCTCTTTTTTGATATCCACATTTCAAAACTCCCAGTGAAAGCTATTATTGAGATGAATCGTGAGTAATTTTACATTAAAAATAACCATTCATGCAATGGGTGTCATTTTTTTAGGGGGAATAAACAATAGATAGATAAATAATTTTTTAAATCGGTCAAATACCAATTGAAACTCTGAAGAATTTTGAAACCAGAAGTGTAGGACTAATTGTGGGTGAATTACATCATTAATGGAACAAGCATCGAAATTGTGTATGATGATGGAAATGAAAAATATAAACACAAATAAAAAAGATAAAGATGAATTAAATAAAAGAACACAATGTAGAGCCAAAATCTATCACAATTTTATTAACATATCACCATGTATATATAGAGTACATGGTATTTGATCCAACGGTTGAGATTAATCCCTACAATATATAATCCAACGGTTGGAATTCCATTGGTCGAAGAATATAGAAGGTTAGCCATTATGAGGGATATCTATTGACAATAGATGATTCATAATTATTATCATAATTATGACATCCATTAGATAATGGTTCATAACACTCCCCCTTGGATGTCATAATTTCATAAAATCGTATATAATCTTTACATAAAAAACCTTGTGGTAAACATAAGTAAAGAAAAAGTAATTTAAATTCATGGAATGTTACATCATTAAAAACCTTATAAGGAAAACCCAATGGGAAAATTCCTAATGAAGATAAAAATATTACAATGTTCACAACTCTCCCTGATTATATCATTTAATTGTTAGGTTGGTGTGGAGTGATATTCTCCAATGATACCAACTTGAGGATCGAAATAATAATGATGCTCAATATACAAGAGGGGTGAGTTTTATACTTTAAAATTTATTTGGAACTTTTAAAGATGAATATTTTTAACATGGTTAAACAAAGTAATTCACAAAACCTCTAGTTCTACACACTTGCTTGATTCTGGAAATATGATTCCGTGAATGCAATTCTGGAAAAGTGAATCCAGAAATGAAACTTAAAAAAAGTTTATAAAGATGAAGATTCTACCTTAAGTGTATATAATCTCACTATATCAGAGTGTGAAAATGTAAGAAAGTATAAGATAGTTATACTTTCCTCAACAATAAAAATATAGCGGAAAACTTAAAACAAACAAGTAACAAGTAGTAAGTCTTTTAACCCAAAGAGAAGGGTATCCAACAACCTTGGATAAAGGTCCCTTGATTTATACTTTCAAGAAATTCCATCTTATCGACACTAGGGTAAGCCCTCAATACGAAGATCGGAGTCTATCTTTCTATCCCCACAGGCCCTCAACTTCAAGGTAGTCGTCACCTCTATCTTTGTCAGTAAGTAAGTCCTCAAGATTTAAGGTAGTTGACGCCTCTTTATTCCTATACCTGGAAGCCATCAAATGTACTCAAAAACATTTGGAGTCACATGAAGCAATTTTGAACAAGGTGTTCAGTACACACAAAGCATGAAAGTCTCTCTCTATAAATCACTTCAGCAGCATCAAATATCTAGAATCATAGAATAGTATAGATCTCATTAAAATGAGCTCTTATTTATAGGCACATTCTCAAAAGTCGGTTCCCTCCTCCAACGGTCATATTTTTCCTTGAATTTAGGAGGAACCTATACATGTGTCACTCAAACAATGGTTGGTTAGTAACTGAATACATGACATTGTTTTATAACTAAAATAAGTGTAGGAAAAATATGATTACATAACCAAAACCATTTTTCGGAGTGTAAGAAAAAATAGTTCAGAGTCTAACCAAAAACACATTTAGTGTCTATAACACATAGATATTCGGATTCTGTTTATTAGATGAATTTGGCATTAGAATTATATAGAATTATGACGTCTGAATTTCAAATTAATTCAGAGTCTTGAATTCAGTAGAATTTGGAGTTTGAATTCATAAGAGTTTAGAGTATGAACTTACAAAGTTCAGAGTCTGAATTCATAAGAGTTCGGTGTATGAACTTACAAAGTTTAGGGTATGAATTCATAAGAGTTCAGATTCTGAATTCATAAAGTTCAGAGTATGAATTCATAAGAGTTCTGAGTCTGAACTTACAAAGTTCGGAGTCTGAATTCAGAGAACTCGAAGTCATAACTCTGAAGAGTTCGGAGTCTGAATTCAGAGAACTCAGAGTCAGAACTCAGAAGAGTTTAGAGTCTAAATTTAGAGAACTCTAAGTCCAAACTCAAAAGAGTTCAGATTCTGAATTCAGAGAACTCGAAGTCAGAACTCATAAGAGTTCAGAGACTAAATTTAGAGAACTCGGAGTTATAATTTGGATCCTAAAAACATAATGCTCTATATCTAAGTATTATAAGATTTTGGGGTTTTTTGATATGAAACTGATTTTTATACTTAGAGACAAAATGAACAATGAAAAACATGGTAATGATAATTTTCCTTGGTGAAAGAAAATTTTCCTTAAGAAATTAAAACATAGGGTAAATGAAACTTTTTTTAAGATAAGGTGTTTGTGATTTTTAAAACATGAAGAAATATCAAAGACATAAGGAAACCTTATTGACTCAACAATCTCCCCCTTTCTGGAAAGCACAAACTTCCTTATGAAAAAAAATATGAGGACTTAGAGAATATTTTTCTAGACTTTGAAAATAAAACTTATCTCCCTTAATCACATGGGAAAGGACGAATACGACTAACTCCCCCTTAGTCTTTGGAACACTAAGGATCGTATTCCAGATTTCCAGAATGAGATTTTTCATTATCTTGAATACAGAAATCTTTGTAAAGAAAACTCTCCCTTAGATGAACTCCCCCTTACTTAGGGACATTTATTCTTTACTTAGAATTCTTTTTCCTTTCTCCCCCTTTGTGATTTTCAAAAAAAATACAGGGAATAGAAAAGTAAATATGGTACCTAAAATATTAGTACTAAACAACCAAAAGACAAGTAACCAAACATTTCATTATGATAGGAAAAATTTGTACAACAAGGAAAATACAACAAAAGATCGGATTGGGTCTATAATCCTTCCTTTTCCTTGGGCATCAACTTCTTGAATATTGTCTTTAGCTTCTTAAGCACCTTGTGGTCTTCCTCTACTCTCTTTATAATTTGATCAAGATCCTTAGCTTTCTTCTCTAAATCTTTGATTCTATCATCCTATGCCTTAAGAGCCTATGCCTGATCCTTCAAGACTTCTTCCTACTTGATAGGATTTTCTTCTATTTCAATCTGAATATCTCTTTCTCTCTTCCAGCTTTGAGCCATTGAATACAGTTTCCTATTCAAATCCTTTACTTCTTGAATCTGAGAATTTTTTTCAAGAGTCAAATTTTCTTCAAAACTGCTTGTGAGATCCTTGATCTTACCATCTTCAATGTAAAATGATTCCTTGACACTATCTTGGAACTTATCAAGATCTCTCAAATCTTCAACTGTATTCTTTGGATAGCTAACCATTTTCTTACAATACATTTTTTCGGCATCATAGTTAAGGAAGAAATTCTTGAAATCAGCCTCAAGCATTACACACTTATCCATTACCATGGATACTGAATCCGATTTTAGATTCATGGTGTGTTGAAGCATCTGAAATCTAGAATCAATGCTTGGAAAAATTGGAATGGTCCCAAAAAGCTTAATCAATTACTAAACAAAGAAATCATGTCCAAGGGATGATGATTCCTAATTTGAAACTTTTATTAGTGAGGAATCATTCTCTAGATCAGCAAGTTTCCTCTTTGAAGATCCACCAGCTTTCTTCTTCTTCACAACAGCTTTACCAGGTGTATCAACAACCACCTGTTTTCCCTTATCAAATTTCGAAATGGATTCCTCATCCGAAGATTCATGTTCACTGTCAGATAGATGAACAATTTTATTTTCATCTATTTCTTCTTTCTAAGCTCCTGTCTCAGCATCCTCAAGATGAATGAGTTCATGATTAGAAATTTCTTCCTCAGAGATCTTATTCACTTCTTCTTCAGCTTTGTCAACTTCTCATTTATCATCTTTCCCAGGTGTAGCCAACTTTGAAGATTTTTCTTCTGAAGTTCGGATTAAGAGATTCTAGGATGGGCTTTCTTTCTCATGGAAATCTTTCAGTTGCTTAATCAAATATGCAGTGTCACCACTACTTTCTATTTCTTCTTTAACTCCTTCGACAGCTTCTTTTTCTTCAACAGGATTTTCTTGGACTTTTTCTGGAGTAACAAATTTCTTACCCGGAGTCTCAGGTAAGGCTTCTACCAAGAAATATTCTTGTACCGGAATGATATATGATGCTTTCTTAGTATCCCTCAGAAGGTATTTCACTATCTCGGCTTCAATCATCTTCTTCTTTAACTTCTTTTCTTTAGCTTTCTTTTCAAGCTCATTATTTGTCTTCTCTTTTAATGCATTTGCTTTAGCAGGATCCAAACCAAAACTTGGCTCACCTGCTTTCCTACATTTCTTATCTTCCCTCCACTTTGCTACAACCTCATCAGGATATGATTTTTGATTCTTTGGTTTTGGAGGTGCGGATTGAGCTTCCTTATCTTTTGGGGTTTTTTCTTCCTCTTATACTTCCTTCAACTTCCTCTTTTTTCAAACCTTTTTCAATGGTTCAGCCACTTCTTGTTTTTTCGTAACAGCTTCATATTTTTCTTTAGGTAGGTCATAAAATTCTTCTGAGTCTGTAGAAAAACTAATGTTCATTCTCTTCAGGGTATCATCACTGACTAGCATGACTTTTCAATTCCTTGACTTCGAGCTGCAATGAATTTTAAAATATTTTAAGCACCGAACAATTAACCTAGAAAGAATGGCTGGATACATGATTATCTGAGCCTTCAAGTTTCCATTCTTAATATTCTCAATCGTAATGATAATATGCTTAACCAGATTGATCTTCCTTAGATTTACCAAGAAATCCAAGATATACATGCCACTCTTCTTCAATGTGTCTTTTTCACCTTTTCTCGGAATTATGAAACCATGAACCCATAATTCAAGAATCTGATAATTTGTAGAAAAGTGGGCAATCTTCGGATTCATGACATCAGAGAGTCCAAGACATGTCATAGCCTTCTCCTTAACAAAACTTCATTTTATATCTAGAAACTTAAGGGAACAGAACTCAGTTTCCCCATCACATGGAATACCAAAAAAACTAGCTGCCTTAGTATATGAAAGAGCATAAGTCATTCCATAGATTTTGAATGAAAACTTCTCTTTTCCTTCTTCCTTGAAGAAACTAACTGATACATAAAACTCAACTAGTAAATCCAGATAAACCAAATCTTGATCCCCTGGTTTCGATACGGAAACTCTCTCCCATCCATTTAGCTTAATGTTTTTTGAGATAATCGAATCATACTTGTTGAAGAAGTTCGGATGCACCAACCTTTCTATATAGACCTACTACTCCGAGATTGTCTTGACAGTAGAAATATCTTTCTGATAGGATTCTTCTACAGACATTCAGAACTGAGAAACTCTTGAAAATCTGGAATGAGCTTATGTAGAAGGGAAGAACTTCAGCATGCGAGAGATTGAGATGTAATGTGGGACAACTATCGGGGGGTCCTTAATATAGGTGTTGATGTGATGGTTCATCTTCCAAACTCAATACAATGGCTGAAAATCCTTCTCATCAGATCTGACGGTTCAAAAGATAGCCACATGGAAATCTTGGATCCGATCTTTTGAAGGTTTTTAATAAAAAAATTCGGATTTAGGGAAAAGCGAATCCAAAAAAATTAAAATCAAAAGAAACTACCAGCAAGTAAAGGATGATTATGAAAACTTAGGAAAGGAAACATACTTTTCAGATTTTCAGGACGATTATTCGTAATGAGGAAAATTTTTCTTGAAGAACTTTAGATTCTGAAAATTTTTATTACGAAAAACTCTATTATAAAAAAATTAAGTACGAAAATATTCATTACGAAAATTTAAAAAAAAAAGTTGACTATGAGAATTTTTATTATGAAAGATTGTGAAAATATTATTACGAAAATTTTCATTATGAAAGATTTGAGAAATTTGACTACGAAAATTTTCATTACGAAAGATTTGAGAAATCTAACTATGAAAATTTTCATTACAAAAGATTTGAAAAATCTGACTACGAAAATTTTCATTACGAAATATTTGAAAAATCTAACTACAAAAATTTTCATTACGAAAGATTTGAAAAATCTAACTATGAAATTTTCATTATGAAAGATTTGAAAAATCTAACTATGAAAATTTTCATTACGTGATATTTGAAAAATCTAACTACCAAGAAAATGTACTCCACCTATGAAAAGGAGTTTATTACTGTAAGGATATTGGTTTCAACAGAAAGTTAACTAGGAAGATTACCTTATGGTTATCATTCCTAACTTCTGTTTAATATATTAAAATCTATCGGAGGGTAAATATTTTTTGAAAATATCAGCAATTTGATCTTGTGTTTTGATAAATCAAAGAATGATATCCCCTTTTTGTGTGTGATCCCTAAGAAAGTGATGCCTAATATCTATGTGTTTTGCACGGGAGTGATGTGTAGGGTTTTTACTAAGGGAAATGGAACTATTATTATCATACAGAATTTGTGTTTTGGTAAAACTCATACCATAGTCTGTGAGTGTGTGTTGCATCCACAACACTTGATCACAACAACTTCCAGCTTCTAAGTATTTAGCTTCAGTAAAGGAAAGTGCTATTGAGTGTTGCTTCTTGCATGACCAAGAAACTAATCAATCTCCTAAGAAATGACAAGTTTCGGATGTACTTTTTCTATCCATTCTACATCCACCAAAGTCAGCATCCAAAAAAATCTTTAATATAAAATAATTTCCATAAGTATAAAAGAGTCCTAAATCCACGGTTCCCTTTAAGTTGCGAAAAAAAATTACTGCCTTTAAATGAGATTCCTTAGGATTGGATTGATATCTTGCACATAATCATACTGAAAACATTAAGTCTGGATGACTATCTGTCAAGTAAAGTAAACATCCTACCATACCTCTAAATGATGTTTGATCTACTGGTTTCTTAGCTTCATCAAGATCAAGTGAATTTGAGGTACCAATGGGAGTACTTATAATATTAGTGTTTTCATATCCATACTTTTTAAGAAGATATTAAATATACTTATGTTGAGAGATATAGATTCCTTCTGGTTTTTGAGAAATTTGAAAACCAAGGAAAAATGTTAACTCACTCATCATACTCATTTCAAACTCAGATTTCATTATATCCGCAAAGGAATTAGTTAAATACTGTTGAGTTGAACCAAATATAATTTCATAAACATAAATTTGAACAATCAAAACCTTTTTTTATCTTTCTTTATAAAAATGGTTGGATCTGCATTTCCCTTAACATAATTATTTTGAAGAAAAAATCATGTAATCCTATCATACCAAGCTCGAGAGGCTTTCTTAAGTCCATAAAAAGCTTTGGTATGTTTATAAACATGTTTAGGATGTTTTGTATCTTCAAAACCAGGAGGTTGTTCAACAAAAAATTCCTCTTGTACAAAACCATTAAGGAAAGCACATTTCACATCCATTTGAAAAAGTATGAAATTTAATAATGCTGCAAAGGCAAGTATAATATGAATAGATTCAAGTCTAGCTACTGAAGCATAGGTTTCTTCATAGTATATTACTTCTTGTTGATTATAGCCTTTAGCAACCAATCTAGTTTTATTTCTTACTATGATTCCATTTTCATCCCACTTATTTTTGAAGACCCATTTTACTCTAATAACAAATGTTTCCTTAGGTATTTCAACCAGGGTCCAAACTTTATTCCTTTCGAATTCATTTATTTCATATTTTATATCTTTTATCCAATCATCATCACCTAAAGCTCCATCAGTGCTTTTTGGTTCTAATTGGGAAAGGAATTCTAGATGTTCGACTTCATTCCTTAAGGAACTTCTAGTCCTTATGGGTTGATTCACATCACAAATGATACTATCACTAGGATGATTCTTTAGAAACAACTGATTTGGGTTTTGTAAAACTTGTTCATCAACATAGTGTAGAAAGTCGTCTAGGTTAAATGCGTCAGAATTATCTTCTTGGACATTTTCCTTATTAGAAGGATCTTCTAACAAAGGTTGATAATAAGTTTTTGAAAACACATCCGAAGATGTAGGTTGGGGTTGTTTAAAATAGAGGGATCAGAATCATCAAATTTAACATGTATTGTTTCTTCAACAGCACAAGTGTTTTTATTAAAAACTCTGTATGCCTTAGAAGTTGTGGAGTAGCCTAAGAAAAATCCTTCATTAGATTTTGGTAGGGATTTGTGTAAGTTATATTTAGTAATAAAAATGAATACCTTTCAACCAAAAACCTTTAATTATGAAATTCTAGGTTTTCTACCATTCCATAACTCATAAGGAGTTTTATTAAGAAAAGGAATAATCAAAACACGATTTATAGTGTAACAAGCAGTACTTACAGCTTTAGCCCAAAAATGTTTGGCTGTAGAATATTCACTCAACATGGTTCTTGTTATCCCTTGAAGAATTCTATTTCTTCTTTCAATAACACCATTTTCTTGAGGTGTTCTTGGTGCTGAGAAGTTATGAGTAATGCCATTTTTACTTTAAAAAGTTTCAAAATTAGAATTTTGAAATTCTCCTCCATGATCACTATGAATAGTTATCAAAGGAAGGTTTTTCCCATTTTTAACTTGGGATATAAAACTTTTGAAATAAGAAAAAGCTTCATATTTATTTTCTAGAAAATAGACCCACGTAAATCTAGTGTAATCATCGACTAAGACAAATACATAATATTTGCCTCCAATGCTTCCAGTTTGTGTTGGTCCAAAAAGATTCATATGCACTAACTGTAATGCATCAGTGGTTGATACTTCACTGACTAATTTAAAACTTGATTTATGTTGCTTTCCATATTGACAAGGATCACAAACTTTTGAAGAATCAAATCTATGCTCTGGTAGATCCTTAACTAGTCTTTTCTTATAGATTTTACATAAGTTCTTAAGGTTATAGTGACCTAACCTTCTATGCCATAACCAAGAATGGTCTTCTATTTCACTAAGGCAAGGTAGGTCATGGCTCATAATGTCTTCTAAGTTTAGTGTGCAAACATTCTCTTTCCCATTGGCAGAAAGAATAAACTCTTCCTTGGAATTGTGTACTAAGCACTTGTCTTTGAGACGAGAGGAAAACCGAAGTAAATAATGAATAATATCATTGAAAATTATAAACAATGGGGAAGGACAATAATTTCCATTAATTATAGATATCCATAATAATTTATAACATTCTCTTGGATATTTGTTATGATATATGACCACCTCATTAAAAAATCTCATAAAGGTAAAACCCTTCAAGGGAAAACCCTTGATTAGGGAAAAAGAGTACAATAACATCAAGTTCACATAGTGTTTCCTTGTTAAAAACCTTATCTAGAAAACCCAATGGAAAAAACTTAACCAAGTAAAAAAGAGTACAATAGTTACATCTCCCTCTTATAATGTTCATCACTATTACATTACATAATTTCTATGATCAATTAATAATCAAAACATTTAGTTTTGAATTTTGGAATAATAATAATTTATACCCTTTAGATTTCAATTAATAGGGATGAACATTACCTTACAGTGTGATATGATTTATTATTATTTACAAGGTCCTTATTGTTGGATCCAAACAACTTGTAAGCATTGCGGTGGAGGGTGATATATTAAAATTTATTTTAATAATCATTTCCCAAAACCAAGAATGATGATCTTGCATGTCAAATTTATAATTAATTTATTTAATATATGAATAAATAAATACTTGGGATTATGAACTTTCTTTGTTAATGATTTTTTATTGTCCGAAAATGCCCTTTTGGATTGCCTTTATTGTGATTCTGAGGATCCAAGGGTATAATCCCTCTAGCGGTGATCCACACATGCTCTAATGGTCTTCGAGCAATGGCAATAATTCTCCAAGTGCTAGCATGGAGAATTGAATGTATTGCATTATTCGTTATTGATCACTCATTCTTCGGTCTTGAAAAAATTCTCTCTTGGGTTTCTCATTCTTAAGAGGGATATAGGAGGATGAGTCAAGAGATAATTCGTTGTGTGCAACAATTCTCTATCACCAAACTTAGATTTGGTTTCAGATTCTTTACACAATAGACATAGCTATCTATTTATAGAGCTGAGATTTCAGTTAAAAAATTTAATTGTATAAAATCCATTAAATATAATTACAACCATTAATTAAATATCATGCCACATATTATAATAATATTATTATTATTTTTTGGTACTCTAACTTGTGAAAAATTGATAAATAATATTTACTAGCTCTTAAATAATTATTTTTATCATCAGACATGGTCTTGATCCATTTGAACTCATCTTTCATTTATTAAACACCTGAATAAATATTTTATTCCCAAAATTATAAATAAATATTTATTTAATATTCAATAAAATAAATAAATATATTTTTTTTACAATCTAGTAAATAAATATTTATTTAATTCATTCGGTTAATATAACTTTAATAAAATTATTCCTCATTTTTTAGAGTAATATTTATTCCATAAATTAGATTCAAATAGAATTTAATCGAGACCAACAAAAACACTTAGTGTGTGACCCTCTAGGATTCTTTCTAATTAGCATTAGGTGGGCTTGCCTAAAGTTCAATATTACTATCTAGAAACGGGTCAAGGCACCCAAGAGAAATAACTTAAATTCACAATGACAACAACCACATACGGATGTTCACTGTATAATATAATCTCTTTGTCACAATATCTCATCAAAAAAATTTATGACTATGTCATCAACTAATATGCTCGATATTTGACTATCTAAAATAAACTCAACATTACACCATGTCCATGTAATTTAGTGAAATAGTTCTATTTTAATAAAAGGGTTGCGATATCAACTTCCATAAAGATGGAAGTGACAAATCCTTCCTTGACTTGTCCATTAATAACATGTCATTCGTGTTGCACCCAACGTACCCTACTTCCCGCCAACATATGACGTGACATTTTTATTTATAAAATCTAATTTTGTGAGTCTTTATATGAATTAATGACAATCTTAGATTATAAGGACCATTACACACACTCATAGATAGGAATATTTGATAACACCCAAACATGAAGAATTCCTACTGACAGGTCTGATCTCATAATTTCCCATCTTAGAGATTACCAAGTGAGAATGCTATGAGAATAAGTCTCATCTTCTTACGAGTACTTACACCTGAAAGTATATATATTATGTTTCCCATCATATTATATTGTCCAATCGATGAACTATATTAGAAATATTTTCATGGCACTTTAATGTTCTCATCATAGCGGGGAACTACAATGACCTTATCAATGTGACAAATAATTCAGAACATTTTTACATTAAAGACATGCATATAAATACAAAATATGTAATAATATGTTTAATTTAATATTTAATACATCAAATATTTATGTAATCAATGTACAAGTATTTTGTTATAGGACACCAACTCTAACAAATTTCCACTTGGACTAGAGCCATTTGCCTATGACTTTCAGTTCACAAAACCTCACATGATAATCATGTTTCCGCTGAGTCAAGGCTTTAGTCATGGGGTTAGCCATTTTTTCTTCCATGGAAATACTAATCACTAAAACCTCACCTCTCTAAGAAAAATCTCTCAAGAGATGATACTTATGAAGTATGTGTTTCATCCGCTAATGTGACCTTGGCTCTTTTGTAGGATCCACCACTACATTATTATCACAATAGAGTGTGATGAGATCTTTACTAATAATTACAATATCAAGCTCTTGGAAAAAATTGTGCATCCAAACTACTTCTTTAGGTGCCTCATAAGCCACAATATACTCATTATATGCTATAGAATCTGTGATCATAGACTGCTTTGAGATCTTTCAGCTCACAACACCTCAATTCAATGTGAAGATGTATCGTGTTTGTGACTTCATATCATCTTGATCAGTTTAAAAACCAACATATGCATATCCTCTCATGAATGGTTCCTCATATCTTCAATAAACTAGGAACATATCCTTAGTACACCTTAGATACTTAAGGATAGTCTTGACTTCCATCCAATGGTGGTCACCTGGATCAATTTGATATCTTCCTACCACACTTAATGTATAGGAGACATCTAGCCTAATACATATCATAACATACATGAATGACCCAATCGCTGATGTGTATGGAATCATTACCATTCTACTTCTTTCCTCATGGGTCTAAGGACACATTTTCTTGGAAATATGAATTCCATGTGACATTGGAAACAAACCCCTCTTGGATTGTTCCATACTAAATCTCTTTAGTATTTTGGCAATGCATATACTTTAACTTAGGTTTAGAAATATCTTCAATTTTTCACGATGGATCTTGATCCCATGAATATATGTTATATCGCCCAATTATTTCATGGAAAATAATTTATTCAACCACAACATAACATATTATAAGACTCGTATTTCATTTTCAATAAGTAATATGTCATCAACATATAAAATGTCTGTAGACACAAGGCTCCCATTCATTCTTTAAAAAAACAAATTTTGTTATGGATTTATCAAAATGAATGTTCCATGACCTGGATTTTTGCAACTTGCATATCTTATTGGAATCCTTTGGAATCACAAACCTTTTAGTTTTTGTTATGTAGAAATCTTCCTAAATGTTCTCATTAAGGAAGGTTGTTTTGACATCCATTTTCTGTATCTCATAGTCATGGTAAGCCACAATGGAAAGTAAACTTTTGATGGATTTCAACATTAAAACTGGTGAAAAGGATTCATCATAGTTAATTCCTTGACACTGTTTAAACCCTTTTGTAACCAATTTCATCTTATATATACTGACTTTCCCTTCCATGACCAATTTATTCTTGAATAATCATTTTCAACCAACATGATTTTCATCCACTAGAGGATCCACTAAAATCCATACTTAATTTTTGTACATAGAATCCTTTTCATAATTCATGGATTCTTTCCACTTGGAAACATCTATTCCACTTACTAATTTCTTATAGGTTAGAGGATCATTATTATCAACTAATGATGAGTCACCATCCTCAGTAAATAGAAAACCATATTGTTTTTGTTCTCTAACCTCTTTTTTACTCCTACGTAGTTCTTGTGTCTTGGGAACCATTTATTCTTCCATAGGGATTTGTGGAATCTGATCTTGTACCAACTCTTATGTGTCTTGAACCATGACTTTATCGAATTGTATCCCAGTCCCACTATCTCTTTTGGATGTGTGCTCCCTCTCAAGGAATATAGTGTGTCTTTCCACTATAAACTCTTGGCCTAAGGGTTGTATAGGTAATATCCCCTTGTTTCCTTAAGGTATCCTATAAAGGTACACTTTGTGCCTCAGGGTGGAAGTTTGTTACCTAAAGAGGCCTTAATAACTTTTTCGCTTCCCCACACATGTAAATTCAATAACATGGTTTTTCTTCTACTCCAAAATTCATATGAAATATCATTTATCGATTTATTTGGTACTTAGTTTAGTATATGTGTCATTTTTGGTAACACATATACCTAAAAGGATAATAGAAAAGTCACATGAATCATCATTGATCTCACTATGTCCAACAAGGTGTGATTTCTCCTTGCATTTACACCATTCCACTAAGGCGTTTAAGGAGGAGTGAGTTGTTATAGGATCCTAAAACTCTCGTAAGTAATCAATGAAGTCTTAATTAAGATATTCTCCACCATGGTTTGAGCAGATTTTCTTAATATTCCTATCAAGTTGGTTTTCAACTTCATTCTTGTATTCCTTGAATTTATCAAAATAATTATACTTATACCTCATTAAGTAAATATATCCATATCTAATAAAATAATCAATAAAAGTTATGAAGTATGATTACCCACCCCTTTATTCAATGGGAAATGGTCCACACACATTGGTATGAACTAATTCAAGAAACTATTTAGCCCTTTCACCTTTCCCACTAAATGGGGTTTTGGTCATTTTCCTTGTAAACATGTGGGACATACACTGAGTGGTTTTAGTTCAAAAGAATCTAAATATTCATCTTGATTTAATTTTGTCAAATTTTTTCATTTACATGACCTAGATGGTGATACCAAAGTTGGGTGTGGTATGAGTCATGTGAAGTAACTTTGTTATTGATTTTTATTACTTGGTTCATGTAATCCAGCACGTAAAGGACATTATGTAAATGTGTCTTTCCATAACAAATGTTATATTTATAAAAGAATCAACTTTAATTTCAAATTGGAAAATGAATTCATTTGTATCTAGTCAGGATATAGAAATAATGTTTTTGGTAACTGAAGTCACATAATAACAACCCTTAAAAACCAATATCATTTTGGTCAGCAATGTGATGTGGTAGTCCTTAATAACTAAAATAGAAAGTTTATCTCTATTGTCTTCTCTTAGATCTACCTCCGCTTGGTCAATTTTTTTAAATATACTTAGTTCTTGTATTTGAATACATATGTGAGCACAAAAAGCAATATCTAATACCCAATTTGTTGAAATAGATAAATTTCACTTGATAACAAACGTATATGAAGTTTCCCCTTGCTTCTTTAGTTGGGTTCAGTATTTCTTCTAGTGGCCCTTCTTGCTACATGTGAAATAGACAACATATTGTTCCCTTTCTTCCCATTTGATCTTCTTCTTCTTGGAAGGGAATGAAGAATATTTGGGCTTAAAGATCTCTATTTTCCATTTCCATTTGTTCATCATAAGGATAGAATGATTTTCATTCTTCATATCTTTATCTACTTGGAGAAGAAGGATAATAAGATCTGGAAGAGACTTCTCAATGTTGTTTATATTAAAATTCACAACAATACTAGAGAATCTTTTAGGGAGTGATGCCAAAATTAGATTGGTGCCCAATTCTTTGGGGGAGTTTAAACCCTAGAACCTCTAGGTGCTCAATGTATCCAATGATCTTGAATACATGAGGCCCATATGGGGAACCCTCACCAAGCTTACTCTGAAAGAGTTCCTTGCAAATCTCAAACCATTCCTGTCTACATTTCTCCTGGTAAAGACCATAGAGGTTCTCAAGCATGCTATATGCATCCATATTTTTGTGAGACTTCATGAGTTCACTAGACATAGATGAAAACATCAAACATTGAACATCGACCATGTTTTTCATATATTTTTCATATACTAGGAACTCTTCATCACTCACCTCTTGAGCATGTGGATCAAGCATTGAGGATTCTAACATGTAAGATTTCCATTCATGGCATAGAATAACCCAAAGGTGTATAAACCACTCTTGGAAGTTACTAACAGTGAGAATATTATATTTATCCAATATTTATCATAGGGATAGTTTGGATGATGATCTTGTCATTTTATTCTACAATTAAAATATCATATTATTAGTACTTTTCTTGATTTAAAAATTTGTGAGAAATATTAAACTAATTGATTTTATTGGATCTCCCACTATTTTATCAAGTCCCAATATCTCTCACCATTGAACTTGAAATGTCTATTTGTAAGGAAATTATTTGGGAAAGGATCCATATTCCCCTTTGGGAAACCCCAAAAAGGGTTGGTCAGGATATTTTGAAGGTATTTTTGTAGAAAAGTCTTTGCATGTTGCGAGTTTGTAGCTCATTGATCCATTGAGTGGACTCCCCAATCCATAAATACTAAATTTTATTTTCTCAACACATGACTCAAAATTACACCTAGTCTAGCAAGGGATACTCCTCTTGATGTAAAATGGTTAAGTCAACCCAAAACCTTCATAAGAACTCCCCTTATAAAAGTAAGTGTCCCAATAAGGGTTGGTCAAACACATAGTTCTATTGATTTTTGTTCCTAATCAAGTAACAGAAGGCTTAGTTTGACATAATGTTAGATTGAGGGATTTTATTTTATTATGAATAAATTTTTATGTTGTTTTATCCTTTACATGTCTTGTTAATATTTAAGTGGATGTTTACTTAATTAATTAACCATGTTTGGATAAACATTTACGCATAATAAATTCTATTTAAATTTTATCTTTTCATATTAATTCATTTATGTGATCACGGTCTTTCATCAATAAATATAATTTTAATGCATTAGAAATAAAATAAATAATTAATTAAATGAGATAATCATATTCTTATCTAATGGTTGATTTAATGAGAAGAAATTAAATTAACCTTTGACCTAGGGGAAATAACTTCTTATGTCGGAATTGGTATGAGCTATAGCATTCCACATGTCTACTTATGTATCACCGAGTTGGAACCATTGTGGTTCTGTCTTGAACTGTTTCCATGTGTCATGGGATGCTCAATTAATTAAAAATATTTATTACCCATATATAATTGATTGTAATCAAAGGATTGGTTAAAGGGAATTACATAAATATCCTTAGAGATGCAGGTCCTATATAATAATGGATGAAGGTAAGACTCGCAATCCATCTTTAGAGAAAATACTAAACCATGCAATAAAATTAATTAAATAAATGCCAATACATACATGGATTTTGGTCAAGCTCATGATTGATCATACATGCAACGAATATGAAATAAGTAACTAACTAACTTTCATTTCGTTATTTGTTCATCATTATTAAGATGAAAGCACTTGTCTTATTTAATTAATTCGCTTTCATATTAATGATCATCCAAACATATTTGAAGATACCCATCAATTTGATATTCATGGAAAATAAATGAGAGAACTATTAATGACATATTTATTATAGTAAATTAATTGAGCATTTAAAATTCATTAAAACCATCATTAAATTTTCAAAGACACAAAGGTGTACTAATCAATAAAATAATATTTTGATGCTGCAATTTTTTAAATTTAATGTAATTTTAATTTTGTCCATTAATAGGAGACTACATTGCGTATACATCCATCTACATGCCATGTACCTCAGTTTCCGTATGTCTAAGTCACATTCTTGAGGATTTGGTGTGTTAACTCGTCCAGACTACACAGTGAATACATACCATCTATACACCCTATATCCACTTGGTGTGTTCCAGGTTGTCCCGATCAACACACAGTGTGCAATAAAATCACCTCTTGTTTTTAATTTCTTAGCACATCTAGATACAATGCACATGGGTATACAGCGTGTTCTTCGGCCGAAATCCATGTAACCTAGCTTTACCAGCCAAAGATTTGGCACTTCCCAAAAACATCTTCAGTCATTCTTCATTTTTTTTAAATCTCTTCGAAAATGAAACACTAAACAAACATAATTAATATGTTGATAACAAGTTAATTAAAATCGTATTAAATAATGAATAACATGAAAAGAAAATCTAACCAACATTATGTATATATCAACAATCAAATAAATAATTATAAATTTAAATGTGACCTCTCTGATACCACTTATTGGTTCCAGGGGCAGCGTAAGAATTGCGGTGAAGCGAGATATATTAAAATTTATTTTAATAATATTTGTCCAAAACCAAGATCAATGATCCTGCACATAAAATTTATAATTAATTTATTTAATATCTGATGAAATAAATATCTAGGATTAAGAACATTCTTTATAGATAATTATTGATCATCTGAAAAGGTCGTTCCAGATTGCCTTCATTTTTCTTGTGAGGATCCAAGGGTAAAATCCCTCTAGTGGTGATCCACATGTTCTATAACGGTATCTGATCAGTTCCACTCATTCTCCAGGTTCTAGCACTGTGAATCAAACATCACGTGTTATTTGTTATTGATCTTTCGTTCTTCGATATTGAAAAAAAAATCTTGCATTTTCGTTCTTGAGAGGGAAATAGGATGAGGAGTCAAGAGAGAACTCATTGTGCACAATAATTCTCTATTCCCAAACTTGGAATTGGTTTCGAATGCTTTACATAATAGACATAGCTATCTATTTATAGAGTTGGGATTTTGGTTACAAAATTTAATTGCATAACAACCATTGCATATAATTATAACCATTAATGAAATCTCATTTCACATAATAATATTATTATTATTATTATTTTGGGTATTCCAACTTGGGAAGAATGGATAAATAATCTTTAATGGCTCATCAATAATTACTTTATCACCAAACATGGTCTTAGTCAATTAAAACTAAAATTGAATTTATTGAACATGTTAATAAATATTTTATTCTCTTAAATAAATATTTTATTCACAAACTAGTAAATTAATATTTATTAAATATTCAATAAAATAAATGAATATATTTTATTCACAATCCAATGAATAAATATTTATTTAATTTATAAGACCAATAAAACTTGAATAAAATTTTTCCGCAATCTGTAGAATGATATTTATTCCATTAATTAAATTCAAATAGAATTTAATCAAGACCAATAGAAACAATTAGTGTGTGACTCTCTAGGATTATTTCTCATTAACATTATGTGAACTTGCCTAAAGTCCAAGATTATTGTCTAGAAATGGGTCAAGACACCTAAGTGAAAGAACATAAAGTAGTAATGATGAAAAACACATATAAACACTCACTATATAATATAATCCTTTTTCCATAATATCTCATCAAGTAGGATGGATGATAGTGTCGTCAACATATATGCTCGATACATCATTCTTGGACTATCTAAAATAAACTCATCATTACACCATGGTCATGGAATATAGGGAGATGGTTTTATTTCAATAAAAGGGATGAAATATCGACTTCTATAAATAAGGAAGGGAGAAATACTTCCTTGAATAATCCGTTAATAACATGTCATTTGTGATGCACCCAACATACTCTACTTCACACTAATATGTGGATTGACTGTTTTCATTAGCAAATCTCAGTGCGTGAGTCGAGACATATATTAATGATAATCTTAAAGTCTAAGGAACATTGCATGTGATCACAGATAAAAATATCTGATGACCCCAAAACATGAAGAATTCCTACTGGCGGTCCTGTTCTCATAATCTCTTATCTTGAAGATTACCAAGTGAATTTTTTATGAGAAGAAGTATCATCTGCTTATGAGTACTCACACCTGAAGGTCTATATTCTATATGTCCCATCATAGTATATTATCCAACCATAGAACTATATTAAGAATATTTTTATAAAAATTATAGGTTATGATCATAGCGGGGAACTACTGTGACCTTATCAATGTGAAAAATACTCTAGGACATTATTATATTAAATCCATGTAAAAAAATTAATTGTGTGTAATAAGATGTTTAATTTAATATTTAATACAAAAAATATTCATGTAATTACAGTACAGACAGTTTGTTCTAGGACACCAACTCTAACACTTATAGACATGTGCATGTATATCCTTCAGGGATAAATAAAATGTGCATTTATATTTAGTCCTTCTGGAATAAGTATGTTCTTCATCAACCCCTCATGTATGAAATACAACATTCTTGGAATCAAGATATTTAATTATTCATTAAGAGTAAACCAGTCCAAAAATTTAATATTTTATATTTAGGATGATTGATTCAAAATAAAAGGACATTCCACGTAATTTCATGATCAAATAAGTCATTGATTTCAAAAAAAATCAATTATTTAGATGTGTTTCAAATCATCTTCATAATATGATGAATATAATGATTCATACAAACCATGGTATGATAAATTCAATTTATATTCTTACTTAACATAATATGGATACATAAAATGCATCTTATTCAGTTCTACCAATAATTTATCTAATTGGGTGAAACTTTCATAATTTTTAATATGCTTCATGCATTTCGAAACCATTTGGGATTCATATATAATTATACAAATATAAAAGGAAGAATATTTCTTATAATAAGATCAAAGGTATTCAATAATCTTGGTAGTTTAGATAATCAATCCAAAACATTATATGTTGAACATTTCATAAGTTCCTATAATAATTTCGGCCAATTATTGTGATATCAGAATCTATCAAAATATATTTTCATTGATGAGTTTTAAAAGTTTTCAAAAATTAAAATATATTATCAACAATATATGATAAATATCTAATAATTTTTATGAGACTAGTGTCACTTTATAGAAAATATCTAAAAAGATATAATGTTGTTGACATATTCATTTTCCTATTTAAGGACAAATATATTTATTTCTTTCTACTCAGGATGAAAAATGATTTTATAGAATCATTTCAACCACACTTCAGGGGTGTATAATCAAACTATTGATTTCCAACAATTTATATTCATGTAAGTGTTTCAAGCATTTTGAAAATGGTTTTGCATGACTAATTTTTATATAGTATGTGATACTCAATAT
Source organism: Viscum album (assembly GCA_963277665.1). Lineage (NCBI taxonomy): Eukaryota > Viridiplantae > Streptophyta > Magnoliopsida > Santalales > Viscaceae > Viscum > Viscum album. The sequence continues at coordinate 292,901,171 of OY728145.1, read as the reverse complement.
TTATTTTAATCAACATACATAACATGTAATATATACTCACCAACATCTAATAATACACATGACCATTTAGTAGATGTATCTTTCATATAGTATTTAAAGGGATCACATGGTAGGTGGGAGTGCCCATATATACTTCATAATTTTTTCTTCATAAATGTCTGGGAAATTTATTTCCAAAATACCTACTAATGATATAAATAATTTACATAAAAAATGGGTACCTCCTGGTAAATTTTAATATAGGGGGAATTCATAATAACTTAATAATAAGTAATTCACTAATAATTTTGTATACATGCATCCATTAAATAAATTCATTATTCTAAACCCAATGGATATCTACTATGTTGTCAATAAATTTATGATCATGTATACTTGAATCAATATCTTTCATTATAATTGGTTCTGGATGGACTAAACCATAGGTTCGTATATTTAAAGTGTCAAAATAAGTGAACTTATGGTTTACCATTATTGATTCGATTGTATATAAAAAATTATTTATAATCACTTTTATGAATGCTTGTTACATATCGAGGTATCTATTTTATCCAATGTCTCCATATGATATTATTTTTCAAGAATATCATTGATATATCTCATCGAGACTATATATGTAACAAAGCATTAAGAATTCATACTACCATATTAGAATATTTTCTCCCTTCTAGAGCCATTAATCAATTTTATCTACCGATAAATATAATTACATGATCATATACTAACTCATATATGAATTATTTTTAATCGTTTAATCAGAATAATATTTATAATGATTTTTCTTCAAGATTGATGTATATAAGATCTCTAGGATCTTTCATCATGCATACTAATATTTTTCATTATAATTTTCACTTATGGTGGTTGATGAATTCATAATATAATTATAATGGGTTAGTCCCATCACCAAGTGGATTATTGTATTTTTTAAAACTTTTGGACCAAATATATTATAACTTCTAGCCTAAATATTATTTTATAATACATATACTTAGGATTAGAGTCCCCACAACTTTTGAAGTTGGTGAATGTTGTAGAAAGAACCAATGTGGAAGAATCTTCTGGATTCACCACGCACGCCTCATCACCATCCAAAATTATAATTCATTGAATAACAACATTAATTTTACCAAATGAAGGAGAATCATTTCCAAATTTTATCAACTCTCAAAATATTTATGATAGAAGAAATAATATAAATTTTTTTCATGAATAATTTTATTCTCTTCAGGGAATGAGATAATGTAATTACATTCACATTGAGGAATGAATTCATTCATTGAATTTCATGATCCATGAATGATAAATCATTATTTATCAATAATGACCATCTTGTATAAAATACTGATTTTTATTGATTATGATGATCATTGTTTTAACCACTTCGGGTTGTAAAATCATTTTCATAATATATATCAGATTATCAAAATTATGTAATTCAATAATTTCACTTATGAACCATATGAATAACAACATCCACTTTAGGGGATAAATAAATTACATGAGATGATATTGATAATACATAAGAACATGATAAATAATAATTTTTCTCCTTAATTTTGATGTTGCTGGAATAATAATTAATAAATTGAAATATACTTTAATATAATGACAAAGGAAACTATTTTAATATCATCCTTCAAGGATGCATTATTTTATAAATATTAATAAAATTAATTGTTCTCTGTAAATATTTACTATCATCAAACCACTTATAGTGGTTATATTATTATTATTATTATTATTTATAGACAAATACAACACAATGACCATTAAAAAAACATCATATTCACTTTGAAAAATATTTAAAATAAAAACACATATATTCATATTCACTTTGGGGAATGAAATAGATCATTTTAGATAAATATTATCATTCACTCCAGAAAATAGAAGAAAATTATTCATTCGATTTTTATAGTGTCTTCAAGACAATATCATGAATATTCAATTAAAAAATTTCCTCAATTTCACCAATTTCATAGACTTTGGGGAATTGATATATATATATATAATATATTTACGTTGTTCATCATAAAAATTTAATTTCTCATAAAACTTTACACCTTTAGGGTGAACAAAAGAATAAGACATAAGAAATTTCATTTTTCATGGCATGATAAGTGAACATCGACTCAACATACGGTGGGTACGCGATGTTCATTACTAATTAGAAAACTTTGGATTGACATGAAACAAATATGTGATGTTCAATTTTTGACCACTTTGAGTTATGTTGTTTCATTATTTTATTTTATGAATGATGTTTTTTCAACATCGACCATGTTAGTTGTTAATTAAAGACATTCTCTTTAAGGAATGAAGTGAAATTTTTCATCTGTAATCCATTACATCTCTTCAGGAGCTCATTAATTTCCCCAAAAAAAAGTTTAAGAAAATCATATATTATTTTTAAATTTATCAATAGGGGAAAAATAAATTTAACAATATCTTAAATAAAAAATAAGACTCACCTTTTGATATAACTATTTGAATAAGTAGAGTCGATGCACACATGAAAGAGTATGTTAAAAGAATAATATTTATAAAAACATCTGACATACCTTTTTTCTGTGATATTTATCTTATGTCGATGATAGGGATGACAAAAACATTGTCACGATGTGCAATGTGGGGTAAAATATTGTGCTGATAATGTGTTGTGAAATCGATCGAACACTAATTGAATATGCAAAGAATTTCGAAACCAGAAGTGTAAGACTGGTCATGGTTGAAACACATCATTAACTAAGTGAGTGTTGAATTTTCGTTTGATAATGATGACGAAAAATAGAAATAAAAATATAAGAGATACAAATAAAGTAAACAAAATTACACGCTGCAAAACCAAAAATTATCACTATTTTATTAATATCACCATATATATAGAGTATACACTATGAAAAAATGGGCAATTGTGATGGTCCATTTGCGACGGGTCAGTATCCCATTGCAAATATTCCTTCAGAAAATGTTTTTGCGTCGGGAGAACAAGCTCGTCGTAAATAATAAGGTTTTTGCAACGGGTCGATGGTTCCTATTGCAAATGTTTTTTTTGTGAGTTGTGTGCCAAAACACAGGAAAGGGTATTTTCTACGAGATATATATCTCTTTCCAAATACTATGTTGGTAGCTAGCCTTTTGTGATAGGCTCTATCATAAAATAATTTCTAACCAGAGGGTATCTGTGACATTAGTCCCATCGCAACTAATCTAACCTATATATACCCCCACCAATTTTTTTCCTCATTCCACTCAATTATCTTGTTCAATTTTCTTTAATTTATTATTGATCATATTTATTCCATGATATTTTAAATGGGAATGCATATTTTAATATTGAAAAGAGAATGGGTTCATGTTTTAATGGTGTTTTCATTTGAAATTGAAATTCCTTGATTTTAAATGGAAAATGTATTTTCAAAACCTAAATCGGAATGGATTAGATATGAAATAGTTTTATGAAAATGTGATCCCAATTTAAAAAAATATTAAAAATCATTTCATGGTGTGAACTTGGGTGCATCTGGAAAGAGACACAGGTATATGTAATCTGTGTTACACCACTAGGAGGTAAGCTCTTGTATGTTGATGGTTTGTGGCAGGCCTCGATGTTAGTTGGATCCAACCTTAATCCTTGTTTGGATCATGAGTCTCTAGTATGTATTTTCCTATAGGATAAAGCCTAGATGCTAGGTTCATTATTGATTTTGGTTGTTTCTGGTTCTTTATTGTGTGATAAATTATTTCTTGGATCTTGGATCAAAATTATATTTATATTCGGTATCTTTACCTTCATTTTTATAGATTTGGAAAATATGGCATGAAATTTTTGAAATAAAACTCAAGGATTGTTTGAAAAATATTTTCAAATTGTTTTATTAAATAATTATTAAAATTTATTTTATTTTAATGATTGGACTTGTGCATTATTGTTATTATAATGTTTATAGATCTCTAGGTGGTATCCAACTAGGTTCAATTTTGGACATCCTAATTCTTCTTGTGGGAATATATATAACTTTTTTTGTAAGATATATATAATGGTAAGAGCATTATATATAATTCAATATTCTCATTATGTTTATTTTCGATTTGGGATAGTTTGGAGGTGACAATTGCTTGCATGGAGAATAGTTGGACTAGACTTTTTGTATTTTCTTGTTTAACTAGTTTGGATTTTTATGTCTCCCAATTGTTTATACTTTTTTATTCTAGTTTCATGTCTTATAGTTTCTATATAAAAGGATTTTTTTGCTATATTTTTTTACCCCACACCAAAACGGGAAGCCTTCAGTGACTGGTCTAGTTGTACATGTTTAGCCTGTTACATCCCATGAATTGGCTTATCCATATACTACCATGATCCCATAATAATTAAAATCAATCATCCAATGTTGGGAACTGTCACGACCCGACCCTACCTGGGCTCGAGCCTCAACTACCCCAAGCCCGCCTCCATAGGCCATGGGCTGGCGACCAAGGCCGAAGGCACAATAACTTGGGGAGGCCTTTGCCTAAGTACCTGTACATACACACGCAGCATACTCAATGCAAAAGTGCAGAGTAAAAGAAAAGGCAAGCAGAGTAACGTGCAATTGATATATATATAACCCACAAAAGTGCATCGACCTCTAAACAGTACAAGAAAGTGTTGAAGGTAAACTGAAAAAAAAAAAGAAAAGGGGAAAAACACGCGCCCAACTAGAAAAGTGCCACAACCCGGCAACAGGTAAACAGAAAGGAAAACAGTTGGAAGGGTCCCCCACCTGGAACCCGACTCCGACCACATTACGTGGTCTATGCTCCTGAACTCCTAAGATTCACTAAAGTCACAACCAACCTGTCTGTCGTCTTCAAGGTCAAACCAAGTGCGGGCAAAGCCCAAGCAGGGGTGAGTATAAAAATACTCAGTAGGATACCCCGAAGGCTCAAGGGAGCAACAAAGGAGGTACCGAAGGGTGAGCAGTAGAGTGAATAGGGAAAAGTAAAGGAGTACAACTGAAAGTGAAGTAAAGAGTACAGCTCAACCCAACAAGAGGTAGGAAGTAGACTCGTCCAAATGCAAGGAGATGGAAATGGTGAAAAGATGAACTTCTCGTCGAGTCTTCGCTACCTATAGTAGGAGAGTAGACTCGACCGACCATGAGAAGCTAGACACGGAAAGCACGTGGCATACCCCGTGCGTCTTCACCTCTCCTGGAGGGAGAGTAACCAAGCCCAAGAAGTGGGTACTCGAACAAGGTATATACATATATGTATACTCAATAAGAAGCCCGAAAAATCTCATAAGGGGATCTCCATCCCATAGCTCAGCCCAAGAAAAGTGAGTCGCCAACAGTCCTAGAAGTAAACACCATCGATGCCCAGCATCCCGCACGTCTGCCCCGAACTACAAGTCAAGGGGCTCAAACCACCGCACCTCGACACTATCCGCTTTAGGCGGCACTGACTCGCCTGCATGGTTTTAGGTCGCGTCATAAGGATGCGTATCGATGGGGGAAAGCGCCCCTCGTACTTGAGAGTTCTGGGGAAAGTCAAACCACGCCTCGACTCTGTCATCCAGTCGAGAGAACACCTCAAATCCAAGGTCGTTCCATCACTGAACCGTACAACCAAGGGTCCTGCTCCGATAATCACGGAGGAAAGCCAAAAACTAGCCTAGTAGAAAGGACTGAGTCTGGAATGTCAACGGGTGTCCCACTTCCCAGCCCTGCTGGAGGGTAATTCATAATATGATATCAGGTGACCCACTGCCCAGCCCTGTTGGAGGGTAAACCCTAATACATCATCAGGCGACCCATTGCCCAGCTCTGCTGGAGGGTAGACCCTAATACATCATCAGGTGACCCACTGCCCAGCTCCACTGGAGGGTAGACCTAGAAAAAGTCGACAGGTGACCCACTACCCAGCCTTGCTGGAGGGTAGACCTGGAACTAGACAACGGGCGACCCACTGCCCAGCCCTGTTGGAGGGTAGACCTGGAACTAGACGACGGGTGACCCACTGCCCAGCCCTACTGGAGGGTAGACCCTAAGAGGCCGTCGGGTGACCCACTGCCCAGTCTCTTCTAGAGGGTAGACCCTAAGAGTGTCAGGTGACCCACTGCCCAGTCTCTGCTGGAGGGTAGACCCTAAGAGTGTCGGGTGACCCACTGCCCAATCTCTCCTAGAGGGTAGACCCTAAGAGTGTCGGGTGACCCACTGCCCAATCGCTGCTGGAGGGTAAACCCTAGAATTCAGTGAGCCACCCAAAACTGCTCTGGCCATCTCCAATAGAGGGTACAACACTGGCCAACCGAACACGGAGTGGGTATCGTCCAACCACCAGACTCCGAAACAAAACCAGGGGAAACCACTCAACCCTGCTGATCTAAACCATCGAGCATAGAGCCAAGGGAAAAACCTCAACCCCTCTGGTCAACAATCGGGAACCGAGGGACCATCTACATCGCGAGAGGTCAACAGTACGCAAAGCAGAAAACGTCACGCTCCTGGGGCCCACACAACGTGTGGCCCCAAGTTAACCCTAACCAAGCGCACAAACATTCTCAGGTACCAACATCCACATGTACCTCCCAGCACTCCCATATACTCCCAGAGTATACCACGTCTCCAGCCCAAAGGTTAATGTGCACCCGGCACCCAATGTCAATGCGAAGGCGTAACGTAACAACTCCAAACTGCCACCTCAACAGCTGAGGCACATCCAACCACATCTCTTTAGACACCAACCTCACTCTCCCAGGAGTGCACGCGATCACACGCCATAGGTCCGCTACAAACAAGGTAGAAGAACCGCCACCAGGGCACCTTTCATATTTCCACATTTAATAAGATCGCGTAAGAGGCTCCGCTCGCCTGAACAGATTACACCATTGTAATCCTTGCAGAAAGACATGTGAGATATACTACTTACTCGCCTCAAACGGATATCCAATAGAAAAGTCACCAACACCGCCTCACGCCCGAACGACATCCCGTGATCCCGATCCTCGGCCCCGAAAATAGTCGGGCGCATCGTACCTTTGCGATCCCCTCGGAAAAACACATCAAAAAGACTGCTCACTTGAGCGCAACAAATATCCGGAGAAAAAGATGCATTCCGGCGCACCGCACACGAGAGGCGCTTCATGGGACTCTCAACCCGGTCCCAAAACACAATGAATTGATCGCACTGTTGCGATCCTCTCAAAAAAGTACACAAGTTTGACTAATCACTTGTCCAAAACGGACACCCGGTGATAATGCTGAAAACCACCGTCAACTCCCGAAACGGCCCTCGCGAGGCCCGCACCAGCATGCAGAATTAGAGCGGGAAGACTGTGCCAAAGCAATCCCCTCGGAAAAATATCTAGAATCGACTACTCGCACGCCCCGAACGGACGCCCGATGAAAAAGTCGTGAAACGATGCACGCAGCTCAAAAGACAGGTCATGGGGCCCATGACTCAACTTCGGCCTCAACGCCTAAAACCACCTTGGAAACCTCCGCCTCAGTGCCAGGGTCCCAACGCCACTGACGGCGCTTGAATCAGACATCGAACGTGTCTGTGCCGCCCAAATCAAGGTCCCCCAGAAAAAGGTCAATTCACTTAAAGACGCGTCGCGCCTCCGACGCCCCTCATTTCAGGAATTAAAAATTCCCAAAACCATCTAAAAACATTCCCCTTTATGAGAGGTTCATGCTGCCACTGACGGCACGCAAAACGGATATCGGATGTATCTGGGCCGCCAAAAACAAGAACCCCCAGAGAAAACGTCATTCCACTTAAAGCATGCGTCGTGCTACCGAACTCCCGTCCCGGGAATTAAAATTTCTCAAAACCATCTCAAAATGTTCCCCTCAATCCAAGAAATACGTCGCCATAGACGTCACGTAAAACAGACGCCCATAGAAGAAAATACGGGCGTCCGAACCCTGAGGGGCAAGGCCCCTTGGGCTGGACCGGCCTGGGTCGGCCGGTCCGCCCTGTCTGGGCCGGCCCGCGCTGGCCGGCCCGGATATCCAAGCCTGGCCCACGGCTTTTCCACGTGGTCCGGCGGTGGACCAGGTCCACCGCTTGGCCGACCTCTTGAGGCCGGTCGCCGCACGACGACCCGCGCGACGTGGCCCGCGGGGTCGCATGTCGCGACCCCGGTCCACCGCGGAGCGCCGCAGGCGTCCGTCACCTGCCGCTTGAAGCGCGGCCGCCGCGCTGAGATCCATCGTCACTGTTGATCCCGCTGCCTGCCGAGGAGGCCTCCTCCTGCCGAGGAGCCGCCGCCGCCTGGAACCTCCGCACGCCACCGCCCCGGCCTCGTCGGACCGCCAGAAAACCCTCAAAACTTCTGAAATTCCCGCAAACTTCGGAGAATGTTTGCGAACTCCTCCAAACTCCGATTTACAAACTGAAAATTTCATTAGAAAGGCCATAATATGTTCTACGCATATATGGGATTTTCTCGAAATTTAAACATCATTTCGGCGCATCAAATTGAAATCAAAGTAGGTTCGGGAATTAAAAACGAACGATAACAAGATCCTACCTCTTAGGCATTGCCCAGAGCTTCACGGAGATTCCGCCGCCGTTCTTCCCTCACTGGAGCTGAGGAGGAAATGGAGGAGGGGGATCTTCTTCGTTGGGAGCTCCTTGTGCCAGGGAAAACCACAATGAGGGGGGGAGAAGTGTTTAAAAACAAAACACTTAAACTCCCGCCTGTGGACCACGTACCCGAACCCTCAGCAGGGTCGAGGTTAAGCCTCCCCTTGGGTAAACACCACCTCCCGAGAACAATGGAGGTCTCGGAATTTTAATCTGAGGCCCCATTCAAAAGTTATTAAACTAAGCGCCTGAGGCCTCTAAATTACGAAAACGCCCCTGGGGCCATTTTTCACAGACGGCCCGCGCCCGTGAAACTTACACCCATCCTAGGGTAAACGGCACACTCCAAACTCAATAGTGCCCTTGGTTTCCCAATACGAGACACCGTTTAATATATACTCAAGTTTAACCATTAAACGAATTAATTAATTAATTTAATTATCCGTCTAACATTCCGAAAGCGGGCGAGGGGTCCAAACATCTTGCGCCGACAAGTTTTATGTCGTTCCTAGGGTAAACACCCCATTTCGGACCCATCCGTACACTCAGATATCTGATCTGGATCACCGTTTAGGAGTTATCCAATTTATTTTTCATTCCTAGTGTGAACGCACTAAAATTTTAATTCCGGCCACTCTGGGGCTCGGAATCGCACGCCGTCTGAAGGCGCTGCTCTGGGATAACATCAAGAATATTCCAAATTCTTTCGCAGTAAAAACCAGGTTCTTACATCATTCCATCCTTCAAGATTTTCATCCTCAAAAATCAAAACCAGGGAACAACTCAGGGTACTAAGCCCACACCTGGCTCTTCCATACCCAGAGGAACTCTTGCACAGTCCCGCGTTACCGCACACAGACCAAAGGATTTGATCTTTTCACGCAAGGTCGGCCTTTCCCGATGACGTGCATAGGGGAATGCACGCATCTCCTTAGGTGAGTCACATGGTAGACGTCGTTCACCCACTCTTAACTTTGGGTTTGGGGCATGGCGGTAGAGAACCTCGCCATCCCTTCGCACGGTCTCAAACGGCCTGAAGGACCTCAGGGGTAACTCACCTCCCCGACTGAACCTCTACGTCGCACGTCGCGACTAGAATCAATGCCCGCACCTGGAACATGGCCCGGTGATTCCCTCCTTCAGAATATCCATATGGTGAAACACCCAAGGATATCTGGTCACGCAATGTTCCACCGTTGATGTCTCTCAACCAAGACTCTCTTACATGCCTAGAAGTGAAGGAGTCAACACCATCGACCAAAGAAAAGGTCCTACACCTTTTTACCTTTCCAACACAGGGTTACACCGACGCCCCGGGCCACCCTGGTAACAACTCAGACAAGGAGCCAGGAGAGAAGCATTCCACACACATAGTCTAACAATTCTACTTCAAAAAGTAGAAGAGCTATAGAGCGCACCTCTCATCACTTCATGCTCGGCAGGATCGTAGACGTCCGAAGCTTGCGGTTGTCTGTGGTCCCAACTATCAGCTCCCGGAGCCTGACGTGGACTGCCTGGGGGTGATGGGATGACCTCATAAAGACATTCCCCACTTCCATTTTTTCCCTCTCCTCTGCTAGCACCACCTCTCTGGGTACTACTCCGATCACGACGCTGCCTCCGTTGTGGTGGTGCACTTGCTGCCTGCCCAAAGCTCTCTGCATGCCTGGTCGGGTAGTCCCATGCCAAGTGACCTCACACGTCGCAAGCATAGCACCGACTCTCTTTGGGTTGCACTGGTTCCCTCCGGTGCCACTGTGGTGTATGACCACGCCCCTAAGTCCGGTTGTCAGAAATCCACCTGCATCGAGGTTCTGCTTGCTGATGCCTGCTAGCTGCGGCAGACGTCTCGACTTCAACGTGTCTGCTACCACCACCAACTCTAGAACGTGACAGGAAGCTCTCTATCACCAGCGCCTGATCTAGTACCCTGTCATATGTGGAAATTATCAAGGGTACTATGACAGCACGAATCTCTCGGTGGAGACCCTGCTCAAACTTCCACGCTCGGATGTTATCGTCATAGACCAAGTCCGGGTAAAAGCGTGCACGATCTGTGAAACTAGCCATGTACTTGGCCACTGTCAACCCTCCTGTTTGAAACTGCAGGAGCTCCTGAATCCGAACGGAGTGCAAGCAGGAGGGAAAAAATCCTCACGGAACAACAACTAAAAGTCACCCCCTGAAAGCGGTGACTCGTCAAGAAACTGAGTCACCAAACTCCACCAACGCCAAACTGCTCCACGAAATAGGTTGGCTACCAAAGCCACTCTCTGATCTGTCGGCGTCTGGTCAAGCCTAAAAAGGCAAACCACTGTCTCTATCCAAACCTCTGCTGCCTGAGGGTCTGGCTCACCACTGAACCTCAGCGGTCTCTACCGCAGGAAATCACGGAGCGCACTCAGCCTACACTCAAGCTCAGCCTGCTCTACTAAAGCTGTCTGCTGCTCAATAGGTGGGGGTGATTCTACCAGCCCACCCGGAGAAAAGGGGCTCGCATGATGGGTCCTGGATTGAGGCCTCGTAGCTCACACGGTCTTCGTCACACACCAAAGCTAGTATCTTGGCTGGATGTCTTCACGGAGACATCCTGAATATTATCAAGGAGTGTCGCGGTCATATGAGAATATATGTATATACCAATAACAAAAATGGGGAGCTGACTCAAGAAGGAAAGTCAAAGACTCAATCCTATATGATGCACAAACCAATTTTTCCTGCAACAAGTGTCTCAGCATGCAGAGTTGACAAGCGGGTTATCAAGGTCCTGGTGAATGGATACGTCGGCCGCTGCACCATCACTAGACTCCCTGGCCTGAGAGATGCTCTCGAGACACGTTAACACTATTTCCCTAAATCTCAACCAATTCCTCTTTTAGGGACGTCCGCACAATGTCCCAAGGAATGAACCACCTTTGATACCACTTTGTCACGACCTGACCCTACTCAGGCTCGAGCCGCAACTACCCCAAGCCCATCTCCATAGGCCAGGGGCTGGCGACCAGCGCTGAAGGCACAATAACTCGGGGAGGCCATTTCCTAAGTACCTATACACGCACACGCAGCATACTCAATGCAAAAGTGTAGAGTAAAAGAAAAGGAAAGAAGAGTAAAGTGTAGCTGCTATATATATAACCCACAAAAGTGCATCGACCTCTAAACAGTATAAGCAAGTGTTGAAGGTAAACTGAAAAAAAGAAAACGGGAAAAACACGCGCCCAACCAGAAAAGTGCCACAACTCGGCAACAGGTAAACAGAAAGGAAAATAGCTAGAAGGGTCCCCCACCTGGAACCCGACTCCGACCACCCCACACGGTCCACGGCTTGAACTCCTAAGCTCCACTAAAGTCATGACCAACCTATCCGTCGTCTGCAAGGGCACACCAAGTGTGGGCAAACCCCAAGAAGGGGTGAGTATAAAAATACACAGTAGGATACTCCAAAGTCTCGAGGGAGAAAAAAAGGAGGTACCGAAGGGTGAGTAGTAGAGCGAACAGGGAAAAGTAAATGAGTACAACCAAATGTGAAGTAAAGATTATAGCTCAACCAAACAAGATGTAGGAAGTAGACTCGTCCAAAAGCAAGGAGCTGGAAACGGTGAGAAGATGAACTTCTCATCGAGTCTTCGATACCTATAGTAGGAGAGTATACTCGACCGACCACGAGAAGCTAGACACGGAAAGCACGTGGCATACCCCATGCATCTTTGCCTCTCCTGGAGGGAGAGTAACCAATCCCAAGAAGTGGGTACTCGAACAAGTTATATACATATATGTATGCTAAACAAGAAGCCCGAACAAGCTCGTAAGGGGATATCCATCCCGTAGCTCAGCCCAAGAAAAGTGAGTCGCCAACAGTCCCAGAAGTAAACACCATCGATTCCAAGCATCCCGCACATCTACCCCGAACTGCAAGTCAAGGGGCTCAAACCACCGCACCTCGACACTATCCGCTTTAGGCGGCACTGACTCGCCCGCACGGTTTTAGGTCGCGTCACAAGGACGCATCTCGATGGGGGAAATCACCCCTCGTACTTGAGAGTTCTGGGGAAATTCAAACCACACCTTGACTATGTCACCCAGTTGAGAGAACACCTCAAAGCCAAGGTCGTTTTATCACTGACCCGTACAACCAAGGGTCCTGCTCCGGTAATCACGGAGGAAATCCACAGACTAGCCTAGTAGAAAGGACTAAGTCTGGAATGTCAATGGGTGTCCCAATGCCCAGCCCTGCTGGAGGGTAATTCATAATATGATATCGGGTGACCCACTGCCCAGCCCTGCTGGAGGGTAAACCCTAACAAGATATCGGGTGACCCACTGCCCAGCCCTGCTGGAGGGTAAACCCTAATACATCATCAGGCGACCCACTGCCCAGCTCCGCTGGAGGGTAGACCCTAATACATCATCAGGCGACCCACTACCCAGCTCCGCTAGAGGGAAGACCTGGAATGAGTCGACAGGTGACCCACTGCCCAGCCTTGCTGGAGGGTAGACCTGGAACTAGACGACGGGCGACCCACTGCCCAGCCCTACTGGAGGGTAGACTTGGAACTAGACGACAGGTGACCCACTGCCTAGCCCTACTGGAGGGTAGAACCTAAGAGGTCGTCGGGTGACCCACTACCCAGTCTTTGCTAGAGGTTAGACCCTAAGAGTTTCGGGTGACCCATTGCCCAGTCTCTACTGGAGGGTAGACCCTAAGAGTGTCAGGTGACCCACTGCCCAGTCTCTGGTAGAGGGTAGACCCTAAGAGTGTTTGGTGACCCACTGCTGAGTCTCTACTGGAGGGTAAACCCTAGAAGTCAGTGAGCAACCCAAAAATTCTCTGGCCATCTCCACTGGAGGGTACAACACTAGCCAACCGAACACGGAGTGGGTATTGTGCAACCACTCGACTCCGGAACAAAACCAGGGGAAACCACTCAACCCTGCTGATCTAAACCATCGAGCACAGCGCCAAGGGAAAAACCTCAACCCCACTGGTCAACAATCGGGAACCGAGGGACCCTCTACGTCACGAGAGGTCAAAAGTATGCAAAGTAGAACACGTCACGCTCCTGGGGCCCACACGACATGTGGCCCCAAGTTAACCCCGACCAAGAGCACAAACATTCTCAGGTACCAACATCCACATGTACCTCCCATCTCTCCCTTATACTCCCAGAGTATACCACGTCTCCAGCCCAAAGGCTAATGTGCACCCGGTACCCAACGTCAACGCGAAGGCGTAATGTAACAACTCCAACCTGCCACCTCAACAGCTGAGGCACAACCAACCACATCTCTTTAGACACCAAAATCACTCTCCCAAGAGTGCACGTGATCACACGCCATAGTTCTACTACAAACACGGTAGAAGAAGCGCCACCGGGGCACCTTTCATATTTCCACATTTAATAAGATCGCGTAAGAGGCTCCGCTCGCCAGAACAGATTACACTATTGTAATCCTCATGGAAAGACATACGAGATAGACTACTTACTCACCTAAAATGGATATCCGACGGAAAATTCCCCAACACAGCCTCACGCCCGAACGGCGTCCCATGATCCTGAGCCTCGGCCTAGAAAACAGTCGGGCGCATCGCACCATTGCGATCCCCTCGGAAAAACATGTCAAAAAGACTGCTCACTTGAGTGCAACGGAGAAAAAGATGCATTCTGGCACACCGCACACGAGCGGCGCTTCGTGGGACCCACAACCCAGTCCCGAAACACAACGAACAGATCGTACCGTTGCAATCCTCTCGAAAAAGTACACAAGTTTGACTAATCACTTGTCCAAAAGGGACACTCGGTGATAATACTGAAAACCACCGCCAACTCCTGAAACGGCCCTCGCAGGGCCCGCACCAGCATGTAGAATTAGAGTGAGAGGATTACGCCAAAGCAATCCCTTTGGAAAAACATCCAAAATTGACTGCTCGCACGCCCCGAACGGACGGCCAATGAAAAAGTCATGAAACACTACACACAGCTCAAAAGACGGGTCGTGGGGTCCGCACCTCAACTTCGGCCTCAACGCCTAAAACCACCCTGGAAAGCTCTTCCTCGGTGTCAGGGTCCCAACGCCCCTGACGGCGCTTGAATCGGACTTCGGACGTGTCCGCGCCGCCCAAAACAAGATCCCCCGGAAAAACGTTGATTCACTTAAAGAGACATCGCGCCTCCGAGGCCCCTCGCTTTGGAAATTAAAAATTCCCAAAACCATCTCAAAACATTCCCCTCGACGCGAGGTCTGCGCTGCCGCTGACGACACGCAAAACGGACATCGGATGTGTTTGTGCCGCTTAAAACAAGAACCCCCGGAGAAAACGTCATTCTACTTAAAGCACATGTCGTGCTACCAAACACCCATCCCAGGAATTAAAATTTCCCGAAACCATCTCAAAACGTTCCCCTTGATCCAAGGAACGCATCACCATAGACGTCACGCAAAACAGACGCCCGTAGCGGAAAATGTGGGCGTCCGAAACCTGAGGGGCAAGGCTCCTTGGGCTGGACCGGCCTGGGCCGGCCGGTCCGCCCGGTCTGGGCCGGCCCGCACTAGCCGGCCCAGCTCGCCACGCCTGGCCCGCGGCTGGGCCGCGCGGGCCGGCGGTGGACCCGGTCTGCCGCTTGACCAACCGGCTGAGGCCGGTCGCCGCGCGACGCGGGTCGTGCTCCCCCGCGGGGTCGCATGCCGCGACCACGGTCCACCGCGGAGCGCCGCGGGCGTCCACCGCCTGCCGCCCGAAGCGCGGCCGCCGCGCTGAGAGCCACTGCCGCCGTCGATCCCACCACCTTCCGAGGAGCCTTCCGCCTGCCGAGAAGCCCCCGCCGTCGTCGATCCCACCACCTTCCGAGGAGCCCGCCGCCTGCCGAGAAGCCCCCGCCACCTGGAACCTCGGCACGCCGCCGCCTGGGCCTCGCCAGACCGCCGGAAAACCCTCAAAACTCCCGAAATTCCCACAAACTTCAGCGAATGTTTGCGAACTCCTCCGAAATCTGATTTACAAACCGAAAATTTTGTTGTAAAGGCCAGAATATGTTCTATGCAGATATGGTATTTTCGCAAAAATTAAACAGAATTTTGGCGCATCAAATTGAAATCAAAGTAGGTTCGGGAATTAAAAATGAACGATTACAAGATCCTACCTCTTGGGCATTGCCCGGAGCTTCACGGAGAGTTCGTCGCCGTGCCGCCCTCGTCGGAGATGAGGAGGAGAGGGAGGAGGGGGATCTTCTTGGTTGGGAACTCCTTGCGCCAGGGAAAACCACAAAGAGGGGGGGAGAAGTGTTTAAAAACAAAACACTTAAACTCCCGCCCATGGGCCCCGTACCCGAACCCTCAGCAGGGTTGAGGTTAAGCCTCCCCTAGGGTAAACACTATCTCCCGAGCACAACGTCTGTCTCAGAATTTTAATCTGAGGCCCTGTTCAAAAGTTATTAAACTTAGCACCCGAGGCCGTCAAATTACGAAAACGCCCCCGGGGCCATTTTTCACAGACAGCCCGCGCACGTGAAACTTACACCCCTCCTAGGTTAAACGGCACGCTTCAAACTCAATGGTGCCCTCAGTTTCCCAATCCAATCCATCGTTTAAGAGATACTCTAGTTTAACCATTAAACGAAATAATTAATTAATTTAATTATCCGTCTAACGTTCCGAAAAGCGGGCGAGGGGTCCAAACGTCTTGCACCGACAAGTTTTATGTCGTTCCCAGGGTAAACAACCCATTACGGACCCATACGTAAACTCGGATCTCTGATCTAGATCACTGTTTAGGATTTATCCCATTTATTTGGTGTTCCCAGTGTGAACGCACTGAAATTTTAATTCCGGCCACTCCGGGGCTCGGAATCGCACATCGTCTGAAGGCGCTACTCTGGAATAACATCAAGAATATTTCAAAGTGTTTTGCAGCAAAAACTGAATTCTTACAGGAACTTAGCCTGATTCCAACCTTCATGTTGGTGATCTATTTGGATACCCAACAAAAACTTGAATATGTTATGAGATGATATTTGTAGGACACCACCAATGACATATAATGAAATCCAATATGTGCCTATAAAATGATGAAGTGTGATGGTTAATTAATGTTGAGAATAAATAAATGACGACTGAACCGCTCAGGTTTATCAAAGGACACTTGGTCAATGATACCTACATCAACCTAAGCTGAATATTCTTTGATCACAAGGATGTTGTAATGAAATTAAGAACATTTAAGATACTAATAATGTATAATAGTGTTGGTGATAATCTATTCCTCAGACACATGGATATAAGCCCATGAATCCCTCTATATAAGTTTGTACATATATGGTTATACATGTTACATTAGACTAAATTTTTAGAGTCAGTGAAAGTAAATTAACAATCAAGTATAAAGTAATTTCATTTAACCTCTGAGCCTATCCATGTAATTAACCTACGTGCATGTCTTTGGAATCCTGTATAAGGATTCCATGTATCGCTCATGAATTACTATAATATAATTTGACGTATGAGACCATAAATGGTAGACCATACCAGGGGTCCTATTATCAATCAAGTCATAAATCACCTAATGCAACTTATGAACCCATCTGAGGTATTCTATATAATTAATTTTGGTGTCACTAAAGGGGATTAATAATTCAATCAACCAAGAGCCAGTACAAGAAATTCCATATTGGAATCTATTTTATTCCAACAATTTATATAAAATAATTTAATGTAACACACCATAAATTTACCATATATTCCTTTACGAATAAATTTAATTTTGTTGATATATTACAATGAACGCAACAACGGGTTTCAACAAAAAAAGCATACATTCATGTGTTGCATAGTCGATTAAATTATAAAAAATTTAGAAAATTTATAAATTAGATTTAAATGTTATATATCTAATAAAATATTTTTTTAATTCATCCTATATATTTGAAAGAAATTAGATAAGAACATACCCAATATTATACATAAAAACCTATATTTTTATAAAAGTAGTTTTACCATCTTTTAATGGCACACCTATATTAAATATGAATTTTGAAACTTTAATAAATTTTAAATTATAAAATAAACTTTATTTTTGAAATAAAAAAAATCAAAAATATTTTATGGTGATGTTTTGGTATTTTTCTATGAAGTTTCATGTTTTGATGACTTGTGAAAAAATACTACATTTTAATTACAAACATATTTTTCATCACAGTAATTTATAGTGTTAAATTATATTTTAATTTTTTTTTTAAGTTTAATTAGTTCAATGTTTTATTATTTAATATAATTTAGGTATTTGGAAACAATATCACGTTGAATTTGGATATAAAATCATTTCAATATTTTGAACATTTTCAATTTATAAACTTGTTTTCTCATTCTGACAATAAGGTTATATACAAATATGACCCTAAAACTTCTCCCAATTTTATTGGATGAGTACTTTTCATCCCTAAGAATTAAGGGATCATATATTTTACCATTTATGGCTTTTGGATGATAATATAACCATTATAAAATTTTATTCAAAGGAATGTCAAATATCGCATACTCATCTTTTTTAAAAGTATTACATTCTATAGATGTGGGAATTAAGAATATAAATATAAATATAAATATTCATTTGAAAGATAAAATTTTTATATTTACAATTATAATTTATTTTCAATTTTTAGGAAATAAATAATTACCTTAAAGGCTTATACAATGATGATGAATTAACAGTTTTATTAATGAAAATATGAAATAAATGACATTAAAAATATTAAAATAAGTATAATTTGACATAATTGATGTCATCCAAAAAAATTGTATGACCTTGACATATTAGGGGAGAATTAAAGGTTATGGATCTGTGTCATCTTCTGTATTTATATTTTTTTAAAATTCACATAATGAATACTGTCAAAATTGATATGAATTATATTTTAAAATAAATAACATTTTATTAAATGATATAAAATTAATAAAAATATAAAATTCATAACAATTATTGGGATGAAGTTTCAAATGTTACCCATTACTTTTTATGGTCTATTTGGAATTTTCTAGTAACTATACTAACCTTTAGAGTGTAAAAATCCAATTTGTCACAAATAAGAGTTAAAGGGTTTAAATCAGGGTTAAAGTGAAAAGATAAGGGGGAAATATTAACTAAACTTTTCTAAAAGATATAGGATTAGAGTCTTTCAACCATTACTCATCTCAAATTCTAAATAAATTACTTTGGAGTCACTTAGAAGTGAAAATTAAATTATATTAATGTAATATTTTGATATTTTCCAAAAGATTCCCATACATCAATTATTAAAGGGAACCTCATACCTCACTTACTCACACTACATTGAACCCTATAGCTCAACTAACTCCTTTCCAAATAAGCTCCCAACTTCTCTACCCTAATCCTAGAAGAATTCCTTTGGGAGGAAAGCTAGTCAAGGAATTCATTTGGTAAAAATTAATAGGAGTTTCCTATAAACAAGGATATTAAATACTACACAACAGAAAAAGGATAAGGTTATAAAGAGGAATAATTTAAATGGGTTTCAAGGATTCTGAACTTTAATTTTCATTATGGTTTATTTATTTTCCCAATGTAATAAGGGTATAATATCTATAATATGGTTTTTCAAAACTGTTAAACTGTTCAGTCCCTTGGAATTAAAGCATGTATCTATGACAATGTTATAAATTACTACACCGACTCTAGGATTGAAGGGTTGGGGTGTTATAGTTTGTATCATATAATTTTTAGTAGAAACCTTGTAAACTATATTTAGAAAAAACATATTAGGGAACATAACCCTAAGATATAAATTATTGATATGTATAGAAAAACATCCTAGAATTTTGGTATGATAGATATTATTTTGGTATTCCTGGAAATACATCCATATCTAGATACTGAATGTGGTAATGGTCATAGAAAAGATTTACATTGGGGGAAAAACTATAATAAGGTACATCAGGCTTCACTAGAACATAACCTAGTAGATGTAAATGGGCCTTATCGTGCACTTAATTTGACACTCCTAGGGGATACGCTTATGATAAATCACATTCTCTTTAAATACCATTATGAAGGATTTAAAATTATAAATGTCCCCAAAGTTACCAATGCTTATGATTTCTGATTCATAAATTTTTAATTTATGTTGAGTGTTATACCATATTTGAAAATTATGATTTAATAAGATAATCATGTATAGACCATTATTTAGAAATGACACATGGAATAATGAATGGTATCAGTACACATGGAAAATGTAGAGATTTACCTACTGAGGAAACCAATACATCTGGTATTAGAATGGAGAAAATTATGGTGATACTAGAAAAAAATAATTAGGTAATGATAAATAACCTATATTAAATAGAGCTACCTATTTCTCATATAAAATCTTCTATGCTTGATCACTTTATGTATTATAATCCCCCATAATTTAGTGTGTCTACTAACCAAATAGAGGATAAGAAATGGATTATGTCTTTGGAGAAGATATTCATGGCATTGAAATGTGGTGAAATGAAATGGTTACACTTTTAGTGAATTGTCTCAATGGATATTCAGATCAATGGTGGTCATTTATCAAGAATACTTGGAAAGAAGAGGAAATATAGAACATGAAATGTAATGCTTTTAAGGACACATTATTTTACCAAAAATTCCATCATGATCAACAAAATTAAGATGAAGAGAAATTTCATTGTATTAAAGAAAATGTATGGGGATATTTCTACAGATTATGAAGATACCATTACAAGGTTATATAAGTATTATTTAGGTTATATATGCTACATGATGTGAAAGATTGAACACTTCTTCAAAGGTCTTGAGCTAAATATATAAAGGAAGATTTTGTCTCAAACATTTTATTCATATGATGAAATAGTTTTATGTGATATCATGATAGATAAAGAATTCTAAAAGTCTTATGGAATCAAAGGGAATAAATATAAGAAGAGTAAAAAGAGAAAATAATAGATAAAGGTAAAAGGAGAAAGAAGGATTTTCCCACATGTCATAAATGTGGAATGAATCACCATGGTAAATTATTAAAAGTATTGGGAGTTTTTTATATGTTTGGATAAAAGGGTCACTGTGAAAAAGAATTCCAAGAGAAGAAGTAAAAAGCGTCTATTTAGAGTTACAATTGTAAGGAAATGGGGAACTATACAAATGAATTCCCCAAGCATCAAGGGAATATACCTCTGAAGAATATAAGGTATCAAGTTCAATATAATGTTATTGAAATAAACAAAGTGGAATGATTAATGTACTTATTAATATTTATCTATAAAATATATGGTAAAATTATTTTATTGATGATGTTCTCATCATTTGAATTATTAAATATATAAGGATTTTACTCTAGTAATTTTTAATTAAATATTTTAGATTATATGTTGAATGGTACCATGAAAAGTTGTTATGTATGAAATTAATCTTTTTAGAAAATACATGGTTGAGGGAAAGATAACCATTAATATTTTCCAGATGTTGAGACAATGATGTCTGGATAAAGAGATAATTGATCTACATAATGTAAATTGGATGCTAATAACTACCATGGAAATGATTCTAATGTTTTGAATCATAATCTTTTGTAAATGTTGACCATTTAGGAAATGATTTATGTAGATCTTTAAATAAGGTTTTAGGGACTAATGTATTTCTATATGAAGCATCATGTGTTAAGTGATGAACTAGAAATAGTTCAAGGAGTAATCAAATGAAATATTGTGTTTACAGAAATTTATATTTACTTATATTCATAGAGCATGTAAGAGTTTTTAAACTCTAGATAAAGGGTGTTGAAACACATTTTTTCCTATTTTTATCATTTTTTATGATATTGATGACCTTTATTCACACCTATGGTTTATATATTTTTGGTCAAAAACATTTTCATGAACATGTTCTCTATCACTCTCCATTATAACTTGATAGTTATATTTTTATTAAATTTCCATTTTTTCACTAATTTTATCCTATTCAAAGGCAGATTTTTTTATGACCTTTGATTTCCCCATTCCCCGCTCATTATAAAGATGTGTTATTAACCCTACTTATGATGTGGGTTTTTTAACATTAGTATTTTCAATTATCAATCACTTGATTAACAAGGTAAGGTTTTACTTGAGAGGATAGAATTTATTTATGTTTGGGAGATGTAACACCCCAATACCATAAAATATTTTCCTTTCAAAATAAAATTAATTTTGTTGATACCTTGCAATGTAGGAAACAACGTCTTTGAACAAAACACTATTTATCCATACTTTTATATTTAATTAATTTCTAACACTTTTATAGAATTTATATAGTATATTTATAATTAATATATCCCATAAAATATTTTTATATTAATCTAATATATTTTATTTTCATAATATAAGAACAAAACCAATGTTACACATAAAAATATGTATTTTCATAAAAGTCGTTTTACTGGATTTTATTGGTGCACCAATTTTAAATATAAATTTTGAAACTTTTATAAGTTTTATATGATAAAATAAATATCATTTTTAAATAAAATAATCAATATTTTTTTAGTTTGAATTTTTTTTATTTTTCTGAAAAGTTCCATGTTTTGATGATAGTAAAAAATACTGCATTTTAATTGAAAACATTTTTTTCTAAAAAAATTAGAGTGTTAAATTATTTTTTTATTTCTTTAATTATTTTTAAATAAAAATTTTATCATATAATATAATTTAAGTCATTTAAATAAATTTCACATTGAATTTGGATATAAAAACATTTCAATCTTTTAAATGTTTTCACATTAAAAACATGTTTTCTCATTCCATCAACAAGATTAATTTTAAATTAATTTTAGAAATTTAGGTGATTTGAATTATTAAAAATGGATTCCATATTTTGAATCCTAATGTATGAATTTAGTAAATAGGTCCCCTTTTTTGTACAAAACATTAAAAGTAACTTTGGTATTTTTTATTTCCACAGTTAAGGATAAATCAAGTAATGAAGGATAGAAATAATATTATAAATATTATAAAATGTCCAAAAAACTTCCTATAATTTTATTGAATCAGTATGTTTAATCCATAATAATTAAGGGATCAGTTATTTTACCACTTAGGTCAATTTTTATGAGAATATAACTTTTAAAATATTTTATTCAAAGAAAAGTCATATATATCATAATCATGTTTTTAATAAGTATTAAACTTTTTATGTGTCGTTATTTAAATTATATCCTCAACTATAAAGAGTCATTTGAAAAATAAAATATCATCTTCATTATAATTTATTTCTAATTATTAGGTAATAAATAATTACCTTAACATTTTATATAATGATGATGCGGTAATTGTTTAATTAATAGAAATATCAACTAAATTATATTAAAAATATTAAAATAAATATAATTTGACATAATTATTGTCATTTAATTTTTTTTGGAAGACCTTGACATATTAAAGATTCATTAAAGGTATTAGGTTGAAGTCCTCTTGTGTATTGATATTTTTTAAAAATTCAAGAAATGAATAGTGTCAAAATTGACATTAATGATATTTTAATTTAAAAATTGTTTTAATAAATGATATAAAATTCATAAAAAATATAAAATTTCTCCAACTTATTTGAATAATGTTTAAAATATATCCCATGAATCATTTATGGTCTATTTAGAATTTTATATTAAATATATTAACCTTTAATGAGTAAAAATCCATATTGTCACAATAAGAGTTTAAGGGTTTAAATAAGGGTTAAAGCAAAAAATAAAGCTAATAAGATGATCTAAACTTTTCCAAATATTATTAGATAAAATTATTTCAACCCATATTCATATTAATATTAAAACAAATCACTTTTAAATAATTTGTATTTTAAAATTAATTTATATTAATTTAATATTTTGATAGTTTTCAAAAGTTCCCCTTACCTCATTTATAAAGGGTAACCTACTCCCACACTTACTCACCCCACATTCAGTCTTATAGATTATCCAAACCCTACCCAAATAAGTTTCTAACTACACTCCCCTCATCCTAGAAGCCTCTATTTGGTCATAATTCCATCCAAGGAATCCTTTTCATATAAACAAAAATGAGTTACCTGAAAATGGGGAGGTTAATAACCACACAACCAAAAGGAAGGATATGGTTATGAAGATGAATATATTGAATGAGTTTCAAGGATTCTGGAATTTTATTTTCTTTATGATTTATTTTCATTTTGTAATGTAATATGGTAATCATCTATGTAATTTGGATTTCCAAAACTGCTAAATTGTTCAGTCCCCTATGATTTTAAGCTTGTATCTATACTAATGTAATAAATTACTACAACGAATCCAGGCATCTAGGGTCAGGGAATTATATTTAACCTATGAGATAATCCATGGAATGGAATATAAAGAATCATAGAATCTCTCATGTAATAGAAAAATAAGTATGCTCATAGTATTCTATAATTTAACATTGACTATGGGAATTTTCCATACCAATATAGTCAAACTACCCACTTTGGTTGGTCCATCATAATGGTCAAGAATAAGGCAAAATGAATTAAGTATCATTGGGTTATAACCAACTCTCTTAACAATTTGATTCCTTCCATTATAGATTCTCATACAAGTTAAATAGGTCAATAATTATCTTGAGTAATTTAATCACGGGCCATGTGTAATTCCTTTCCACTTAACATTTCATTATAACCCATTTTAATGAATCCCTCATGGGTAGTTTTAGGTCCATGGAAAGGAATTCACTATTTATTAACAGATTTGATTTATCTCATTACTTTTCTAATTTAGAAATAAATAAGTGAAAAGTGATTACATATATCATTTACCATTATTTTAATCCATTTAATAATTCCATTAGTAAATGGAAAAATCAACACAACTAAGGGGTGGTTTGGTAGAAACAATATCAAAGATGACTATATATAGTTAATCAAACACAACTCAAGTGTTGGTTTAGGTTGAGATTGTCAGCCTATATCCATGTTAATGGATCTATGTTTCATAGAGTAATATTATAAAATTTTAATTTAATGGTTTAATAATTTTAATGGAAACACATAGAATGTCTGGCCGGATGCATGAGAACACATCCAATAAACATACATAAACATTAAGGGAAAACATCTAGAACACCTTACTCATGCATAGGATGCTCCAATCACCGAATATATTCCTTTTATTAGTGCTAAAATGAGATAAATTATATTAATTTACATATTCCATGAAAATAAAGAAAAAGTGATTGCATGAGAATAACATCAAATACAGAGAGAGAAACTAAAAATTGAGGAATGTGGAGTCGTACACTCACCGTTATGCATCCAATGAGATTGAGTTACTTTTATGAAGAATAATAATGAAGGAAAACCACCCATGGAAGAGGTTGGAGGATAAGAACATGCACGAGGGACCTCCTGGTTAAATGGGAATAAAAATAGGGTAAACCCATTTATGCGTTGTTGGAAAAAATAGTAACTTTTCCAATTAAATGATGTATATGGTTAGCCTATATGATTAAGAAAATCATGTGCCAACCATGTGGTGTTAGTCTCTATAGAACCCCCAAGATTCATAGCTTCCATGCACAATATAGAAATTGTGATTCAACTATGTAGAGTTACATCCCCCAAGTTCCCATAACCCACACTATTGCTGCATTTGGTTAAAAATATTGTTCTCTAACCATGGTATTCTCTTAGAACAACTACACAATTTTTCATGTTTTCATAGGACAACTATAAAGACCCGAAATTTCCATGTAATTTTTTTTAAATATATGGGAATTTTACGAGTCCGAGAAAATTGACAGCGCATGATTCTGAGGCCCGGAGTGCCCGAAATGAATTTCTGAACTTTTTTAGGGTACGTTTAGTAAAGGTGCGAACAGATTTTTCTAACTTTTGAACTGGTGCACGGAATTGAAATCTGAGGGCACTGTTGAACTTGCAGCGCCTGTATTACCTTACAGAGACATTCACCTTGACGGCAGTTGGTTGAGGGTGAAAGATATTTTTTGTGTTTTCCGTTGAAATAATAAAATAAAATAAACTTTCTTTCTATTTTATTATATTTTTCCTTAGTATATCCCCATGTGGAAGTTGAGAAGTGGGGACCACCAGACCTTAACCTCCCATGAGAGGTTATGGTGGTGGGGACCACCCGAGGCCTAAACCTCTTGAACTCCCCCTCATAATGAAGGGGAAACCTCTTAACTCCCTCTTTAATGTGGAGGAGCCTCTTGAGCATCCTCCACATTAATTAAGACAACGCACCACATTAATTTTTCCAACTCGGTTAATTGTTTGGCCAATTTGAATTTTATGCCAACGAACTAAATAGCCAACATAATCTATTATGTTGGCTACTTAGCATTTTTTGAGGAATTGGGATAGGAGAGAGCTTTGGGAGAAATAAAGTTCTCCAACGAAGAACGCTCCACCAACGATGAAAGTCGACCTCGACTTCGACCTTCTTCCTCGGGACTTCTTCTGATGTGGGACGTCTTCAACTACGACGAATCGATTTCCATACTTCCTTCTCACACCAACATCAACAAACAACCCGAGGTAGGGGTTTATTTGTATATGATTACTTTTCCCATTTTCTTCCCTTTAATTCTTTTTCGAGATTGGGAATAAATCATTGCGGGAGGTTGTAAAACTTGATTATATTCTTCAAGTTCTTATTGAGCCATATGCTACCACCCTAATGCGGATGGTACGGGCCAAACAAACATGGCCTGACCCCTCCGCAAATCTTGTGATGATTTGTGGTGTTGAACGCGACAAAGGTGACGGTGCATCGACACCACCCCGCGGCCATCGCCGCCTCGCGACCTCTATGCCCTCGCATCACCCCCGCAGCCGAGCCGCTCCGCGGCACACACGGCTACCCCGCCCCGCAGCTCCTCCACCCGTGGCCCCGCCGCGCAGCCCACGCCCACCGTCGTTCGAGCCGAGCCGCCACCGTCATTCGTCGAGCTGTCGTCGTCGTCTTCCGAGCCACTGCCACCTTCTGCCGTGTCAATGTCGTCCTGCCAAGCCACCAGCTGAGCTACCCCGACCGCGCCCCCCGCAGCATTCCGAGCCGCCCCGGCTGCACCCCCCGCGGCCCTCCTCGTTGTTCCGGCCGAGCCACCTGTGGCGCTCCGCGCTGCTCCGGTCGACCCACCCGCGGCCAAGCCGCTCTGACCGAGCCACCCCGCGGCCTCCACCCTTCAGGCCGAGCTGCCCTGGCTGAGTCACCATGCGGCCTCGCGCCATCCGCGGCCGAACCCCCGTGGCCCCTCGCGGCCTGTCGGACCACCCAGCGGGCCTGGACGAACCCAATGGCCTGGGCCGCACTGAGGGTCGGGCTAGACCCAGAAGTTCGGGCTGTGTCGACCAAAACTGGGTCGGCCCAGGACGGGTCAGTCCGAGTCGGTCCGAATGGGTCGAACCGGACCTGGGCCCACTACGACCCATTTACTTTCTTTTGGCCATAACTTTGGCACCAGACGTCCATTTGACGAACCGTCAGTGGTGCTAGAAATCTTGGAGCAAGATGGTCCCTTTGAGTATACCCCACTAAAGTTTTGTATTAGGATGGGGAACGGTCAGGTTGAGTCGAGCACGAATCTAACCGGACCCCTGGGACTAAAAGGCTAATAACTCACAGACCGGGCCTCTGATTGACGCGTCGTCTATTACGTTGAGACCCCTATGATGTGGCGGACCTTTAAGATTCTTCTTCGTGGAACTTCATGGCAGTTGGAGTATCGACCTGTAGTTTGAGGAGAGGATCCTCCTGAAGACGAGTGAGCATAGTGTGGGAACCTAGTTGCTGGCTGAGACTTCACGACTGCTGACCTTTTTTACTCGAAGTGACTTGACAGACCTGGTGGGGAGTGCCTCTGTTTGACATGGAAGACCCACAGTGGGGAGCGCCTCTGTTTGA
Organism: Viscum album; assembly: GCA_963277665.1. Taxonomy (NCBI): domain Eukaryota; kingdom Viridiplantae; phylum Streptophyta; class Magnoliopsida; order Santalales; family Viscaceae; genus Viscum; species Viscum album. The sequence continues at coordinate 292,873,671 of OY728145.1, read as the reverse complement.
CGTGGTAGACCCACGGTACTCGACAGGAGGGGTACCTCAGCATGCCACGGTGGGGAACGCCTCTGTGTGAAGCGGAAAACCTACGGTACTCGACAGGAGGAGTACCTCAGAAAGTCATGAGGGGGAGCGCCTTTGTGTGACGCGGCATACCCATGGTGGGGAGCGCCTCTGTATGATGCGATAGACCCACAGTACTTGATAGGAGGAGTACCTGAGCAGTAAAAGGTTTGTGGGAAACACCTCTGTGTGACACGACAAGCCCACTATTCTCAATAGATGAGGGGATCTCCAGCAGCCAAGGTGTTCAGCGATGTGACTGGGGATGTTTCTTGTTACCACCCCTAGAATAAATCCTAGTGTGAGCTGAGACAGTATCTATGTGTTTTCCTCATGATTGAGATGGATTACTTGATAACTTAGGTATATGTATAGTCATATACCTAAGTAGGGTTATCTGTTGATTTCATACTTTGTGGTTTATCCTTGGTGGTTTTTATGAGACCTTGAGGGTCTCGGGATCCCTAATGAGTATCGTTATACTCACCCCTGCACGGGCTATTCCCGCACCTTGTTGTGTTAGATGCAGACGATGGACATCACTGACTGAGGCTGAGAGTACCAGGACTGGATGGTGCTCGGAGGTGGTCCATACGGCATGTTGGTACACAGAGAAGACGGGTGGACATGGAGTGCTGAGGAGGAGATCTGTACCTACCCTTCTGGTAAGAACCTCAGAGGATGATCCAGTAGCTATCATTTTCTCTTTCTTCAGTTGTATTGTATTTCAGTTGTATTTGTACCTTTACTGTTGGGATTGTATTCCGGACCCCTTTTACTTTAAACAATCTTTTGGTTATACAGTTTTCTTGTGTTTGTATCTTGATGTGTTCTTGGTTTCGTGAGTTTATAGCTTATAAAGGTAATACCTTCACAGTTTTAGGGAAAATGCCTTTCAGTGCTAGTTGCCAGCCCATGGCCTATAGAAGGCGGGCTTGGGGTAGTCATAGCATGGGCCCCAGGGGACGGGTCGTGACAAATTGTTATCAGAGAAGTTGGTTCTACCGCAGAACTTAGGACTATGATCTTTCTTTTTAACGGAAGTAGTTTTAAGTGTAGTGAGTGTGGTTATCAGTTTAGAGAAACCAGTGTTGGTGCGGTGGCTAACGTATCCATACACCAGGACGCTGACTTTTGATTTCTAAATTAGTGCATGAAAACTTTGATTGTGAGTGTGTTTTCAAGAGTCTTCTTTGTGAACGCTTTGAGTGAGCTCACCAGGTATAACTTATTAACCATGGTGAACATGTTTCTTTTCAAGATGCCTCCATGAAGACAGCCATCTAGGGTTCTGAGAGTTGTACGCACTGATATCCCATCGAGCGATGAGGCCTTGGTGTAAAGCTCTTTTCTAGTAGAGGCACTAGCAGTACCATTCCCCGTTGGGCCACCGATGCCACCAGCCTCAGTAGCAGATGGTGCACGCCGCTTGAGCACGCTGCATGAGTTCCAGCGCCAAAGGCCACCCAGGTTTAGGGGAGAGACGGACCCACAGGCAGTTGTGGATTGGCTGGAGGCTGTAGTGAGAGTCTTTCAACTAGTCGGGACACCAACAGATTTCATGGTGATTGATACAAAATTAAAAGCTAAAAATTAAAAAGAAATTAAATTATTAAAATTAAATATAAAATTAAACCATTTAAATTAAAAAGTAAAGTTAACGCTGCTTTAACAAACTAAATTAATTAAAATAGACTAATAATTATCATTTTATTGGACAATTATATTAAGTTAAGACATAAAATTATAACGCGTGAATATATTTAGTTTGTTTCAAAACTTTAATTAGTAATTAATGAATTATCAAAAGACATGATAATTGATTTTTATTCATGAAATATTAAATTAAGATTACATTAATTATATGCAAATGCAGACTTAATTAATTAATTAATTAATGTTAAATTATTAGATATGCAGACAAATACAACAAAATAAATAAAACTTAATTATTCTATAAAATTAAAGTAAGAAATAAATTGATTATTTTAAGTCTTATAATACACAATTAATTGAAAAAATTGATAAATTAATTAATTTAGTGATATAATTACATAAGTGTCATTATTTATTAAAAAGTGTTTAAATAAATAATTAAATTGATAAAAGTTAATTAAAAAGATGCGACAAAACATGTGTTTCTAAGGCCACATCAGTGATCCATGTCGCCAGCCTTCTACAAGAATCAGCGGGAAGATGGTGGAGCTTGATGCTCCAGGTTCATGATAAGGTGACACTTCTCTGGGCGGACTTCGAGAGCCTTTTTTGGGCAGAGTTTATTCCAGCGACTCTTCGTGCAGTGCGTATACAATAGCTTCTTCATCTGCAACAGAGTAGGATGACTGTAGCTCAGTATTCAGCGAGGTTCACTAACCTCTCACGCTACTCCACTGATATGGTGCAGGACCCATTCTTTAGGGCCCAGACCTTCGAGCAGGGGCTCAGGTGGGAGATCAGGGCTTCAATGATCTCACTCAGTATTACGACGCAGGCGGGGGTGTTAGAGCGAGCCCTCTTAGTGGAGATTCTTCTTGATGAGCTGTCACTAGCAGCGAGACCCACCAACAGTCATCACGTAGCGGGGTCTTCTACAGTTGGCAGCAGATAGATGTCGCAGAGGTCTAAGAGCACCAGACATACTGGTGGACGACCGCAGGATTTAGAGTCGGTTGTGCGGGACACCCGAGGCGGAGCCAGTCATGCCAAGAGAGGGAAATGTTACGCATGTGGCGGGTAGGGTCACATGACTCATTACTGTCTGACCCACCATACGGATGATCAGAAGATGGTTGAAGGACCGCCCAGGTAGAGACAGAGGTTCGACCGAGGAGGTCCGCTGGAAGCAGGCGAACGTGGAAGAGGATCTGGCCATGCAGCTGGCGGTGGGCGACGATTCGAGATGTTACCGCCACCGCCACTAGGTGGTCCACCCCAACCACAGGGAGCAGGAGGACAGGGGCGAGCTCAGCTCTAGGCAGCTGAGGCTTACGACCACAGCGCTCCGGAGATGATACGAGGTATGATCTGTGTCTACTCCACCTTAGTTACAGTACTTATAGACACTGGTGTTAGTCATTATTTTATTGTCATTGCCCTCGTTCGGAGCTCAGAGATTCCAACGCAGCCGTTGGATCGATACTTATGGCTAGAGACTCCTACGGGAGAATATTTGATGATTACGCACTGGTTTCAGTAGTGTGAGCTTACTCTAGGAGGTGAGATCTTTGGCTGATATCTCTTAGTAGCGACGTTGAGGCCTTACGACATCATCTTGGGTATGGACTAGTTATCTACAGTCCATGCTCAGATTGACTATATTAGGCACAAAGTGCGGTGTGCCCGCATGGATAGGACCAGGTTTACCTTCACTGGTGAGAAGGGAGAATTTGCAGTGCAGGATGGACTTACCCAGAGGAGAGTATAGCCAATCACTCATCAGTTGGCTAGCCTTACCCTCAGAGCAGTTGATGTGGAGAGTCTGAGATATTCTATAGTTGTGGACCAGTACGCATATGTCTTCCCTAATGATGTTCCAGGTCTACTTCCTCGCATAGAGGTGGACTTTTTCATTGACTTGTACCTCGGGACGACACCGATATCTACACCAACATATCGGATGGCTCTTTCTTAGCTTCGTGAGCTGCGGGTACAGCTGGAGGACTTAAAGGGGAAGGGATTGATGCGGCTCAGTGTTTCTCCATGGGCAGCCCCAATTTTGTTCTCCAAGAAGGCGGATGGGAGATTGAGACTTTTTTTCGACTATCGGTGCCTGAACCAGGTGACCGTGAAGAATAAGTACCCACTTCCAAGGATTGACGACCTCTTTGATCAGTTGAAGGGATCATGGTGGTTCTCAAATATAAACCTCAGATCAGGATATCACCAGCTCAGAGTGCGAGACGAGGATGTGCTGAAGATGACCTTTAGATGTCGGTATGGCCATTATGAGTTCTTGGTTATTCCATTAAGCGTGACCAATGCTCCAACAGTGTTCATGGGACTCATGAACATGATCTTTCAGCCATACCATTATCGCTTTGTATTAGTCTTCATCGACGACATTCTAATCTTCTCGAGTTCTGAGGAGGAGCATGCCTATCATTTGCAGGTAGTATTGGACACACTCTGAGAGAAGTAGATTTATAGTAAGCTCTCGAAGTGCCAGTTTTGGATCTGAGAGATTCAATTTCTGGGGCATGTCATATCGAAGGCTAGAGATGTATTGGATCCAGCAAATATTGAGGCGGTACTTGCTTGGGAGCCACCCAGGAGTGTGACGAAGGTACGGAGTTTCCTGGGTTTGGATGAATACTATCGTAGATTTGTAACAGATTTATCCAGAGTTGTAGCACCACTATCAGCATTGACGAAGATGGGGTAACCCTTCATTTGGTCGTAGAAATGCCAGTGGAGTTCTAAGGAGCTGAGACAAAGGCTGACTAGTGCCCCCATCTTGAGGCTTCTAGAGGAGGGAGTAGGGTACGTAGTTTACTGAAATGCATCAGGGACCGGACTCGGATGTGTCATAATGTATGAGAAAGTAGTGATCACATATGGTTATCGACAGCTAAGACAACATGAGAAGAACTATGCTACCCATGACCTAGAGTTGGCAGCAGTGGTCTTCACCTTGAAGTTGTGGCGGCACTATCTAATGGGAGAATGTTTTACAGTGTACTCTGATCATAAGAGTCTCAGGTATATCTTCTATCAGAAGGACCTGAACATGAGACAACGATGTTATCTTGAGTTCCTCCAGGACTATGGATTCGAGATAGTCTATACTTATGGGAAGGGGAACGTTGTAGCAGATGCACTTAGCAGGAGGTCTCATATACAGCTACTAGGTGAGGTGACGGATTAGCTAGCCGTTCTGCAGATATCCTTTTGTGGATAGAGATGGAGCAGCTTTCCTTCAGTCTCTTACAGTCACTCCCCCACTTCTTTAGCGAGTCAGGGAGGTGTAGTGAGGAGACGCTGACTATGAGACACGATGTTCTCAGATATCCATAGGATAGGCACCTGATGGATTTTCTGAAGGTGGAGAGCATGCCATCCTCTTCGGAGGATGTACCATGGTACCAGTGTCACTACAGGAGGAAGTGTTGAGGTATTTTCACACTTCCCTCTAGTGGTACATCCAGGAGTGGTGAAGATGTACCAGGATCTTTGAAGACAACACTGGTGGTCGGGAATAAAGAAATCAGTAGCAGAGTTTGTCTCTCGATGCCTCACTTGTCAGCAAGTGAAGGCGGAGCATCAGGTACCAACAGGCTTGGTTCAGCCTTTAGAGGTCCCAGAGTGGAAGTGGGATAGGATATCCATGGACTTCGTGACAGGACTTCCACGTACATCCATAGGACATGACTCGATTTGGGTGATCATCAACCAACTCACCAAGTCGGCCCACTTCCTACCGATCAGATAGAAAGGTTTAGTAGAGAACTTGGGACACCTCTATGTGTAGTAAATTTTGCATCTACATGGAGTACCCTTGACGATTGTCTCCGATCGTGATGCACGTTTTACTTCCTAGCTATGGAAGGAGTTGTAGGAGGCTTTCAGGATGCAACTTTATTTGAGCACCGCCATCCATCCTCATATGGATGGACATACTAAGTGGACCATTCAGACCCTTGAGAACATGCTACGTGCTTGCATCCTCGACTTCGGTCGTAGCTGGGAGGATCACTTGCCTTTAGTGCAGTTTGAATACAACAACAACTATCACTCCACCATAGTGATAAAACCTTTTGAGGCGTTGTATGGGCGACCATGCAGATCACCCTTATGCAGGACTGATCTAGGGGAGTCAGCACTAGTGGGACTAGAGATGGTACGGGCTACCACAGAGAAGGTGAAGATCATCCAGGAGTGGATGAAGACTACACCAAGTTAGCAGAATTCATATACTGATAGCAGATGGAGACCTCTAGAGTTCGAGGATGGTGACCACATCTTTCTAAGGGTCTCAACTCAACCAGGTATACAGAGATTTGGCTGAGGCGACAAGTTATCTTTGAGATTCATCGGACCTTTTCAGGTGCTCAGTAGAGTTGGCGAGGTGGATTACCACTTAGCTCTTCCACCTCAGCTACACCGGGTGCATGACGTCTTCTATGTATCCTAGCTGAGCAGATATGTGCATGACCCTTCTCACATCATCGACCTTGGAGAGATGGATGTTGACGATGGGGCGAATTTTATGTAGGTTCCAATAGAGATTGAGTATCGACAGGAGTGGGTCCTTCGTGGACGGTCGATACCTCTGGTGTGCATTCACTGGCAGCGCGGGAACCTCCATGAGAGCACACATGGGAGCGGGAGGCTCAGATGTGTGCTCAGTATCCCCACTTTTTCCCTTAGTTTGAGTTGTGGCTTAGGGGGACGTAAAGCCTTGAGGTGGGGAGAATGTAAAGACCCATAATTTCAATGTAATTTTTTTTAAATATATGGGAATTATATGAGTCCGTGAAAATTGACGACGTGTGATTCCGAGTCCCGGAGTGCCCTGAATGAATTTCTGAACTTTTTTTCAGGTACGTTCAGTAAATGTGAGAGTGGGTTTTTTTAACTTTTGAACCGATGCTCAGAATTGAAATATGAGGGCATCGTTGAACTCGCAGTGCTGGTATTCTCTTAAGGAGACTTTCACCTCAACGGTAGTTGGTCAAGGTTGAAAGATAGTTTTTGGGTTTTCCATGGAAATAATAAAATAAAATAAACTTTCTTTTTATTTTATTTTATTTTATTTTAGGATATCTCCATGTGGAAGTTGAGAAGTGGGGACCACTAGACCTTAACCTCCCATGAGAGGTTATGGTGGTGGGGACCACCTGAGCTTAACCTCCCATGAGAGGGTATGCTGGTGGGGACCACCCGAGGCCTAAACCTCTTGAACTCCACTCATAATGGAGGAGAAACCTCTCAACTCCCTCTTTAATGTGGAGGATCCTCTTGAGCTTCCTCCACATTAATTAAGCCAATGCACCACATTAATTTTTCCAACTCGGTTAATTGTTTGGCCGATTAGAATTTTATGCCAACGAACTAAATAGCCAACATAATCTATTATGTTGGCTACTTTTCATTTTTCGAGGAATTGGGAGAGGAGAGATCTTTGGAAGAAATAAAGTTCTCCAACGAAGAATGCTCTTCCAGTGAAGCATGCTCCGCCAATGAAGAACGCTGACCTCGACTTCGACCTTCTTCCGCAGGACTTCTTTCGATGTGGGATGTCTTCATCTATGACGAATCGACGTCCGTACTTCCTTCTCGTGCCAAAGTCAACGAACAGCCTGAGGTAGGGGTTTATTTGTGTATGATTACTTTTCCCAAGTTATTCCCTTGAATTCTTTTTCAGGATTGGGAAGAAATCGTTGCGGGAGGTTGTAAAGGTTGACGATCTTCTTCAATTTCTTGTTGAGCCATATGCTACCACCCTAACGGGGAGGGTACGGGCCAAACAAACATGGCCCAACCCCTTCGCAACTCTTGTGATGATTTGTGGTGTTGAACACGACGAAGGCGACAACGCAACGACAACACCCCGCGGCCACAACCCCACAGTCACCGCCGCCTCGCGACCTCTACGCCCTCATGGCACACCCACAGCCGAGCCGCTCCGCAGCACCAACGGCCATGCGCCCCACAGCTCCACCCCCCGCGGCCCCACCGTGCCGCCCACAGCCGCCACCGTCTAGGCCGAGCCACCGCCTTCGCCCGCCGAGCTGCCACCGCCATCTGCCGAACCGCTGCTGCCATTCATCGAGCCGCCGCCACCATCCGTCGAGCCACCGGAAGATCCGCCCCGGCCGCACCGCCCGCGGCCTTCGGAGTCTCCCCAGTCACGCCCCCTGTGGCCCTCCACACCGCTCCGGCAGAGCCACCTACGGCCCTCTGTGACGTTCAGGTCGAGCCACCCACGGGCCTCCACGCCGCTACGGCCAAGCCACCCGCGGTCCTCCGCACCACTCTGGCTGAGCCACCCGTGGTCCTCTGCGCTGCTCCGGCCTAGCCACCCGTGGTCCTCTACGTCGCTCTGGCCAAACTGCTCTGGTCGAGCCGCCCTACGGCCTCCACATTTCTGGTCAAGACACCCTGGTCGAGTCACCTTGCGGCCTCGCACCATCTGTGGTCAAACCGTCGTGGCCCCTCAGGGCCTGCCAGACCAACCAGTGGGCCAGTCTGGACCCAGCGGGTTAGGCCGAGTCGACCCAAACTGGGTCCGACCAGACTCGGGCCCACTACGACCCATTTACTTTCTTTTGGCCATAACTTTGGTACTGTACGTCCGTTTGATGAACTTTTAGAAGCACTGGAAATCTTGGAGCGAGACAGTCCCTTTGAGTATACATCACTAGAGTTTTGGATTAATATGGGGGATGGTCAGGTTGGATCGAGCACAAATCCAACTGGGCCCCTGGGACTAAAAGGCTAATAACTCACAGACTGGGCATCTGATTGATGTGTCGTCTATTGCGTTGAGACCCTATGATGTGGCGGACCTTTAAGATGATTCTTTATGGGACTTCGTGGAAGTTGGAGTATTGACCAGTATCTTGAGGAGTGGATCCTCTTGGAGACAAGAAAGCATAGTGCAAGAACCTAGTAGTTGGCTGATACTTGACGACTACTGACCTTTTTTGTCTCGAAGTAACTTGACAGGCCCAGTGGGGAGTGCCTCTGTGTGACCCAACAGACCCACGGTGGGGAGTGCCTCTGTTTGACATGGTAGACCCATGGTACTTGACATGAGGAGTACCTCAGAAAGTCACGAGGGGGAGAGAATCTGTGTGACGTGGCAGACACATTGTGGGGAGCACCTCTGTGTGATGCGGCAGACCCACGGTACTCGACATGAGGAGTACCTCAGCAGTACAAGGTTTGTGGGAAGCGCCTATGTGTGACGCGGAAGACCTGCTATACTCGATAGAGGAGGGGATCTTCAGCAGTCGAGGTGTTTGGCGATGTGACTGGGGATGTTTCTTGTTACCACCCCTAGAATAAATCTTGGTGTGAGCTGAGTTAGTATCTCTTTGTTTTCCTCATGATTAAGATAGATTACTTGATAACTTTGGTATATGTATGGGCATATATTTAAGTAGGGTTATATTTTGATTTCATACTTTTTGGTTTATCCTTGGGGGTTTTTGTGAGACCTTGAGGGTCTCAGGGTCCCTACTGAGTATCGTTATACTCACCCCTATATGGGCTATGCCCGCACCTTGTTGTGTTGGATGAAGACGATGGACAACACTGACTGAGGCTGAGAGTACCAGGACTAGACGGTGCCCAGAGGTGGACCATACGGCATGTTGGTACGCAGAGGATACGGGTGGACGTGGAGTGTTGAGGAGGCAATCTGTACCTACCCTTCAGATAGGAACCTCGGAGGATGATCCAACAGCTGTCTTTTTCTCTTTCTTTAGTTGTATTGTATTTCAGTTGTACTTGTACCTTTACTATTGGGTTTGTTTTTCATCCCCCTTTTACTCGAAGCACTCTTTTGGTTATATAGTTTTCTTTTGTTCTTATCTTGCTATGTGCTTGGTTTCGTTATTTTATAGGTTATAAAGGCAATGCCTTACCAGTTTTAGGAAAAATACCTTTCGGTGCTAGTCGTCAGCCCCTGGCCTATGGAAGGCGGGCTTGGGGTAGTTACGGTACGAGACCCAGGGGATATGTCGTGATGCCAACTCACATGTTTAAACTATCCATGAACCATATTTTATGGTTCACTTGGTTGAACCACATGACTAATACTAAATGTGCACTAATCGTGCACCTCATCCTTTTTCACTTGAAAATTAGTCTTAAATGATTGAAACTCTTAAAAATCATTTAAACTCCTAAGACACAATTATGGAGATCTTAAAAATATAAAATCAATACTTTAATGTGTTATTAATATCATAATTACATTTAAAATCTTGGTATAAAATTTTCTCATTCCACTAAATGAAAAATATTTTAATTGCTTTTCAATTTTCATCCCTTTCTATAACATGGGATGTTAAAACCTCCCCAACATAGAACTTTTCACCCTTGAGAAGCCTTGAGGAACTAGAAAAACATCTCCCGACATACTTGGGTTGGATATTTCCATTAAAATGGAAATATTTCATTTCCGAACACCCAATGCGCCTCTATATGCTATATTAAAAATAGGATGATTAAGTCATAATATATAAAAACAATTATCATTACTGAAGCTAAAACATCACGATGGTTCTACATGAGTCGTATAATCTCTATAAATGATCATGTCATCATTTAATTCAAAAATTGGCCTATGGTAAACCTTTTCCAAGGTTCTAGATACAATGGTTCCAATATTGGAATTTTCAATTTAGGCATGTGCAGAGCATCCCAATGATACTCCTGGTATGTTTAACATATTACATACAAGGAAATTTCCCCCATTCCTTCATTTGGTTGAAATGTTTGAATTCATATCAGCCAAGATGATAATATTTACACTGATGTTTCCATAATAATCTTTTGGTAACATTTATAAAACACCCATATAGTCTCAACAACATGCCTTATGTGCTTCTACGTTGATCAAATCCAACTAATAAAGGAAAATCAAGTCAAACATCATATAGCTGACTATTTCCAAAATAACTCATCCTCAATAGCCAACGCCTCACTAAAAATATTATTTATAATCCTTTATCTAATATACAAATAATTTCATTCCAAACATACTCACCAAATATCTTATGTGAAATTTTTTGATATCTCCTTATCAAACCATTACTTTCTCAACATTTCTCCCTACAATAACACATGTATAATGACATTATCAATCTGTCATCCATATATCATCATAACCTAACCATCATACGACCTAGGTCATAAGTTCAAGGTAACTTCAGTTTCAAAAAATGGAGTCTAAAGAGGTTATCCATGATAGTTTATTCTTCATATAGTATGAGTGAATCAGTGGTACATAGCTAATATGTCCACATATTAGAAAAATTGACTAAGCGAAAGGTGTAATATCACCTAGAAGTTGAGTCAAATAAATGACTGGTGTCTTTGAGTCCATCCCTGGAATTCTCAATTGGAAATATAGGTTTCACATAGTATAGTCCAGACCTAAAATAAATCTTGGTCTATTACCATAATCAAGAAATATATTCTCAAAATACTGAGCAAATGCTAGGAATTTTCTTGGAAATCTAACCATCCATAGTCCCATTTATTAAAATATATTCAAATTCCAAATAGTCCACAAAATTACTAGTCCCATATTCTCCTGACCATCCCACATTATGTTCATGATCAATAGCTTAAGTTTGCCTCCACACCAAAATACATTCTTTATACCACCCCTTGCACACTACACCAAATGGTTTTTTCTATCAATCAAAAAAGAGGTTTGAATTAATATATTGTCCTTATCTCAGTGTATAGAATTCACACTCTCTTCATACAAAGTATGACATTAAGATACTGGGAATGATCACTTTAAAACTAGGATTACACTATAATGTCACATAAAACATTTCACCCATAGTCCTGTATAACTCTCTTTGACCCTTTACTACATCGAAAAAAGCTTTAGATGTCATGTTTCCTTATAATTATAGATACATTACCAACATGGTATGTAAACTAGATCATTCATGCATCCTGACCTAGAATCTATTTTCCATACTATAGTACATCCCATGACTAGGTTTTATATTATGTATCATATCTATTATAAGAAAATAGGAACTTACAAACTTCATGAGATTACCAAATCCATTTTCACCACTCACAAATGGTATCTTACTATATTTTTTACTCTACTTGGAAGGATACACTCTTTATAACCAAGAGTCCTAGAACGTACAAACGACACCAGAATGACACCTCACATATGAAACTCATTATATTCTTTTATAAATTCACCAAACTATGAGGGAAATACCTCTACATGGATATCATTTTACATACACAAGGAATCAACCCAAAATAAGGTCATTCCCAAAAAGTTTTCTTTCACTTATGAACTAAAATCTATGTTAAAAAATACAAGGAAAATTCACTAGATGTCAATGAAAATGACCAAATTATCATTTAATGAAACTATCAAGGAAAATATATAAATAACGCGTACATGAGGGTATATCTTATAATAAACTCAAAGTTTTTCCTCATAATGAATTTATTCAATGATAATTTATTAAAAAATCTAAAATAGATCATATATAAGGAATATCAGGTACCAGGTATGATGAAAAAACACACTAAGAACTTTATGTATATAACATTATGAAAATTAAGAAAACCATTCTATAATTTACTTTTTTATTCATCGCATATTTTTCAATAAGTTCTCACAACACGTACTAGTTAAGGAAATTTTTAAATCCATGAAATAGAGGAAATAACCCTTTAAGTTTTAATTGAAATTCTTATTAACTAAATCCTCATACAAATAATTTTTAAAAGTAAATAGAAGGTTGTTTAACCTTTATATGGGTTTAGTTTAGAAACATTCCACCATACATTTATAAATAACCCGTATGTAGTTGGGGGCTTACCAAAGTGGTGAAGGATCCCCATAATATTGCTTTAGACCTGGGTTCAAATCTGGTTTGGAGTGAATTTCTATAGGAAAATGGTGAGATAGACATGACACTCATAAGCAGTGAAATAGGAATTACATAGGCAGGTGGTGATGCAGATTGTATGACGTATACATGACACTACTTTGGGCCTTCAGTCTTGTTTTTCAGCCTTTGGGCCATGTAATGGGATTCATTCCCACTGGGACTTCAGGACATGTACTAAATAAATAAGTTTTGATTGGTGGGATATCCCTTTGTGGGGGATATGGCCTACCTTTACAACCTTTGTGTGTGGTGTGTGTGTGTGTGTGTATAATGTAATTGTACCCACAAGAAACTAATATATATATATATAAACCATAGAAGTGGATTTTAACACTCTAAATAACCTGCCAACAATCTTGTACCCAAGTGGTATAGGCTCTTTATTGGCATCCAAAATACCCAGGATCAAATCTGGGTAGGGAAGAATTTTTGGGGTTGTAGCAGTACTGTAACAGGGCACTGTAGTAGTATTGTAGCATAGGCAGAACTGTAGTAGTGAAGGCACTATAGCGGCAGAGGAACTGTAGTAGGTACTGTGGCGGTTGTGGTACTATAGCATTTACTATAGCAGCACAGGTACTATAGCAGTATTGTTCATCAAGGGGTCCTTTGGGGGAAAATGGGCTTTCATGCCTTGTATTCAGGCCACTTGGCCTTGGGCCTTCAGGCTATGTAATGGGTCTCCCTCTACCCAGTCTTAAAGAGGTCTTTACTTTAAATAATAAATTGAGACTTTGGCCCCAACCTTTGAAAAAACACTCTAAATAACCACACCATATTTATCACAAGAATACCCCCATGGGGTTAAGAACCAATCAATATAATAGAAAAGTGACCCATAAGGGTTCCATAATTACAAACCATGTCCTTTTAAGTACAACTTAATTGTAGTTGATTTAGTGATGATCCATTATAACCATAGTGTTTTTATCATATAAGAATAACATGTCAAGAATGACCTACTCGGGTTGAGTCCATCTTATATATGAGGATGTAGCCCAAAAAACCTATTCTAGTGATTTTAGACTAGAATTAACTTTCTATTCCCAATGATCTTGTAGGTTTAGAGTTATAGATAATTTAGAAATAACATATACATAACCAAACTATAGATTATAAAGTTGACATTTCTGATTATATCCAGTTTTACAATAATGTAAATCTTTTAAATTACAACATGGTTTATTTTCTTCAAAAATATTTATAATAATAAACTTGCCTTCATCCTTTTCCTTACCCATCCTTAAACCCTGTGATAAACATTTTAATGATATAGGATGTGCACAAAAAGCTTAGTAAGGGCCATAAAGATAAGAAAATGTTGGTCAAGTGAGAAAAATAGAAACCCTAGAATTTTTAACATTATCTCATTGTTAATTTAGAAAGGGAAATAAATAATTTACACTTGAAAAACATGTAGACTCATTGAAAAATAAAAACCATTAAGACCCATAAAAATAAAATAAAAATGATTTTTTCCAACTTAGAGCATCACATTATTTACCTGTTTTATACCTATGTCAGAAATAACATTTTCAATGCTAAATCCATAAGAGAAACCCTCAAGTAAATCCCTCTTTTACTATTATGATAAGGAACACTAACCAATTAATTAGAGTACTATCTCGTCGTATCAATTGTATGAGTAATTTCAGGCCCACCCAACACTATCTAGCTATACTAGTCGTATAAGAAATATTGGGCTCACCTGTGATATATATTGGGGCTCTAAAAAACATATAAGATTTATTGGGCTCAAGAGTTTTTATATATATTTCTCAATTACCATATCATGTAAAAAAATTATTCTTTCAATTTTTAATAATAAAACCTTTGATAAACTCTTATAAACTCTTATTCAATACAATTTCATATATATAAATACATTTTTATTTTTAAAACCCAATTTTAATACCAAAATAATATGAAAAAGGAAAGAGGGGTTCTATTTGAATATAATTTTAATTCTTGTAATGTAATGAAAATATCAAATAATTTTCACAATGCTGGTAAAGGTCATTGTTTTCATATATGTTAAAATGAGACATTCATTTTTTCCTTTATAAAGAAAGTTAAAACATACAATAAAAGGATTACTTTTGAAAAACATTGAAAGAAATAAAAAAATATACATAAAATTTACAATATAAATATTTTATGTCTATATAAATACATCAAAATAATTATTTTAAGGAATATAGATATTTAAGAAAAATAGAGGAATGGGGAACTTAAAACAAGGATTTTTAAAATAATTCCCCTTATAAAATACCTTAAAACATTCCTATTTTGAAAATCATTGAAGGGATTGTGAAATATATTAAAAAATTAACTTTATCATCCATTTAATAATAAATTTTAATTTTCATGATAATTTTAAAAGAACATAGACATTAATGTGAAATATTTATAAAATAAATAATTGAAACATTTGAAAGGAGGTTTAAAGATAAAGTGTACATTACCTCGAGTCTAAATCATCACAGAAATTATTTATCTTCCTAAATAAAAAAAATCAATAATTTATTTTCTTAATAAACTTTTCATTTTTATTTTTCCTTTTATTTTACCTCTTACCTTACTATTCACAATAAGTGAATCATCTAATTTTACTTTGTATGTTTTGACGGTATTCAAATTCTATGTCAAAAATGACATCAGTAGTTTGAATAGTGTAAATTATTTCATTATTATATAATATCTAGAATAATAATCATTAAAAATTATCATTTTTATTTATAAATTATTCTTTTAAACCCAATCATGAATAGTGGATATGAAAAATGAACCATGTCACAAATAGGGAGACGGTAGGCCATATGTACGCATGAGTAACGATTCCATATTTCAATAAAAAATTAAAAGAAGGTAAGTAATGTTTTATCTTTCCATAATAAAAAAATATCACATATAAAATATTATTTATTTAAATATACTAACATATATCATCCTTGTGATGTGGTGATGAAGAAAAAGTCAAATTTCTTCATTTGGAGGTAGTCCACATGTACACATGAATGATTTTATCAATTTATTATTAGTTGAATGGTGTCACGACTCGACCACAAATGGGGATCAAGTAAGAACTACCCTAATACCACCTACATAGGTCCGGGTATAGCGATAATCATCAAAATTTGTAATCTAAATTTGATACCTTTTCGTATTATTCCCATACTCACACACCCAACCATCTCAATGCATAAGTGAAAAGGAATAATAATAAAAATATTCAATATCTAGAAAGTAAACCGAGCATGAAAAACCTATATGGTGTATAAGAGTATGATAGGGAAAAAATGAAAAATTAAAGGGTAAAAAATACGCGCCCAACCAAAAATATGTCCCTACATGCTAAAAACTAGAATTTAAGTGGTTGAGAGATCCTATCTCCTGGTCTCAAAGATACGACAACCAAATGTAGTCCAAAGCACACAGTATCCCTAATCTCCTTTGATGTCACCCTCGACCCATCTAGCATCTGTATAAGACACGACACGTGTGGGATAATCCCAGGCAAGTTTGAATATATGCATACCTAGTAGGATTCCCCAAAATATAGAGGAGGGGGAGTAACATATACAACAGGAATAAAATGAAAGTATATAATAGACATGATACATATGAACCCCAAAGAGAAAGAGTAACCTCATCCAAGCACAAGGGGTTCAACTTGATATGTATATGAACAACAATTTGAGTCTTTTCCACCCATACCAGGAGATTAAAGTCATCCAACCATGAGAATATAAACACAGAAAGCATGTGGTATACCCCACGTGTCTTTGCAAACCATGATAGAATAATAACCAAACCCAATAGTATGGATACAGATGTATATATATATTAAGTAAAATAAACTCAAATGAGAAACAAATGGGATCTCTATGTCATAGATCAGGCTAGTAAAAGATTCACCAAAAGTTTTAGAAGTCCAAAATGATGTCCAACATCTCATGTGATTGTCTAGAAGAAACCATCCAATTCAATCCATGTCTTTTCACCATACCTCACATTCGAGGGGAGATAATCTCTAGATAGAGGAATAATTCCCTAATAGAATAGGAGGGTTCTACTAAATGTAAATCTATAGGACCCATTCCTAACCTAGATGTAGGGTTCTACTATATTGATAGATAGAGGACCCATGCTCTGCCCAGCAGGAGGGTTCCACTTTGGTGGTAAAGGTCCCAGGCCAACCCCACCTTGAGGATTCCACTCTAGAAGTCTATGGAGGACCCATTACATGTTCCAATAGGATGGTTACACTCTATTAATCAAGGACCCATGCCTATCCTAGCTGGAGGGTTCCACCCTGAATGCATCTGGTTACCTTGTGAAATCACTACCATCGTCGATCTTCACCTAAACAAGTTCCCTACCTAGAAAAATCTCACATAATATCTCAAAATCCACAAAAAATGGCACCACCATGTTTTATAGGGAATAAAACTCAAGATAGTCTACTCATGGGGAAAAATAAAAGTCCAAATAAATGATATATTAGAGGTTGAAGTTTCCTAAAAAGTAACTTAGGTGTACATGGCGGGTAGGGGATGCACATGGTGTGTGGTCCCTCTCCTTTTCTTGGATATGTCTCTTGAGGTACATGGTTCACATACCATTTAGGTATAAATAGTGTGTGGTGGCTATACACATCATGCACACACTACTCTAGGACTCACTCATCTAATTATTTGTGTCTATTTATCCATCCCTTATTCATGTACTTTGCCGTTTGTATGTGTATTTTTGTACATGACCGTGTGCCTGGTTGTATACTCTTAGACAAGTTCCTTCCCATATGATCTATTTTTTGGATCATCCAACTAGGTATGTAGTATATTCCATTTAGGAGGGATACAAAACATTACATCCTTATAAATTTCCAAAACCCTAGCCACCACAGTCTAGGCCCGACATGCCATGTGTTCTTCACACTACACAAAATGTAGTCAAGATTTTTCTAAAATCACAAATCCATTATCTGTTCTACTAATCCATCCATTTCACCATGTCTCTCACCTCCACACTATCTCTAGTTGGTGGATCTAGTGAAGATCTTTCATTTTCGGCCATCCGGTGGTTAGAAATGGGTTTTGTTGGTCCTTAAAGGTTTGTTACTTGACCTGTAGGACATCCATCCTCCTGCCTTTATGGATTTGATCAAAAATTTCTAAAGAAATCACCCATATCACATAAATATCCTAGATAAATATTCAGTTCATAAATATATCCCTCATGCACACTTTCTTTGTGATTCTGGTGGTCCGATTGGTCTCGGTACCACCCGACAACATAAAACTAGGATTGTGGGGTCAAACTAGTGAAGTGCGTGAAGAAATTGAGGGAGGATGACACAATAATAAAGGTTTAGCCAATATTTTCTTGGAATTAAAGTACAGAAATCAATAATAGGGAGAAACTAGGACATAAAAACCAAATAATAATTAAATATCTAGTACATTGGTGCATACAAATGCCACAATTGGTGCAGATCAATGGATGGGACTGATATGTTCAATAAATTTAATCAAAAAGGGAAAAAACAAAAATTGATTAGTCTTACATTGATATTAGATCATTATTCATTGATTAATGTGTTCACCAACAATTTAAGAACGTCATGAATTTGCTTCATCCTGGTATTCTCTGATCCAGAGTATTGTTCTTGTTTGAGGTGATTCCACAAATAGAAGGAGAGGAGGTGATGTTCTTGATGGTCGTAGGGTTATGATCCCATCCATGTGAAATTATCCATTAAGATACATTAAATGGAAAATCAATTTAGTTTATTCATTTAAATTAAATAAATTAAACATTTAATTAATTCACTAAACATTACACCAATGGTATATATATCTAAATTCCCAGTACTGACCAATTTATGACATGCCTAAGGTAAAAATGGTGTTATGGACTCAAAACAGGTGTTAGATTTTTGATTCCATATTTTTTTATGTGTTAAAAAAATTATTTTTAAGAAACATACTATTCTTAATATAAAATATATTTAACTTTTTTTTATAATTAAATATGGGAACTCTGGGCCTAGGAATTGCAAATTGTCTTAGCACCTAGTTCTAGAAATATATGTTGAAAATTTTCAAATTCCTAAAAGAAAAAAAGTGGGTCTCTACATCATTACCTTATTCAATATTTTCTTCCTAGAATTTCAAAACTAAAAAAAACCTTAGGATACTAAGCCCACAAATAGTTCTCCTACTACCAGGATCTCTCATGCATGTTCTTGTGCTTCCACAACACACAAACCAAGGTGATGGTTCATCCACGCAAGGTGCTATCCTATTGATCCCGCATCACCACTAAGTTCTCTATAATGGTGTCTCCATCCTAAATGTTCTTCTGTCCCCACTACATGACATTCATAGGGTCATGCATTTATATCCTTAGTCACGACATGTGGAAGATATTGTGAACACTCCAGTAGTAGGGGTAGGGAGAGTTGGTAATAATCCTTGCCAATCCTCTACATGATCTTGAATATCCTGATTAACCTCGGGGATAGTTTCCCTCCCTATCCAACCCTCCATAATCTATGTCGTGTAGATACTATTTTGAAAAAAAAAACTCCCTAATTAAACTCCAAGGGCCTATGATGGTAATTTTTGTAGTTTTTCTTCCTGATCTGGGCCTTCCTCATCTACTCATGAATGACTTGAACCTCATCCTTTGTCACATAGACCAACTATGGTCCCACAAGATGTGTCCCTCCAATCACATTCCTTCACAAGTGTGACCTATGGGGTCTCCTATACAGGGCCTCAAAAGGTTCTAGGATGATATTATAGTGTTAGTTATTGTTGTACACAAACTCTACCAAAGGAAAATTATCCTCCCAAATATTGTGTAATTCTAACATGAAATCCTTCAGTGTATCCTCTTACACATTGACAATTATCTGGGTCTACCATCATTCTGGGGGTGATATGTTGTACTCAACCTTTTTTGGGTCTTGAATGCCTCCTATAGGCCTCTCCACTACCGTGAAGTAAACTATGTTTCACGATCAGAGACTATTATCGATGTAATTCCATGGAGGCGAACAATATCTCATTTTTACTACTGTCCCAAATGCTTCACCAAACACGGAACCCTAATAGCAAGGAAGTGTGTCAAATTCAAGATTCTATAAAATATCACCTAGATGTCTTCATGGCCCTTCATTTTCTGTGGAAGCCTTATAAAAATCCAATAGACATGTTGTCCCACTTCCACTTTTGGATCTCAAGGTGCTGCAACAAACATAACATAACATGGTTCTCATCCTTCGCCTGGAGATAGGTGAGGCACCAATAGACATACTCACTAACACTTTATCTCATAATGGACCACCAAAACTATTGATTATGGTATCTATACATCTTCCCCATGTCAGGATGTACAACTAGGGGAGATGTGTGGAACTCTCACATCACCTCCTCCTACATCATGATGGAACAACCATCCTACCCGACGACAATATGACATGATTCCCACCATCATAACATCCATTTAGTAAGTCCCTAATTTATGTTTGTTCATGAAATACCTCAGAGTAAAATGTCTCCATCTAGGACTCTCTCACATGCTCGATAAGAGGAGGAGTCAACACCATAGATTAATGAAAATTTGTAACCTCCTACTTCACCAAGGATAGCTGCAAGGAAGACAACTACTCATATTCTTCCTTCACCAAGTGATCTTGTGACTTCCTATTAAGTTCATTTGTTACTATGTTTCCATTTACTGGGGTATAGACTATGTAAAAGTAATATTTATGCAGGAACTCTAACTAGAACATATCTCTCATGTTCATGTATCTATGAGTGAAGAAGTAACTGAGACTATGATGGTATGAGTAAACCACAAAGCACTCTATAATGAGTTAGTTCCCCCATATCCATAGGGTGAAGACTACCGTTACAATCTCTAGGTTGTTAGTCATTTCATTCTTCTCATGCGGTCTCAACTACCTTGACATGTATGTGATAACTATCATCCTTTATATCAACATGAGACCTAAACCATCTCCCAAGGAAATTCAACACACTACATACACCAGGGCCTCCATTGTTGTCTCAACATAAGATCATTTTCCAGACTTCCCCTAAACTCCTCAAAGGATCTATTTCAGTAATCAGTCTAGGTAAATGGATTCCCTTTCCATGTCAGGGTAGTCAAATGAGAAGGAATCCTGATAAAGTATTCCAAAAAAACCTCTTGTAGTACACCACTATGACAAGAAACCTCCATAACTCTGACACACTCTTAGGTGGATCTAAAGAAATAATTGTATTTTCCTTTTCTAGGTTCATTTCTAAAACATGATCATAAATAAAATTCTCTAGAAAGTGAACCTCATGAATATAGAACTGGAACTTCGATATTTTCCCATAAAATCATTGGTCTCAAGAAAATATTGAAAAATCCTCAAGTGATCCACATGCTCCTCTTTGATGTAGACTATATTTTTATGTATTCGATGAAGAAGACCAATAACTGTTCCAATTACAGTAGGGAGAACTGGTTCATCAAATCCTTAAACATGATGGGATCATTTTTCACATTGAAGGGCATCACCTAGAAATCATAGTGTCCAAAGCGACATAAGAATTCAAAATTTTGAATAATAGCCGCATGAACCATCAACTAATGGTAGACAGGCCAAAGATCGATCTTCAAGAACTATCTCATGCCACACAACTAGTTAAATAGGTCCTTAATCCATATAAAGGGGAACTTTTTCTTTATCATGGACTAGTTCAGGTGATTAAAATCAAAAACAAATCCATAAGCACTTTTTTTTATGAATAGCATGGGAGCTTCCCAGGGGGACACACTAGCCCTAATTAAAAACTTCTCTTGAAAGTCCTCCAACTAGAAACACATCTCCTAGATCTTGGTAGGGGGCATATAATCTTCCATATAAGATATAGGAGTGGTGTTGGGATTTATGTCGATACAAAATTACATCTCCCACCTCATAGGTAATCCCATAAATTCCTTAGGTAATATTTCCATATAATCCTCCACAAATGACGGGGTACAGATGATTGATGTGGATGTTACACCAAGGGATATACTTCCCAACCAATGGGTGATTGGATTCAGCATCCTACTCATAGAACATACTCATTCCACCATGAGATCACTTTGTCCCATAAAATAAATCTCATCCCATTAATGAAAAGGAATTTGAATCATCTATATTGATAGTCAATTAGGTATAGTCCATTAAATAACCAATAAATTCCCAAGATTCCATCATATGGTTCCTATATTATGACCAAAAGTTCCCATGTGAAACTATCTTTGCTGAGAGATAAGTCGCACCACCAGAAGATGAAAGATACAAAAGAAGCATTCCCTATAAGAATCTCAAGACGAAGTTTCTAGGATAGCGCCTCAATAAGGATCTCCAACTCTAAAACTGGGAGTGTAGAGATAATGGAATGGATGTAACCTATGTGTACTAATACTAAAGAAATAGTATAAAACACATAGATAGTACCTCTGATCATATCTTTACAAGAGGGGTCATAAGCCTCAAGAGCTTGCAGCTATTTGTAGCACTATGAACTGGCTCCTTGAGCCTGATATGGGATGCCTGATGATGGGTTTGGAAGGATCTCTTATAATCATCCACCACCAATGGATCCTCATCCTCCTATTCTAGATCTGGATCCTTGGGGGCCTCCCTACCCTCTCCTGGGAGGTCCCCGATCATAGTTTTTTCTTTATTATGGAGGTTTTTTAGCTGTCCGCCAGTGATCCTCAACGCGTCTATTCAGATAGTGTCAAGTTATGTGGCCTTTCTAGTAAAAATAAAAGAAATTACCCTCTCCATGCTTCTATAGTGGTCTACACTATTCCTATTCACACTACCACACATATTATTTTAATCATGATAGGATATCCTACACAGATATCCTACTAATTGAAACATGCTAGCTATAGAAGACAACCTTGAACTATGGTGTCCACTGCCAGCTCTAGTGGTGTGGAATCCCTCTTATAGATATCTATCTATCACAAGTGACTTCTCCAGCACCCCATAATATGTGGGAATGCACAACAGAACCAAAAAAACATAAATCTCTTAGTGGAGTCCCTACTTAATCTTCCATCTTCAAAAGTATACTTCTTAGATCATGTGAAGGGAGTATCGGGTAAGGATGGTGAACCTCGCTATGTAATCATCCATTGTCATCCCTCACTGTTTCTAATCTATAAGCTCTTTAATCCAAACATAGTACAAACAAGAGTGATAGTACTTCTCACAGAATAGTGGATAAAAGTTGGGCCTTGAGAGTGTCCACTCATCATTCATCTGGGTAACAAGACTCAACTAGTTCCTAATTACTCCATTGAAAGGGTTGGCTACTATTGAAACAACCTACTCCATAGGGGTTTGAATGAGTCTAAAGAAATGAATCACTGAATCTAGAAAATCCTCTCTTGATTGGGGATCTAGCTCACTAATGAAACATAGGGGTGTATGGCACTGTAACTCATGGAGTTCGTTATGCCAACACGCATCCTCAGACTAATATTCTAGGATGATATACTAATCAATAGGTATAGGTTCTTCCAACATCCCACCTAGTGGACAAAATTCGTGGAATGGACCCTAAATTGAGGAATCGTCACTCATCATACCATTTTTACGATCTAGAATTGGTATCCTGGACAACTGTTGTCATATAGAAATCTTGAAATTTATCAAGACGTACGATGGGTGTATGAGAAAAAATATATCTATATATATATAACAATAATGGGGATCTTAATAATGAAGGGTAGATAAATACCCAATCATATATGATTGATGTACCATTGATCCTTTCAACCATTGTCTCAGTATCCCAAATTGAAAATCATGTAGTCAAGGTCCCAGTGAATGGATATGTTAGCTGCATATTCCTGCACTAGATTCCCTGGCTTCAGAGAAACACAAAATACAATCTAAAATTATTAAATTGATCCTAACCAAATTTTCATATGGGGATTACTCTAAACAAATTCCCATGGAATGAGATTCTCTGATTCCAATCTTTCATGAAAACCCCTAACTAGGGCTTGATCTTCAACTACACCAAGTCCACCTCCATAGGGTAGGGGTGGCGACAAGCATATAAATTCATAACCTAAATTGGATGATTTTTTTTCTACTGTACCTATATGCACACACCTGACTATCTCAATGAATAAGTGAAAAATAAATAATAATAAAAAGATGGAATATTTAGAAATAAAACCATCTATGTAAAATATCTAGGGTGTACAAGAGTGTGAAAGTGGGAACTGAAAATAAAAAGGGGGAAATAAATTGTACCAAACTAAAAAAACTAGAAAGTAAAATTATGAAAGATATTAGCTCCTAATATCCAAGATACAACCACTATATGCAGTGCAAAGAAACCGGTATCCCTAAGATACTCTGAAATAACCACATACATGTTCTTCATGTTCATAGGACATAAAACGTGTGGAAAAATCCCATACAAGAGTGAGTATATAGTTTACTAGTAGGATTCCCCAAATGATGAAGGGGGTTTAATAAGAGATACAATAGGAATTGAAAGATAGTATATATTAGAAAGGATGAAAATCACCCCAAATTAAGAGAGAGAGAGTCATCTTCCAAGCATAAGGGGCCCAACAAGGTCTATAGATAAACAATAAGTCGAGTCTTTTCCACTCATTACAGGAGAAAAAAATCATCCACCCATGACAAGTTAAAGATATAAATAACATGGAATTCCACACACATATTCATAACCCATGGAAGAAGAGTAACTAAATTCAATTGTATGGCTACAAATGTATATACATATATATATACTTAGTAAAATAAAACCAAATGAGATAGAAATGAGTTCTCTATATCACAAATCAGCCTAGGAAAAGAGTCACTAATAGCTACAGAAGTCCAACAAATATGTTCAACATCTCACGTGTCTTACCAATAGAAACCATGCAAGTAAAGACATCCCATTTCAATGTGCCACATAGTTAAGTAGCCACAATCTCTTAGTAGAGGACCCATGTCACGGTACAATTGGAAGGTTCCACTCAGTGGATAGAGAAAGGACTCATTCCTTAACTAATAAGAGGGTTCCACTCTATGGATAGTTAGAGGACCCATTCCCAAGAAATAAGGAGGGTTTCAATATTTTGGTAGAGGACCATGCTCATCCCAGCTAGAGGGTTCCATACAAGAATATTGTGGAGGACCCATGCCCTATTCTAATAAGAGTTCCACTAATGTTATTGGGGACCCTTTCCAATCCTAGATGGAGGGTTCCAATTTGATGTGTGTAGGGGAACCATGACCTTTTCCAACAAGAGGGTTCCACTATAGTTATTGAGGACCCATTCCCAATATAGCTGGAGGTTTCCACTTGGAATGCACCTGGTGATATTTTGCGCCCACATCCATCATCGAGCATCACCTAAAAAAGCTCCATGATTGGAAACATATCACATCATATCTCAAAAGACATAAACAAGGGAACCATCACATTTTAATTGAAAAAACAATCAGGATAGGATACTCACAGGCCAAAATCTCCTAATGAAGGAGATATGAGAGGTTGTAATTTTATAAAAAGGATATAGGGGTTACATGGCATATACAGGACCCACATGGAATGTGGTCCCAGTCATTTTCCTGACTGTGTCCCTAGAGGTACACAGTTCACTTACCTTCTAGGTATATATGGTGTTTGGGGATATACACGGTCTGACCATTCGACTTGGGGTCCCTCCCATTTTCATGGACATGTTTGTGTATCCATCCCGTGTTAGTGTAGAATACCCCATGTTCATGTATTTAGGTACACGACCATGTGCCTAACTGTGTACTCTCACACAACATTCGAATAGTGTTTTCTTCCACATGGTTCATCCACCCAGGGATGTGCTACATGGCGTGTAGGATGGATCCATGTCATTCTATCCTTATATATTTCCAAAATAGTATCCACTACAACAAGGGCCTAACACATAGTCTATAATTTACACTACTTTTAATGTAGTCATGATTTTCCAAAATCTCATATATGATCCCCATTCTTCAAATATAGTCGTTCCACCATAGATATCACCTCTAAATTATCCACAATCATTGGAAATAGTCTAAATCTATCGTTTCCAACAATTTGATGGCTGAAAATTGGTTTCTTCTATCCTTAGAGTTTTTTTGCTCAACCTGTACACCTCTAATACTTCCACCTCCATGTATTTGATCTTCAATCATAAAAATGATCACCCTTAAAAGAAAAAAAATCCAAACAAATATGTTTGGTTCATTGATCTATCCCTAGTACATTGTTTATTCATTATTCCAAGGGGTCCGATAGGGCTCAATACTATCCATCAATGTCAAATTGAGACCACGAGGTCAAAATAATGATGAACTCAAAGTAATTAAGGGAGGAAGGCATAGGAACAAAGTTTTAACCATAACTGTATAAGAATTCTTGGTTAGTAGTCAATAACAATGATAACCTCGGTTAAAAAAACCAAAGAATAATTATATATTTAGTACACATGGGCATAATAATGCCATAATTGGAAAAGATCAATGGAGTGGTTTGATCTGCTCAATAAATATAATCAAAAAGACTATTAAGCACAAATTGACAATTCCTACATGGAAATTTGATTTTTTTTTTTCATCAAATAAAATGATCTCTAACAATTTAATAGTTACATTTTATTTTTTGCGTGCTGATTGACTCCAATCTATAGTTTTGTGGTTGTTTGAGGTGATTCCAGTAAATAAAGGATAGGAGGAGAAGTTTTTGACTGTCTTAGGGTTATGAGGATAACCCTGTAAAAATATCCATGATGATAAATTCAAATTAAAATTTAATTTGGTTCTTTAATTAAATTAATTTAATTAAACATTAAATTAATTCACTAAACTTATCAAAGATGGGTGAGATAACTAAACACCCTACTCCAGCCTATTTTACGATTCACCTATGGTAAACATCACATTCCGGCCTGAACCATGGTTTTAGATTTATGATATGAGATTATATTTAATATTAATACCATTTTATTTAATAAACCATGTCCATATAACCTAAAATATAATTATTATTTTTAAAATTTTAATATTGATCACATCAGGCCATAGATTCACAGGCCATCTAAGTGGATTACAAAGTAAATATATATATAAGTATTTCAAAGTATGACCAGGAAAAAAGAGGGTTTGTACAAATGGTAAGAAATAAAATGAGAAATTATCTTTTAATAATGATAAATATTTCATGAATATAATATCAAAAAATTAATTTCATGATTATAACTCACTGTGAGAGGCTATTATGAAATATTATTTACATTAGTTTGTAAGGAGGTAGTCCATTGTACACAAGAATGATGGTTTCGTTTACAATTTCATGGAAGAGGAGATGGATGTAGGTTATCAAATTAATGTAATAATATCTTAGTATATTTGAGATATTTATTTTATAATATCAATGTTGTTGAATAATATTTTAAAGAGGAGGAATAAAAAAGGATAAAATTACACTCTGTTAAGAATGATACCTCTTCTTTACACCGCTTCCTTAGGATTATACCTATAGTATTCCTATATAGTATTTTTGATCAAACCAAGGAATATTGGATGTGGTTAGATAATAAAAGAAGGTATTTGTGTAGGGATTTTTTGAACCAAAAGGATTTTATGGTGTGAAGAAGAGAGAAGAGTGGGTGTTCCTTTATATGTGGGGGAGAGGACACACTTTTAATTTTTAAAATGAAAATGTTATACCCAAGTTTTAAACATTCGAAAAGGAACCATAGTAGAAAATTATCGATAATTAAATGATTTAAATATGAACTATGTCCATCCAATAGAATTTAGAATACTTTTGAGTTCATTTTAAACCTTATAGTTTTAGTTTAACACCTTGTAAACCAGTTTTCACCTTAACCTGGGTAAACGATTTTTACTATATCACTGTTTATTATAAAAAAAATTAAGCTAAAAATATTATAAAATATAAATTATTATTATAAAAAATTTATAATCCATTTTAAATATTTCAATTCACTGAGATTTGATAATTTAATTTAAAAATAAACATGTAGATGTGATGAAAAATCAATTTTTCAAGAAACATAATTTGCAAGTAAAAGATGATTTAATAATAACACTATGTATAGTAATAAAAATTATATGAATTATGAATAATATATATAGATATATTAAAATTAAATTAAATTTAAATTATTCCTTATTTGGGGTTATTTTAATTGATTAAAATTGAGAAACATTACCAACTCCAAAATGATTTTAATAAAAATTTGTTTTTAGACCCAAAAATTAACTAAAATTAAAATACTGTAAAAAGATAATAAAAATTTAGTTAATTAGAATAAATATAAATAATAATTATTATGTTACTCTAAAGCAAACTAAAATCATAAATAAACTTTTAAATTTTATAATTTATTGATGAGGAATAATTGTAATACAAAAATTGATTTTTTTTTGTTATTCACTACAAAATAAATGTTTTATATAAAATCCTAAAATTTCACTGGATGTTAATTTCAATATAATGATATAAATAATGATATAATTTTTTTAAAATTAATATTTTATTATTGAAAAAATAATCATTTATAAAAAAACCATATAATAAAAGATTTTATTTAAATTATTTCCTTTTTTATTTCAAAATTAAATAATATTTTTATCATGAATATAACTTTATAATTCATTAACTTGAAAATTATTTCTTCTATAATTATCTAGGTTTTTACATTCATCCCCAATTTTTATAAATTGCATCCTCACAGTTTTAGTCACTTTTTAAACGATTTGTGATATCATTCCCTCCTAACATTTTCATATTAATATTTTTATTCTTTAACCATATGTGTTTTCCATAAATCATTAACATGGTGAATCACCTTATTTCACAACACATTCTCTCTATGGTCAATTTTTTTAACTCTCAGTTCCTTATAATAAATATTCTACTCCAACTAAACTACTTTAGAGATCAAAACATGAGATGAATCATGTACGAATTTCCTTAACATTGAAACAAGAAAAAAATTGTGTACATGGGATAAACTTGGAGGCAATGAAACTCAATAATAAATTGATCCATACATATATAGGTTTTTATATGGTCCAATGAACCATAGAATTAACATCCCTTTATAAAAAAATGAATAACACTTTTCAATAGAGATAATTGGAGAAAGACTTATTCACCGACCTTTAATTAAAGTTCTTTCCTCTGGTTATCTTCAAAACCTTTTTATACCCTGATCCATCCTCATATGTTACTGAATAAATTTAAACTTATTAAACATTTCCTCTACCAAATATGGTCTCATAATCTTCACTTATCATACTTCATCCAAAAAGGATAGCTTGTGAAACTACTTTCCGTATAATTCCTCAGATGGTGACATCTGTATACTAGAATAAAAACTATCATGACAAGAATACTCAATGAGAGAAATGTGTTGATGCAAAATTACCCAGTGATCCATTTAACAAGAATGAATATTATCCTCCATGGTTTGAATCATCCACTTAGATTGTTCATCAAATTCTGGATGTAAATATGTACTAAAATTTAATTTAGTACCCAATAACTTCTGATGTACTTTCCAACAAATTGATGTGATCCTAGGATTATGGTATGATACATTGTAGAAATGAAGTAAATGTAACATAAACATATACATTATATAGATTCAAGAAATTTGATATAAAACATAGTATATCTAATGGTAATGGAATGTGATGATTTAGTTAATCAATCAATAATAACGCAAATCTAATTGTTAATTTGTGATGTCCATGACATACCCCCATGAAATCAATGGTTATATTTTTACTATTTCCACTTTTGAATTGGAAAACGATAAAGAATATTCATTGGTAATTTTAACTCTTTTTTAACTTAATTACAAGTCAATCATTTTATTGTAATGCCATATATATCTCTTTCCATTCCATCCCACCAACAATAATATCAAAGGTCTCTATTAATATAATTGATTCCAAGATTAATGGGAAATAGGGATATATGAGATTTAGTCAATAATTATATACTTACATAGGAATCACATATAATAGGTAATCACTTTACAAATATAAAAAAATTATTTTCCAATATTAAATTTACTCAAGTTAACACTCTTAACCAATTCTATATTTTTTTGTAAAATGGGGTACTTATTTTTGAGCTTTTATAATTTATTTTGACATAGTCGATTGTATTGAAAATAATAAAGGAGTTTTTGCATGAAAATTATATAAAAAATATATTTATCAAATAGATAACAAAATAGTCTTGTTCAATATGTAACATAGTCAATGCTGAATGATATTTTAAACTTAAAGTGTTTTCTACTTTTCCCCCCTTACAAATATATTAATGAATCATGAAATAAAAATCCTTAAATTATTATATTAATTTTTTATATCTCATGTTTAATTCTTTCTGAGTGAATATATATTCTTAAAACATATTTTATTATTATATATTTCATACATTAATCAATATAAATTATGCCTTAATATATTTAAATCAAAAAATAAAATAGTTTGTTCCATAGCATGAGTTTGATAATTTAACACATGTGGTTTTAATTGATGTGAAGAATATAAAATTATACAATAAATCTGCATCAGGACACAATGAAGTATATTAAATAAAGAATCATTGTATATGAAAAAATCACCATATCTAGAGGGAAAGGGAAAAACTATAGCATTCACCAATAATATCTTAAGTCCCTGAAATCAAATCACCACATTTTTTCATATAGATGAAATTAAATCCTTTTTAGGTTATCTTTGTCAATGGGAAAGAAAACCAAGAAATGTTTTCACTGAACCACCGACAGTAACCTATTAAAACAAGAAAACTATGAATCACTGTGATATTTTTTGGTATTGGAAATTATAAAACAATAGATTTATTAGGGTAACCCATTATGAAATATTTAGAAAAAATGTTCCCTAGAAAATAATTTTTTTCAACTAAAATTCACACTTACTAAATTTTCTATTTTATTTTTTCCTTTTAAGGTTTTCAAAAACTTTCTCAGCTACCATTAATGATTCTCATGAATTTTAGATTATTCTAATACATCATAAATACAAACAACCAAAACTTATTAATGAACTCATAGAAAACTATATTCATAATATCCATAAAAAGATATTGTATTATATTACCAAAAGGGAATAACTACAAATTCATAATGACCATATCTAGTCAGAAATGTTGTCTCTAAAGTATCTTCCTCCATTAATTTTAACTGATGGTATGAAAACTCAAGATCAATCATTAAATTTACTATTCCTACTGGAGTTGATTAAACTAATCATTGATATGTGGTAAAGGGTATATGCTCTTAATAGTGATGTTATTAAAAGATCTATGAGCTTTTAAAACCTCATAAAAGAGTATATATTTTTTAAAAATTAAACTACACCACCCCAAGGTGGTCTTCTAGTTCAAATTAAACCATTATCTAGTAACTCGTGTAAATGAATTTTCAATTCAAAAAGTTCTACATGATCCATTCTATAATGGGGTTTTTTAAATTTTCTTCTAATCAAGTACTTCATCAACATTAAAATAAACCTCTCGATAAGGATTAACACCATGAATATAATCATGAAAATTTTCAAAATATTCACTTATTATGGGGAAATTACAAATTTATAAAATTTCTTTTCAACAAAATAAATTATGTAAGATTAACTGGGATCTTTATTCAATTTCTCTTCTTCTTGATATGTTATCAATGGTTTGAAATCATGTAATAAAACTTTCATGGAATTGAAATCTTTCACAGTATGATAAACTAAAATATAATCCATACCCAAAATAATAACAAAAAATACCACATGTAGTTCTAATATATTTTTAGAATATATCATCCCACTATTAATAATATGAAGGTTCCTACAAATCATGCTTTCTTTAATATTTCCACCTATATTTTTCACCAAAAGTTATATCTTCTTTTAATGTGGTTATATTTCTATTTTACTAGAATATATTTGATAAATTAATGAATATGAATATCCAAATTCAAATAGGGTATTGGAATAATTCAAAAAAAAACATGTAATATGTTTATTACTACTTCATTCTATGGTATAACATAAAATTTAATAGTAATTAATTATTTTTTCAAAACAGTTTTGTTTTTGATCATTATGATTACCATCCTATATAACTATTCTAAGATAAGCATTATTAAAATGACCCAACTCACTGCAACTAAAACATATATACATTGGGTGGATATCAGTTACCCCAATATTTCATTGTTTGAGATAATTTTCTTTAAATTCAAAGGACCTATGACTGAAGTGGACACACCAGTAACACATTCCTGATCTGGTAAAACATTCATTGAAATGTTGTTTACCATATTTGGAACATGTTGGGGGATTGCCTCTAGACTTTTTAATAGGATACATCTCCATTTCCTTCCACCTTGACCATTTCATACTATAGTCATATCAAGGAACATAAGTGTCACCAATATCCATCTCTAATTTCTCAACACAACAAGAAATAGGCTCGTAGATTTTAAATCCCAAAAATTTTAAATATCATCATAAATTTGGTTTTATACTAGATTAAAATCTATAAATTTAACTATGAATGTCAAAAAAATCATTACGTATCTAGATTGCCTTTTAAAACTCAATTAATATACATATACTAAATCATTATACATTTTCATCAATTATAATAAATATTTCTCCAATCTAAACCATTAAATCATTGGAAACTATTTATCATGTTACCTGAATGGCCCGAAGGTATTTTTTATTATTATGGATAATCCCCCTTTTAAGGGTTGAAGGGGAACCCGTATATGACCCGTAGGTATTCCTAGAAGATGAATGTTATCGATCAACATCACCTTAGAAATGAAAAAAAATAAGAGTTGTTGTTTTACGTTCCAAACAACCTATGAATTAAAATATCTTCTCCAGTGCATTGATTCGTCCTTCAGATACAACTAAATCTAAGTTTCCACTAATATTTGGTTGAATATGTCTCATAAAATGCTCCACTAACATAATGTTCCTCTTTTCATTACATTGATTATCTCTAGAATAGATACCACAAACATTTATAACTTGTGTAAACTACTCCATCATATCCAAAAAAACTCTATTATAATTCCCATCATCTAGGGACACTGATTTGGAAGGATATGTTCCCCTTAATGCCTTACTATTACACCTTCCTTGTTTCCTATGTGGAAAACCATTCTAAAAATACATATTTTATATAAAGAAACATGGTAACCATAAAATTTTATAACCGAATAATTATATAATATTATCTCTTAAAGGTATTTAAATAAAATATCTTAACCTCTACTATTTTCTAAACCTTATATGATAATAATTATAAGGACCTAACCTGAAACAAAACATATTCGAGTGATTTTAAGCTAAAATTCACTTTTTTTTGCAAATATATTTTCAGTTTAGTGTTTTAGATAATTTTTTCATAATAAATATATAGCAAAAACATATATTATCAAGTGGAAACTTATGTTCAGTATATATTTTTCTAATAATGTAAATAATTTAAAATGATACATGATTTCTTTTCATAAAAAATCTTCAAAAATTTCAATATGATTTTATCCTTTACCTTACCCATCCATAAACCCTATGATTGTTTTTAAATGTGGGATTCATACAAAAATATCATTATGAGACATAAAGAGAATAAATTCATTAGTTCATTAAGAAACATGAAAACCCATGAAATATTTCTATTTATCTCAATGTTCTTTGAAAATGGGAAATAAACCATTCCAACTTGAAAAAAATATAGAATCTTTACTCAAAGAAAACCATTAAAACCCATATAAATAAAATACAAACCAATTTTCAGTTGTACTAAAATTTTTGGTTTCATTACCCATTTCATAGAAAATGATATTGATCAAGGTTATTAAATTAACATAATAACTTTTTATTATATGGTATATAATTTGGTTTAATAAAATCATGTATTAGATTATTACTTTGAGGTTTAATAAGAAACAAAATAAAAACACTATGTTAAAAATGATACCTATTATTTGGATCACCTCTTTAGGATTATACCTAAATCCCTACTAGATTAGATTTATAATCTAAAAAAGGACTCTAATAAATTAGGAGGGAATAAAATAAGGTATTTAGTCATGAATATAGTATTTTTTAAAAATTTGTGATGAGGGTGTAAGAGGGGGTAGTCTTTTATAAGTGGGGGAGAGGACACACTTATAATGTTTCAAAATAAAGATTTGTATCCCCATTTTACACATTCCTAAAGAATCAAAAATGGTCCATTATATATCCATTGATGATATAAGGTATAAATATATAAATAAAATATAATTTAGAAATATTTTTTGTTAATATTATCCCTTATCTTTTTATCTTAACCACTGGGAATACTAATTTTCTCCTTTATTGTGGTAAAATATTATTATTATTTTCACCATTCCTTAAGAAAAAAAAGTCAAAGAAATTAGGTAATAAAAATTATTATAATTCAATATGTGTAATATATTTTATAAAATTCAATTCAAAAAATTGGAAAAAATGTAATTTAAAATTGAACCCACAGACAAGATGAAAAATTCATTTTTCAGGAAATATAATTTTCAAGTAAAGTATGATTTTATATTAAAACTATGAGTATTAATCATCATTATATTAATTTAAATACAAATTTATGGATATAAAATATTTAAATATCATTTTAAATATTCCAAATTACTGGTAATTTTAAATAATTAATGTGAAGAAACGTTGTGAAATTTAAAATAGTTTTTTGAAAAATGCTTTAGTAAACTCAAAAATAAACATAAACTAAAATAAAATATGAAGTTTATTAAAATGTAATTAATTGAATTAAATATAACTAAATAATTATTATCATACTTTAAATAAAATTGAAATCATAATGGGTCATTTAAATTACTTATTTCTTTTGGAATGAAATGATAATTTTATAAAAAAATTGTTTTTTCACTATTTATTAAAAAATAAATATTTTCCAAAAAATTACCAAAATACAAACCTATTTGAATTTTCATGTTATGATTTCAAAAAAGATATTTAATTTATAATATTCAAATTAAATAATTTATAAATTTATCATTAAAATTAAAACTAATATATAATGAGTTTAATTGAAACAATTTCCATTTTGATTTCAAAATTACATAATATTTTTATAAATAATAATACTACCCAATTAATAAATATTAATAAAAATAAAAATTATTTATTATATCATTAACTGGGATTTTACATTTTCTAATAATAATATATAACTATAGTTGGCCTATTTAAGTCGAGTGAAGTCTATGATCCATAAGAAACCAAATTATTTTATGTGTTTGATTTTAAAAACATTCATATTTATACAATGGTCTAGTTAGATGAGTAACCATTCAAAAGTTTTAAGGGTATTATCCTTTTTAATTTATAATTTTAACTATAACTGTACCTTTATATATGATACCCTAATTCCACTTATCAAATATGACGATTCGACTAGATGGATCCCCTTTTCCAATTTGAGGATATACAGTCTTATGAAATAAAAATAGGAGTCCTTGTAACCAAAATCCATTGAAATTTTATCCTAGTTAACTATAGTTACCTAGATTAAAAAAATCACAATTTTCTAGTGAAGGTTCCACTATCATGCAATACAGGAAACACAGGTATGAACCCCAATTCCCTCGTCATACGGCTCCTTCTAACCCTTATTCTTATCTTCCTCCCTAATGTCATGACCCTACACCCCCTATGTTTTTCCCCTTCTATCCTCTACCCTGGTCCATATCTTAAATCCTGAAATAAAGATGCTATAAACACCATAAATTTCCCTTGGACCTCCAGTTTCACCTCTCAAAACTTCAGTGCCCCCCCCCCCCATTACCTCTCCCTTCTTCCCTATCCTCTACATCATCGAGTTTGGAACTGGTTGTATACCAAAAACCATGATTATCAATCAATACCATCCGCTGATCCTGCAAGACTCTAGAGGAACCTCCAACGCTATTTTCCCCTCGCCCTCTCCCTCCCTTTCTATATGTCCCTCTAATGGTACCAGTTTCTCCCTAGAACACTGCCCTTCAAACCTAAAAATGATTTTCTTCCTTGACCTCCCTGTAGATAGGTGTTCAAACCCCCCAAATATCTCCCCTCAACTTATCCCAGTGGAATCTAAACAAGGTCCCAAAATAAATATTTCCTAGCCTATTTGGCCTCCAAAACTTTAGATTCATCCTTAGATGGCACCAGAGCAAAAAAAAATCATTTTCCAATGATCTATGTCCTACTTTGTAATTCCCAAGGGCCTTGAGATTGGGTTAAAATAAATATCATTTATAGCAAAATATCAAATCTAAATCACTCCCTATCGGCTGTTTTAGAACCCAGACAACATTTTTCCAAAATTACAGTTTTCTCTAAAAGAATAGAGGTTAATAATTTTTTTCATGCGGGTCCTCAGAACCATCATATATGGATATTTTGGAAGTTAAATGTTACAATGGAGATGATTTCTTCCTCTGATCAGTTCATTTCCATGAATTTTAGTTAGGTTGATCACTGCTTATTTGTTTTCCTTTATTTATGAAAGGTGTGGGGTGGATGAACATGAACCTCTATAGATTGACATGGTATGCTTCATTTCAGGTGTAATTATATGGATTTTGGGAGGGTATTTCAATATTTTTTTAGATAGTTAAAAAATGAATGGTTGGAGTGATCATCCAGTCAAACCCATCCAAGAGTTTGTTGTTTTTTTGTCTCATAATGGCCTTGTGTTCATGGGTTTCTCTGGTGATTGATTTACTAGGTGCAATAATCAGAAAGGTTCTAATCGTATTTGGTCTTATCTTGACTATTTCCTTGAAAACTTAACTACTGTCTCAGACTATCCTGATTCCAAGGTTATGAACCTCTCTATATTTCTATTTGATCACTCACCCCATGTTTTTACATTGTCTATAAGAGTGTTTAGTGATGATCGCTTCCACTTTTCAAATTCATGGACCTCTATGCTGGACTACAATGAAGTGGTGTAATCATCATGGAACTCACCGGTGCAAGGATTTTTTTGGACTATTCTTCATAAGAAGACCAGGCATCTTAAAGGTGATCTTCATGTATGGAATAAAATACAACCCTCACAATCCCATGCACTATAATTTCTCTCTCGTAAAGAGCAAGGTCTAGAGTCTTCTCTTGAGGTCAACTGGTATGAGGATGCTTCCAATAAACTTATCTCCAAAAAAGAACATCATCGAGGATTATCAATTGTAATAGGAACACCCACTACTCAATCAAACCATGGTTATGTGAATCTAAGAAGGTGACAAGAACACTATATTCTTCCATGTCTGTCCAAGATAGTAAGTGGCACATCAAACTGAATATTCAGTTTGACGATAGATATTTATTGGAAAACTATTATGTGATTGGGGAGATGGTTGAGTCTCACTTGAGTACCCTTATGGAAGGTTTGAATCCTTTCATGAAAGGAAGCTATCCTTGTGGATCCTCTGACCTTACTGAGTGATTCACTATGGTAGTCTTAGATGAGAACAACCATCATTTTGAATCTATTCTAGATGAATAGGATATTTATGATCTGTTGAAAGGCCTCAACCCTAACAGCTCGCCTAGCCCTAACAGTTATATAGGCTCCTTTTTTGTGGCATCTTGGGACCTGGTTAAAAAGGATCTTGTTGATATATTTGTATACTTCTTCCAAATAAGTCATATTTAGTGTGTTGATTGTGTCACTACTCTTATGATTATACCGATTATCAAGGATTCATCCTCGCTTAAGAACTGCCACCCCATCAGCATGTGTAACATATCCTATATGGTCCTAGAAATTTTCATCATTAGGAGAATTTTACTAATGATCACTTTGTGGTTTTTTTATGAACAACATGGTTTTATTAAAGGTAGATTAATACAGGGTTTGATCGGCTTGGAATTGGATATGACCAGAGATATCAACCTAAGGGATATGAGATACAATGTGGTCATAAAGATTTACATAGACAAAGACTATGAAGGTCTTAAGTGTAACCTTATCCTTAAGGACCGATCATGCATGGGGTTCTCCTTATGGACCTTAAACCTTTTATACAGGTTCTACAACTCTCCTTGGTTTAGTATTGCCTTCATGGTAAAATAGTGTGGCTTCTTTAAATATTGTAGAGGTATATGGTAAGGAGATCTTCTATATTCTAGTCTGTTCACTCTGAGGAATGATTTCCTCAGTTGTTATATCAACAGAAGTCTCAATATTGGAAAATTTATTCCTTTTCAGTGTAAGAAGAATTTAAGTGGAGTCTCCCACATAATTAATGTTGATTATACTATTCATTTTTTCAACATAAGAAAAAGGTCAATCTATGTCATCAATGAAATTGTTGAGTAGTAAAGTAAATTGAGTGGTTAGTTGATAAATCATGAGAATAGAATTATCTACATATCCTCTAGGTTTCCAAATAGGATCACTCAATACCTATAAATAAATCTAGGCATGCATAGACACAACATCCCAATTGATTATCTCAGTTCCTTAATATCTTATTTTGAAGTTCATATCCCCCACGTTAATAGGTTAGTTGAAAAGATCACTAGAAATATAAAAAATTGAAATAATAATTTACCTTCACATGGTAGTCATATTACTCTGGTCAATATCTTCCTTACTTCTATTCCAATACACACTCTCACTACTCTCAAGGTTCCTAAAATAGTTATCTCTATTATTGAGAACACTTTGGTAGCCTTTATATGGGATGCACACTCAAATGGAAAGAATAATTGGGTGTCGTGGTCCAGTCTGGCATGTTCTGTCATAGAGGTGGTATTAATGTTAGAAGTGTGTCTACTGAGGTAAAGGGCTTGCATTCCAAATTGGTGTGGGATGTTCTTGAGGGGCACTCATTATGGGGCAGACTCATGAAAATAATGTACCAAAATAATATAACCTATACTAATTAAAATCCACCCTTTGTCTCTCCATCCAACTACACATTGAATTCCTTTAGAGATAAAGATGGTTGATTGTTGGAATAAGTGGTATTAGTTTTTGTTATCAGTGCAGGAGTTTTGTTTAGTTTCCCTAGGTGTTCGACCCCAGATATGACTGTTAGACAAGAAAAGATTTACCCAAATTTTACTCAGGATATCCTCCGAAATGAACAACAATGACTCTTCAATATCATTGAAATTAATAATTATGTTGATAAATTATTTTTTACTATCTCATCGTCTAGTATTTTTTTTGGGAAGGACCTTCATCGTCTTGAGTATCCTCCATCTGAGGGGGATAGTTGGGCAGATTTACTCTGGTGTAATGTGATCCCTACCAAACTAAAATTTCTTGTTTAGTGAATCTACAATATTGCTATCTCTAATGATGGTCATGTCAAAAGAATTAGAATAAAAATGGAATTTTAGTTCCTTTGTTTTCCTACTCTTGGTGAAGAGTCCTCAGTCCACATTGTTTCTAATAGTGATTGGGATCGGATAATCTGGCTCGCCTATGGAAAACTAACTATTTTCCCTCCCAATTATCATCAAGAAGATCTTTTTTACCATGTTTTTCAAAGGTATACAGGATAATATCTCTGAGTACAAGGTGAGAGTACTAATTTTTTCAAAGGGATACTTGTAAGAACCTGAGTTTTTGTGCGAGGTACGGATCCTTTTATTTTCAGTTTAACTGTTCTGTTGAGGCCTAATTTGGATGCCTAACTTTACCGAGGAAGTTACGAAGGGTTATGGGGCTTGTTCGGAGCCTGGAACCAAGTTTTAGGCTAGAAATGGCCTAGCACACAATTTCTGCACGGCCTGCGCACGGCCTGGGTAAATCATGCGCCTTGGTGCAGGCTTGCCAGAGGCAGGAGCACGACCTATGCATGGTTTGAGGAAACCATGCAGGGTGGCCGTGTGGTTGCCCCTTGCCTTCCAGGAAGGTCCACACGATCTCCGTACGGTTTGCCAAGCCATGCGGGTAAACCGTGCGACCTGCTTTGTTTTTAAATTTAATTAATTTTTAATTAAATTAATTAAATTTTTATAAAACCTAAACCTAACCTATCCCTCTTGAACCGCACAGCAGGGGGAGGTGCTTGGGAGCTCTCAAGGAGGCCTACAGGTAGATTTTGATCCTGCTCCTTTGTCCGAACTCTGTTTCGAACATCGTTCATCTTGTTGGATCTGCAACGGTAAGTCCTCAATTCCTTTTTAATCCTTCTCGATTCTTCTGGTTATAACGAACGCGGATTGGATTAAGGCTCATATGCCCAAATTTCTCGTTCTTCGTATGTTCTTCAATTTTCTTCCAAACCAAGACGAATTAGAGCCATATACTGGACGAGCTATCTAGTATGAGCCTAAGGTAGGTGGTCTTGTGCTTTTCGTTCATTGTCAAGCTGTTCATATATGTCGGAGTGTCGCGCGCCCACTTTTGGGGTGTCGCTTGAACCTGGAATTTAAACCTGTTATTACCTAGCATGTTGCAGGTAATCTTAATAGGATGGTAGGTGCTTGATTTAGGTTGGACACCTTGGACAGTAAACACCCCTTGGGTGCATTTCCTTGAATGGCTCTTTTTAGGATTTTGACCCAGGATGCCTATGATGCATGCCTTTTCTTTCCCTTGTGGGTTGTTAAAAATGGAAATTGAATATGAATGGGATTTCAATAGAATGAAATTGTAATTGAAATGGTTTCAGGTATGGGATAGAGCTTTGCCCCTTGACCCTTGTATGATAATTCTGAATTTCTAGCCCACATGAGTTAAATCCTTTGAACTA
Source organism: Viscum album (assembly GCA_963277665.1). Taxonomy (NCBI): domain Eukaryota; kingdom Viridiplantae; phylum Streptophyta; class Magnoliopsida; order Santalales; family Viscaceae; genus Viscum; species Viscum album. The sequence continues at coordinate 292,833,094 of OY728145.1, read as the reverse complement.
CTTAAAATGTGAAACAAAGTCAAGGGTGAACCATGGAACCAATGTGAGTTTCCATGGACAGAATCATACGGGACTTGTTACTGAAATGATGAGTGAATCATGGATCCCACATGAGATGCCATGGATGGACTCAACAGGGCATGATATGTCATTGGTGATACCCGGATATTATTTATAGGATCCTGGGGATGGGCTCAGATGACGGACTATACCGCACCTAGAGCGAGACTGGGTACCTAGGAGGTTCCTCGGAACGGGCTTGTAGGGTGTTGGTGGATTTTCTCCCTGAGCAATGCCTGGTTTCCAAATTAAGTATTCCAGGAATGGGCTCAAGGAATGGTTGAACAATTGAATGAGGTTATTAAATAATGGAATGAATACTTGAAGCGATGCCAAGCCAAAGCACAATCTTGGGTCGGTCTTGCTAGTTTCCTTGTTTACTTCTTTCCATATTGCACTGATTTTTTATATATTCACTGACAGATTAGCACGGATCTTGGGTGTTTTCCTACTGGTATTTTGTCTCAAACCCTGTTTGGGTCATGTTTTTGGACCCAAGCAGATTATATGATTGCAGGTAATGAGAAGGGAAAAGGCCTTTGTATAGGTACTTGACTTGCTGCTCGGAGTAGGAGCACACGGGACCAAGCTGAGGCTTGTGATGCGACAGGGGATACATTTTGGTTTCTTTTTGGGATTTTGTATACTTGTACAGTATTGTATTGACTTGTACCATCCCACATACATATATATCAGATCCTTCTGTTTGTTATCTATTTCTGCTCTCTATGTGTTGTCTACTGGTTACTTTCTTCCATTTTTGTATGTTTGTAATTCCACTGTGATGCTTTGGTAATGAGGGCATAGTCTCCCCATTGACTCACCTAGGCCCTCGCTGCTAGTCGGTAGCCTCTGGAATTTGGGGAGATGCGCTTGAGGCCATGTGGTGACCGGTCCAGATACCGGGTTGAATGGTTAGTCAGGTCGGGACGTTACAAAGTGGTATCAGAGGAGGTTTCTTTTTCTGATTTGACTTAATATTTAGCAACTATATATAGGAGTAGGAAGGGAATGGAATTTGGTAATAAACTGTGCCCGGGAGTTGCAAACCCGCGTAGAGGTAAAAGCCAAGTTGCCTCGTATGGAATTATGTTTCTAGTTTTAATTATTACAGTTGTTCTGATTTCACCGTTGGGTGGCGCACATGGTTTTTGATGATACTATTGATATTATTGTGGTTTATATTTCATTTCAACCCGATGAGATGAGGTTTTTCCATCTCATGCATCATATATGCACCTTGTTAGGAATCACATGTCATGCATTATGTCATGCTATCTAGGATGCATTAGATATTTCTTGATGTTGTGATAAGTGTTGTGATAGCTATTGCATGCTGTTTTGATAGTTGATTGATAGGTGTGCCTACTGTTGTGTTAGATAGGGTGAAATGAATGAAGAGTGACATCATCTTTCAATTCATAAGGAGTATGGGCCCTTATGGATTGGGAAATGACACACCAATGGGATGTAAATGCTAAATGAAAATTAAATTGCATGGTTATATGGGCATCAAATTTTGATTCATGAGGTGTATGGGCCCTCAGGGATCAGAACTTGGTGGACCATTGGTTAACGCTTTTGAACAAAATATATTAAAAGAATAAATGTAGAAAATAGAGCTTGACCTAGACTTGGATTCTGAGTGGGCAAGAGGTAGTGACTCTAGTGGTTTTTTTACTGTTCCTTATGTAGTCCTGGATTTAGAAGCAGGTTGTGGGTTGATGTGGTTTTTAGGAAGGTCTTGACCAGTCCTATCCTAGTTCTTGTGCTCATGAGTTTTGAATCTCGTTAAAAATATTGAACTGAGGTGTGTGTTTGGAATTGCAGATTCATGCCACCACGGTGACCTCCAGTCGTACGTCGGGAGAGCGGTGATGACCACGTTCCGGAGATGGCAGGCCATGGGCTACTAGAGGAAACTTCAGTTGTGCCAGATGCGGCACCAGTGGTTCTACCGGACTTAGGTGTTGAGGCACAGTTCCATGAGAGCTTGTTGTGTTTTATGCAGACCGTTCAGGGAGCACCACGACCTACCCCAACTATGGCAGAGCTGACGCGTGAGTTTCAGTAGCAGCATCTACCTACGTTTTCAGGGGATGGCGGACCACAGGCTGCAGAGTCCTGGTTAAAGGCAATACTATCTATCTTTGATCATTTTGAGACGCCTCCAGAGAGGAGGGTCCAGCTCGCTACGTACATGCTGCGTGATTCTGCCAAGAGGTGGTGGGACGTGATCACCCAGTTGGATCGTCATCGGGAGATGGCTTGGTTAGAGTTTCATATGGCCTTCTACGATTTCTTTTATCTTGAGACTTTGAGGGCCAATCGAGCCTGGGAGTTCTCGTGTCTGGAACAGGGCGTGTTATCAGTGATGGAATACTCGGCCCGTTTTACTGAGCTTCAGCGCTTCGCACCTATCCTGATGGGCGATGAGCTGTCGACGGCCAGGCGTTTTGAGGATGGTCTGAGATATGACATCTGATATCCGGTAAATATCTTCAGGTTGACTACCGTTTCTGGAATTGTGAACCAAGCGCTAATAATAGAATGTAACCTAAGAGAGGCTGGAGGTGCGAGCCAGAGCAGTTCGGCAGCAAGATCAGGTACTGCAACGACTGTTAGTAGGAAGCATCGTCTGGAGCTTCCACACGGTGATTCTAGCAGTCAGAACCTATCGTCGGTTAGCAATCTAAGGTGCTACCAATGTGGTAGGCTGGGACACATGAAGCCGCAGTGTACGAGGGACCCAGTCTAGTTCCGATCATGTGGAAAGATGGGTCATCTTCAATGTTTCTGCAAAATGTTTTCACCTGCAGCCAGCGATAGAGGGTCCTCACTGACTCCATATGCTGGAGTAGGGTCAACAGCTTCTCATCAGACAGGGATTTGGGGTGCGACTAGCCGATCTGGCCGAGGTAGTGGTCATGGAAGAGGTAGCCAAGCACAGGGTACACCGAGACGTCAGAGTGGACTAGTTCTGGGTAGTGAGGTTGTATCACAGGGTCATGGTTCAGGCCAGATGTGTTCAGTGCAGCCTACTTCCGGGGATCAGGGAGCTGGACCGTCTATGGTCAGAGGTATGATATTAGTAGAATCTGTTATTTCATCTTCCCTCTTTGATATAGGTGCATCACATAGTTTTATATCTGCACCTATAGTGAAAATCCTTGGGCTGGTTGTGTAGTCTTCTGATGGCATCTTGACGCTAGACACACCACTAGGAGTTAGGGAAGAGGTTGTATTCCAGTGCAGAGGGTGCCCCCTTGAGGTTGGAGGGTGTCACTTCGTCTGGGATCTTTATGTTCTCAAGATGACAGGTTTTTATGTCATTCTCGGTATGGACTGACTAGTATCTTACCGAGACTATGTTGATTGTTACCTTCAGAGGGTGATTTTCAAATCACCCGAGGGTGTAGTGTATACTCTTAAGGGAAAGTGGTATCTCTAGGCAAGCCGAGCTGGACTAAAGCATCGTGGGATGGATGGGATGACAGCCCAGATTTCTAGTTTGTTTCTGGATGATCAGGTAGTGAGTTAGACGAACCTTCCTCCAATGGTTGAGTGCTTCAAGGATGTTTTTCGTGAAAACTTTCCAGGTTTACCTCCTAAGAGAGAGGTGGAATTCTCCATTGAGCTAGTATCAGGAGCTGCACCAGTATCCATTCCTCCTTATAGGATGGCTAATACAGAGTTGCAAGATCTCAAGAAACAGCTCGAAGATTTAGAGTCAAAGGGGTTTATTTGACCCTTTACTTCTCTGTGGGGTTTGCCAGTCCTTTTTGCAAAAAAGGAGGACAGGACTCTTAGGCTATGTGTGGACTATTGGAAGCTGAACCAACTGACGATTAAAAACCAATATCCCTTGTCGCGAATAGATGACCTGTTTGATCAGCTTCGATGAGTCAGGGTGTTCTCAAAAATTTATTTGAGGTCAAGGTATCACCAGGTGCATGTTCGACCTGTATTCATACCTCGTACATCTTTTCGTAGCAGGTATGGTTTATATGAGTATCTGGTTATGTCGTTCGGTCTCATGAATGCGCCAGTGGTTTTCATGGATTTGATGAATTGCTTGTTCTATCCTTACCAGGACTCGTTTGTCGTGGTTTTTGTGGATGATATTTTGGTGTATTCTCAAAATTGAAACGACCATGCTAATCATCTTGAGATCGTCCTGAATACACTAAGAGAGCATCAGCTATATGCAAAGCTTACTAAGTTCCACTTTTGGATGGATCAAATTAACTTCTTGGGCCATGTTATCTCTGAGATAGGAGTGTCTGTAGACCCGGAGAAGGTTAGAGCTATAGTTTCTTGGGAATAGTCCAAGAATTTCTTTGACATATGGAGTTTCTTGGGGATTGCTGGCTATTATCGTTGTTTCATACAGGATTTCTCACACTTAGCAGCGCCGTTAATAGGCCTGACTAACAAGGGTGTGAAATTTGTATGGACAGATGCTTGTGAAGTAGCCTTTCAGGAGCTGAAAGGAAGTTTGACATCAACACCAGTCCTAATACTTCCAGAATAGGGAAAGAGTTATACAGTCTATTGTGAGGCATCAGGTATTGGGATGGGTGCAGTGTTAATGCAGGGAGACAGAGTCGTGGCGTATGGATCTCAGCAGTTGAGGCCACACGATAGGAATTATCTGACGCACGATCTTGAGCTAGCATCAGTTGTTCATGCGATGTGCTGTTGGAGACACTATTTATTGGGAGAGCATTTTGTGGTGTACACAGACCACAAGAGCCTAAAATATATCTTTAACCAACATGATCTGAATCTTAGGCAGCGATGGTGGGTGGAGTACCTACAATCCTTTGATTTCTAGCTAGCTTATATGCCTGGTAAGGGAAATGTAGTGGTCGATGCATTGAGCAGGAGGACTCAAATACAGGCAGTGCAATGGGCTAGCAACGAATGGAAGCTTATGTCCTTGTTCTCTGAGATGCATCTTGATGTGAAGAATAGCCATGGGCAGTCTTTTCTATCTTCCTTAGATGTGACTTCTACCCTCCTGGACAGAGTAAGGATGAGACAACTATCAGATTTAGAAGGCCTAGTTCTACGAGAAGGTGTGTCAGGTGAGGACCCTCCTCCTGGTTGGACGATAGGCGAGGATGAATTTCTTCGTATTCATGTACGTTTATGGGTTCCAGTGGATATTAGAGAGGAGCTGATGTGGGAGTTTCATGATTTGGTTTGGGCAGTTCATCCCAAAGTCACTAATATGTATAGTGACTTGCGCCGACAGTACTGGTGGTCGGGTATAAAGAGAGAAGTGGCTAGTTTTATCACAAGATGTTCCACCTTTTAGCAGGTGAAGACGGAACACCAGCGGCCAGCTGGGATTTTACAGAAGCTACCTATCCCGAAGTGGAAATGGGATGATGTTGTGATGGACTTCGTGACTGGGTTGTCGAGGTCACCTCGAGGTAACGATGTTGTGTGGGTTGTGGTTGATAGGCTCATGACGGTTTCCCATTTCTTGTCGATCAAGGAGACCTTCAGTGTGGATGAGCTGGGAAGGTTGTATATCTGGAAGATAGTATGACTCTACGGGGTCCCGCGCACCATTGTTTCAGACAGGGATGCTCATTTTACGTCACGTTTCTGGCAGAGTTTTCAAAGGGCGCTAGGTACACTGGTGCTTCTGAGCACATCATACCACCCTCAGACTGATGGCCAGTCAGAGCGTACGATACAAGTTCTTGAGGACATGTTGTGAGCATGCGTCCTCAATTTTGGGGGCTCATGGGAGAGGCATATTCCCCTAGTTGATTTTTCCTATAACAATAGTTACTATGTGACTATACAGATGTCACCGTACAAGGCTTTATATGGTAGGCCATGCCGATCACCCCTGTGCAGGTTAGAGGTAGGTGAGGCAGCTTTACTGGGACCGCGTCTTGTTCAAGAGACTTCGGAGCAGGTCCAGTTGATACAGAAGCGGATGGATACAGCACAGTCTTGTTAGAATTCATATGTTGATCACTGCAGATGACCCCTAGAGTTTGAGGTCAGGGATCAGGTTTTCTTGCGTGTTTCATTGAGGCTGGGACATAGGCGGATCAGGAGACAGGGTAAGCTATCACCGAGATATGTTGGGCCTTTTGAGATTTTGGAGAGGGTTGGGTCGGTAGCCTATCGGTTGAAGTTACCTCAGAGGTACCAAGCCATGCATGACGTGTTCCATGTTTCTCAGTTATGGAAATACTATTCAGACCCGTCTCATACTTTCTAGCCTGAGGAGGTCGAGATTCAGGTAGATGAATCCTTTGAGGAGCATCTGATTCATATTGTTGATAGGATAATGAAGGTTATCCAAGGACATTCAGTTCCTCTAGTATGGGTGATATGGCAGCACGACTGTTTATAGGATGAGACTTGGGAGAGGGAGGCCAACGTACGTGCTCAGTGGCCAAAGCTGTTCGCAGACGAATCTTGACCACCCTTCTAAGAGTAATTCAGGGATGAATTGCTATAAGGGGGGATGGTTGTAAGAACCCGAGTTTTCGTGCGAGGTACGGATCCTTTTCTTTTCAATTTAACTATTCTTTTGAGGCCTAATGTGGATTACTAACTTGACCGAGGAAGTTACGGAGGTGTCTGGGGCTTGTTCGGAGCCCGGAACAAAGTTTTAGGCTGGAAATGGACTCGTACACAGTTTTTGCATGGCCTGCGCACGACCTGGGTAAACTGTGTGCCTTGCTGCAGGCTTGCCAGAGGTAGGATCACGGCCTGCGCACGGTTTGAGGAAACTGTGTGGGGTGGTTGTGCGGTTGCCCCTTGCCTTCCAGGAAGGTCCGCACGATCTCCGTACGGTTTTCCAAGTCGTGCGGGTAAACTGTGCGACCTGCCGTGTTTTGAAATTTAATTAATTTTTAATTAAATTAATTAAATTTTTATAAAACCTAAACCTAACCTATCCCTCTTAAACCGCACAGTAGGGGGAGGCACTTAGGATCTCTCAAGGAGGCCTATGGGAGGATTTTGATCCTGATTCTTCGTCTGACCTCCGTTTTGAATGTCGTTCATCTTGTTGGATCCGCAATGGTAAGTCCTCAATTCCTTTTTAATCCTTCTCGATTCTTCTGTTTATAACGAACGCAGATTGGATTAAGGCTCATATGCCCTAATTTCTCGTTCTTAGTCTCTTATTCAGTTTTCTTTCAAACCAGGACTAATCAGAGCCTGATACTGGACGAGCTATATAGTACGAGCCTAAGGTAGGTGATCTCGTGCTTTTCACTGATTGTCAAGCTGTTTATATATGATTAAGTGTCGTGCGCCCACTTTTGCGATGTCGCTTGAACCTGGAATTTAACCCTATTATTACCTAGCATTTTGTAGGTAATCTTAATAGGATGGTAGGTTCTTGATTTAGGTTGGACACCTTGGACAGTAACCACCCCTTGGGTGCGTTTCCTTGAATGGATCTTTTTAGGATTTTGACCCAGGATGCCTATGAGGCATGACTTTTCTTTCCCTTGTTGGTTTTTAAAAATGGAAATTGAATATGAATGGGATTGCAATAGAATGAAATTGTAATTGAAATGGTTTTGGGTATGGGATGGAGCTTTGTCCCTTGACTCTTGTATGATAATTATTGAATTGCTCTCCCACATGAGTTAAATTCTTTAAACTGCTTAAAATGTGAAACAAAGTCATGGGTGAACCATGGAACCAATGTGAGTTGCCATGGACGGACTCATACGGGACTTGTTACTGAAATGCCGAGTGAATCATGGATCCCACGTGAGATGCCATGGACAGACTCAATAGGTCATGATATTTCATGGGCGATACCCGGATCTTATTTATAGGATCCTGGGGACGAGCTCAGATGATGGACTATACAGCACCAAGAGCGAGGCTGGGTACCTAGGAGGTTCCCCGGAACGGGATTGTAGGGTGTTGGTGGATTTTCTCCCTGAGCGATGCCTAGTTTCCGAATTGTGTATTCCAGGAATGGGCGCAAGGAATGGTTGAACACTTGAATGAGGTGATTAAAGAATGGAATGAATACTTGAAGCAATGCCAAGCCAAAGCACAAGCTTGGGTCGGTCTTTCTAGTTTCCTTGTTTAGTGCTTTCCATATTGCACTGCTTGTTTATATTTTCACTAACAGATTAGCACGGATCTTTGGTAGTTTCGTACTGGGATTTTGTCTCACACCCTATTTGGATCATGTTTTTAGACCCAAGCAAATTATATGATTGCAAGTAATGAGAAGGGAAAAGGCCCTTATACAGGTACTTGACTTGCTACTTGGAGTAGGAGTGCACGGGACCAAGCTGAGGCTTGTGATGTGACAGGGGATACATTTTGGTTTCTTTTTGGGATTTTGTATACTTGTACTATATTTTATTGACTTGCACCATCCCACATACATATATATCAGATCCTTCTGTTTGTTATCTATTTCTGTTGTCTATGTGTTGTCTACTGGTTACTTTCTTCCACTGTTGTATGTTTGTAATTCCGATGTGATGCTTTGGTAATGAGGGAATAGTCTCCCCAGGGACTCACCTAGACCCTCGCTGCTAGTCAACAACCTCTGGAATTTGGAGAGATGTGCTTGAGGCCATGTGGCGACCGGTCCGGCTACTGGGTTGAATGGTAAGTCGGGTCGGGACGTTATAGTACTGGTGTATTTGGTAGGCGTGGAACACTACTCAGTATAATGGAACCCCGGGCATGTTGATTCCCCCTTGTGTATAGGGTCATATGCATGTTTTTGGACCTTTATGGGCTATCCAATTCCTGTAATAATTCCCCATATCTCATGTGCATCATGTCCAATGGGTCCTTTTTTTTCTTTCATCTTGTATTTACTACAAGGGAACTGGGTTTGCTGGTGTCCTCAATGTTGAGGCCTCAAAATTAATTCTGATAGTTTGTGATGTATGGCCATTATACAAGGGTGTGGGGTTATTCGGGATACTAGGGGTAGTGTGATCCTCACATTTTCATCCAACTTTGGACTGGGTGATTGCCTCCAAGCCAAGGTGACTGTCATTATCACTAGTTTTCAACTTTTTATTTGGATAAATATTATTTCAGTTGCTATGTAGATGGACTCCAAGATCATACAGACCTATCTACTAGGTATTTTCATTATCCCTTGGAAAATTGCATGCTCTTACCACAAGATCATGAGTATAATAAATGATTACATGTATTTCTTTAATTTTTTTCATGAGGGTAATAAATTAGATGATTTTGTCACCTCCAAGGTCATGTTAGGTACTTCAGTTACAAGTTTTTCTAATTTGGGTGATTTTCCTTCTTAAAAGATGGATTTAGTTTGAGGGGATTCCCTCGAGATTCACTATTTCATTCCTTTATAGTCCTCTTCTATTGATATGTGTTTATATTTGGACACCTATATATAATTCAATAAAATTAAATGTTAATGGTAATGAACATTAATAGAAATAACATGGATAATACCACCATGGAAAATATTATATTTCCCCCATGAATGGTTTTTCTAGACCCACACATGAGTTATTTACCATGTTTAGACACATTTATAGTCTACAATCTACTAGCCTGAAAATGTAAGACAATTAATAAATGGATTCAATACAATACGATAAAAAATTGATCTATAATCAACAAAAAATTGTTCCCATAACTAATTTTCTACATGGACTCAAGTGCGCCATAGCACATGCCATAGGGTTCCGACTAGTAGCAAGGGACTGATGATGTTATAAATGGGATTATATAGACTCCGTATCGGAGTAGAGTAATTTTATATATAAAAAAATAATATTGGAAGAAATTATAATATATAGTAGTATAAGAAAATAATCTAGATGATAATAATTAACAATAAATAATAAACCAGTGTCATATACAAATGATGTCATGTCTATTCAAATAATGTTATAGGTATACAAGGAAGCATGAAGACATATAATACATGTATAAAAAAAGGGAAAGGAACCAAAACTAACCTATGGGCATCCTGATCATTTTCTAAGTTACCATCTATCATGATCCCATCCTAATATAAATCAATAATTAAAAGCTAGGCACTTTCCATAATCCCAACCTATAAATAATTAATCTCTCTGGGTACCCAATAGAATCCTGAATAGGGTGTGAGATAAAATCAGTACTATGACACAAATAATTTCTATAGTAATCCAAATAAATCATTGAATAAATAAATGATATATAGTTGGATTTGGGTTTTAAAATTACACCAGACATACGATACAAACTTTGGCCTAAGATAGATTGGCTATGATAAGAAGGATTATGTAATGAAATTAAAAAACTATAGGAAAGTAATAAAAAAATATTAGTGATGGTCATAATGTTATCCTAAGACCCATGGTTATAAGACTAGGTGTCATTGTATATCAAGACTACCATATAAGGTTCTATTTTTGCATGAAATTTATATTATAGCATTTGGGTAATAAAATAAGAAATAAAGTATAAAGTAAATTCATTTAACATAAAATCCCATCCATGGAATTTTTTATCAGAATACATGGATCAATCAAGGAATTATTTAATCTCATTTATGCTATGATCTCATCCTTAGTAGTTTGTATCATGGGTCGAGGTGTTTATCAAGACATACTATAATCTCTTTCAACCTATGATCTCATCCATCAAAGTCTATATTATAGGTCGAGGTGTCCCTCAAGTTTTATATCACAACATGAGCCAATCTGAGGAATTCCATATAAGGAATCCAATTATCACTCAAGGCATGTGAAATTACAATCAACCTAGATCCTATCAAAGTAATTCCATATTGGAATCTAAGTGTCGCCCATGGTGTAATATATCACCATTTAGCCTATGATACCATACAAGTAATTCCATATAAGGAATATAGTTATCAATATGTTTACTAAAATAAATAGTCTTACTCCATTCAATAATTAATTTTATTTCATGTTAAGAATCTATGAAAATAAAATTTAATTATTCATTAAGGTTGGTCCAAAATTATAGTCAAGTATATGGAAAATGGATTAAGGATTAAGGGGCTCTACCCAACCCTTATGTCAACTAATTTCCATTAATTATTGATTCAATTACATGTGAAATTAGTAGAGAATCATCTTTAATAGTTTAATAATAGTTCATGTTTTATTTATTTCCACTTTTTACTTCATTATATCTCATTTTAATGAACCCCTTACTGCTAATTTTTGGTCCATGCCTAGGGGATTCAACATTTAAAAATTCATATTATTTATGTAATTATTTGTATAAACTATAACTAATTAATTACCACTTTAGAATGCATACCACTTACAATATTATAAACAATTTAAGGCATTCCATTATTAAGAAGAATGCTCAGAACTCCCAAGGGTGGTTTGGTAAAAATGATAACAAAGATCATTATAATTAATTATTCAAACACACCTCATGTGGTGATTTGGGTTGGGATAATTTAAATCAAACCTTTTTAAGGTATCTATAGAGAATTAGGTCATGGTCAAACAATTTATTTTAACTATTTAATCATTTTAAAGGAAATTGGTTGAAAGTTGTACAAGCGGCACAAATAAAATTATTATAAACATGAATAAACATTAACAAAAAAGCTTATAGAAAACCTAAAAAATACATAGGATTATCTAGTAATAAAATATCAACATCCAATTCAATCCAAAACAATAGAAATTAAAAGATTTGATAAGCTCTATAAAAATAGGAAAAAAGTGATTTCATGGGAAAAATCTATTAAAATGGTAGAAACTTAAAAAGGTAGAAAGAGAAATTTTAAACTTAGTGTTACACTTCCAACACACCCAAAAAAATATATTTGAACTAATAAAGGATAAAAACCCCATATAATAGGTATTAATAGGAAAGAATATATGGGGGAAATTCTGATGAAATGAGCATAAAACCCTTTTTATGGGTCGAAGGGGAAAATTATAATTTTCCCCTCTAAATGATGTGCATTGTTTAGCCACTCATATAAGAAAACCATGACCTAAACATGAAATTACACCTTCCAATGTAACCCCAACCCAAATGGTTTCCACACATGGTTTAAAAATCATAAATCAACTGCACAGAGCTACTACCCCCAAGTTCTCTTACCCTCACATGGTTGTAGTGCATAATTAAAAAAATCATGAACCAATCATGAGTGTCCCTCATCACCTCTTCAAAAAAATTCATAGTTTCCTAGGACACAACCCATGGTAAAAATAAATATTATCCAAATAAATATTGGACTAAAAATTGATGCACAAGTTTACTACTAACCAAGTTCCAACCATGTGCCTCAACCCATTTCACCAGAAAAAGAGTTCGATGCTCAAACCACTCAAAACTCATCTGAACTCTCGAGACACATACAATTATATATTCCATGAATAAATAAAATTTTTTAATGTATTATAACACTTATAATCACATTATGAACCAATTTATACAATATTGTACTTCCACCAAAAGAAAAAAATCAGTTTCCAATAGAATTTTTATCCTGATCCAAAAAATAGGATATTAAAATTAATATAAAATTACCAAATAAACCTTAGAATCAGTAATTACAATGAAACCATCTTAATTCATAGTTAAAAAACTATACTCATTAAGAAACACTTTATTATCAAAATATAATAAAAAAATCATATAATTTAGAAATTTTTTGAATTTATGGAATAACATACAAGAATCAAGAAAATGGTGAGAGAAACCGTAAATAAACATAGATGTAAAATTTTCTATAATAAATAATTCACTTTTAATATATGTAATGAAAAAAAACATGATTCGATGAGGATATAACTTGGTGAGAAAAATATGAATAAGAGAACATTTTATGTGGTGTTCATCATAGTATAGGAACAAAAATTCATAACCCATAGTTTATATTTCATTCAAAAATTTATTAACATATTATAAATATTATAAAAAATTTAATAAATTATTTTTCCATAAAACACTATGACCCTTACACATCAAACTTTACTTATGCATTAACCTTTACATGTAACCCTAGATGATCCTCACATGTCACTAATAATTTAATATCATCTATCAAAATTTATAATTTATGGGACCCTAACATATCAATCCTTACATATGGGAATCCTTAACTATAACCATTTAGGGAACTTATGTATCACTGATATCATCATTTATATATCATGGTGGCACCCCAAACACAATCATTTTTCTGAAAAATTTGATGCCCCATAGGTAGCACAAAAAACAACTATTGCATATTACTGTGTACAAAATGTAGCTTATTTCCAATGAGGAGGAACACTACATATCATATTACCATAATTTATTAGTCAATTTACCATTATTTATCACATGGTGACTTTTATACTAAGTAAATTTCTCTTGGAAATAAAATTTTTTAATTGTCATTAAAAATGATTACATATCTAGGGTAGCATTAAGTACCCAACAATTTATCATTTTTTCAGGCTAGGGTGACCCTAATGTATTACCATTTGTGCACAGGGTGACCACTACATATCATAGGAGTGTTTATGTTCTAAACTTCTTTTTAAAGGGAAGGAGTCTTATGTAAAAAAATGTAACCATATATAAGTGTAATCCCTAATGCATGGTGAACATTTTATATTTTTATGAACATCCAGATCCATAAATATGGGACTACCCATATATAAGAGTCAACATTTAAGTATGAGTACGTAGCCACATTTCCATACACCAATAGACTTACAGAAATATATATCTATATATAAGAGTTAAATTTACACTCATGGAATCTTATATAGCGAAAATGGAAAATTTTAAAATTAAAAACCTAAAAATCCCCTCAAAAGTGGTAGCCTACGATATACAACAACCATACTATATTGATATGAAACCTAAACATATATAATATAGACAACATATTTAAATGATTTCAAAAAAAATTAACAACAATTTAATGCTGAAAAACACACATAATTTTTCTAATAAAATAATTTCTAAACTGGGTATGGCCAAACTCTTAACAACAAATTCTCAAAGTTTCAATCCTACATCAGGAAAAAAAATCAAATATAATATAAAAACAATGACCCAAAAATAATAAATTTTTTACAACATGCCATTTGAAGTGAATGCATGGATTGGATGCATAGTTAAGAATACCTGCTAAAACCTTTCATTAGTCTTTGGAGATGAATTACAATTTGGTGCAAGTCACCAACATAGTCTGGGAAAAAATTTCCCAACCACATTTTCTCTACATTATTTTAAAAATTTATATTTATTATACTAATATCAAATAAAATCTATAATAAATAATAAATAATTATTTTTTAAAAATTTAAACTATGGGTATAACAATAAAACTATGTCATAATAAAGAGTGGGTTATGAAAAGTGCTACATTGAGGAAATCATGCCATAAAACCTACATCATTATGATATAACTACTAGAAAAATAACAAAATTAAAATAATTTATTTCACTAAAAAAACCAAAAAACTCTCCAATAATTTTTTAAAATATATGAATATTATGGTGGTAATATAGGATTCCATATTAACATCACAAGATATGTATTATCAAAATGAATGATAAGTTGAGGATGCTAAAAAATATAGTTACTACTAAGAAGATATATGTATTATGAAACAATAATTAGTGTTTCACTGTATTTATATGGGTAACATAACTTTTCATTATTTTATATTTTTAAACATTTTTAAAACATATACTAATTTAGAAAGAGCTAGGAATTGCATAATTATATGTTATAATTATCATATCATAATTTTATAATATGTGTATTTTCATGATTCTCTTGAGCATAATTTTTGATATATTTTTTGTATCTTTATGAATTGTAATTCTGTTGAGATTTATTTTTCATTAATGGATAATTCCCAATAAATCAGGAGTGAGTAGTCATCATAAAGAATAATAAGAAAATAAATGAAGGATGGTTTATCATAAAAGATATAGTTTACATAAAGGTGATTTAATTTATTTTATTGTGATATTTAGATAATTTTACATACTTAACTATATAAAAATCCATTGAGAAATGTTTTAATGAGTAGGAGTAACATTATATAAATGAGTGATTTTTTTGAAACTATCCTTGATAACATTTTTACATTTTCAATTAGGAATTAATGAGATATATTTCAAATTATATCACTTAGTCATAATGAAGTAAAATAATTATGAAATTTTGTTTTTTAAATTTATCTAACAGATATCAGTAACATAAAGAATAATTCATTAAATTAAATCATTCTTATTTTCAGGAGAGTAAAATAATAATTTTAGAAAAAACTATCTATTGAAATTCATTTATTATGAAAAAAAATTCATATGAATTAAATAGTTAAGGAGTTTTTAAACTATATTTTCAATTAATAATTTAAATATTCAATAATTTTTGAGTTATTTAAATGTGGGTTTCTTTGTTTTTTGAGTCTTCATATAGATTGATATTGTAATTTCATCTATTCCATAAAAATATAGTTTATATTTGTGGGTAATAATTATAAATTATAAATTCTTGGTGTATTTTTAGAATAACAATACTATTTACCTCATTGATTATCTATATACTATATAATATTTATTTATTTTTTATGCATTGAAATATTATTGATAAATTATTTTTATTTATATATATTCAATTATTTGGTCTTCACCATTACCTCCTATTAATGGTATGTGAATTGATGTGAAAAGAGGGACATGTAAATGGGATAACACATGAGTTAAATTATTTTCCTCATATTGAAATTTCAAAAATTATAATCCAATAGTGGTTATTTTGATTTAATGAATATATAACTGATATAAATTTGAGATATTTTATTTTAGATTATTTTTTAAATCATGTAATGGAATGATTACCCCTTATAATACTGATAGTATTAGCTAAATGTTTTTATAGTAAAAACTAATTTGATAAGTGAATAAATCTTGAGATTGAGCTAAATGAAATCATGTTTGTGACTCGATATATTAAATAAAAAATTATGAAATGATAGCATTGAATTTTAAAAATAATTTTGACTGATTTTTCATGTTGTTATATTACTAAATAATTTGATTTAGTGATTTAATTATAGATTTTTTAGGCATAATTAAGTATTTTAAATGTGAAATTATAGATTCTAAAATATTTTTATTATTAAAGCTATAATATTTGTTATAAAAAATCCCTTAAGATGATGTTTTTGTGTTTTTGGGTCGTATTATTTCAAAAAAAAATGGGATTCTAATGTTACAATGTGTCTTTATAAATAGTGGTTTTGAATATTGATATTGGATGAACTAATAAAAATTGAGAATATTTCATAAAATAATTCTATTAAAATTAATAATCTTCATGATCCATTTATGTGACCATGTTTGATTTAGGCAATAACATGTTTGATTAGGTGTCATTTGACCACAAACTAATCACATACAATATTTTGTTTATGAAAATGATGAAAAACTAGTTTTTATACCATGAATGTGGGATCTTTTAAAATCCATAAATGATTTCAAGGAAGAGAATTTGGTAATGTAAATAGTCTATCTTAGGAACAATGTGATATCACATGTATTTATTGTAGAGTAATTTTCAAATCTTCAAAGGAAATGTGTTTTATGGATGAGTGGTATTCATTTACAAGAGGATTTAAAGGAAAATACTATGAGATATAACAAATGGAATTATCATATGTGTAGGGGTTTTCACAAAGAAAAAAATATCAAGTCATGCTTATAGTTATTTTCAGGGAATTTTTTTTATATAGAGGCACTAATTTTTTCATTAAGTAGTGGGAAAGAATTAGAAATTGTATGATTAAAAGTAATATTATATATCTCATGGGGAATTACATAATGAAATTTTGGGTAATTTAATTTTATATATGTGAGTTATCAGATTATAAATAGTTCTTGAATAATATATGTGGTGTAAAAATTTTAGAAAAGAGTGATGAACAATTATCTTTGTAGAATATATGTATACTTAGTCAGTAAAGAATTTACATGATGGTAATTGGAAAATGCTGTTGTTTATAAGAAACTTACATAAAGGACATTCATGAAGGACTTGATGAAGAGATGTTCATAAAGGGTAGTTGACTAATGGAATTTCACAAAAAAGGAAATTCATGATTTAAATACCCTCAAGGAATATTTTATACCATAAATAGTATATCATCAAATTGATTAAATTGGAGATTCAAGTAAAATAAATGTTAATAAGAACCAATGAAAAACTGATATAGACTATAGAGACATTCTTCTTGAGGATAAGTGAGTTCTTTTAATTTGAGACTGAGTTGATTTCTCAAAAGTATGAATGGTGGTAAACTAGGAGAAGTGAGTCTTAGAAAACTAATGAAAATAATAGTTAAATTTAGTGATCCTAGTTCACTGGAAAAATACTGGTTTATGATCTATGGAATAGATCTTTTGTGTAAACTTATTAATATTTATGTCAATCATCCATGATTTCATTTTATCACATATCATTCTGAAGGAAAGAGAGACATGTTGCTTTTTTTAAGATTAACTAAGATCAAAATAGGGATTATTTTAATATATCATGCACTAATTCCACACATCTCAAGGTTTTTAACCATGTGGGGCTGACAAGCAGTATGGGATCCAGTGGTTAATGTCAATTGAACTATCTTTAAGCTATATCCCTTGAATCAATTAATCAGGATGGTATTTTCATCCTCAAAGAAAATATCATTTAACCATAGAAAAACTAGATGCAATACAATTTCCTATAATTATGGATATATATATATATATATATACAATATATGTAATTTTTATTGATATGGACAATGGGGATTTTTTCATAATGTTATTGAAATGAACTACTTTTTGATTCCAATGTGTAAGACATAACCCACACAATCTAAACTCTATGGTTTATTTTTAAATAATCACATGCCATATAGTAAATGATACTTGATATTCGTGACGTTGAATAAAATTTATGAGAATAAAAATTATAGGTCTTTTGGAACATGTATGAGTACTTTAACATGTACATGAATGCTTATTTTGATGTATTCATTGATTGGGTAAATGTTATTATGAATGATATATGTAGTATTGAAGAAACCCTTGATGAAGTGAAGATATTAAAGTACATCTTGATAATATTTCCAAATTGTTTTATTGTAAATGTATCCATGATTCAGGTAAACTTTCCAAGGAAACTGTAATTGGAATGTCATCACAATACTCTTATTTCACATGAAATGTGTAATAATGATTATGAGGAACCATAATTTTGTATGTATAAGGTGGTGTAATTCATTGAAATGATGAATATAACCATATAGGATGCTCATTGGGAAGTATCTTTTGATGAATCCATGTCATTTCCTTTCACTAATTTAAATAGAGTAAAGGAATGTTCAAAGGAAACATTTCACTAGTAATCTTTTGATGTGAAATGTTTGAGTTTCTTATAGTAATTATTTCAAAAATGTTTCAAGATAATGATAAAAATAATGATTTATCCACCATTAAATATTCAACTAACATGAAATGTAGAAGGTGGAAGTATAATGGATAGTTTACCTCTAACCAAAGATGGAAGAATCACTGAATAAGAGGGATAATTTAGGAGAGAAAATGAATTAATCCAATGGAGTGTTTTTTTATAAAGAACTGTATTTTTAGTAGAAAAAATGATATGTTTGAGTTATTGATTGAAATTGAAAATATATATTATGAAATATTACAATGATTGGATAATGTAGTTGAGTACAAGATCATGGTTAAATAGTAGTCCAATATCATTAATGGTTTTACAAACAGTAGGAATGGTCAAGTTAAATATATTTAAGAGAATTAAGGAAAAAGTTTTTAGTATATGATAAATAATAAAAGATAAATAGAGTCTCATAAAACCTTGTACTTCGTAGGGAAATTTGATGAAACGAGTGATAGAAAAAGTACAAAGAAGAATGGATATCGAGAAAAATAGTTATATTTTTTTTTGTAAACTCATAAGACACATTTGAATGAAAAAACATGTATGGGGCATGAATAAATGTCTAAGGTGGTGTTAACCTATTTAAATAAAAAATATCCCACTCTAAATTAAAATGTTTTTTGGGAGTAACTCTAAATCAAAATACTTTATGAACATAAAATTCCACCAATTTTGTAGTATGGTCACATCAGAGTACACCCAAAATTCGAAGTTATTTTTTTGGTATGATGGTATAGTTTGTAAATGTGTATTCCATAACTAAGAGGTATTAGATTCCATAAGATAAAATTATAAAGGACACAAAAAGTTTGGAATTTTAGTTATGTGTTCACTGCATACTTTTTTTGTTTGATGGACATGGTTATATGGCTAGGTATTTCCCATTGATGAGGTGGAGAAGTGTGCTAAATTAAATCGAAGGTGGTCATTCATAGAAGATCAAAGAATTATCTAGTTGGAAGGAAAATTTAAATAAAATTATATATTAGAAATATTAATTTAGTCCATCATACTTTTAGTAAGATAAAACATACCGACCAACACTAGGTGTGATGTTAAATTCATGGAAAAAAGATAAAAGAGCTGAAAATAAAGTTACTAGGGATATTTCCCTGATGGAATATGATCAATCTAGCGTATGTGTAACATCCATAGCTTATCCAAACTTACGGACCATAAGTTTTTTTAATTCATTAAGATATCCCTTGAAATGATTCCTAGGAGGTTAAAGGATGTCTAGGGGGTGTACGAGGCTTGTTTGAATCCTCAAGCACTGAAGATAGGGAACATATAAAGGGATACATTGTTTGTATGCAACTATGTGACCCCGGTTACATGGCTGTATGGATAGTTTTATACCATGGATAGTGAGATACCATAGGGATTTTGAATGGTTAGTCAAACCATGAGGTAAACCATTCAGGGTTCCCTAGTGAGGTAGTGATCACATGGTTAGTGCACAGTTTTCCCAATCTGTGCGGCCAAACTGTGCACAATGTAAATGGGGGTGAAGTTACAAAAATTTCCCTTCATTAATATTAAAACCATATTTTTTCCTTATTCCTTCCTCCTCCTCCACATTTTTCTCCTCCTCCATGGAACATGAAGGAATCCTCCTACCAGTCTTGGTTTTTTGAGTTATCTCCCTCATTTATCCTTTGATCCATTCACTGTAAAAAGAAAAATAATCATCTAGGAAAGCTCTCTCACACACACCCTTCTATTTAGAGTTTCTTCCATCATCCATTTCTCTATCTTCATGTGATGGATCTTTTCCCTATTTTTGTTGTTTTTCTAAATATCTTGATTTCCCCTATTTTAGGTTGAATCAAGCCTTGTTATCATGCATGTGTAGTACCACGATGTTTAAATAGGGTGTCTATGATTTCTTTATATAATTTTGTTTATTTTTAGACATCACTTCATTATGCCTCTAGTCATAACCTTCTGGTGTGTCTTGTTATCTCATATTAAAATCATTGGCATGTTTCACCATGATCATTGAGACTATACCTTGCAGTGAAACCCATTAATAGGATGTTCTCCTTGTCTTTGACCACCCCTTTGGGTGTGTCACTCCATTTATCCTAAGTTGATGTATGATTGGGTTTGGGTTTCACCTTTTCTAAAGATTTATGTTGATAGATTGATCTAATGTGATTAAAGAACCTTGATTCCAGCCCATTTTTGGGAATTCTTGTTTTTATTTATAATTATTGGCCCATGCATAATGCCACATGACTTGACACGATTATATTTTCATTTTGAATATCACATTACATGTATTTAAATTCTCATTATAGTATTATTAACCTTGTGAATTATGGTAATTTATTATTCAATTGATTTAAATTCTTACATTTCATTCCACATGCCATTGCTTGCCCTCATGTTATGCCTAATGCCTTGACTTATTATATGATTATCTCTTAAGCCCTTGTTTTGGATGGAATGTAATGTGTTTCTTGGTCAAGCTTCAAAGCTTTTGGTGTCAATTTGTAATCGATGTCATATGGATAATGAAATTCTAATTCCATGTCCATATAGTTTCATTTTCTTTATTTGGTAATTTTTTATTGTAGCTTATGCCTATTTATTATAACATGTTCATGTTTAATTCTAAATGAATTTCTTTATGAATTATAACATGTTGATGGATTGTATTGTATCCTTTGGTTATCTTGGTAGCGTGGAACTTTCCATGCCATTGATAGCATGAGGTGTTTATTTAATATACTTTAATTATAAATGCTTTGACTTGTTTGTGAATCCATGATTAATATGGTTTACTTGATATTGATTGGGAAATAACAGGGGTCCCAACATAAGGACTCCATGAATGGAATTATTTTGTTCATTGGTTATGACTCGATGTGCTAGGAGCGATGCTTTGGCTTGTCAGGAAATGGATGCCCAAATGAATTCTTATACTTGTGAGTGACACTGGTTCACCAGGGGAGAAACTGAGGACATGACCATTTAGCAAGATGGTTATGTCATATCTTAGTTGATACTCGGTCCCCTTGTGTGAGATACTTGGTATGGAATTAGAGACACCATCCTCGAGTGATACAAGGGACATTATATAGGTTTCCTTGGACAGGATCGATGGTATTGGGTTATAT
This sequence comes from Viscum album, assembly GCA_963277665.1. Classification (NCBI taxonomy): domain Eukaryota; kingdom Viridiplantae; phylum Streptophyta; class Magnoliopsida; order Santalales; family Viscaceae; genus Viscum; species Viscum album. The sequence continues at coordinate 292,811,446 of OY728145.1, read as the reverse complement.
GGATGTTCCTGTAGTGACCCTTGGGATTTAGATTTGATCTCCAAGGTTAGGATTAGGATGCCACCTTTGAATTGATGGATTGAATGATTGTATAGTCATATGAGATACTCTTTTTATTATTGCTATGAGATGTCTTATGAACATGGGATGCATCTTCCTTGTTAACTGGCACATTTGGGTGTTGAATTTTTTATTAGAACCCAATCCAAAAAACAAGCTTGGGGTATGCCTCTTTAGTTCATTCTATTTAATTTGTGACATGTTTATGTTATTTTCATTTGACAAGTACCTTGGTCAGACTTCCAGCATAGGCCAAAGCATATGGTATGGGGTGTGTGTCCATTTGGGAACCTAGACCAAGTTGTTACTTGATTATTTATTTACTTCTCCACATTAATTATATCTAGCCCACTATTATCTATTTATAACATGAAATGGAAAGGTCTGAACACTATATGTCCCGGCCTACTTAGATTTATATCCCACACCATGATCGGGTGTCAATTGGTACCTAAGTAAACTTTATTCTTACAGGTATAGAGAAAGGGAAGTGTGCTGCTCCAAATGCTTGATTGACTTATTGTTTGGGATGGAGCCTTGGGGGCAGAGGACTGAGCCTATGCTCGAGATATTATGTATCAGTTTTAGGTCTTTTTTATATTTTGATAGCATGTAGTATACTCTTTTACCTCTATACCTCATACTCTATTTTTTATATACATGTGAAATCATCTATGTCATTATTAGGTCTCTTATTGATAATATGATTCCTCTAACTATTTATTTATATTGAATGGTTTATTATTTTACTTCTGTTATTGTCTTCTTGTGGTTATTCTTCTGATATTTATTTTATATTATTTCTTCTGTTTACACTAGAGATATGAGGGTGTAGTCTCCCCAAATACATAATATATTCCCTCTCTTCTAGTTGGTAGGCTTTTCCATTTTGGGAGATGCACTTGAGGTCATGTGACCAACCAGGATTGGAGAATGGTTCAGTGGCACATGGGTCCAGGGCATTACAAAGTGGTATAAAATCCTTATTTTCATTTTTTCTTACTTTTTAGGTTAGAGAGGAGAGTATGATAAAAGGATTTGGACTTGAACTTATTCTTAGATGTAGCTAACCCATGTATAGGGGAAACCCAAATTGCCTGGGATGGGAATTTTCATGTTGTTAATTCTTTTAATGTTGATACGAATTCACTGTTGGGTTTTTCACTTATTTTGAGTTGCTATTGATATTAATATTATTGAGATGATGCTTTCTATTTTTTCAGCCTAACGATATGAGGGAGTTTTATTTCATACATCATACTAGGAACTGTAGGAGATGGAATGTCATGCATATTACTATGCTACATCTACTTTCAGCATCCATCTTCATGTTTTCATGTGATTATTGTTGTCTCTAGTTTTTATATCTTTCAGTGCATGTTTACTTATAAATATAGAATTGTACCAAAATGAATTTAAGAAGTCTATTATAAATTAGACTAAGTGGACATCAAATTTCAACTTATAAGGTGTATGGGTCCATATAAATTGGAAATATGATCCACTTAATTCAATCTATTTAAGAAGGATTTAAATGCTTAAATGAATCAAAGTGAATTAAACCCTTTTAAATGAAATGTGTTGATCATTTTCAAGAAAATGTTGTGGTTTGGGTTAAGTGGATTCCAAATCCAATTCATAAGGTGTATAGTCCCTTATGAATTGGAATCGTGATCTACCTAATCCAGAAAAATTGAATGGGGATTAAATGCATAGATAGATCAACTGAAATGGAATTTATACATAGGAATGTGTGACCTTTAACTGGATATCTACTTGGGAAATGGCCTATAGGCCAAGTCTCTTATCATCATTCTTGGGTACTTTATTTTTATCTATTCCTAGGTCTTATAGTAGGATATAATTTTCATTATGTTTATATTCGTGCTATATACTTTTCCACTTTGTCGCTTTCCATATCTAGTGTTCCATGTATTAGGGGTGGGAGGATTTGTACCTGCCCATTATTACTGATTATTTACCTATTTTAATTACCAGTTTTAAAATCATGTCTAAGGTATGCTCTTGGTAGTTGTATAGATAGGCCAATGTGACTTACTCATTCTGACTTCCATGAGAGTGGAAATGACCACACTCTAGCTATGGTGGGAACTAAGCCACCCATTGTACCTCCTGTAGTTCCAGTTGAGGCACATCATATTGATATTATACTAGGCATTAATTCTTAGTTCAAGGATAGTTCTATCAGGTTTATCCATCCCTTTCAGGGTGTTCCTAGGCCTACTCCTACCATGGAAGAGCTTACATGGGACTTACAGCAGCAACATCCTCCAAATTTCTTGGTGGATGGTGGTCCTCATGTTTCCAAGTAATGGATAGATACTATGACATCTATATTCAACCATCTTGAGATGCCTTTATAGAGGATGTTCAATAATTCTACCAATATGTTGTGTTACTCTGCCAAGCATTAGTGGGATGTTGTTTCTCACTTACAGAATTACCAAGACATGATTTGGGAAGACATCTTGATGGATCCCATTGATAATTTATTTCTATAGACCTTGAGATCAGACTGAGCTAGGGAATTCTTATATCTTCAATAGGGCCCTATGACTATAACAAACCGACCCAAGTGATCCTTAGACCTGGAACCAAAATGATTGATTACAAACCTAAAGGGAGTTCCCGATCCCCACAGGCTGGCGACAAGCACCCAGGCATCGAACAACACAATAGAGGGAATGATTTCACCCAACCTAATCAAATGAAAGGCATATATGTATACATAGAATGAAAAAATATAGTAAAATACTAAAGGAATATAAATTCCCAAATAGTCAAAAAATAGAAGAAAAAAACAACTACAAAATTAGTCAAAACTCCAAAAACAAGTCCAGCTATATGGATCAAAACCAAATGACTACTCCAAGCAATGGCATGGATGAACTCCCACCATCTCATAACTAGCTACCCAATACCAGCTGACACGGTCCTCGCTGCCTCACTACAGCACCTTGCCTTTAACTACATTGGAATACATACACAGGTCTACGCACCAATGAGGAGGTGTGTAGGGTGTGAGCTAGCAATATCAATAGGATCCCACCCAGTGGATCCGCATCTAGTCTATGTATAACAATTCATGTATGCTTATTCTAAATAAAACATGGCAATGTAAGTAGGAAAAAAAATTATAGAAAACATGGTAAATAATTCCCTTTTTCACAGTTTTAAATAAAATTAGGTACAAGATGCATATCAAGTCTAAATCATGAATCTAGTAAGTTGAAAACAGAAGTAGTATCACCGACATCAATACCAAGAAACACTATAGGTCAGACTAGCAGATTACTCGTACCACAATAAATCCAATGCACAATCTAGTTCATAGAATATAGGCCTAGGAAGTAGAGTAATATCCCATGAGAAAATCCATTTCAATGTAAATATTCATCCCCTAGAATAACGGGACTAGGAAACATAGGAAATACTCATGAACATACCTTCTGATAATCACAAAATATGTACAATGGCCTTGAGAGAAACCTTCCACCTGTGTATACATGGTAACCCATGTGCTCATTTTCACAAATAAATTTCAATGTTTCAAAAGCACCCATTTCCTTTTTATTTATCAAAAACTAGGTAATAACTATTTCTCATCAAAAAACCATTTTCAACACACACAAATAGTCATTCCAATTTAATAAATCAATTTATAGAGCAAAGAGAAATCAGGTTAATTATCATAGCCCAGAGATGAACCACCTACCTCAAATCTCAGGTTGCACAGACCCTTAATTTAATCCACTAAAAAATAAATCCAACAACACCATTGAAGATCCTATAATCCAATCCACATGTCATGATTGATCTAACTTAGATAACAAGGGGTCGGCAGAAGAGGAAATGACCACATTCCTCAATAATGGACGTGTTTCACACTACAACTAACCAAAGAATAGTCTCTAGAATGTGATATCTCAAAGGTTCTATAATAATAAATGAAGAATCACCAAATTAGGCCACCAGATCTAATACTTCATCCCTAGGAAGCCACTGTGATCAAGATCAACAAAGAAGAGGAAATATTACTTACCCGAAGATATGCACTACAACTGTAATGAAGAAACAACATTGAAAGTATCAATTTAGATGGAGTATAGTCTCCAAAAATCTCATGGAATAGATCTAGGCTGAGAGATAAGGGCCTAGAGAAGAGAAATGAAACCAAAATAGCTCCTTTCCTATTTTAAAAATTGTATGTGGTCCATTTAACAACATTTAATATAGTTACACACCATGAAATCCGCGTGTACAAATATGCTGAAAAATCCATTGCCTCATATTAAAAATCCATTATTTAGAGCATTCATGAGGTGAAAAAACTCTTCATGATGTGTAAAATTTCTCATAGTGAATCCCATTTCATGGCTTTTACACAGCAACCATTATAAGCATGTAACATAGTTACACAGCATGTAATCCTCCTTCAGCCTATAGAAAATGCTGTTTAAGGTTGAAATTCCAAAAAATATATTAATTCACCATTATAGGTATCCTCCTAATCTCAATAGAGAGGAAAAACATGATTAGGTTAAGGGATTACCTAGTAAAATAGTAACAGGATGTTAAAAATTCCCCACTATAAATACTTTTTATCCCCAAGAATTCATGTGGAAGATGTAATCCCTGCAAATAGATGAGGCCACTGATCCCACATCAACAACTCGCATTACCAAGTCTCATGATAATATGATCCTTCTTTACATAGAACTATAACCAACATAATCAACTTCCCATGAAAGACATTCACTTTAGATTCAACAATCTCAACTTATTTCTCCATAATAGAAACATCTAGATCTAACTCAATTTCTTACCAACTCAGAATGTGTGAGGGATTAGGTTGGTATTTCCTGAGGTGATACATGTTGAAAACATCATGAATACCCATCAACTGAACTATAAATTATCACTAATAAGAAACTATTCCAAACTGGTTAGTGACTTCAAATAGTTCAACATATCTCGGATCCAACTTTCCCTTCTTTCTAATTCGACGGTGATCTAAATGCGGAGAAACATTCATGAAAACCTAGTCACCCACAAAAAACTCTAGAGGATGATTCCTTTGATCCTCTTACAATTTTTGTCAACTCTAGGATGTTATCAGATGTTTATATACATACTGAATCTTTGCAGATGTCCCCCAAACCAAACTTGGTCCAACTAAAGATACCTCACCCACCTCATCCCAACAAAGAGGTGATCTACACAGGAAACAATAAAACTTCTCAAAGGGATCCATTCTGATTGAAGACTGATAACTATTGTTATAAATAAACTCAACTAGTCCCAGATAGCTATCCAATGATCCTCTGAATTCCAATACACAATCATGGAGCAAATCCTTTAGGATTTGAATCACATGCTCCTTCTGACTGTCTGTCAGTGGATGGTAAGTTGTGCTCAACTTGACCTAAGTTCCCATTACCTCTTGGATACTCTTCTAGAATTTTGAGGTAAACCTAGGATCCCTATCCAAAAAAATGGAATAAAGACCCCCAGGTAACCTCACAATCTCTTTCTCATATAGCTTACCCAGATATTCAACTTTAGTGGTGTCTTTGATTAGAATGAAATGAGAATAATTCAACAACTGATCAACAACCACCCAGATATCATTCCTACCACAGGGAGTTTGTGAAAATATAATAAAAAAATCCATGTATACCTCAACCCATTTCTAAATAGGCACTCGAATAGGATTAATTAAACCAGAAGGTTTCAAGTGCTCTGCCTTTATCTGTTGGTAGGTGTAACGACGAGACACAAACTTTGTGACGTCATGCTTCATACCTGGTCACAAGAATCAATGCCTCATGTCATAATTCATATTTGTAGTGCCTGGATGAATGGAACATGAATATCTATGAAAATCAAATAGGAATAAACTTCTATCATATTATACAATGAAAAACCACTTCCTGATGTGGAGCATACCATCTGAAGAAAGAGACCCTCCAGAAATAGTCTCCCCACTATAAAGGATTTTTAGAGTCTTCTGAAACTCATCATCCTACCACTAAATCCATAATATAGACTCCAGAAGAGATGATGATAACTGAACACTTGTCAAAACCATGCCTGAAACATCATCCTGAGCATCTAAGTGTAACTGAGTGAAAATCCTCATAAGGTTCCACACCTCTTTCGATTCCAAAACATCCTATGATAGAACTTTCTTAATAAGAGCATCTTCAATGACATTTCCCTTTCTTGGGTTGTATGTGATATCAAATTCAAACATATGAAGGTATAATATCCTTAGTCTTTATATGAGATTCAAGTATTTTAGAAAACAATATATAGCTTATAGTTTTATGATGAGAAAAGACCATGAACTTCTCCCCAAAAAGATAGTGCCGCCAACATTTGAGTACATGAATGACTGCTGTAAGCTTTAAATCATGAGTGGGGTAATTTATTAAATGTGGTCAAATATAAAAATAATCATAATCCCCCATATCATCATCCTGTATAACCACACATCCCAAAACAGCACCTGAAGAATCATAGAGAACCATGCATCCATTACCTAGCTCAGGTAAGATCAGAATAAGAGTCGATGTCAGAAGTCATTTCAGTTCATCAAAAGAAGACTTGCACTTAGCATCCCAAGTGAATTTAAACAAATTACTTATAAGATAAGTAAAATGTGATTCCATCTTATAGAAACAATTGAAAAACCATCAATAGTATCTAGAAAGACCAAGGAAGATTTGTATCTAAAAGACATTACAGTGTTCCCTCCATGATGAAACAACCTTCACTTTCTCTAGATCAACTGATAAGTCGTATTTAGAAATATTTTTCCATAATAACTTCACTTAATGATTCCAAAAACTAAAATTTTAAATATATCCATAGAAATAGTGATTTATGAGAATTTACAAAAGCAAACTCAGATAGTTCTCATGCTCAAGCTCAGATTTTGAGTGAATCAGAATATCATCCACGAAAACTACCACAAAAGTGTCGATATATTGATGTAATATTCTATTAATCAAATCCAAAAAAACTACAATTGAATTAGTTATATCAAAAGGAATCATAATATATTCATAATGTTCATACCTGCTCTTGAAAGTTGTCTTTAGTATATCAGACTCCTGAGCTCTGTGTTGATGATAAACCAATTGAAGATCAATATTCGAGAACCACTTTCCCCATTTAACTTATCAAACAAATCATCCATGTGAGGAAAAGGATACATGTTCTTAAATGTTACCCAGTTAAACTTTCGATAGTCCACACATAATTAAATTGAACCATCTTCCTTATTAGAAAAGAGCACAGGGGATGCCCAAGGTGAAATGTTAGGGCTAACGAAACACCTTTCCAATAGGTCGTCCAACTGATCCTTGATCTATTTCAGCTCTGTTGGTTCCATATGATAACAAGGTATTGATATCTAATTCATACCTAGCACTAGGTCTACCATAAATTATACCTCTATCTCTAGAGGAAGACAGAATAATTCATCTAGGAAAATCTCATAAAAGTCTCAAACAATGATGGGAAGACTAAAAATAGGAGAACAATCATCAATATCAAACACTACAGTAGAGAGAGAACTCTTGAGATCTGAGTGGGAAGGTCATGCATGGCCTGAATTTAGGTCAAAATCCCCCTCAAACACACAAGATCTCCCATAAATAGTAAGAAACAAAACACATCGATGATAACATTCAACCTCATCTCGATGAGAGAAAAGTTGATCCATACTAATGAAGACGTCGAATAGATCTAGATCAAGAAGGATAAAATCTTAGATGAACTCTGTATCAACAATCATTAATGAACAAGAAGGACATTGAAACCCCTACTCTTTCCTCTTACTGAGAGGTGTCGATAACTAAATTGTAAAGAACATAAGTTCCATTGGAAGTTTACGAATATCAACAAAATGTGTAGATAAAAAAGAGTGGGAGGCACCAGTATCGAATAAAGTAATTAATATTGAATTTAAAATAAGGATAATAGCTCTGAATATTTCTAGATCTGCATAAAATTCAAATTGAAACTCATATACTATGTGAAAATGTTTCACTTATGAGGTATATGGTTGGAGACCTATAGTCTTTGAAGCTCTAGCTGCATCGTAGTAGCCTTTGGAGCCGATAAACCCTGACTAAAAAGAGGCCTATTCATATCCTAATAGAAGTATTATAAGTGACCAATGTGTCTAAAACTATTGCATGTATTCACATGAAAAGACAATAATGTCTTGTGTTTATGCCCTTTCCAAACTGATAGAAAGTCTAAGGCACATTGCCAGCCTCAACAGACTATGAAGAGGAGGCTCGCTGCTGAGACCCACATCCACCACTCATACACTGATCCTACCACTTCCTTCACATCTTAAATACTCATTCTTATGTTAGAATTCCACACTTCCTGTCATCATTTTTTATGAGATGAATGTTAATCAAGAATAAATATTGTTTAATGTTCTGATAAAATACAAATCTCCCATTGGATAGACCATAAATTATATCAGAGGAATTAGTCCTTAATTATATATGCATAAAATTCCTATGGAACCAGACCATAATCCTAGGGTAGAAAGTTAAAGGAGATTAAATCTCAACATGAAATAAGTGGTTAGAGAAGCATTAATCACTCTACTGGACACTGGTATAATATTTTCTATTTCTAATAGTACTTGGGTCATCCAGTTCTAGGTAGTCCCTAAGAAAAGAGTTTTTACTACTGTTAAAAATGAAAAGAATGAAGAAAATAAACTTAGGGAAGACAAAAAATGGAGAGTATGTATAGAATATATAAAGTTTAATTCTTTCACTTGGAAGGACCATTTTCCATTTCCCTTCATTGATCAAATTCTCAAGAGGCTTGTTGGGAATGAATTATTCTATTTTCTGGATGGGTATTCTGGTTATAACCAGATTCTTGTAGCTCTAGAGGATTAGGATAAGACTACCTTTACATGCCCCTTTGGGAATTTTTCCTACTAGTAGATTCCCATTAGGTTATTTGAAGCCCCCTCTACCTTCTAAAGGTGCATGATGGATATTTTTCTAATATGATTGAGAGGATCATAGAAGTTCTCATGGATTTATTCTCCATTGTGGGTAGTACTTTTGATACATGTTTGGAAAATCTTAAGTTAGTTTTGGAAAGTTTTTTAGATACCAAACTAGTTCTTAACAGGGAAAATTATAATTCATGGTTACTAAGGGAATTTTGTTAGGATATAATGTGTCTAAGAGAGGTTTGGAGGTTGAAACTGCTAAAATTGAAGTCATTCAAAAACTACCACCTCCTAAAAATTTTAAAGGTGTTAAAAGTTTTCTAGGGAATTCCAGTTTCTACTAGAGGTTCATAAAAGATTTTTCAAAAATCACTAAGCCCTTGTGTTCCATACTAGTTAAGGATTCCCCATTAAACTTTTATGAATATTTTTTTAAATAATTTAATTTTCTTAAAGAAAAACTTACTACTTCACCTATCATAATTGTACCTGATAGGAAACTTCCCTTTGAACTAATGTGTGATGCTAGTGATATGGTTGTTGGAGCTGCCCTAGGATAGAGGAGAGATAAGAATCTACATGTGGTTTATCATGCTAGTAGACTACAATATGAGGAATAATGAAACTATACAACTACTAAAAAGGAGTTTTTAGATGTTTTTATTGATTTATAGACGTTTAGATGGTATCTACTAGCCTCTAAAGTAATCATATTCACTAGCCATTTTGCCTTGAAATACTTACTGTCTATGAAGGAAGCTAAACGTGGGCTTATTAAATGGAATCTACTATTAAAATAGTTTGACTTACAAATTAAAGATAAGTAGGGAGCTGTAAATCAAGGTTTATCGCACCTTTCTAGTATTCCTCATACTAATTATTAAGATCCAAGGGAGATCAACTCTTCCTTTCCGAATGAAAAGTTACTCACGGTCTCTATAAGGCAGTCTACATGGTTTGCAGACTTTTTCAATTTCTTGCCAGCATGTGTCATGCCTAATGATTTTTCTAATAATCAAAGGAAAAAAAATAATTTCATGACTAAATTATTGACTTTGGGATGATTCGTTGTGTTTTAGGAGGTGTGTTGATGGTATACTTAGAAGGTGTGTTCCCTAAGAATAAATTTTGCCTATTCTAGAAATTTTTCACTCTTTACCTTGGGAAGACACCATGGTGGTGAGAGGAAAGCTCAAAAAGTCCTCCAGTCTAATTTTTTTTGGCCCACCTTATTCAATGATTCTAGGAGTTATGTTGTACGATGTGACAGATGGCAAGGGTTGGGAAATGTTGGGAGGAAGTAGGAGTTACCTCAAAAGGGTATTTTATAAGTTGAAATTTTTTATGTCTGGGGTCTAGATTTCATGGGACCATTTCTGTAATCTCATGGGAATGAGTACATTCTAGTGGTTATAAATTATGTCTCTAAGGGGGTAAGGCAGTAGCTATGCCGAGCAATCAGGACAACAGTGTTAAAAAAAATTCAAAAAGAAAATATTTTCAAGATTTATAGTACCGAAATCCTTCATCACTGATAATGGAACACATTTTAAAAACTATAAGTTTAAGAATTTAATGTAATAGTATGGTTTCTCTCATAAAGATGGTACATCATTCCATCTACAGTCTAGTGGATAGGTAGAAATTTATAATATAGAACTGAAACAGATTCTTGAAAAAACTATCTGAAGTTCTAGAAAGGATTGGTCTCTTAAATTGGTTACAGCTTTATGAGCCTATAGAATAGATTTCAATACCACAATAAGAATGACTCCATATAGGCTGTTATTTGGGAAATGTTGTAATTTTCTTTTGGAGTTGCATCACAGGTCATATTGGGTAGTTAAGGATTTAAATTTTGATTTTATGAGTACTTGTGAGAGAATAATTCTTGAGCTGAGTGAATTTGATGAAGTTAGGGGGGATTCATATGATAATTCTAGGATATATAAAGAGATTTCCAAATCCTTTCATGATTCTATCATACAAAATAGAGAGATTAAACCTAGATAGAAGGTCTTTATATTTAACTCAAGACTCAAACTCTTTCCTCTGAAGTTATAATCCAAGTGGTATGGACCTTTTAAAATAGTTAGAGTGCTCAAGAATGGAGTTGTTGAAACAGTTGGAGAGGGAAAAAATCCCATGATGGTTAATGGGAAAATAGTTAGACTATATTTTGAGGGGTATCCAAATGGCTTGTCTACCTTCATTGTTCTTGAAAAATAATTTTAAATAAAGTCTAACTGAAGACTTAAAACTTAGTACTTCATGGAAGTCAACTCATGGTTCATTCTTTGTCTCTACTTTTGTACTTGTTTTGTTTTTTAATAAGGTTCTTATTTTTTGTATTTATATTCTCTATCTCTATTATTTCTTTGTACTTGGTCTGCTTTCTTTATTTTTTTATAGTATGCTACTAATTGGTGTCACAAAAGAGTGGAATTTCCAAGATAGAGCTTTAATGTCCAAATATAATAGGGAAGTACATTTATTTTACTTTTTTATTTATTTTCTTCTCCTTTCACTTTTTTTAAATAATTAAAAGTCATTGTTCCACTACACTTAGTGAGTCATTGACTCACCAATTTACTTGTGCCACTTATACACTACAGTTGGTGAATCACTAGTGGAATTTTTGGTGAGTCATTAATTTCATTTCTAGTATGCTTAAAAATTATTCTACTACATATCTCCTAGATGGAAAATTATGTTGCATGTTTAATGTGCTAGAAAATTATTCTTTATTGGATTATTGTTGAAAACTAAATTTCTTAGTTATTAAAATCATTATACTTCTATAAATTAAGTGTAGGGGGACTTCCCTGCCTATTTGTTTGTGGTAGTGATCTGATTTAGTTTGATGGGTGTTTAGTTCAAATTTGTCTACTACACTGAAAATATTTTTGAATCAAAATTTTCATATTTCTTACACCTTTTTAATGTATAACCATATGTTTTCATGCTACTATTTGAACTATATTGAAAAAAATTCACTACTTTAAATGATAATGCATGATCTTATGTGAACCTATTGTAAATAATTTTTGTTCCAAATACAATTTTTTTGAGTTTAACTAAGACCCCTTAACATATCATTAATCTACTGAATCAAAAATATACGTTGAAAATTAACGTTTAAACTATTACTCTCCACATTTGAATTCAAATTTGGGGAAATTTTTGGGTTTTATGTGTGGGGGGTGGGTTAACTTATGATGATATGAGATGTTCTTAATGAAAGCCCATCAATTCCCAATACTCATTAAACTTTTTTTCAAAAAATGGGTAAACATTTTCAAAATTCTTTCACAATTTTAAGTTCTTTAGGATTTACACTATACTTAAAGGAGTTATTCCTAAGAAAAATACCATTTTGGTATTAGTGATTTTAGGAAAATTTTGATTAGGAAATAATTTTGAGATTGATCTAGGATAATTTTTTTGTGGAATTGAGATCATAGCTTTAGGAACTAGAAGATTTAACTTTCATCTAGGGGACTTGATTAACACTCAAATTTACCCAAAAGAAGAAGGTAGGACGATCCTTGTAGTCTAGTTTGGGTTGTCGAATCCTCAAAGACCTAAGAAGTACCTACAGACACGTGCATTCTATGGATTGTTTTTGGCTATGAAGTGGCCAACTTAGGTTGATTTAAGATGGTTTTAAAGGATCACTAACAGATTTAAGTTAATTCAAATTAAGGTAATGAGTTGATCCTAGGTTATCGCTTGAGGTGGATTGGATAATTCCTTTTTTAATGATTTCAATTTCTTATAATTGAGATGGATTCATTTAAGAAGATCAAACGAAATCATCACTTACTGGTTTAATGCCTACACAACTTAATACTAATCACCTATACACTTGAAGGATCAAAGTTTTGAGCACTCCAAGGTAGAGGTTCGTATTAGCACTTGAAATGTGTGACCTTAAATTCAATAAGGATGAAGAGGTTTTAAAATCAACAAATAAAAATCTCATTTAAAAGAAGTGATTATCCATTAATGGAGTGATAAATAACATCCAATCCATCCCCTTTCTACTCCCTTGGATCAACCCATAAAATATTTAGACCTAAATTGATGACATGTCTTCAACGGAAGCGGGAAGTAGACTTACAAGGGTGGAATTGAAGAAGTAAAAACAACAACAAAAATCGATCACTCCTTCGTTGTGTGATAAATATCACAAAGTATGGTGTGAATAAATTCACACCTTGAACCAATGGTATCAACGTGATAAGTATAATAACATAATAAGAGTAAAGGAAGAACTTTTATTAAGAAACTAAGGTGAATTAAACAACTTACATGAAAAAGAAATGTGATTACAAACACAAAGCGGCAGCATAACACTACAATGAAACCAAGAACCAAATATCATTCAATCCTCCAACACCACTGCCTTAAATAGTAATTTTTGAGCCCTTTGATCGATCCTCCAATAGTTCAAGTATCCTCAATTAATTGTGGTAGGCCATAGGTGGGAGGAAAGTAAGGGAGAGTTGATTTTTCCACCATTGACCCGAGGTAGCATCCATATTTATTTCACCGAACAGACGCGCTTGGAAGACCTTCTAAATGGCCGAATCAGAGTGGGAAATAGAAGAATAAAATAGAGCCCCAGATGTATTATAACCTACTGTAAAAGTTGGACCCATTTTGAGTTATGGATTCCGAGATATGATCATATTAGTGAGATGTTTTTATGGGCCGCAGAATCTGGCCCAGAATTTTATCTCTAAATTGGGCCGCCTAAATGGACACCATGGAGGTAGAATTAGAATTGGATCCTGAAGAGTGATTTTTTCCTATACATTTTTTCTAGAATCCCACGAAATTTGGGATTCATTGGGCCTGTATGTTGGGCCCCAAATTCTCATCAGTGGGCTGGTGTCCAATCTTCCTTCTCTAAAATTGCTTCCTTTCATCACAAAATATCCCCATCTTCTTCCATAAATTCTCCATTGATACCTGAATAAAACATGTTCATATTGAAGTTTAGATCAATTTACAAAAATATAAAATTAAAATATGGATAATTAAATTCCTTAAAATCAGATGAATCATTGGGTACTTTAAATGATGTTTAAAAATGTACCACATAATAGTGCATTTTAAGAAGGTATTACAATCATAATGTGGAATGATGTTCAAAGTGTAAAATGAACTAAAATGGTGTTTATGAATAATAAAACACATGAATATTATATATATTAACAATGAATATTAGCATCATTTAGTGGCTAATCAGGACTCGTATAAATTTTAATTTATTAAAATAGTAATCACCTTACTAATCTAATTTGAATGTTTGTTATATGGATCTTTTGAAAGTAGAGTAATTTGGGAATTTTGGAACTCACGATGAATCTCTAAGACCCTAGGTAGTGGGTATGTTTCTGTTAACTAAAATCCCATTATACAATATATATTAATTTCATTTTCACAGTTCTTAGCACATGTTACATGGATTTAGGAAAAAAAATCTGGGGTAAAAAATGAGTTCATTAAGGTGAGGGGAATAATGAACACCAAATGAAGAAGGGGAAAATGGGTTTGTATGGAATCATTTAGGTTGTTTCAATAAGGTGATTCAAAAAAAATATTTATTTTTGGAACCTAGGTGCATGTAAAGGTATAAAGTTCCTTTTGTTGAGTTTTTAAAACCATTTACTTTTAACATTTTATCACTCTTGAACTTAGTACTTGATCTTGGATTGAAGTAAATCATTTGGTAGATTCATATATGAGGCAGGATATCCTCATTGGTAGATGATTCACTACTCTTTTAATTACCCAGTGAGTATATTTAATTGGGAAATATTAATTTGAGAATTACATTTCAAAAGTTTTAGTTACAGTTCATTGTCCTTTGTTTCTAAATTTTTTAGCATGCTTCAATTTGAGATGATTAAAAAAACACACTTTCATTTTTCAAAGTTAATAAAGCATGAAATATTTTGAGGACAAAGAATGTTTAAGTGTAGGGGAATTTTATGTGGCCTTAATTTTACAAAGTTTTCCATGTCTTTTTAATTAATATTTAATAATTTAATTAATTATTAGTACACTTTTTACTAAAATATTGCACTTTTGTAGTTTAATTAATAAATTTATTATTTAATTAAATATTTATATTTAATTTTGATTTTTAAGTCTTAAATTATTATTTTTATTTTACTTATATTTTTTGTTCTTTATTTTTTACTCTTTAAGGTTGTATTTTTCTTGTTATAACAGTTTTAGGTAATTTTAATTAATTAATTAATTTCATTAATTAGATAATTTTTAATTTCATATTTTAATAACATAATTTTATTAATAAAATCAACTTTAATAATTAATTATAATAATTTAGTTTTATTTATCTTTTTAAGGGTTCAGTTAACTTAAGTTAGTTTATTCTTTTAGTTAAGTCTTTAGTTTTTAGTTTTTTACTGTTAAAATAATTAATTAGTCAATTTTTTAAATCAAGTCACTTTTATTCTTTTAATTTTTCTTGTATGTATTTTCTCTATTTATTTATTTATCTTAGTTTAAGATTTTATTTTAATGTTTTTAATCAATTCATTTATTTATAATTTAAATTTATTTAAGTTTTAATTCATGTTTTTGATGTTTTCATATTCATGCTGAGACACCAACAACCCCTCTGTCTATCCCATCAATACTGCTTCTTGCCACTATTAGTGACTCAATGAGTCACCAACCCATTTCCACCTGTAGTTCACTCTCACTCACCGTTGTCCATTTAATCAATTTATCCAATTAATTTAATATTTAATTTTAATTTTAATCTTACAATTTAATATTTTCAAATAGTTTAATTTAAATCAATTTTATTAATTAATGTAATTACTATTAATAAAATAATTTTTTAATTTTAATTTTTAATTTCAATTTATAAATCTTGTTTCCATTTATTTTTTTGTTTTGTTTATTAATGTCATTGAGTCTATAATTTTAATTCATTATTATATTTATTTTCTCATATTCATTTTTTATTTAATTCAAATATTTTAAGACTTTATTAATTCAATTTTTGATTAAAATTTCATTGTGATTGATTTTATTTAACTATGTTGTTGTATAGAGTCACTAATTTTGTCTATCTTTGCTACTGTCGGTGACTCAATGAGTCACTGACACACAACCACACCATAGTGCCACCTCCAAGTGACTATCTCACAAACAGTTCTCTCCCTGTTGGTCTCACCGACAACATCTCCTTTTGCTGAACATCCGACACTGACCCTGCAGTATGCTATCGACACACATCTTAACACTACCTACTGACACATATCCATAGACAAATTTAAACAAAAATTTCAACAATCAAAACCATAGATGAAGAACCAATCTGGATCTGCAACCCACATCCACTACAAATCTGAAACCCTAAATCAAAACTACAACCACCTTTTGCAAATCTGGAGGAGCTGCGACCAGATAGAGGAGGATGAATTTGTGTCACCACACCGCTGAGTGAGGATGAGGATCCATGGTGACCTGCTTCACGAGGAAGGGAGAGGGTCTGCCTCCAAGGTTGTAGGAGGAGGAGGTGAGAAGGGAGAGTCCACTGCCACCAAGTAGGAACTCTCGAGCACCGATGTCGCCTGGCGCTGAAGCCGCACAGCCGATCAAGTCCCAAACAAGTACAACCGGACTCGCCTGAGCCTCCACATGCCATCGTGACTATATGAACCCATCGCTGGAGTAGATCGGAGAATCCCTCTACCCTACAGCTTGTAGGAGAAGGAATTGAGGACCCCCACCCCTTTTTGTTGTGTGTAGAGAAGAATAATAGGGGGGATAAAAAATAAATTTAAAATATTAAATAATTTATAATAATAAAATAAACAAACTAATACACTTAAAAAGTAAAATAAAAATTAATAATAATAATAAATAAAATAATTATCTTTTATAAATTCATAAAATAATATCTTTAATAAAATAATTAAGTTATTTGATAATAGTTAATCATTATTTTAAATAAAATGAAATATTTAATAATTTATTAAAAGTAATTAATAAAAATAAAATGAAATAAAAATTATTTAAATAAAATAAATAAAACTAAAATATTTAAAATAATAATCTATAAATAAAATTAAATATTAATGTAAACTAATAAAATAAATAATACTTTAATATTTATTTTTTAAAAATAATTACAATTATAATAATTAAATTTATAAATCAAATAAAATAATTAATTCAAATAAATTTATAATAATCTAATTTAAAAATATAATAAATAAATACTATTAATATTAACTTAAATAAATAAAAAATAAATTTTAATTTTAATACTTTAATCTAATTATAAACTTAATAAATGAATTAATAACTTTTATAATAATATTAAATAAATAATAACATTTAAAAACATATATAATGTTAATAAAATAAATTAATAAATTAATAATTAATAAAATTAATTATTTTATAAACTTTAATTATAGAGAAATTCAAATCAATAAAAATTAATAATTTAAATAATTAATAAACTAACTACTCAAATCTTTTAATTGTTTTCATAATTAATTGAATAGGTTAGTTTACTCTTTTTATTATGTTATAAACTATATTATTTCTTCCTCTATTTTTCAGGTACATGTTGGAATCAAAGACACGTCCAGATACATTCAACTAACGTGTCGTGAGTTAGTTACGAGGGAATTTTTTAAGTGACGTGTGTTGCATGAAAAGGAGCATGTGTGTTGTATAGCAGTGAAGTATAAGTTTAAGTTGGTGAAAGAATATGGAGAAAAACCATTAGATGACAGTGGATTTAAAATTTAGAGTAGAAAGAGATTCATGGGACATCTAATTGACTCAATTCACTTGACATTGGAAATTCCTTAGATTCGAGTATCACCCCTTAGAGTTCTTGCGGAGCAGCAAGAGGATCAGAGCAGCACGAGATTAAAGGGTGATTTATCTTCTTCTATTTTTCAATTCTAATTCTCTATAATCGTATTTTTTCAAAAAAAATTACAAACATATTGTTTGGAAAAAACATTGGTTCAAGGGAAATCTTTTCTTGCTAGTTATTTCTGCTTTCCCTTTTTACTCAATCTTTTCAATGATTTAAGAATTGAACAGTGTGATCAATTCTAAACCATTCAATTTCTTTGTGGAACTTGATCTTAAATTCAAACTCCATGATCAAATAGTGAGTTTGATCATGGATACATTTTCTTTCAATCCTTTAAATCAAAAAGAGAACATCAGAACGTTCAGCGAGAATGTTTCTATTGAATTTTTCAAAAATAAATTTTACAGTTGACCTTTTATTAGAGTGGCGAACTCCAAGATCATTCAATATAAGTGAATTATTTCAGGGAGATAAAAATAAGTCATTATTTTTAGTGGGCGTGTTTCATCTATATTTACATGATTAGGGATCCTTGTAAAACCAGTTGGGTAGATCTTTCCCCAGACTTATATCTTGATTGTTCATTTTTCAGCATCACCTGTCTCTGTTATTTACTACTTTACAAGTTTTTTCCTATTTCATCATAACTTAGAAAAAATAGAAAAAAAACGTTTTGTGTCTTTACTGTATTATAAAATTAAAAAGAAGAAAAAGAAGAAAAACTAAGAAGGTAGTCTCCCCACTGCTGACAACAGCGGGGTGTTTTGATAAAAAGAAATGAAAATTGGTCACCATCCTTCTCTATGGGTTTGACCCTATTAGACACTATAAATTAGTTAGTAATAAACATAACTTTTTAAACTTTGACTCAATTTCCATGAGAGTTGGGCCACCTTTAGTTGTTCATTCCTCACCACGTCTAGAAAAAAAATGATCAAGATCAGCAAAATGGTTGGTGTATGCTAACAATGAACACTCTCTCATTTGTAAAGATAGTAATTCTGAATATTTCGATACATCAAGGAATTTGGGAAAAAATTGAAAGAATAGGGTTTTTAACCCCTTCCAACCCAAGTCCACGTGTCTGTATTCCCGGACCATTGAATCCCACCATCACATTCTGGAACCCTTGATCATGAATGTTGCACACTTTACCCTGATATTCTATAGTTTTTCTAGAAAGTCGAAGATCTGATTAATCCTTTCTAACTAGCCCTCTACCTATTGTGGTTCTATCATTCCTTTAAAGGAAAATGGCTTCTCACACATGAACTCTCATGGTCTATATATCTCTCCTCCAGTTCCTACTTATACCTCAACATCAACGTTCTAAATTCATGGCACATCTTGATCAATAACACAAATATATCGTTCTATAGTCTCGACGAGATTTTGGTCTATAGATGGATTACCTCTAGGAGTATTAGCTCAACCCTCCTTAGGAACTCATCGAAGATGTCACAGAGGCATACTAATGCACATTGAAACATAAGAATGGTCAAACAACAGAACAAATCTCAATTCAAAATAGAAAATCCATAAGCTGAAACTAAGATTTAAAACCAAACCCAACTCTAGAGTCGCACCTTCCAACATCCCAGAGAAACTTGAGTATCATTATGGCATGATCTGGCCAAACACTTATCATAATATACCTCTCATGTCCCGAAAATCCTAACTCTAGTCTTAGAGATGTCCCAAAACAAGGACTCTTGAGGACAAACCTTCTCTGATAAAAAATTGTAACGAACCAACCTTGGTAAACCTCAAACCTATCACCCAAACTGTTATGTTACATACCCCAAGGGTATTCTCATTCCACACAAGTAGGAAACAAGCACCCACGCATCGAACATCATAATAGAGGGAACAATTTCTCCCAACCTAATCATACAAATAAAATATATGTATACACAGATTGAAAAAAGACACCAGAAGACTAAAGAAATGTATATTCCATAACAGTCAAAAGATAGCAGAAAAAACAATTGAAAAAGTATTAGAAACTCCAAAACAAGTCCAACTACATGGAAAAAAACCAAATGACTACTCCATATAATGGCGTGGATGAACTCCCACCATCTCACCACCAATTACCCAAAACCAACTAACACGAATCTCACCACCTCACTGTGGCTCCTTGTACTTCCCTCTAGTGGATGATATATAAAGGTCTGCACACCACTGAGGAGTTGCTATGGGTTTGTGCTAACAGGATCAGTCGAATTCCACCAAGGTGTTCCACATCAAGTCTCTATATTACAATTCTTGTATGCTTATTTTAAATAAAACATGGAATGATAAGTAGTAAAACATTTTTATATAAAACATGGTAAAAATTTCTCTTTTTCATAGTTCTAAAAAAAATAAGGTACAATATGAATATCAAGGATAACATAGAAATCCAAGAAGTACAAAATAGAAGTATCATAACATGCATCAGTACTAAGTAACACTATAGGTTAGACTATCTGAATACTAATACCATAATAAATCAAGTGCACAATCCAGTTCCTGGAACACAGGCCTAGGAAGCAGAGGAATGCCCATGAGTAAACCCCCCCCCCAAAATGTCAATATCATCCCCTAGAACAATAGGCATAGGAAATAGAGGAAATATCTATGATAATACCTTCTGGTAGTCACAAAACATGGATGATGGCCTCAAGATAAACCTTCCAGTTAAGTACCTTAGGTAACCCATGTTCTCATTTTCAAAAATCAATTTCAGTGTTTCAAATGTAACCATTTCCTTTTCATTAATCAAAAACGAGGGAAATTTTCTCTTTAAAAATCCTTTTTCAACACACAAAAATAGTCACACCAATTTGATTAATTTATTTATAAAGCATGAGAAATCAGGATAATTATCATAGGCTAGAGACAGAACCACCTACCTTAAAGCTCAGGTCGCACATTCCTGCAATGAAATTCACCAACAATGAAACCCAACATCACCAATGGACACCCTAAAATACAATCCATACCTCAATATTGATCCAACATATAAAAAATGGGTCGTTGGAAGAGTAAAACACCACATACCTCAAGAACAAATGTCTGTCGCACCACAACTAACCAATGAATGGCCTCTAGAACGAGATCTCCCAAAGGATCTAGAATAGTACACGAAAAATCACCAACTTAGGTCACCAGATGTGATAACATAGTCCTAGGTAACCACCATGATCAATATCATTAAAGAAACAGAAAGATTAATTACCCAAAGAGATTCAGTGCAACCACAAAGAAGATCCAACATCAAGAAGATCAATCTAGATGGATAAGATTCCCCCAAAATCATCTGGAAGAGCTCTAGGTTGAGATCTAAGGGCCTGGGGAAGAGAACCAAAACACCAACTATAACAACCCTTCTTTTTTTATTACAACTTAAACATGATTCATTACATAAAACTTCACTTGATACAATAAAGAAGATCGAGAGGTTTAGTGTCTTTGGGGCTTAGGATCCTTACATAAAAACTTAAAACATGAAATACAACATCTTTATTGAAAACTTCCTTTACATGACCACTATATTCCCTCGTACTTAGTATTGCATGGGATAACCTGAGGACATGCATAAGAAAATGGTGAACTATAAAGCCCAGTAAGGGAGTACACATGGAATAACATGAGGAGTACAATACATGTTATACAATAGTCATATCAATAGAGCATAAAAGAAACATGAACATAAAGGCATGATAAATCATGATAATCATAACATGGAAATGTCGCAACAACACTTAACATGGAATTAGCATGAGCCAAGGCTCATTGCACATAAAGCATGAGTAAACCCTCATTGCACATGAAGCATGAGTAAACCCTTGTTGCACTTGAATTAGCATGATTCAAAACTCATTGCACATGACGTATCATGATACTATACTTTACCCAATGCATTGGAGCGCTATAAGGGCACACCCTTCTTAAACATTTCATTTCATGCATAAGTGTGCCACATGGATCATAAAACATGGATTCATAAAGCATAATCATTTATTCCACGATAAAGGAATGTGGAATTCATACATGAAACCTTATAATCAATAAGTAAATGTGCATAAAGGTGAATACCCTTGATGGAGAAATGGGCAAGGTATTCACTACACAATGACATTGGCTTAGAAAATCGGTGCGATTTCGGCAGCGTAACGGCGTGACATAAGAATTCATAAAAAGGGTTGATGAGAGAGAAAGGGGTTCCTAATCATATTTACATGTAATGGAAAGTAAGGAGGTAATATAGATACATTTCCCAATAATTGTAATGGAATTTAGATTCATGATACAAAATTATTTTCTTGAATGTAAAAGAAGAGAGAGAAGTTCCTTTCAGAATTTTGGCATAGTAACGGGTGTACATGGGAGGAATTTAATGAGAGAGAAAGGGGTCTCCCATCATTCAAAAAATAATAGGGTAGTATGGGGGAGGTGCGAAACCATACCCCAACATTCATAATTGAAATTAAAAGGGCAAAACAACTTAAAGAAAATTGACAAAAATGAGAAAGGAAGAAAAAACCCTTACTTGGAAGTGTGCTTCCAAAGGCTAGAGAGAGGCTTGTGAGAGGATTCTTGGGAGATTGGGGCACCTTGGGAGGATTCTAGAGAGAGTAGGGCAGAGGTTTGACGAACTCCAAGGGATTTTAGTAATGAGGAAGTGGGAGATTGGGTTGTTTTATATTGGAAAGGTGAGGGAATTCTTTATTATTTAGGTTTGGGTCCCCTTACATTAAATTAATCCAAACCAAAAACCATCCCATGGTTTTTGCCCATGGTTTTTGGAAAAGGGAAGAGGAAAAAAATATTTTATAAGGCCCAAGTCCAAACTTCTTAAAATAATAAGGTTGCTTATGTGGAGGTGAGTCACACTCCCATGGAAATTAATTTAAAAAGGCAAAGCGTTGAATATGTCTTGAGGGGTCCATTAATGCTTTGAAAAGTAAGTCAAACAAACCCAAAATCACATTATTTTAATGATAAAACATATATTGGCCGAACATAAGGATTATGGTATTTTATTACATCACCATTGGGTCATTATGATGTCATAAAACACATTATATATTTAAACGGTATTTAATTTTTACCCAAAAATTTGACTGTCTCAGAAAATTATGAAAAATTAACTGTTGGATAATTTCGACGTCCTGATTCCAGAAATGACATTTATTTTATCTAAAAAAATTTCTAAATATGTTAATTTTCACTTTTAAAATAAAAACCAACATTTATCGAAAATTCACGGGTTTTGACAGAAATGGCTTTCAAACCTTAATATAAAATTTTAATTGCATTCATAAAATTATAAGATCATTTATATTTAACAAAAATTAATTTAATAAAAATATTATTATTTTATTAAAATATTATTTAATTCAAAAATCCCTTAATTTAATAAAATAGATTTCTTAATTAAATAATAACTAAAAACACCATTTGAACTTTAAAAACTATCAAAAATGACTAGAAATTATAATCATTATTATATACAAAAATAATGTACATGAACATAGTACTAATTATTTATTACATAACCCCTTAAAACAACCGCATAATACCTAAGGGTAAGGTGTGCGATGGTGGTAGACTCTTGGGGTGGCTCGGATAACATCGCTCGAGTGGTAATCTCTATCAACTTCCACTTTTTCCGTAGACGGTCCCGTTCGAGCTTGACATGGTGAAGCTCAGCTTGGGCTTGGTCAAGGGAGAATCCTAAGGATGCCACCTCTTTTCCGAGCTCTGACAAATGGGCTTCGTATGGGTAAATTATACTGGATGAGGCCATCACTTCTTTTGTCTGAGTAAATTGGATTTGTTAAGGTCCTATATTTATACTAATCATGTGATCACTGTTCAACGGCTATATTAACAACGGTCAAAATTCTTAATATAAAACCAAAGAAGTTAACATCTTATAAAAACATTTTTCATAAAGAGACATTTAACTGGATCAAGAGGGATTTTCCATTAATGAAACTTTGGGTCGTTACAATATTCCCCCCTTAAGAAATTTCGCCCTCGAAATTTTCCTTTTCCCACACTAAAAAAAATGTGGGTAACTCAGCTTCATCATATCCTCTGATTCCCAAGTCGCTTCTTCAAACTTGTGGTTTCTCCAAAATACCTTGACGAGGGGCATTGTCTTATTTTGTGGAACTTTTTCTCTACGATCTAATATCTTCACTGGTTTCTCCTCATAAGAAAGATCGTCTTCCAATTGTACCACCTCAGAAGAGAGTACATGTGAAGGGTCTGGTATGTACTTTCTTAAGAGGGATACATGAAAGACATCATGTACTTTGGCCATAGTAGGTGGAAGTGATAGTCGATAGGCCATAGCCCCAACACGATCAAGAACCTCGAAGGGGCCGATGTACCTTGGACTTAACTTCCCTTTATTTCCAAACCTCGTGACCTTTTTCCACGGAGATATGCGTAGAAACACCATGTCTCCAACTTTAAACTCAAGGTCTCATTGACGATTATCTACATAACTCTTCTGTCGACCTTGGGCTGCCTTGATATGATGCTGAATGGTTTTCACCTTCTCTACCATTTCCTCAACCATTTCTGGTCCAAGTAGCTTACGTTCACCGACCTAATCCCAACATGTCAGTGTTTTTCACCTCTTCCCATACAGGGCTTCATATGGTTCCATTTGGATGCTCGAGTAGAAACTGTTATTATAAGAGAACTCAACCAGAAAAAGATGTTGATCCCATCCTCCTTTAAAGTCCATTGAGCACGCTCTCAACATATCCTCAAGTGTTTGGATAGTCTACTCGGATTGGCCATCATTTTGAGGATGATAGGCCGTACTGAAGTTCAGTTCAGTATTCAGAGCATGTTGAATACTCTTCCAAAACTTAGAGGTGAATCTTGGATCTCGGTCAGACACAATAGATAGTGGTACTCCATGCAACCTTACCACTTCCCTGATATATATCCATGCCAGTTGATCCAATGAAAAATCCTCCCGAATAGCAATGAAGTGTGCAGTCTTTGTAAAACGATCCACAACAACCCAGATTGCATTGTTGCCTTTGGATGTCCTTGGAAGTTCGGTGACAAAGTCCATGGTGATGTTCTCCCATTTCCATTCTGGTATGGGAAATGGTTGCATCATCCCCTTAGACTTCTGCCTCTCTGCCTTACCTTACTGACACACCAGGCACTTTGATGTATATTTGGTGATCTCCTTCTTCACATTATCCCACCAAAAGTTTTCTTGGAGATCTCGATACATATTTGTGCTCCCTGGGTGAATAGAGAAATTTGAACTATGTGAATCATCAAAAAGTTCCTTCTTCAGCTTCAGAATTGGTGGAACACATAGTCTTTTCCCAAACCGCACAATTCCTTCTTCATTAACATTAAACTCCGAGGATTTCCCCTTTTTGATAGATTCCACTTTTTCTTAAATTCCCACATCATCCTTTTGAGCATCCTTTAACCTTTCCAAAAGATATGGTTGATAAATCATTTGTGAAAGGATTGATTATGTTCCCTTCTTTATGATTCCCACGTCCATATTCATCAAGTCTAAGAAGATTGGATCCTTCTCAATTCTCATCATTGATAGAATCATTGGATCCTTTCTACTTAGGGCATCTGCCACCTTGTTCACTTTCCCAGGGTGGTAATGTATTGAACAGTCATAATCCTTGATGAGCTCTATCCATATTCTCTGGCGCATATTAAGCTCTTTCTGTGTGAATATATATTTAAGACTCTTGTGGTCAGTATATATCTCACATTTCTCTCCATAGAGATAATGCCGCCAGATTTTCAAGACAAAGATCACAGCCGCCAACTCCAGATCATGTGTTGGATAGTTTCGCTCATGGATTTTCAACTGCCTTGAGGCATAGGATATGACTTTATCATTCTACATCAGCACACAACCTAAGCCCTTCTTTGAAGCATCACTGAATACCACAAAAAGTTCCCCACTTGTGGGTAAAGTGAGCAATGGTGCAGTGATAAGCCTTTTTTTCAACTCCTTGAAGATTTTTTCACATTCATCACTCCAAAAACAATTTACTCCCTTTAGAGTTATCTTGGTAAGAGGGTTGGACAATCGTGATAAATTTCTCACAAATCGTCGATAATATCCAGCTAACCCCAAGAAGCTACGGATATTCGTTACCGATGTTGGCCTCGACCATCCCTCAATTGCATCTGTTTTGGAGGGGTCCACAGATATTCCATTTCTTGTGATGATATGGCCCAAGAATGAGACCTCCTTCAACCAGAACTCACACTTTCTGTACTTTTTATAGAGCTTCTCCTTGCGCAAAGTCTCTAGTACAGTTTTTAAATGCTCCTCATGATCCTCCTTGGTTTTGGAGTATATTAGAATATCATCTATAAAGACTACCACAAATTTGTCAAGGTAATCTCTAAAGAATCTATTCATCAAGTCCATGAATATTGTTGGAGCATTGGTGAGTCTGAAAGGCATTACTATGAATTCATAGTGCCCGTATCTTGTACGAAAAGCAGTCTTGGGGACATCTTCCTTCTTCAACCTTACTTGATAATATCCTGACCGCAAGTCCACCTTGGAGAAGTATTGTGCTCCACGCAGCTGATCAAACAAGTCATCAATTCTTGGGAGAGGATACTTGTTCTTTATCATGATTTTGTTAAGTTCGCGATAATCGATGCAAAGCCGCATTGACCCATCCTTCTTCTTGATGAAGAGGACCGGTGCACCCCATGGTGAAGCACTTGGGTGTATAAACCCTTTATCCAGATTCTCATGTAGTTGTTTCTTCAGCTCTTCAAGCTCTACAATAGCCATTCAATAGTGAGTCTTGGATATTGGTAGTTCCCCAGGTATATGTTCAATTGAGAACTCAACATCTCTTCTTGGAGGAAGACCAGGCAGTTCCTCGGGAAACACTTCAGCGAATTCCCTCACAATAGGCATTTCTTCAAGGATGGTTTCTTCCTTGGACTCAATCATCTGAGCCAGATATGAGTGTTCATAAGGCAGTAATATCCATGCTTGAGATGATGGAGTTAAAGTAGATTCATCTTCCTCCTAACACTTGTAAAGAATCGGGGGTCGATTCTCCATATGGAGTGTGATTTCCCTCTCCCGACAATTTATGTTGGCTCTATATAAGGAAAGCCAATCCATGCCAATAATTACATAAAATTATACCAGAGGGAGTATGACGAGGTTTGCTGGAAAAATTCAATACACATATTATAACAGGGGAGGACTTATACTCATGGGATACAATGATTTCCCCATTTTCCATACTCACCGACATCTTTACTTCCATGATTTTTGGTGGTGCTGGGATTGTTCTACTAAACTTTCGAGATATAAAAGAATGCGTAGAACCTAAATCAAAGAGTACGTTCGCTATTCTTGAATGAATAAATAGCATACCTATCACCACTTCATTTTTGGGGTTCACATCGGTAGAAGTGATGGAAAAAGCTCTTCCTAGCTGTCTTGGAGGTTGTTGGTTGCCTCCAATAACCCTTGGATTAGGCACTGATTTGAAAAATGACCCGGTTCTTTGCATTTTTAGCATTGAACAACGTGTTGAGGTTCGAACAGAGCGTTACTCTCCTCTATCACAGGCGCGGGTCCTTGTTGCCGAAAGTTAACAGCTAGGTTCCCTTCTCTTCCACACCTGAAGCATTTTCTCGTCACCTTAAGGAAATTTCCAGGGTGTTTCTTTCCGAACTTTTGGCAAGTGGGGTGCTGGATCTTCTTAGCACCGTTGGATTTATCCATCAGACCACCAGCATTGAATTCCACCTTATGCTTCTTGTCCCCATGATACCCCTATGATTCTTCGATCTCCATTTCGACCTTGAGGGCACATCGGACAATTTCCTCATAGCTATCGAAGTCACGGATCGCTAATGCTTTCCGCAAGCTAGGCTTCAGCCCACCAAAGAAGCGGTCAACCTTGCATTCGGGGGTAACGACAAATCTGGAAGCGTATCGTGCAAGCCTTGTGAAGTTTTCCTCATACTCTCAAACAGATTCTTCATCTTTTTGCTTGAGGGAAAGGAAGCCGCTTTCCATCTTAAGCCAGAGGGTGCACGGAAAATATTTATCGAACAATATCTTCCAGAAATCCTTCCATTCCAACGCCTCGATCTCCTCCTCAGGCTTCTTATTTTTGATCAACGTCCACCATTGATCAGCTTCACCCTCCATACTGTAAGCTTCCAGGAGAACCTTCTCTTGTTCAGAACATTGGAGGATAGAGAAGATCTTTTCAATGGAGTTGATCCATTGTTTAGCGATCGTGGGATTGGATGATCCACTAAAGGTAGGGGGCCTTTGTCTCATGAAGCTCTTGATAGCAACTTGTTCTTTCTTAGGGGGGGTGGTTGAACGTTCCTCTTGACCCGTGTTTCTATTCAAAACTTGAGTTAGTTGATAGAGAAGCGTGACAAAGTTCACGATTCCCACTCTCATTGGATTTGGCATCTCATTAGTATAGTCATCACCCTGATCTTCACAACGGTTATTAGCCCAAGTCCTCCTATTACCGGCCATTGGCTGGAATAAAAGGAAATTTTGGGGTAACACAAAAAGGGTAATCCCAAGACAAAAAGTTGATGACTCAAAAATAAACTTTTATTTACTTAACTCATGAGTCTATAGGCTTCAATCTAGGCTTTTCATGATCTACTTTCTAACCTATATTCTTAGGGGCATTTTTTCCTTAATAAGGGTTCATACTAAGATTGTGAATTTATCAAAACATATCCCCCGGGATTGTCGTAACCAAGAGTGCAGAAAGGCCCATTGTCATGCACCAGTTCCCGTTTGAGTCTAGCTCAAAGCGGTGTTTTCAGGTTTTACCCCTAGGATACATCTGTGCCAGAGCCGCCTCTACCTGCTCGTATCCAGACAGGGATTTATTTTTTTGATAAACCACTTACTTAGTATTTACCAAAACTTAGGGATGTTTTTATTATACTTAGTCTTGTATATAAGGCTTTACTAGGGTTTTCCTAATCCCAAAAATAACTAAACCTATCCTCTGATACCAACTATAACAACCCTGCTTTTTTTATTACAACTTAAACATGATTTATTACATAAAACTTCACTTGATACAACAAAGAAGATCGAGAGGTTTAGTGTCTTTGGGGATTAGGATCATTACATAAAAACTTAAAACATGAAATAAAACATCTTTATTGAAAACTTCCTTTACATGACCACTACATTCCCTCGTACTTAGCATTGCATGGGATAACCTGAGGACATGCATAAGAAAAGGGTGAACTATAAAGCCCAGTAAGGGAGTACACATGGAATAACATGAGGAGTAAAATACATGTTAGACAATAGGAATATCAATAGAGCATAAAAGAAACATGAACATAAAGTCATGATAAAGCATGATAATAATAACATGGAAATGTGGCAACAACACTTAACATGGAATTATCATGAGCCAAGGCTCATTGCACATAAAGCATGAGTAAACCCTCATTGCACATGAAGCACGAGTAAACACTCGTTGCACTTGAACTAGCATGAGTCAACACTCATTGCACACGACGTATCATGATACTATACTTTACCCAATGCATTGGAGCGCTATAAGGGCGCACCCTTCTTAAACATTTCATTTCATGCATAAGTGTGCCACATGGATCATAAAACATGGATTCATAAAACATAATCATTTATTCCATGATAAAGGAATGTGGAATTCATACATGAAACTTTATAATCAATAAGTAAATGTTCATAAAGGTGAATATCATTTATGGAGAAATGGGCATGGTATTCACTACACAATGACATTGGCTTAGAAAATCGGTGCGATTTCGGCAGCGTAACCGCGTGACATAAGAATTCATAAAAAGGGTTGATGAGATAGAAATGGGTTCCTCATAATATTTACATGTAATGGAAAGTAAGGAGTTCATATAGATACATTTCCCAACAATTGTAATGGAATTTAGATTCATGATACAAAATTATTTTCTTGAATGTAAAAGAAGAGAGAGAAGTTCCTTTCGGAATTTTGGCATTGTAACGGGTGTACATGGGAGGCATTTAATGAGAGAGAAAGGGGTATCCCATCATTCAAACAATAAGAGTGAAGTATGGGGGAGGTGATAAAACATACCCCAACATTCATAATTGAAATTAAAAGGTCAAAACAACTTAAAGAAAATTGACAAAAATGAGAAAGGAAGAAAAAACCCTTACTTGGAAGTGTGCTTCCAAAGGCTAGAGATAGGCTTGTGAGAGGCTTCTTGGGAGCTTGGGGAACCTTGGGATGATTATAGAGATAGTAGGGCAGAGGTTGGACGAACTCCAAGGGATTTTAGTGAGGAGGAAGTGGGAGCTTGGGTGGGTTTATATAGGAAAGGTGAGGGAATTCTTTATTATTTAGGTTTGGGTCCCCTTACATTAAATTAATCCAAACCACAAACCATCCCATGGTTTTTTCCCATGGTTTTTGTAAAAGGGAAAAGGAAAACAATATTTTATAAGTCCCAAGTCCTAACTTCTTAAAATAATAAGGTTGATTATGTGTAGATGAGTCACACTCCCATGGAAATTAATTTAAAAAGGCAAAGTGTTGAATATGTCTTGGGGGGTCCATTAATGCTTTGAAAAGTAAGTCAAACAAACCCAAAATCACATTATTTTAATGATAAAACATATATTGTCTGAACATAAGGATTATGGTATTTTATTACATCACCATTGGGTCATTATGATTTCATAAAACATATTATATATTTAAACAGTATTTAATTTTTACCCAAAAATTTGACTGTCTCAGAAAATTATGAAAAATTCACCGTTGGATAATTTCAACGTCCTGATTCTAGAAATTACATTTATTTTATTTAAAAAAAATTCTACATATGTTAATTTTCACTTTTAAAATAAAAACCAACATTTATCAAAAATTCACAGGTTTTGATAGAAATGGCTTTCAAACCTTAATATAAAATTTTAATTGCATTAATAAAATTATTAGATAATTTATATTTAATAAACATTAATATAATAATAATATTATTATTTTATTAAAATATTATTTAATTCAAAAATCCCTTAATTTAATAAAATAGATTTATTAATTAAATAATAACTAAAAACACCATTTGTACTTTAAAAACTATTTACAATGTATCAAAAATGACTAGAGATTATATTCATTATTATATACAAAAATAATGTACATGAACATAGTACTACTTATTTGTTACATAACCCCTTAAAACAGCCGCATAAGACCTAAGGGTAAGGTGTGCGATGGTGACAGACTCTTGAGGTGGCTCGGATAACATCGCTCGAGTAGTAATCTCTATCAACTTCCACGTTTCCCGTAGACGGTCCCGTTCGAGCATGACATGGTGAAGCTCAGCTTAGGCTTAGTCAAGGGCGAAGCCCAAGGATACCACCTCTTTTCCGAGCTCTGACAAATGGGCTTTCTATGGGGAAATTCTACTGGATGAGGCCATCACTTCTTTTGTCTGAGTAAATTGGATTTGTTAAGGTCCTATATTTATACTAATCATGTGATCACTATTCAAAGACTATATTAACAATGGTCAAGATTCTTAACATAAAACCAAAGAAGTTGATATCTTATAAAAACATTTTTCATAAAGAGACATTTAACTCGATCAAGAGGGATTTTCCATAAATGAAACTTTGGGTCGTTACAATATTCCCCCCTTAAGAAATTTCGCCCTCGAAATTTTCCTTTTCCCACACTAAAAAAAATGTGGGTAACTCAGCTTCATCATATCCTCTGATTCCCAAGTCGCTTCTTCAAACTTGTGGTTTCTCCAAAATACCTTGATGAGGGGCATTGTCTTATTTCGTAGAACTTTCTCTCTATGATCTAAGATCTTCACTGGTTGCTCCTCATAAGAAAGATCGTCTTCCAATTGTACCACCTCATAAGAGAGTACATGTGAAGGGTCTGATATGTACTTCCTTAAGAGGGATACATGAAAGACATCATGTACTTTGGTCAGAGTAGGTGGAAGTGCTAGTAGATAGGCCATAGCCCCAACACGATCAAGAACCTCGAAGGGGCCGATGTGCCTTGGAATTAACTTCCCTTTCTTTCTAAACCTCATGACCTTTTTCCATGGAGATATGCGTAGAAACACCATGTATCTAACTTTAAACTCAAGGTCTCGTCGATGATTATCTGCATAAATCTTCTATCAACTTTGGGCTACCTTGATATGCTGCGGAATGGTTTTCACCTTCTCCACCATTTCCTCGACCATTTCTGGTCCAAGCAGCTTACGTTCACCGACCTCATCCCAACATTTCAGTGTTCTTCACCTTTTCCCATACAGGGCTTTATATGGTGCCATTTGGATGCTCGAGTGGAAACTGTTATTATAAGAGAACTCAACCAGAGGAAGATGTTGATCCCATCCTCCTTTAAAGTTTATTGAGCACGCTCTCAACATATCCTCAAGTGTTTGGATAGTCTGCTCAGATTGGCCATCAGTTTGAGGATGATAGGCGGTGCTGAAGTTCAGTTTAGTATTCAGATCATGTTGAAGACTCTTCCAAAACTTAGTGGTGAATCTTGGATCTCGGTCAGACACAATAGATAGTGGTACTCCATGCAACCTTACCACTTCCTTGATATATATCCGCGCCAGTTGATCCAATGAAAAATCATCCCGAATAGCAATGAAGTGTGCAGTCTTTGTAAGACGATCCATAAGAACCTAGAATTCATTGTTGCCTTTGGATGTCCTCGGAAGTCCGGTGACAAAGTCCATGGTGATGTTCTCCCATTTCCATTCTGGTATGGGAAATGGTTGCATCATCCCATTAGACTTCTACCTCTCTGCCTTCACTTTCTGACACACCAGGCACTTTGATGTATATTCGGCGATCTCCTTCTTCATATTATCCCACCAAAAGTTTTCTCGGAGATTTCGATACATCTTTGTACTCCCTGGGTGAATAGAGAAATTTGAACTATGTGCATCATCCAAAATTTCCTTCTTCAGCTCCGGACTTGATGGACCACATAGTCTTTTCCCAATCCGCACAATTCCTTCTTCATTAATATTAAACTCCGAGGATTTCCCCTTTTTGATAGATTCCACTTTTTCTTGAATTCTCACATCATCCTTTTGAGAATCCTTTAACCTTTCCAAAAGAGATGGTTGAGAAATAATTTGTGAAGGTATTTATGATGTTCCCTTCTTTATAATTCCCACATCCATCTTCATCAAGTCTAAGAAGATTGGATCCTTCTAAATTCTCATCATTGATAGAATCACTGGATCCTTTCTACTTAGGGCATCTGCCACCTTGTTCGCTTTCCCAGGGTGGTAATGTATTGAACAGTCATAATCTTTGATGAGCTCTATCCATCTTCTCTGGCGCATATTATGCTCATTCTGTGTGAATATATATTTAAGACTCTTGTGGTCAGTATATATCTCACATTTCTCTCTATAGAGATAATGCCGCCAGATTTTCAAGGCAAAGATCACAGCCGCCAACTCCAGATAATGCGTTGGATATTTTCACTCATGGATTTTCAACTGCCTTGATTCATAGGATATCACTTTATCATTCTGAATCAGCACACAACCTAAGCCCTTCTTTAAAGCATCACTGAATACCAAAAAAATTCCCCACTTGTGGGTAAAGTGAGCACGGGTGCAGTGATAAGCCTCTTTTTCAACTCCTTGAAGCTTTATTCACATTCATCACTCCAAAAAAACTTTACTCCCTTTCGAGTTATCTTGGTAAGAGGGTTGGACAATCGTGAGAAATTTCTCACAAATCGTCGATAATATCCAGCTAACCCCAAGAAGCTATGGATATTCGTTACCAATGTTGGCCTCGGTAATTCCTCAATTGCATCTATTTTGGAGGGGTCCACAGATATCCCATTGCTTGTGATGATATGGCCCAAGAATGAGACCTTCTTCAACCATAACTCACATTTTCTATACTTTGCATAGAGCTTCTCCTTGCGCAAAGTCTCTAGTAGAGTTTTTAAATGCTCCTCATGATCCTCCTTGGTTTTGGAGTATATTAGAATATCATCTATCAATACTACCACAAATTTGTCAAGGTAATCTCTAAAGACTCTATTCATCAAGTCCATGAATATTTCTAGAGCATTGGTGAGTCCGAAAGGCATTACTATGAATTCATAGTGCCCGTATCTTGTATGAAAAGCAGTCTTGGGGACATCTTCCTTCTTCACCCTTACTTGATAATATCCCGACCGCAATTCCACCTTGGAGAAGTATTGTGCTCCACGCAGATGATCAAACAAGTCATCGATTCTTGGGAGAGGATACTTGTTCTTTATCGTGATTTTGTTAAGTTCATGATAATCGATGCAAATCTGCATTGACCAATCCTTCTTCTTGATGAAGAGGACTGGTGCACCCCATGGTGAAGCACTTGGGCGTATAAACCCTTTATCCAGATTCTCCTGTAGTTGTTTCTTCAGCTCTTCAAGCTCTACAACAGCCATTCTATAGGGATTATTGGATATTGGTAGAGCCCCAGGTATAAGTTCAATTGAGAACTCAACATCTCTTCTTAGAGGAAGACCATGCAGTTCCTCAGGAAACACTTCAGCGAATTCCCTCACAATAGGAATTTCTTCAAGGATGGTTTTTTCCTTGGACTCAATCATCTGAGCCAGATATGCGTGCTCATAAGGCAGTAATATCCATGCTTGAGATGATGGAGCTAAAGGAGATTCATCTTCCTCCTGACACTTGTAAAGAATCGGGGGTCGATTCTCCATATAGAGTGTGATTTCCCTCTCCCGACAATTTATGTTGGCTCTATATAAGGAAAGCCAATCCATGCCAAGAATTGCATCAAATTCCACCAGAGGGAGTATGACGAGGTTCGCCGAGAAATTCAATCTAAATATTATAATAGGGGAGGACTTATACTCATGGGATGTAATGATTGCCCCATTTTCCATACTCACAGACATCTTTACTTCCATAATTTGTGGTGGTGCTGGGATTATTATACTAAACTTTCGTGATATAAAAGAATGCGTAGAACCTGAATCAAAGAGTACGTTCGCTATTCTTGAATGAATAAGTAGCGTACCTGTCACCACTTCGTTGTCGGGGTTCACTTCAGCAGAAGTGATGGCGAAAGCTCTTCCTTGCTGTCTTGTAGGTTATTGGTTGCCTCCGATAACCCTTGGATTAGGGCACTGATTTGCAAAATGACCCAGTTCTTTGCATTTGTAGCATTGAACAACGCGTTGAGGTTCGAACGGAGTGTTACTCTCCTCTATCGCAGTCATGGGTCCTTCTTGCTGACAGTTAACAGCTAGGTGCCCTTCTCTTCCACACCTGAAGCATTTTCTCATCCCCTTAAGGCAATTTCCAGGGTGCTTCTTTCCACACTTTTGGAAAGTGGGGTGCTGGATCTTCTTAGCACCGTTGGATTTATCCATCGGACCACCAACATTGAATTCCACCTTATGCTTCTGGTCCCCATGATACCCCTGTGATTCCCTGATCTCCATTTCGACATTCAGGGCACATCGGACAACTTCCTCATAGCTGTTAAAGTCACGGATCGCTAAAGCTTTCCGCAAGCTAGGCTTCAGCCCACCAAAGAAGCGGTCAACCTTGTATTCAGGGGTAATGACAAAGTTGGAAGCGTATCGTGCAATCCTTGTGAAGTTTGCCTCGTATGCTCCAATAGATTATTCATCTCTTTACTTGAGGGAAAGGAAGTCCCTTTCCATCTTAAGCCGGAGGGTGCGCGGAAAATATTTATCGAACAACATCTTCCGGAAATCCTTCCATTCCAACGCCTCAATCTCCTCCTCAGGCCTCGTATTTTTTATCAACGTCCACCATTGATCAGCTTCACCCTCCATACGATAAGCTTCCAGGAGAACCTTCTCTTGTTCAGAACATTGGAGGATGGAGAAGATCTTTTTGATGGAATTGATCCATTGTTCAGCGATCGTGGGATTGGATGATCCACTAAAAGTAGGAGTCCTTTGTCTCATGAAGCTCTCGATATTGACTTTTTCTTTCTTAGGGGTGGTTGAACATTCCTCTTGACCCATGTTTATATTCAAAACTTGAGTTAGCTGAGAGAGAAGCGTGACAAAGTTCATGATTCCCGCTCCCATTGGATTTGGCATCTCATTAGTACAGTCATCACACTGATCTTCACAACGGTTGTTAGCCCGATTCCTCCTATTACTGGCCATTGGCTGGAATAAAAGGAAAGTTAGGGGTAACACATAAAGGGTAATCCCAATACAAAAGTTGATGACTCAAAAATAAACTTTTATTTCCTTAACTCATGAGTCTATAGGCTTGAATCTAGGCTTTTCATGATCTACTTTCTAACATATATTCTTAGGGGCATTTTTCCCTTAATAAGGGTTCATACTAAGATTGTGAATTTATCAAAACATATCCCCTGAGAGTATCGTAACCAAGAGTGCAGCAAGGCCCGTTGTCATGCACCAGTTCCCATTCGAGTCTAGCTCAAAGCGGTGTTTTCAGGTTTTACCCCTAGGATACATCTGTGCCAGAGCCGCCTCTACCAGCTCGTATCCAGACATGGATGTATTTGTTTGATAAACCACTTACTTAGTATTTACCAAAACTTAGGGATGTTTTTATTATACTTAGTCTTGTATCTAAGGATTTACTAGGGTTTTCCTAATCCCAAAAATAACTAAACCTATCCTCTAATACCAACTATAACAACCCTTCTTTTTTATTACAACTTAAACATGATTTATTACATAAAACTTCACTTGATACAAGAAATAAGATCAAGAGGTTTAGTGTCTTTGGGGCTTAGGATCATTACATAAAAACTTTAAACATGAAATACAACATCTTTATTGAAAACTTCCTTTACATGACCACTATATTCCCTTGTACTTAGCATTTCATGGGATAACCTGAGGACATGCATAAGAAAAGGGTGAGCTATAAAGCCCAGTAAGGGAGTACACATGGAATAACATGAGGAGTACAGTACATGTTAGACAATAGGAATATCAATAGATCATAAAAGAAACATGAACATAAAGGCATGATAAAGCATGATAATCATAACATGGAAATGTGGCAACGACACTTAACTTGGAATTAGCATGAGCCAAGGATCATTGCACATAAAGCATGAGTAAAACCTCATTGCACATGAAGCATGAGTAAACCCTCATTTCACTTTAATTATCATGAGTCAACACTCATTGCACAAGATGTATCATGATACTATACTTTACCCAATGCATTGGAGCGCTATAAGGGCGCACCCTTCTTAAACATTTCATTTCATACATAAGTGTGCCACATGGATCATAAAACATGGATTCATATAACATAATCATTTATTCAATGATAAAGGAATGTGGAATTCAAACAAGAAACTTTATAATCGATAAATAAATGTGCATAAAGGTGAATACCCTTGATGGAGAAATGGGTATGGTATTCACTATACAATGACATTGGCTTAGAAAATCGGTGCGATTTCGGCAGCGTAACGGCGTGACATAAGAATTCATAAAAAGGTTTGATGAGAGAGAAAGGGGTTCCTCATCATCTTTACATGTAATGTACAGTAAGTAGTTCATATAGATACATTTCCCAATAATTGTAATGGAATTTAGATTCATGATACAAAATTATTTGCTTGAATGTAAAAGAAGAGAGAGAAATCCCTTTATGAATTTCGGCATAGTAACGGGTGTACATGGGAGGAATTTAATGAGAGAGAAAGGGGTCTCCCATCATTCAAACAATAAGAAGGCGGTATAGGGGAGGTGTGAAACCATACCCCAACATTCATAATTGAAATTAAAAGGGAAAAAAAACTTAAAGAAAATTGACAAAAATGAGAAAGGAAGAAAAAACCCTTACTTGGAAGTGTGCTTCCAAAGGCTAGAGAGAGGCTTGTGAGAGGCTTCTTGGGAGCTTGGGGCACCTTGGGAGGATTCTAGGGAGAGTAGGGAAGAGGTTGGACTAACTCCAAGGGATTTTAGTGAGGAGGAAGTGGGAGCTTGGGTGGGTTTATATAGGAAAGGTGAGGGAATTCTTTATTATTTAGGTTTGGGTCCCCTTACATTAAATTAATCCAAACCACAAACCATACCATGGTTTTTTCCAAAGGTTTTTGGAAAAGGGAAGAGGAAAACAATATTTTATAAGGCCCAAGTCCTAACTTCTTAAAATAATAAGGTTGATTATGTGGAGGTGAGTCACACCCCCATGGAAATTAATTTAAAAAGGCAAAGTGTTGAATATGTCTTGAGGGGTCCATTAATGATTTGAAAAGTAAGTCAAACAAACCCAAAATCACATTATTTTAATGATAAAACATATATTGTCCGAACATAAGGATTATGTTATTTTATTACATCACCATTGGGTCATTATGATGTCATAAAACACATTATATATTTAAACGGTATTTAATTTTTACCCAAAAATTTGACTGTCTCGGAAAATTATGAAAAATTCACCGTTGGATAATTTCGACATATTGATTCCATAAATGACATTTATTTTATCTAAAAAAAATTCTAAATATGTTAATTTTCACTTTTAAAATAAAAACAAACATTTATCGAAAATTCACGGGTTTTGACAGAAATGGCTTTCAAACCTTAATATAAAATTTTAATTGCATTCATAAAATTATAAGATCATTTATATTTAATAAAAATTAATTTAATAATATTATTATTATTTTATTAAAATATTATTTAATTAAAAAATCCCTTAATTTAATAAAATAGATTTCTTAATTAAATAATAACTAAAAACACCATTTTTACTTTAAAAACTATTTACAATGTATCAAAAATGACTAGAAATTATATTCATTATTATATACAAAAATAATGTACATGAACATAGTACTACTTATTTGTTTCATAACCCCTTAAAACAGCCGCATAAGACCTAAGGGTAATGTGTGCGATGGTGACAGACTCTTGGGGTGGCTCGGATAACATCGCTCGAGTGGTAATCTCTATCAACTTCCACTTTTCCCATAGACGGTCCCATTAGAGATTGACATAGTGAAGCTCAGCTTGGGCTTGGTCAAGGGTGAAGCCCAAGGATGCCACCTCTTTTCTGAGCTCCAAAAATGGGCTTTGTATGGGGCAATTTTACTAGATGAGACCATCACTTCTTTTGTCTGAGTAAATTGGATTTGTTAAGGTCCTATATTTATACTAATCATGTGATCACTGTTCAACGACTATATTAACAACGGTCAAAATTCTTAACATAAAACCAAAGAAGTTGACATCTTATAAAAACATTTTTCATAAAGAGACATTTAACTGGATCAAGAGGGATTTTCCATTAATGAAACTTTGGGTCGTTACAAAAACTACCACATAACTATTTTAAAAACTATATGCTGGCCATTTCATGACGTGTAATAAAGTTACACACTGTGAAACCCATGGGGCACAAGTTCACTGAAAAATCTATTTCCTCAGATTAAAAATCCATTATTTAAATCATTCACTATGTGAAACCACTCTTCAGGACATGTAAACTTTCACAACATGAATCCCCTTTCATGGATTGTACCTATTATCCAATATACGGTGCATAACCCAGTTACACAGCATGTAATCCTCCTTTATCATGAATAAAATGCTAGTTAAGGAGTCCAAAAACTCTGAGACTTCACCATTATGGGTATCCTCAAAATCTCAAATGAGGGGAAAAACATGATGTGGTTAATGTCATACCTGATAAAATGGAAATGGAATGTTACAATGATAGTGCTTGAGTATTCTACTCATCTCACCTAGCTTCCCCATATTATTTATCACTTACGAGTGATGAAATGACTACTTTGAGGCGTTTTGAGGAAGAGATTGGGCATGATGTCTAGTCAAATGTGAATTCCTTTTGGTTGATGATAATTATAAAGATCATGAACTAGGATTTAATTAAGGATTGTTAACTTAGAGAGGCTGGTAGTGTGAGCCAATCCAATTCAGTTTCACACCATGCTGATGGTCCTTTGGGATGTAGGAAGCGTCTCTTTGAGGGTGCATGTTGGGGCAGTTCCAGCCAGGTGACATGCACTTATTCTATAGTGTGTCACCAATGTGGTAGGACAATCCCTAAGAAACCCTAGTACATAAAGAACCCAATCTATTTTCAATATAGTAGTAAGATGGTTCATATTCAATGCTTCTTCCATTCTTATACTTTATCAATCAGTGGCAGGCGATCCGTGTAATAACCTCTGTCAGGTATAAAATCTGTGACACCACATCAATATGGAAGCTGGTCATATACCGGTTGATCTGGATAATGGGGAAATGGTCATCACCAAGGTATCCAGGACCAAGAACATCAGTGTAACCAGAGTGGATCTACTCAGGCTAGTCAAGCTACACCTCAAGTCCGTGGTTTAATCCATATATATGCATTGCATCCAACACCTGATGAGCATATTCAAAAGCCTTATATGGTTAGAGGTACTACCCTATAAACCACTTTTTTTCAATTTTCCCATTCATAATTAGTTATTTTGTTCTAAACCTTTTTTTACATGAATATTAAATCATTTAGGTGTTTTCATGAGTTTTTCATTGAAATGGAATGTGAGTATCTCTATAGGCTTCTTTCTTGTTTTTTCTGAATCTGAATGGTAAGACTTTAATCCCAGTGACCCTTAGTGTATGTGGATTCATTTTGGGTAAAAAAAAATTATGTACCATTAGATACTTGAATTCATATGGTCGTTAATCCTAATAATAGTATCAAGGATGTGTCTTTTTCTTGTGTAACCTCAGGTTAGTATGTGTCGATATACGCAATATCGGTCGTCCAATTAAATGGTGAATCGAACCTGTAAAGATCAGTGTCAACTATTTAATTTTATGTTATTGAAACTCCTAATGTGGGTAGTGTCATGCCAGCGCTGCATTAAATGTGTTATTCCTAAATAAGGAGCACAACCAAGAGGACCATTTTGGAATGGTCAGAATAACTTAAAACACCCTGTGGATTTAGATCTTTAATTGAAGATGGTTCCTTATTAAGAGAAGTTTGGTGATGTTATTGGATATTTTTTCAACTTGTTGAGATGATGTTTTTCAAGAATTGGACATGGTGGTTGGGTTTTGGTGACCATAGGACACCTTGGGGGATGAAGGTATCATAGTCTAGTGATAGAGATTCATTGATGGAAGTAGCTAATCTTTTCTAAGGAAGTCATCCAGTGGTGGTTTGAATGATCTCTTATTTAAAATGTTGGTTGATAACAATTAAAATATTTATTTAAGATTCCATATTAAATGTAGAGGAAGTTTCTCATATCCTATTTAGGAACCATTAAATCCTCTTACTCATAGTGTACTCTTGATTAAGGCATCCATGTCCCCTATCATGGTATCATATGGGTATACTGGGAGAGCATTTTACTTACACCACACTCATGTTTTTAATCCATAGAGATTGTTTTAGTCATTTTGATCATTGTATCGCTCTAGAAGAAAGTTTGTTTTAGATGACTAGTTGATCCTGATTAATACCTAGGTTCCGAAGTTGGAACACAGTGAACAGACTTATGGACACTAGTTGTTTTCCTCTTGACCTGAATTCCAGGCAGTTTCCACTTTGGTTTTAGTTAATTTTTCTTAAAGAAGGACATTCATATTATAAGAACATTTCTCTTATAATATCCAAATTTATTTTTCCTTGTATGATCTCTTTTGGATTCCAGTTGTTGGCTCTGAGGCTACCCCATACTTCTATCAGGCTTGGGAGTGGTGTTTTTACCATGTAAATCCAAATGTGATGGATTGATGGTTATTCCATGTTAGTGGTGGGTAACGATAGTTAATTGGGATATATAGATTAAGAATCTAATGGAATTGGGTAACCAACTTCAGTGGGTGTGCTCATAAAATTATTAAGGTTCCTTCTTCAAAAGTCTTCTAGTATAGCTTTTGAAATGCATTGACCTTCTAAAAAAGGTTCCTTTAGTAAAGTCGACTAGGATTGGTGCAACCCGAATTACTCTCTCTCTTATCATGAGTGGTTAGTACAGAACTACTAGATGGAATTTTTTTGGGTATGATGGTTGCACTGGATTTTTTGTAAATTCAATGTGGCTATTTTAGCGAGACTTCAAGAACTTAGTAGGTTGGGTGACATTTTTGTTGTTATAGAAGGATTATCAGGGATGATAAGTTTTATGGTGGGGAGATTGTAATATCCCATATTTATCCAAAGGTAAAAAACATAAAATTATTGGTTAATTACTTAAAATGTCCCAATAAATGATGTCTAGGAGGTTAAAGGATGTCCTGGGGTAGTCTAAGGCTATTTTGAATCTCAAAGCACTGAAAATGGGAAAATAACAGGGGCTACATAGTTTGTCTGCAATTGTGCATCCAATTGAAGACTCTAAATAGTGAGCTAGAACATGGTTTGTGCAAGGTTAGTCAAACTGTGGAGTATACCTTGTGGGGTGCCCCAGTGAAGTAGTGATATGCACATGATTGGTGCACCATTTAGCCAAGCCATGTGACCAAACCATAAGTAGTGTAAATGGGGGTGAATTTACAAAATTTCACTTCATTAATATTTAAACCCTTTTTTTTTCTTCTTTCATTTTCATAATATGAGGTTTTATCCTCCCCCTTGGCACACAAAGGCATCCCCCTACATCTCTAGGGGTATTGAGGTATCTCCCTCGTTTCTCCTTTGATCTCTTCACCGTCAGAAGCAATAGAAACATCA
This sequence comes from Viscum album, assembly GCA_963277665.1. Lineage (NCBI taxonomy): Eukaryota > Viridiplantae > Streptophyta > Magnoliopsida > Santalales > Viscaceae > Viscum > Viscum album. The sequence goes on along the minus strand of OY728145.1, from coordinate 292,768,691 downwards.
TGGTAATCTCACTCATCGACACCCTTATATTTCATTTTTATACCGTCATCTATTGTACTATCTTCATTCGACAGATCCTTTCCCTATTTTGGGGTTTTTTAAATCTCTTCACTTATTCAATTTTAGGTTGAATCAATCCTTTTTATCATATGTGTGTAATACTGTGATATAGGTGTATGGTGCCTGTGCTTTTTTCCCAAAGTTTCATTACTTTTTAGACATCATTCCATTGTTTTGACCATCAAAATCATCTGACAAGGCTTATTATCACATATTAATATGACTGGATTTTTTTTCCATGATTGTTGATTCTATACCTTGTAGAGAAACCCATTCATAGGGTTCTCTCATTGTCATTGACCACCACTTTTGATGTTTCAATAGTTTTAGCCTATGTTTTGTTATGCCTTGGCTTGTTTTCCACCTTGTCTAATGTTTAAAGTTGATATGTTGATCTAATATGAATAATAAACCATGAGTGCAACCACATTTTTCAAATTCTTATGCTTAATTATAATTATTGGCCCATGTATAATGCCACAATCATTGACATGCTTAAAAGTTTTATTGTGAATATCACTTTCCTTGTATTTAAATGATCAGGATAATATTGGTAACCTTATGCCCTATTGTAATTTCTTATAGAATTGATTTAAATTCATACATTTCATTCAACATTACATTGATTTCCCTTATGTTATGGATAATGTTATTCATTGTTATATGCTTAACTATTAAGGCATGGTTTTGGTTGGAATGGAATGTGGTTCTTGGTAAAGATTGAAAGCATGAGGTACTGATATTTCATTGATTATATATGCATAAAGACATGTTAATTCCATGTGCCTATGGTTTCATTTCCTTGTTTGGAGATTATTCATTGTATCTTATGCCTCTTGCTTTCATCATGATCATGTTTAATTGTTAATACCATTCCTTACAAGTTATTCTATGATGTAGGTATGTATTTTATCCTTTGGATAGCTTGGTATCATGGAATCTTTCCATGCCATTGATTGCATGATGTATTCATTTAATGGCCTGCAATTATAAATTATTTTCCTTGTTTATTAATCCCTTCTTGATATGGTTTAATTGATATGTGACAAGTGAGAACATGGGTCCTGGATAAAGGACTACATGAATGGTCTCTTTGTGTTTGTTGGTTACGAATCGATGCATCGGGAGAGATGCATTGGATTTCCACGAAAGGGATACCTATGCAGTTTCTTATACTCATGAGTGACACCAGTTCCCCAGGGGAGTAATTGAGGATGGGCCCATTAGGAAATATGGTTATTCCATGTCTCAGGTGATACTCGGTCCCCTGTGTGAGATACATTGTATATACTCAAAGTCACCATCCTAGAGTGATACAAGGGACACCATACGGGTCCCCTTGGATAGACTTGATGGTATTGGGTTATATGTATGTTCCTTTAGCGATCCATGGGCTTCAGATTTTATTCCCTAGGATGGTATTAAGACTCCACCATGGCATTGATAGATTGAAAGATTGTATAGACAAATAAGAGAAACTTTTTTTATATGAGTTAGATTATTCATAGGGGATGCCTCTTCCTTGTTATATAGTACCTTTGGATGATGAATTGTTTATTATACCCCAAGATGAAGCAAAAGATTGGGGGTATGCCTCCTGGGTTCATTATATTTACATTTGGCCTTGTATACATTATATTCATTTCACAGGTACCTTGTTCAGACTTCTAGTATAGGCCGAAGCATGTGGTATGGGGTGGGTGTCTGTTTGGGAAACCAGACCGAGTTGTTACTTGTTTATTTATTTACTACCCCACATTTATTATGTCTAGTATAATTTTAACAATTTACAACAAGAAATGGAATGGTCTAGACATCATGAGTGCCAGCCTAATGTGATTTATATCTCACACTCTACTCAGATGTCGTTTGGTACTTGAGTAGACCTAATGCTTATAGGTATCGATAAATTGTAGCATGTTACTCTCTATTTTTTATTGCTTTTCTATTTAGGATGGATCCCTTGGGAAGAGGAACGAGCATATGATCAAGATGTTGTATAGTAGTTTTTGGTCCTTTGTATCTTTTTATATAATGTAGTATATACTTGTACCCTTATTCCCCATACTCTCTTTTGTATAGACTTGTGTCATAATCAGTATCACTGTTGGGTTTGTTATTGATATTCTATTTCCACAATCTATTTGTTTATATTACATTGTTTCTTATTTTACTTTCACTACTATATGTTTGTGGTTATACTTATGATATTTATTTATATATTATTTCTATTGTGCATAAATGATCTACTAAGGCATATTCTCCCCACGAAAAAATCTTAGTCCATCGCTACTAGTCGGAAGCCTCTAGAGTTTGGGGAGATGTGCTTGAGGTCATCTGACCAAATGGGCTTGGGGCATGGTTCTATGGCACCCAGGTCTGGGACATTACAATTTGGAGCCTTGACAATAAATGAACATAACACATGAAAAGAAATACATATCCTATCATAGGTATTAATTTGACTTGTAATGTTTCAATATATATTAAAATGTTGAATCCTTGATGATCATTTGTTTAAGAAAATACATATTCAGGTGAGAATACATGATACATGAGTATTTATTTGTTTTAGAAGGTATTGGTCACATCTTCTAAAGTGTATGTAAATTGTGTGTCTTATGAAATGAAATTATTTTAAAGAACAATAAATGTGACATCAATGGTTAGGATATTATAATTATGATTAAATGGAATCACACAAAGGAGGATCTCTATATTATTAGTGGATATGGAGATATGAGTTTTTTTATCCACGGAATAAGAAATCAACTTGTAGCATAAACATATTTAAAAAATGAGCCAATAATAATTGAATGATATATTAAATAAAAATTGATATTGTGATCTACCAATTGTTTCACAAGATCATAAACATATAAAACATGTTTTCCAAAAAAGTAAAAACTATTTAGAATAAATATATATTAAATGATCATAAGTCATCAAAGGTTCTAGAGTGAGTGATTATTGATGTGTGTAGATCAATATAAACTAGGTACATTAATGGGATACTATAATATATGGTGTTTCTTAATGATTATGGTTAGTTTAAATTGATTATGGCTATCATCCAAAAGCCAAAGGAATTTAGTTTAATTATTTAGTACTAAAAGAAGGCTGAAAATATGACCCAGGAGAAAATTATGAAATTTTTAATTTATAATGGTTTGATGTTTACTAACAACTAGGTGTAGGAATATCTTGTGGATAATGGTATAAGTAACCTTATATCAGTAGTGAAAACTCTTTAAAAAAATTTGTATATAAGAGGATACATTGTACCTTAAAAAACATCGTAAGAATGATGCTTTTTGTAGATGAGGACATTGTGAAGCCTATGTGAAAATTTAATGGATTTATTGATGATATTTCCATGTTAGTCCTTTTTATCACAATAATCTTAAATAATGTGGGTTAGAGTATGATTTGGTAAATCTGTTTGATATTTATCTAGAGTTGTCATGTGAAAATATTGATAATCAAAAAAATATAAGATTTGTAACTGAGTTTGTTAAAAAAAATTAAGTGTTTAAAAAACCCAAAAAGATTTTATTTTTTGTGAAAATACCACAATATGATATTTTAGATATTTTCAATTATTTTTTATAGATACAGAGGCTTTCCAAAGTTATAATGTTTTTTTGAGAAACCATGTTGAAATTGTGTATTTGGATACACTGTAATGTGTTTATGAAATATCATAAAATAAATTTGTGAAATGGAATAATTTTCAAGTAGTATATATGTGACCACATAGGATATATATGGTATCCAATTAATTTAGGAGTTAGTTTATGATAATGTTTGGTAGTGTCTGTTGAGAAAGAGTGTTGAAATTTCTTTTGGATGGATTGGAAGTTATTTTTTAAATTTCAAAAAAATAATTCAATTTAAAGGAATAATTTTTATGTATTATATATTTGACCACATATGATATATATGGTAGCATATTTATATAGGAGTTATATAACCTAGAATTGAACACAATGAGAAGGTTATGTTTGAATATGTGGAAAATAGAATTTTTGGATCGTGATGAAGTTCTCTATGTGTAGGTATGAATGTTCTTTATATCCCCTGATATTTTTTCATTTTTTATTTAAATAAATACTATGAATAATAACTTTTATGTTACTCAACTGCAAACCGAAATGATCCAAAAGACATTTTTTCATGATAAATATACACATTATTATAGATATTATTAATTGGTGAGCATAAATATAAGTAACCACCTTATGAAATGGATGTAAAAAAAGAAATAAAGAAAATTTTTAATACTAGTAAACATATATAATTCAATTAGTATAGCTAAAAACTTAATAAGATCATTTTATGATAAAAATATATTTTTTTCTAAAATTAGATTGTTATTTTCTATGTATTTATATTTAATAAAGATAAATATATCGTAGTTAAATATATTTTTTATAAGAATAATATATTAATGAAAATTTAATTATTGGTTGATAAGAAATAGGAACTAAAATAGTTAATAACTAAAAATCCATTTTCCTGTTAAAAATATATTTTCATTATATTTTATATTTTCATTTAAATGAAAAATTACTAAAATCAAGCATTTTAATTTTGATAAAATGAACATAATTTTTTTATTTACTATGTCAATATTATCATAGGGTTTATTTATTTTTTTTATTTTTATAAAGATGTTCAATTTTTCATGAATAGATCAAAATAATTGTTTTACAAACAATATCAATTTTATGAAATTTTCATAACAAAAGAGATATAATAATGTTAAAAAAAATTTATGAAAAATAAATATTATAGTAAAATAAAGCATTGATAAATAATTTTTATAATTTATAAAACCATTTTTTAGATTTCAAAAAAATTTGTAAAATTTCAATCTAAAAAATATTTTTATGAGATTATCAGTAAAATTATTTTTCATAACTTTTTGAAATTAAATAAAAAAAGTATATTTCACATATGGGATGAAAATTTTCATATTAGTTAATAATACAAATATAATTTTTAGGAATAAAATAAGATGACTAATATTATAGTTAGTTATTGTGATATTGGTAAAATAGTTATTTTCGAATAATTGTTTTATTTACATTATTTACTTTTTATCCAATGAATTAAATTAAAAACTTCTCGAAAATAAATCTAATTTTTTAACCTATATATATATATATATATATATATATATATATATTATAACTCATTAAGTTGATAATAAATACTCAAAAATATTAAGAACACTTAATGGTGAAGACAATTTTCTTATAAAAATAGTTTTTCTATATATTGAATGATTTAATTTTAAAGTCACATATCTATTATCTAGAAATTCATTTAGATTAAATTTATAATAAAATTATTTTATTAAAAAATTTATTTATGGGTATTTTAAATTTTTAATAAAATATAAATTTCTTGGGTAAATACTAGTAACCAAACAAAAAACTAAAATGTAAAATGCAATAATATAGTGGTAATAGATTTAAAAAATGTTAAAAAATATGTGAAAATGAATGGTATACGATTTATATAACATATATCACCATAAAACTGATTATTTCCCACTTTTAAAGACACTTACCCTTGAATAATATCATTTCATCATTAAAAAGTAGTGAGTAATTACAAAATTGTAATTTTCATCACATATAAAGGGAGAATTCACCACGCCACTTATACTCACAAAAAAAGACATGTAGATCAGACCATACTATAAAAACGTAACTCACCAATATTTATAGACACATCCTAGTGGTTGTAGTCTTCTAAAAATTCCATAAAATGATTTACCCATTTTGTAAAAGGATTTTTCAAAGGGGTAAGGTAAACATTACTAAATACTCCAATCCAAGATCAGTTCATTTATTTCTCCATAAAAATATGTATGATAAATTTTATGAATTATATTATAATTAAATTATTATTAATAATAATATAATAAAATGTTATTATGATTATGTAATAGTCAATATTTACACTTTCCCTTTGAATTGGTAAAACGAAACCATCGTCGTGTGTGTGTGTGTAGACTCTCATCTCCATGAATGACATATTTGATATATCATCACTGCAATTGATAGATATTTAAAAATGGGTATTTATTGTAATAATATTATTTTTATAAAAATATTAAGATTCTGAAATAATTGACCATTACCTAACATCCTCCCTTTCTATGGAAGATGAAAACGTTTCTCGTGTGTATATGCAGATTACCACCTCTAAGAAAGTGATGTGTTTTTTTACTATGGTTTTTTCATATTTATCCAAATGTATTATTATTTGGTTTAAAATTATTAAAACTTAAATATTATAATTATTCTTATGTAATAATGATATTATTAAAAAATAATTGTTTTCTTAACCACACTCACCCATCGATTTTAGCATATTTTGGTTTGGGTCGTCCTAACCACCAGTATAAAAATGCTATAAAATTATCTATTAGATTAATATTGAAACATAATTATAGGTATTATTAGACATTAATAATTAAATAATATATATATATAATGGTTTTATTCATGTCTTTTATAATAATTAACATATAATTTTGACACTACCACACATTCTTTAAAATTTATAGAAACAGGCTCGTTAATACTTTTGTCATCACAAATAATAAATAAAATAATTATAAAATGAAATTTAAATTTTTTAAATTATTATAAATCAACTTTTATATTAATTTTATAGATCCCATAATTAGGATTTTTTAACCTATAAACAAGAATATACATCATAATTATGAATTATTCACTGCAAAAATAACTGAAACTAATTGCATCCAGTGATGAAAATAAAATATAAATAACTAATATATTTATAATAAATTATTTTAAATTAATTTTATAATGGATTATAGATATAAATATTATTATGAAATAGGTTATTAAGATATTTATTTTTCCCTCCAGAGTATAAAATCAAATTAAATTGAATTAAAACAGATGGTAAGGGGTTTTGCTTCAATATTTAGCTTTATTGAGATACGACTTTTATTTACCACTTATTTAATTTTTATGATGTATATATTGAACATGGATTTTTTTTATAAAACTATTTTAATGGTATCTAATTTATTGATAAATCCATCTCATTTTCAATCATTTATGGGTTTCAATTTGAATAATAATAATGATGTAAGTGTTTCTATGTCTCAATTTTCAAATCCTTGAGACCATTTTTGATGTTTCATGCCATTTTTTCTTTTATAGAACATATTAAATGTATTATTTATTTCATATATGATACATATATTCAATATTATTTTATTTTTATGTCAATTTTTTAATTTACCTATCATGTTCTTTTGATGATTTTGTTACCAAAACACTATTTGAGTTTTCTCCAATTTCTATTTTAAATAAGGATTAATTTGGAATGATAATTCTTATAGGGAATTTTTATATTTTTTTATATTAAAAAAACCCATTTAAATTAATTTAATCATGTTATGTTTGAGGATTCACACAACCTTGATCTATTTTATTTCCCCATGGCTCATTATTTACATGTTAGAAGAAACCTGATCCCAACACAATTTTCCCTCATGAATATTATTCTTCCAAGAGATATTTAATTAGATGCATTTATTATTTTAATTATATATGGATAAATAATTTATTAAGTTTTTTTTACTAATTTAATTTCATTAATTGTATTTATGTTTTCTTGAACTATTTTCATTGGTTTCATTGACGTTAATGTGTGAAAGGAATCTTATTAACATTTTCTTTATGAACAATTTTTTCCATTATGATACTTAATGAATATTGTTCTCTAAATATCCATTGATTCATAAACAAATTCAATATTAATAATTTTCTAAATAATTCTATTTAAATATTTTTTTTAAAGTTCAATGATATTTCATATTACCCATTAAATTTTCCTAAGGCTCAAATCAACTGATTTTTTTCTTGTATGTCTACATGTTTTGACCGCTTTTGTTATTTATTAAATATATTAATCTAATTAAACCATCCAAATTATTCCTCTCTAGGGATTATGAAGTGTTATTATTATTATAGAAAAGAACCATCACTTTTTATGTCTCGCCTAGTCCTTCAAATTCTTTGAACATAATTTTTTCTTTTCTTTTCATTTATTTGTGTGTTCCTTATACTTAATTTAATTGATTGAAATGTGTTCACGTTGATTCCATATGAGATTGTATGGAAACATTATTGACCAAATAATATATATTTTATCAATATAACTTAAATACCGTATACCCCATCATCTAAATTGAAGAGTGTTTATGTAAAATGTTACTCAATATCTTTGGATACACATTTATTCTCTATGAGTTAATAATGTTATGATTATTGATATATGAATCCATTTTAAATGTATATAGACCCATTTCATATAAATGGGTTCTTTATGATATGATTAACAATTGATTTTATGTTGAATAAAAATTTATATATGGTTATTATGTTATGAGTGGTACCTATATAACACTCAAATGCATTGGGTAAAGTGTTATATCTCATGAGACAATGTGAAATGAGTTGTGATGACTCAATCAACCAATAGAAATAGATATTTTAATCCTAATATACCAAGGTAAATATTTAAGTTAAGCTAAATACACTAAAGGAATCTAGTAAGTTAATCCTAATCAACCAATAAAAATAGGAAGGAAAATCCTAGTCCACTAAGGAAAACATATGAGCGAAGCCTAATCAACTAAGGGAAATATATTAGGATACATGATCCTATATGTTATGAATCCTGGGTTTATATTTTTGACACATTCATATATTTTTTAATATATTTTTAGTATTACTTATGTCCATTACATAGCATTATTATTTTATTTTTACTAATGATACATTTTTATTGGGGTATGATTTTATAATTCTATGATCATGGACATTGATGTTGCTCTCATACCAATATTCTTAACATTTTATCATATGTGATTATCATTGGTTATATCTTACATTTCCCTTACTAATAATCATATATTTATCCTTTCACATGCACATATTCCATTAGTAATCAAGTTAACTAATATTTATATGGTTTCTTGAAGGTTTTTTAGAGTTGTACAATTATTAGTAAATTTTTTGGGTATTGTAAAATAAGTCATTTACCTAGCCTCTCCTCAATGAAATTATTTTTTTTTATTTTGTATTATATGAATATTTTTAATATATAAGGACTATTGATGTGTAATAATAAATTAAGAGTATTTATCTAGATCAGGTTTCTATAGTTTGTATTAGAGAAGCTTTTAGTTAATTTTTTAATTAATGTAATTTTTTTATTATGAAAATAAAATGATAGTGAATGATCTAGGGTTATATGTTAGTATATGATAAAATCCTGATGTTTTTTGTAATATAGATATTTTTTAGTTTCCTAGATAACACATCATTGTATAGATAGTAGAAAGTTGATTTGGATATGGGATAAATTCACAATTGGGTAATCACCTTAAAAATGGATGGTTGAGTATCAAGTAAATATTTACTCTTTGGATGATGAGTGGGATTTAGAAAACACACCTAAAAAGATACTCCTACAGAATATTATTTTTTGATTATATGGTCTTTATTAACCACTTTGAGGTATTTAAATATATTTGTGTAAGATAATATAATTGGAAAATGACAGTGGATAACATAGATTAAAATCTTGAGATTAATAAGTTATGGTAAATATTAATTGGTATGTTCTTTCTTGGATAAGTAATAGGTTCTATTTTCAAAGTTTTTATTTTAATTATTTTTGGGAGTATATTATTTTTAAAATGATAATTGTAATTTGGGAAATTTATTTTGAGGATTTGGATTAGAAATATGAGAGATCCTGATATTGAGTACCTAAGTTAAACTATAAATGAAATAGATTTATTTGAGAGTGATATAGATTGAAATAGGGATGGTACAAGATAAATGAGATGAATTATAGGTTAACATGATTGTGTTATGAGGTGAGTAATATTTATGTTAAATTTTGGTGTTGTTATTTAAGATAATTATCTTATAATGATCATCATTCATGTTAAGAATTTTCCTTTTATTATTATCTCTAAATCAGAGTAACCAAGTTCATGATGGATTTAATGGACAAAGAAACACCTAATGAGAAACAATGGTATGGAATATCATGATAAAAGCTTGTTTTAATGATCAATATCATAAGTCTTTCCAAACATTTGAACACACCAGTGAATTGAAAGATGGGGTTTCATTGAGGATCGAGAGATGAAGATGATTAAGGAAAGAATATTCAACATTCAAGATGTCCAAAATGTGGGAATAAGAACCCAAGGGAGTGTATCAAAGGAAAAATGAAATTTTTTATGTGTACAATATTTTGAAATTGACCTACTAACTTTTGAAAATGAATGAAGAAATAGATAAATTTGACAAGGAAAACTGCCTAATACTTCATATTTTTAATATTTGGGTATTATGTAAACCAATTCCCTAACTAAAATAATAAGGATGATAATAAACCTCTAGAACCTCCTAAGACAAGGGAACACCCCTACTAAATTATATAGGTTATTGTTTTAAAGGGTAAAAGTTATACTCACCCTCCACTCATGATTTAAGAATATGGGATTCCATTATATAAACTCTTGTAATCTTTTTAATTTTTCAAAGATAATTATGTCATCATCCGATGATTCAACTATTGAAGAAAACATCCAAATTTTTAAATATTCTTTCCCATGTTAATTTTTATGGAAATTAAATTCTTGAATATATTTTTACACTTCCATTATATAGAATTTATATGATATTTGAAATGTATTCTATATGTTCACATAGACTAAATTTTAATTACCAAAATATGAAAATTACATCTCATATTTCAAACCAAAATTTGATGATCTATCATACAAGTATGACTATGAAATCTATTGGAAAATAAATAAAATTATATAATTCATGATATACAATCAAGAGGGGTGTATTTATTTAATAAAAACCTAAATATTTCTTATTCATATTATAAATGAATATATGATTTTAATTGTATTACCTGTGATATTATGGTTGGTATTAAACCATGGATATAGTATATAATTTTAGATACAATGATATATTTTTTTTGGTAGGTGATAATTAACAAGAAAAGGAAGAAATTTATTTAAGTAGGACAGAATTATAAACCCCTAAATTTGAATTAATTTTTAATTAAATAAATACATTGATTAATATCTTATTTCATAGGAAACACAAAACTAAAACGAATAACCACAAATTTTATCAAGATATATTTTAACATTTTTAATTATAAATTCAATTATTGGGTATAAATATAATATAAAATAATATATATATATATATTAATTATCACCTTTAATATTGTTACACTAATACAATTCAATTATTATAGCTAAAAAACTAATAAGATCATTTTATGATTAAAATGTATTTTTTTAAGCTAGTTCTCTATGTGATATGTAATTTTATTTTTATAAACTAAATATATTATTGTTTAATATATTTTGATGTGAATTATAGATTAGAAATAATAATAAAATAATTCAATATCTAAAATGTTAATATTTATAGACTGTTAATATCTAAAAGCTAGTTTTTTGTTAAAAAATATTTCATTATATTTTATATTTCAATTTAAAATCTAAATTACTAAATTTTGGAATTTTTATTTGAAAATTCAAAATTAATTTTTTTATTTATAATTTCAATATTATGATAGTATCAATTTTTTTATTTTTATGAAAACATGGAATTTGGGGATAACAGTGAAGAATGTCAAATTTACAAATGTTGTCACTTTTATGAAATTTTCATAATACAATAATGATTGGAATGTTTATGAAATATTTTTTATATAAAAAAATTATATTTATATACTTCAAGAAATAATTTGGTAATTCAATTTATAGTTTAAAAATTCAAGGTAAACATTTTAGAAACATGAGTAATGATTCACTATAAAAATAGTTTTTATGAGCATATAAAATATAGTTTTTATCACCCTTGTAAATTTAATCCATAAAAATTGATTTCAAAATTGATAACATAATTTTAATATTATATAATAAGAGAAATTCAATTTTATGAAATTTAAATAAAATTACTATAATAAAAGTTAATTATTGCATTAATGGTAAAATAATTTTTTCAGAGGACTATTTTATTAACATATTTTAATTATTATCTAATAAAATAAATGAATTACTTATAAAATATTATTATTATTTAATTTTAATTCCTATATATTTAAATTACAAATCCAATAATTAGAAAAAAAATACTAAATAATATTTAAAACACATAATGGTGAAAAAAACATTATTTTTTCTACAAAAAAAGATATAACTATGTATTAAAATATTTAATTTGAATGTTAGTTTTCTATTTCATATAAATTGAGTTATATTGAATTTAAAATAAATTTATTTTTATAAAATTAAATTTTTTTACGGTGTGTTGCCTTATATTGTTAATAAAATATAAATTACTTTGGTATAAACTAGTTTCCATGGTAAAACAAAATATGTAAAAATATAAAAATATAGTGGTAAGACACTTGAAAAATATCCAAACCTTGTGTTAAAATGAATAGTATAGTATTTATCAGTATTATATCAAACCATACTTCATTATCTACCACTTTTGGATCCACATACAATTGAAAAGTGTCATGCATTCATTGAAAAATATTGTTTATTAAACAAATTCCATTTTCATCACTTATAAAATGAGCCTTCACCAGCCCACTTCTACTCACACCCAAACCCAAAATATCGAATAAACCTATTCCCAATTACCCACCCATAATTTCATACAACATAAGAGTGTTTCCTTTCTTCTCAAACTACCACCCTTTCAATGATAAACCCTTTTTACAAGTAATGTAATAATTCCTAAGGTCTATCTTTCCATTCCATTCATATTATTTATTTTCCAACTAATTAAGATATATTATAACAATTATCTGATATTTTAATCTATATTATTAATATAACTAAATATTATTATAATTATGTAATAATCATCATCTGGCCTTTCTATTTTAGTTATAAAAAATAAAATTTTCACCATGCATCCATGCTGACGACTGTCTTCTTGAAAAACATGCATGGGTTTTCATCAAAACCTTTTCGTGCCTAGTAAAAAATGTGTTTGTAATGAATTAACATGATATTTATAAAATTTTAAGGGTTTTAAAATTATAAACCAAACCTATATTCCTCTCGTTCTATGGAAAATTCTTACGTCACTTATGCATACATGTGGACTATTGCCTCCACGGAAGTGATGTATTTCATTATTCACTCAAGTATTTTCATATTTATCCAAATATCAACTAATATATTTCACAAACATAATAAAATATATAATGTATAATTATTAAAATGTTATAATGATATTATTCTAAAATAATAACTTTTTTAACCATGTTATCCCATCGATTATACCACTTTCTACTTTTTTGGTTGATTTAACCAACTATGTGGAAAATGAAATAAATTTATATTATGGATTCCTATCATAACATAAAAATAGGTATTACTGGAAATTAATGTAAAAATAATTTTTTGTTTATAGTTATGGAATGGTTATATTAATATGTTACAAATTATCAAAATAAGAACACCCGTTTATCAAAATTTCATGAGGAGCTGATGTGATGGTCGTTCTAAAAGGAAATTTATGAGAGGAATTATGTGAAGGGAATTTCCAGAATGGATGTTTTCAAATATGTAGTTCAGAAAGTAATTACTCATGAATAAGATTTTATATAATAAAAATGTTATCATCATATTGATTAAAAATGACCATCTTGTCACACCACTGTTAGTGTGAACCAATTCAAAGCTAATACAAGTAATCTAGAGATTATTTTATTGGATAAGTGATTTCATTACAATTAAGAGAGAAGTATGATCTCTTAATTTTGAATGGTTTTAAAGTAGAGAGGATTGTGAGTTCATTATGATCAGTATAAAATATTGTTCTATTTAGTTATTCTCATAAATCATCATAGAGACACTATATGTCTTTGGATTATACCAGTTTGGATTAAGTAAGTGACATTTATATGTATATTGATTGATTTCATTTTATCCTATCATACTTAGAGGTTATCTAAGATCAATTATTTTTTACAATAAAACATGATCATAATAATGAATTTTCAATCTAGAATTCCCCAAATGGCCCACAATGTATGGTATTTATCCTAGTAGGGAAACAATATTTAATTTTTAATAAAATTTATTGAATGGTAAATCGTGAAATTTTTTAAAAGTGTAATAAAATGTAGAAATAAATTTATTATAATAAATCATTAATAAAAAATGAAGAATATGGATTGGGATATTAAAATTATCCTTAAAAGTTTGAGTGATTTTTTTATTATAACATATATTTGGAATGTAATATGATGTGTTTGGAATTTAATTATTTTATAAGAAATGTTATGTGAAATAATTGATTATAAATAGATAAAATGTTATTTTATGTATGTTTATATATTTAAGATGAACTATGTTTTACAATGATGAAGAAATAATTGATATTATATAACTAATTATTATTATTAACTGAATAATGTGGTATAATTAAATATTTATTAAACACAAATTGATGTTTTGGTTTGAAAATTTATTAAGTACTAAATGATATCTGAAATAAATTATTGAAATATTATAGTAAACATTGAATGATATATTGTAATGTTTATGGTTATATATGATATGACCAAAAGGATTGATAATATACTAAAATGAGTTTATGATGACATAAAATAAAAAAATGTTTTATAATGAGCTATGTTATTTCATTTTTCTTGACTATTTGTTGGTGTGATGGTATGATGAACTGAGGTATTTGTAGGGATGATATTGAGCTATGTTATGCCTTATTAATTACTATATATATAATCATCTAGTTTATATATGAGTATCAGAAATTATCTTAGGTCATGATATTTAATTTATCTCTGATATACATATTCATGTGATTGGATATGATTAATCGATAAACAAAGAAAACAATTATTGAAATTTGACAAAGAATATGGACTTATAATATGGGTAGAAATATTAGAAACAAAAGATTGATGATGTGTGTTTATATTTTTTATTATACTTGATATAGTAATTTCGTAATAACACATTATTTAAATAATTTAATTTTAAATTTTAGTCAATTCTGGGGTACATGGTGGTTTTATTCTAAGAATTTTCTCAATCTTTGTATATTCACATCTCATGTTTTTCTAAAATTTATGCATTGGAATGTGTTAGAGTGATGATTTACTTATAATCATTGAGTTATACCAAATATTTATTTATATATTTTTTAGATATTTATATTTTAGTAGAAATTTAAGTTATATTTAGGTTATACCTATTAACTTTATAGTTTTATGATAACTATGAAGATTGTTGAGTTTATTATGTAACCTATTTACTGATGTTATTTATTTTTTATATTATATATAAATATTTAGTTTGTATATATATATATATATATTATAAGGATATATATGAGGTTAAACTCACCACAAAAGATATATTTAGACCCTTGACACTATTATAAAACCTATGGTGTTTGGGGATTGTATATGAGTCTATGTAGCATATCAAATCAGTGGAACGGTCATGTCAGTGTGGGTCATTAGACCATCCATTGAGATATTAGTATTATAATTTCATGAATGATTCCAAATATATTGATTCATAATGTGATTGGTGAATCTATTTAAATTTTATTTTATTAAAATTAATATTTAAATAACTGATTTTATAAAACCATTGTTATTGGATTTGGGAACCATTGGTATAGTTTATAATAATGGTTTCAAAAACTATGGGGTGTATTTGAGTTGGGATATCCCTATACCATTGGTTTCATTATAATAGTATTATTTAGTATAATGGTGGTGGATAAAAGAAAAAATTACCCAAATAATTGGTATAGATAGGCTATACAAGAAGTTCAATAAAATGGTAGTACAACCTAACCATACCAGAAACCAGTAGCTCTTGCTAAACAGAAAGCACCCACACCACAATGAATATAAGACCAACATGTAAAAATGTTGAAACAAAATTATGTATTCATTTTATCCATATAAAATTTAAGAAAAAATATATTTTTTATATTTTAAATTTAATATGATGAGAACTTGAAAAAATATTAACACATATATGAATTCATTTTTAGTCATTAAAGAGAAGTTACAATGTTGTGTGTTAAATATGAAGTACGAAATATAAGGGATTAATATTTCACTCATGAACACCCCACCATTATCTTCACCATTTTGAAAAATAATCATCACAAATATTATAACCTTCTACTTCTTTATTTACATCACCACCAGGAAAGTCTTTGGACCACCCCCACTAGGGCCATCAATATCATACCCCTATATATCATATAGGTAGTTCATTATTAATATTTTTGTATCAATAACCATAGTGGTATTGGGTGGATGATATGGAAACATAACTATCATTATATTCATAAACCACTCAAGGACTATTTTATATCATTCATGTACCTAAATGTGTAATTTTTTGGCATTTACTGCCTCTATATGGCCAACTTGAAAATAATTGCTATTATATTTTTTATTTGTTCCTATAGTGGTCCAATACCTGGTGGGAACAATAATATTCCATAGTTACTGATATACTCTATCATAGTTATTGTCACATAATATCTTTAAAAATGATCTTCTTTCCTAAATTTTCCATACTCTTGTTCATCATGAGCGGAAAATAGATAATAAAATTTGAATTAAAATGAGTAAAACATTACATCTTTCATTGTGTATTTTATTTTCCACCACCCCCAATTTTATTATTTACACTGAAGAGAAACAATTACAATGAAGAAACATTACCTTAAATGTTAAATATAAACCACTAAAATAAAATTTAATATAAGAAAAAGTTCCACAATAATATAGTATTACTAAAAAAATTAACTATTTCTAACCAATATTTAACTGGCCAAACATAAAACAAATCAAATCAAATTTCACAAAAATGAATTGTATTATCACATGTTGAGTGAAACTAGAATCAATAAAACCAAAATGACAGACATGGATTGTTTTCATCAATATATACGAATAGTAGATTTATTATTATTACATTCAGTTATGTTGTATTGGTTTTATTCAATTTAGATCTATTTATTTTTTTTATTTTATTTTTTAGTTCGACTTGGTTTGGGTGACTTTGGTTTGAGTAAGAATTATTTCAGTTAATTTAATACATTTAGATCAAATTCATCATCATTTTTTTCATTTATTTTTAAACAAAACATATCAGTATCATTTATTTTTTGTCAATATGGTTGATTTTAATATTGGTTAGTTCAATTTATCTCAATTATGATGGGTTTTTTTATTTTTTTTGTTCATATTTTTTTTTTGTTTTTCAATTTTTTCCCCATTTGAAAATTTTTATCAAATAAAATTTATTTTAGTTTATTTAAATTTTAATCATTTTGTTTTTGATCAATTTATTTCCATTTACTGTAGTTTATTCAATAAAAACATGATTTTTATTGTTTTTGTATGAGTTATTACAAAGATTTTTGTTATAATATGATTGTATATAGTTTGGTTCGATATAATTTTCTTCTAGAATGGAAGTTATAGTCATGTTAGGATATGTTTGTTCCCTTTTAGTTCAGTACTTTTTTATTACATTTGATTTTGATTTTGTTATGTATTCATAATTATGTTTATATATATAATGTTTCAATATATTCCCATCGGTTTAGCTATATTTTTTACAAGTTTAAATGTCTATAATAAATTAATCTACTTACAAGTTGAAATATTATTATTAATTAAAACTATGTACATGTTAACATAATTTAGAGTTTACATTTCTATATGTAAATATTTTATATGTCAATATTTCAATATAGTTTACATTTTTATATATTTATATGTTAATATTTTGTGAATTTATTTTCAGGTTTATATGTTAATATTAATTCATATTGATTAAACTATATAATTTGAAATGTTTATTGATTATATGAAACTTCTTATACTATTTAAATAAATACATGCCCAAAAAATTTATATATTAATATAAAAAATACATTAATATGTATACTTTTTTTAATTTCTAATGTTTATATTTTATATTTTCAATATCGGATATAGTACAATTGCCAATAATAAATTATTAGATTGATTCATTTCTAATTCTGCGAATGGTTAATCCGTAATGTTCCCCTATTTTAGTATTATCATTTTCATATATTTTAAACATTGTTTTTGAAAATATTTAATCATTTGTAAAACTCATCATGAATTGAAATTTTATGTGAATAAATTTTTTCCATGTTGTCTCTAAATAATGTATCATCAATTTTTATTAATTCATCATAACTCTTGATTAATTTCCTTGATATATGGTTAAAATTCTAAAGAATCATTAAATTATTTTGGCAAAGATTTATATAAAAATTTTATTCTCCTAATATTATTTATTTTATATGGTTTTTTACTTCCCATTTTTTTAATTAAGTTATTATATTCATGACATTTGATCTAATCCATTGATATTATATTTATGTTAATGATTGATTCAACTCTACTTCATAGTTATCTTGTGGGTCATTTTAAAAATCATCCTCATTAATTTTATAATGAGATTCATTAGTCTTATAAAAATGTAATCCTTTTTTATTATATATTTCATCCTTTAGTATGAAACAAGAATAATTTTCATGTTTTCCATCATTCTTATACATATAAATTGAAAACTATTTAAATTTATAAAATTTATTAGAAGATGTATGGAAACTATTTAGAAATAGTTAAAAAAATATCTTAAAACTACTTTAAAATTTTATTAAAATGCATATAAATTTTTTTAAACTATTTATAAAATTAATATTTAAAATGATTTTCAAGCAGTTTAAAAAGTGTTTATAAATTTATTAAGAAATTGAATTAAAATGACTATAACACTTTTTTAAACAATATTTAATATACTATTAAATATTTTATAACTTTTTTTAATACAAACTATTTTATAAATATTTATAAGAATTTTAAAAATAGAATACAAGAACTATTATATATAGTTTTCATGAAGTTTGAAAACTATTTAAAATAGTATATTGTTTACAATTTACATGTAAAAAATAAAACATTTATAGTTTGTTTTGAAACTCATTAGTTTTGTTTACTTCATGTTAGATTAGGTCATTTTATATTCATTTAAATTCAATTGTTCTCCATTCCATTTGGAATAGATCATTTTAGTTCAATTTTACTTGATTCGTGCTAAGATAAATTATCTAAGATTAATTAATTTTAGTTATTTTAATTCATTTCAAGTTTTTTTATGTCTATTTTGATCAATTAATGTCAATATATTTTGATTTTGTAATATCCATATCTTTTTTATTTGGTATGGTTCATTTATTCCTTGATACATTTGGTTCATTCCATTTGGTTAGGTTTGATTATTTTTATTTTACATTAATTCAATTAATTTTGATCGGTTACTTTCTTATTGTTTCATGTGTGGGAGGTTTGATTTGGTATGGTTCATTAGTGTTTTTCCCTAATTAAACTCACTTGTATGTGAAAAATACCATTTTTATCTCATTCTATTACATATAAGTTATCACCAATGTTTACATATACTTTTTATCATCCTTTTTTTATTTCATTATGTTGATTCAAAAAAAGGGACATTAAATAAAAATAAATAATGATTTAATACAAATAATAATCATTTTCAATCCAAAATAATTAAATTCTTATAAAGGATTAAACTAGTCACTCATCGAATAAGAAATTATTTATGAAAACTATGTTATTACACACTCATTTAGGGTTTTCATACTCTCTATATCTGTACTAATTATACCAACCCATCCATTATATATCTCATGCTAATTTACTCCTCATATATCACCTAATTCCACCAGTTATTTAGTCATCACAACTACACCACATAACCATTATAGTAAGTTTCTAGAAAAATATTAATTCATATAAATATAATAATAATAGAAAATTTAATCTAATAAATTTTCATCACTATATTTCAACCCATGAAGTATCCTTTATTACCTTTTCATTGTGTATTTTAGAGAAACGTTTCCAAGTAATGATGTCATTGTATTTTTAAAACATCATTATTGAACTCTAATATTCCAACATATTTTTACAAATCATTTGAATATCCCCATTATACTCGATAATCATCAATGTTTGGAATTTCAAAACATCATGAACTTGAGTAGACCCATGTAAATTAATTGTGTTAGAATCAATTATTAATGATTGAAATCCATTTATTACATTAATACATGATGAAATGAAAATAATTGATAGTTAAAAAAATTAAATATCGTTTTATATATATATACTATGTTTGGATGATCAAAATGCTTTAATGATTCACTAGGTTGTGAAAAATTAAAAAACTATGTAGTTTCAATGGGTCCAATGTATGGTTGGGATGATTAAGAGGTGTTGTAGTAGATGTAAATACGTCACAAACATAATATCCTAGAGAAAATGGAGAAGTAGGAATATGAGGTTCCCTATAAGTCTATAGGAAATTATAATAAGGATAAATATTGGGAGTCGTCATTATAAAAGGAAATGATATATAAGATAGATGATCAGATGAAAATGGTGGTCATAACATCAATGGTTTGAATATCCCTGATACCACTAATGGATCCGGGTGATAATAACTTGTGGTAGATGGTATATTTCATGAAGTTTCTATGTGTTATTTTTATACTGAGTTCTAAAAGTAGCTATAGTACGCCCCCCCCCCCCCCTCCCCACCTCAAACTATTAGGCTGGTCACATAGGTTATTGGTATGGCTATAGAACAACTTCTTCCTCTATGGTGGAATATTTTTAATATTTAAAAATGATTAGTTATTTGGTATTGTATATTTGTAATTGATATATATATATATATATATATGAAATAGTATCCTTATAATGGGATCCAAAGGAGGAATTATTATCTGTCTCTTTAGTGATCATTATCAAGAATTATCCTCCTCCATATCCCTTTCAAATACTTTATTTCATATACTTATAATTAAATTTACAATTAATTAGAAATATTATTTTTATGGATAACTTAATAAAAACATGATAATTAACCTGATAAACATTGGTATGATATGGTTTTCTTCTCATATGTTCAATTCAATCTAATATTGGTTGAGTCATGTTGATTCAATTTGGGTTCAGTTGATTCAATTTAATCCAAATCATTTTACATGTTATATGGTTTTTTAGTTTATATATAAACATCTTTAAAATAAATTCGCATTCAAGTTGATTTTAAATATAGTGTACATACAACTTTTTATAAAAAAAATTAGTTTACTAGTAAACACTTTTGAAATTTTTCATGTAAAATAATTTTAAAATTTACGTGTATGCTATTTTTAGTTTACATATAAAATTTTATTACAGTATACATATAATCTATTTTGAAAAACTCTTCACAAGTAAAATGATTTTATAATTTACATTTAAAATTTATTTTAAATCTATTTACATGTAATCTTCTTTTTAAAATAGTTTTCTTCTAAACTAATTTTATAATTAGTTTACATGAATACTGTATTAAGTTTATATTTAAAATGAATTTCCCTTTACATGTAAATTGTTTTAAAAGTTATTTATCATATAAAGTAATTGATTGAAAATGGTTTGTTGATTACCCTTCTAAAATAAATATTTATAGCCAATAAATCTGAGTAAAACAGAGAATAAGGATATAACCATAGTAAAGGAAATGGTATAAGATAAAAAAAGTAATAAACTCAAATAAGACAAAAAAAATAAGAAAAAATTGCATTATTAAATTGGTAGAGAATTTTAGTGTGGGGAGGGATTGTATTAGTGAATTTTTATAGAAAATGGGAGGAGAAAGAGAGATTAGAAAGATACTATTTATGTGGTAGGGGACTAGAAATACCCAATTTTATTACATATATTTTTTATTCACACTATAAAACAATAAAAATTATTTTAGAACTATGAGGAAATTGTGATTAAACACCTAAATATCACTCGTTCTATAACACAGTTATGTGATCTCTCCCTATAACTAACTTTTAGGTCAAAAAAATAAATGAAAATTTCATTAATTCAAAAGATAAACATCAAACTTTTTAAATATTCTATGTAATTTGGTTGATGTTAAAAGTTAATTTTTTCACAGTTTCCGACACTTTCACCGGGGCGCGCGTGTCCATCTCTTTTTGTGGATGAAAGGAGCGGTTTTGTTTCCCCGCATTCCTGATTTCCAAAGTTGGGTGGAATTCGTCACTTATTCAGGGATGTCTGCTCCTTGATCGAAACGGGATGATGGGATGTCGGTTCTTCCTTCCGTGGATTCCTCCTCGAAACTCGTCACCTAGTCCGGGTCTCCCTCATAAACTTAAGACGTTGTTCGTGAAACTCTTCCTAGTGCCATATCTTCATGGGAACGAGTTAATTACACTGCTTTTATCAGGACATTCCAAAGGGTCCGATCAGGGCAGCAACCTTCGGTTAGGGGAGTAGTCATGTTGGGTATCACTGGCGTGTCTGGATATTGGGACACTGTCACATCTGGGTTTCTTCCCCTTATTATAGGGATTCTTGAGGGCATGGAAGCCTGAGGTATCCCACGTCGAATGTGGGGAATTACATTCCATAGGCATGTATCTGAGTTTTTCCTCAACTTCCTATGTTTAACATAGGGTATGCTGCAAGTTTAATGTCCAACAGAGACGGAATGAGGGTGATCAGAACACTAACTAGAGTGAATCATATGGGTGCAACCTCTTGAGGGAACACTCATGTCAGGGCTAACGTGTGGTTGGATGCCTGAATACTATTGAATGGAATGGGGTATGATGTGGCATGATCCCACCAGGATGTGGCGGCCCGGGTAAGAATCAGTTTGGATGATGAAGCGGTTGAATGAAGTGGATGGTGAACGGGATGGAATCGTCCTGAGGATGACGATTGATTTGGGCTTGATCCCCAAAGAGTCTTCCTATGTATCCACGTGGCAGGGAATCTAAGTCCACATAGTTCATATGATGACGGCTTACCGCCAATTGAGGTTTCCAACGGCATACCGCCGGATGGGGGCGAACCAATGTAAAGATGGTCGAGATGACCGGTGGACGGTAGGCTTGAGCCTCAGGGAGGCTTCCTATGTACCCTTCCTTGGCAAGGATCAAGGACCACGTAGTTCAAGGTGTGTTTGGGGATTACACTCTAGGTGGCCCAAAGTGTTGGTGAACTGATGTGAATGGGATCGGAGCGACCAATGGGTGGTGGGCTTGAACCTCATGGAGGCTTCCTGCGTACCTTGCCTTAGCAAGGATCAAAGACCTCATAGTTCACGGGGGCATTTGGGGCTTACGCTTTGAGGCAGACCAAGGTGTTGGTGAACCGACGTGAATGAGGTCAGAACAACTGGGGTTGTGGGCTTGAACCTCGTGGAGGCTTCCTACGTGTCTTGCCTTAGCAAGGATCAAAGACCACGTAGTTCAGATTATGGGGGCTTGGTGCACTGACGTGAAGAAGAACCTGGGGTCCCATGGGTGGTGGGCTTGAACCTAGTGGAGGCTTCCTACATACCCTGCCTTGGAAAGGATCAAAGACCTCGTAGTTCAGATGGGGCGTCAGTGAACCAGCGTGAAAAAGGACCTAGGGTCCCATGGGTGGTGGGCTTGAACCTCGTGGAGGCCTCCTACGTACCCTTCTTTGGAAAGGATCAAACACCTTGTAGTTCACGGGATGGGGTGTGGGGGATTACACTCTAGGTAGCCCATAAAGGATGTCATGGTCGATGCTTACTCTAAGGCCACGTGAGTCATGCTCGGTGTGAGAAACAAGAGGCAGAAAAGACCTAACGATCACGTCCCAAAAGGTGTGTCCATGGTAAGTGGAGTGGGGCTTACATGTGATCGCATCCCAAAGAGGAAACATGGGCTTATGCGTGGTTAGTGGACCGAAGAGGTTGGGACTTACTCCAGGATAGTAGACCGGGTGGCGACAAAGCCTAGTGGGAGAGGGATTTGGTACTGAAGAAAAGAGGGGTTCAATGTCCATTCCCCCACCCCCCTCCCTGGTCCTTGGGACCGAAGAAGAAATGAGGAGAAGGGACGTTGCCTCCTACAAGAAAATCTAGGGGATTACACTGAGATGGTATCCCTTTCCCCACGTAGGATGCATGGGGGGAATTCAGAATTTAACGTCATGTGCTAAGGACGATGGTGCTTGGAAGTTTAACGTCCTGCAGCTCGGATGAGGTGGGTTCACTCCACACCCCTAGGACTTACATAACCAGTACCTTCTTCACCTTGGTGAAGAGAGGGGACGGGCAACGCCATGGCTAGGGGGTGTCATGGAGCGAACCATTGGGGGGTCCACATTAGCATGGCTATCTGAAGAAGCAATAGCCGTTAGAGTGCCTATGCGAAGAGGCATGATTCAAAAGCAATGAAATGGGAAGTATCGTCCAAGGGACTTTGAAATCACATTGTGCAAACCTAGAGGGTCACACGGGAAAAGGAATTGCAAAGCAGAGGGGTTCATAAGTAGGGGCCTTGTGAAGCTCTGGTCCTCCGATTGGTGGAGGGTACCTGCGAAGGGGTGTGCTTTGCGAAGTAGAGCGCCCCAGCCTAAGCATAGGGCAGAGGTTCATATAGTATGTGCTTCATGAAGTGGAAAGGAATTCGTGGATCACTGCCTTGTGGAGAAAAGGTGCCTCGCGAATCAAGGTATCGTGAAGCAATATGCTTCGCGAAGTACAGTGACCCCACCTTAGCATGTGGATCACGTGTACATGAAGGGTGTTCCACGAAGCATAAATGCTCTACGATGACCCGGGTCCCCTTGGGGATCCCCTTCCTTCGTAGAGGCCCTTAGGCTCCATGAAAGGAATCCCTCTCGAAAGATGGGGTTAAAACAAGGCAAGGAGGAGGCACTTCGCAAAGCAGAAGTACCTCGTGCAGCTCATGGTTTGCATAGGAGAAGGTGCTTCGCGATTCTGGAGCTAGGAAGTTGAAAGGTCGGATGATCCTCCCTAGTAATTGGGGGGAGGCTGATATTTATAAGGGAGAGGAACCATTAAGCAGTGCATGCTTGGCATGAAAAGGGATTTTTTTGTTCCATAGTAGGCTCGCGAACGTCAAATGTGTTCGTGGAGCATCCCGCCTCCTTACTCCGCGGCAGGCTCGCAAACGTCAAAGACGCTCATGAAGCATTACCGCCTCCTCGATCTGCGATGGCCTCATGAACATCAAATATGTTCACAGAGTGTCCCGCCTTCTTGCTCTACGGTGGGCGCGGTGTGATTGGGGCTCCACGAATGGTCTTCGCAAGGTATCCCCTTGAGGCTTTCTTTTTCTTCATCTTCTTCTCCCATTTTGGTGCCAAAAAATTCCCCCCCTCAAACTTGCAGTCATGGAGAAATAGGGGGTCGAAGTCTGAGGGTCAATCGCCAAAATCCTTGGTCGTTCGCGAAGCTGTATCACGAAGAGGGATTGCGAGGTGGATAGGTGATGCGCAGGTCGAGCGCGCTGTGATGCTCGGTGTGAAATGGATGCACCGTGAAGCTTAGAAGTTTGTTGCCTATAAAAAGGGGAGTTGACCTATCTTTTTCCTTTTCCCCTCTCTGTGAAATTGTCTTTTTGAACTCTTGATTCGCGAAGTTCCATGTACCCCACGATTGCTCTCCACGAATCGGGTCTTCACTTCGCAGCACACAGTAAGTTTTTGACTCCACAACAGTGCTTCGCGATCTTGCGCTTGAAGGTATAGGCAGGACTCTGCGAACAGGCTTCACGAATGCTCTCTGTGAACGAGCTTCACGAACCAACCCAAAAATCATCCAAGTTCTAAAACTGAATGGATCATCGAGAAGCTGTCGAGGGGGTTCTTGCGGATGCCACCCAGAGGGATGAGATGGTGAACAGTCTGGGTCTAGGAGAGTTAGTCTGGATCCACTCTGACCATGATTCGTTGGTGGCGCTGCTATCAGAGAGCCAGAAGAACTACCCACTGTGTAAGAGGTTGCCTTTTTATGTATTCGGGTTGAGGGATGACGTCTTCATCCCTAAAGAAAGTAGGGACGAACTAGCTTACTGGTTCAGAAGTACGCAGTTCCACCACCAATGGTTCAGGGTAGCTGACGGCCATGCCCGGGAAGACTTCACACCCGTCATTGCTGACTGCCTATACAACCACCTGAATAATGTCAATGGGAAGGCGTTGCATCTAGATACGTCTCCTCCTCTGTACCACACAATATTGAAGGCAGTTTTGAGGAACCTAGGGAAGGGGTGGTCTGATGAGTGGGACCTGTGCCAGTGTGGAAACTTCATAGACGATTGGGTTTAGGCCTACTGGGTAGGCGGCTCGTGTGAGGAGTTTGGGGCTGAGCTAAGGAGAGTGGGTTTGTACGAGGTGGCTTGGGCCTCCCAATTCCACATCTATCAACTGAAACAACTAATGTCGAAGCTATTGAGCAGGTTGTTTTTGAGGACCAATACCTTCCATTTTAACCACAGGGAGGTTGGTATTAGCTTGTGGGATGTCCACCAGATTTCAGGAGTCCCGATACTGGAGGCGATGTATGATGAATTCCTCCCTGTCATGAGTGCGTGGGAGGATCCGGAGTAGATGTCGCGGCTAGAAATGGCATTGATGGAGCTGGTGTAGGGAGAGGACAAAGAAGTAGTGAGAGATGTCCACTTTAAGTGGTGGTTCAAACAATTCCTGAATTTCCCGGTAGATCGACAGTTTTCAGCGAGGCCTCGAACTTGCCCGAAGGGGGATCAATGGGGCAAGGAGCACTCGTACTGGTGGATCTTGGAGGATAGATAGTGGAAGACCCGGGGGTTTAGCATCAGCACTAATCAGCAACTAATAGTTAGGCTGGTGACATTCATCGTGGCTCTTATCTGTGGTTGGATCCTACTGGTGAGGGATACCAACATGGGAGTACACCCAAGCACATTTATAATGGTGTCCACATTGGCGACAGGAGGGCGGGTCAACCTAGGAATCCTGATGCTCACCAAACTGTATAAGATGTTGTGGCATATCAACGAATGGAAGAGGTCGTAGAGGGTATGTGGGCCATTCCACCTCCTATATGGGTGGATAGTGGCACATATGAGGGGGGTTTACGAATACCCAAACCCTATCTCTTCTCTGGGCTCGGACTTGCACCCATCAATCCTGAATGCCATGGGGAGCTTTCCATCCAAGTTGACCACACCGTTTATATTGAACCGGGTGTGGAAGGCGGAAGAGTTCAATTTTCACCCATTTCTGTTGCCGACAGGGGTATTCACTGATGATGGCTAGGGAACAGAAGAGCACCGGGCATATCTCCTAGCCTTTCAAGGTGGATTCTTGGTGGAAAGGGTGGACCATGAGCCCCTCTATGATCTGTACACCCCACACCATTTTGCAAGGAAATTATGGTGCATGAAACGACTGACCTTGTGGGTCTATTTGGAGGTGCACCATGAGGAACACTTGTGTGTGATGAGGCATATGTGGATCATGTTCACATGGGAAGATGGGAAGATGCGGAATGAACTGCCTCCACCTACCTCCGTCTTTGGGCTGGTGAAGGAGTATGACATAAGCTGGGAGGCGGATTATCCAGGGGAGATGCTGAAGCAACCAACCGTTCAGGTCAGTGATGGCGAACCTCCCCGACCTTGGGGTTGGGGCCAGAAGGCAGCAAGGGCATCTCGCGGTGTTGGAGTTATCGTGGCAGCGAGGCCCGCACTAGTTGAGGGTGAGGCAGAAGCCATAGATTCATTTATGGTAGTGGACCTGGCAGTTCCAGAAGAACAAAGCCATCCAGAGGAGAGGACGCCAAGAGGATTCTGCAGGATACCCACCCAGGATCCGGGGAAGCGGTTACGCCATATCGACATGCCAGAGAATGATGTCTTCCCGGAGGCCTGGGACATCTGGGAAGTCAACAGGCAATTCCTCAGCCCCTCCAAGTTGTGGCAACACCTGAATCATCTCGGGATGGATTTACCAGGGATAGGCCCTATTAGGGATGGCTTTTCGGTGCCCCAGGTGGAGGCAGAGCAGTACCTAGCATAGCTGGAGAAATTTGTGCATTCCCGGGGTGCCCCTCATCCAATGACGGACCATTTCAAGGTGCTGCTAAACTGTACTACTCACTTGCAGTTTTCAAACTCTGATTTAAGAGAGCGCCTCCCTCTTCCGGAATAATCAGAAGAGTCCTCCTAGGGAGACGAGGTCGGGAGAGGGAGCCCGTTGGAGGAGGGAGAAGTTGGAGATCAAGACTCGGATCTTGAAGAGTTCTCATAGGACCTTGAGGTAACAATCTAAAACCCCATTCTCTGAGACTTTCTTTGAGGTCACTCTAGACTCTTTGATAACATCTGAACTGTGTAGGAGAGTCTTATATACTGAACTCGTTCTCGTCCCTCAGTGGATGCAGATGCAGAAACTTCGGGATCTACGCCTTCCACCACATCTATTTTTGCATCCAGCAAGGCTAGGATACCTGAGGCGACCCCTTCAAAGCTTTCAGACCTTCCGAACATATATGGCGGGCCACGCTTTGGAGTCCTGATGATTTCAACCCAAGATCAAGATCAGGAATTCGATCTATGTAAGTCCCTTCCACTAATTTCAAGACTTCCATCCCCTGACCATTCCAACTGACATCCATGCCCCCCCCCCCTCTTTTTTTGGGTTTTTGCAGTTCTTAAAATGGCATGGGCCACCTTGGATAGGTTTTTCAGGGCTTCTGGTGGCATCCTTCCCAGGGGAATACCGGTGGTCTTGGAATTAGAGGTCCAAACCGACCTAACTGAGGCGCTCCCGATCACCAATGGGACCGTCATCGGGACTGCGCCTGAGATCATTGAGGTGGGATCTGATGATGAGGATTAATCAGATCATCTAGGTCCCTCCATGCCTGATTAAATTTCAGATGTGGACAATGCAGACAAGTTCCTGAGAGCATACCCTACATATGAGCCTGCCAACCATGCTGACTGGGACGAGACGGCCTCTGATGAAGAGGACAGCAAAATAGTATGTCGTCGATCATGGAAGCGGATCAAGTGATTCATTGATGATACCCCCCAAGCACTATGGTTGGATGAGATAGATAAACTTTGCTCGTGACTGTGAAAACTGTGTGCTGGGGGAGTGGATGCCCAAAGTCCTCACATGCTCGTCTGAAATCTTATGGCAGAAAAGATTCGGGATTATGACCATGGCCTCGGTGTGGGCTGGAAGCGGAGAAAAGTGGTAAACATCAAGAGTCTCTGGGAGGCTGAAGATGAGGTCCATGGCTTCAAGCCCAGGCGGATGAGCATTCCTCTTCCCTTGACGCGCAATCAGAGCTCGTATCGCGGATAAAATCCCAGCTGGTGGAGGCCTAAGAGGGCATGAAGCGAGCCTCTGAGGAGATGATCGTCATTTAGACCGACGTAGAGCGGGCCCAGATTGCGGCCGATGAATTGCACCCCATTGCTGCTGAGGAGGGGTGGGAGATGAACAGGCAGCAACAACTCCTAGATTCCACCATCCAGAGGGTGGCAGAGCTGCTACACTCTTTTGATGAGTTTAACCTTTCCATGGGGGGAATAAACCCTCGGGTACTGTAACGATTACAAACCATCAAACTTACTTTCATGATTTGATTTTTTGATGCCATAACATGCATGTGTTTCATTGTTTACATTGGTTTATTGCATTCTCACGATATTCATGGAGAATCCAGCGATCATTCCCTAAGATCACGTGGGTCGGGCCCGATGTGAGAAACAAGGGATGACCACCTTATCACCGCATCCAAATGTAGGAGTGAAAACCAATATTTGGGCATCCGGGGTTTGAACAACCGGCCTGGATTTCTGGGAGGAAATGGGAGAGACCTGACTAGAGAATGAAGCTCTCAGAATAGTTAAATTACTATTTTCCAAGTGTGCACTTGTGCATGAACAGGATAATGTCAGGGGCACTGGAATCAATCCGAACAGATGGGAATGGAAGGTGTGAATAACGATACCCAGGATTCAGAACACTGTGTGGGTGGCATGACAATGAAGGATAACTATTGAACGCATTCGAAACACAGCATCCTTATTGTGTTAGCCTAGAATGGGGATAGAAAGTGAGGGTTGACAGCTGACCATGTTCAAAACATGGGGCCTGACTTGAAATGTCATCCATTAGTCTTACAGAATGTTAGCCCAGGATAGTAGGCAAGCCATAGGCCGATCATTCATACTATTAGGGGGTTACTTCATACGTGGAAAGGGACGAGGGTCTAAATAAGGGGCATGCAAAGTGTGCATGGTGGAGTGGTGGGTTGTTTGAATGGGGTCCAACACTCTTGAAATTACGCCACCGTTGTGGAAACACATTGGTTGGGCGCATCGATCTGATCAGGGATCAAGCATAATTCTGAACAGGACCTCTCTGGTGAGGAAACTATTCCTTCCCAATGTTATCGTGGGGCATCCTGGACTTGTTCAAGGTAAAGGTGCAGGGTTCCACAAAAGAACTTGGGACAAGGGGCCGAAAAACAGGGGGAACTGGCTTTGCGATTCTTAGGCTCGACCCAAAGGCAAGATGCTTGGGTGTTCCTATGTATCCCATGGGGATAGGAATCAAGCCATACGTAGTTCTGGAAGATATTGTGCAGTTTAACGTCTTGCGGCAAGGATGCAGAGTGATCTTAGTTTATGGTCATAGATCTCAGACCGTGGATGGTAGGAAACGCAGGAGACACATGGTGGGGTAATTATAAAACCTGAAGTGAATGGGAACCTAGGGTTCCAACCACCACGTATTCCCTGGGAAGGTTTGAGGTCGAGGGACCGAAAACGAGAGTTAAAATGGGCTTGAGGCAAAGTGCACGGGAATTCCTACGTACCCCGTGAGGATTAGGATCAAGCTATACATAGTTCTGGGAAATGGCATGGTGGGATACCCATTCCAAGTATAAAAATTTTGCGTGGGTCTGACCCATACACAAAAAGAAGCGGTATTTGATAGAACTTGTTTGTCCTTTAGGATGAGTGAGTGTTGTTTTTTTTTTGTGAAGCGATGGGCCTAGAATAGTGAATCCATGCATCGCAACAAGAATCAATAAAAATGAAGGCATTAAAAAATGGTATGATGTTTTATCGATACCAAACATGATGTCCCTTGTGCGAGGGAACCATAATACAGTTCCGTTTTTCGTCGTGCAGCCAGGACGATATTGTCACAGTTTATGGTCATGTGATGGGACCAACCATGCACTTTAGCGTCGTGCAGCATAGAAGTAGTAGAGATGAGGCTGAAGGGGAAATATGCACGGAGCAATAAAGCATACCCGCAGTGAATGAGAATGAGGTCTGCATCACACTGTGCACAATTCTGAGAAAGAAACCTTGGGCCAAGAGGCCAAAAAGAGGTAAGAGGGTAGGAGGTAGGAGAGACTGACCTCAATTAAGTTGGACCCGTATACGAGGTGTTCGGGTGTCCCTACATATCTCGTGGAATGGGAATCAAGCTGTGCGTAGTTCTCCCAAAGGGGCAACATGGAAAGATCTTAGTTTAAGGTCTTAGAACTAAGACCATGGAAAAGCATGACTATTCCAAGTAAGTGTGGGCCTTAATCCGATCCCTAAGCCTACATGAGTCAAACTCGGTGTAGGAAACAAGGGCGGATAAGGTATTTTCAATACGTGAAATACATGCAAAGGGTAAATCGGTGGAGCCCTAAATGATTGCCTTATTGCGTCTTTTCCCTCCTAACGTGCGGATGTGCACTGAGGAATAGTACTAAGAGTCTCGAAATTTTACTTGGACATGATGAGGTGGAGAAGGATATGAATCATGTAACTGACATTTTGGGCTTAACGGGGTTGGCATGATGATGTAAGATAACTATTGACCATTTTCAAAACACAGCATCCATACCGTGTTAGCCTGAAATGGGGACAAACAAATGAGCATCGACCGTTGACCATATTTGCAATAAAGGACTTGTATCTATTTGTTGTCTGAAACCCTCGAGGATGTTGGCCCATAATGGTAGGATAACCCTTAGGCCTATCATCCATGCCATTTGGGGTTCTCTTTGGGATGTGAAAGGTGATGGAATCCCTAATGAGGGGGAACACGAAGCCTGGGAAATGGGTGAAAGCATGTCCAGGTAGAATCTGACATTCCAGGTGTTAAACCAGAGTACCCTTGGGCACCTTAGTAAATCACCGAAGAGGACCGAGGGGCTCATCTAGTGAGCGGACGATTTGAAAATATGAGTATAGCGCAAGGGTATGGAAAATTCTCAGGATGAGAAGGTAAATGGTGTGGTTGTTACAACACCCGACGTGGGTGAGAACATAGTCCCACACCACACCATATATTCCTCTCTCTAGGGGAACGTAGGACAAGGGGACAAAATGAGAGGGATATTTCTAATAAATGGGGATGGACCCGAAGTCTAGAAATTCAGGCGGTCCTACGTATCCCATGAGGATGGGAATCAAGCCACTTGTAGTTCTTGAAGGGGGTAATGTGCAGTTTATCATCATGAAGTAAGGATACAAATGGGTAATAGAACCCACATATAGGAGGTGTACGACATGGTGAGTAACCCAACATGAATGAGGACATAATCCCATACCACACCATACAATCCCGTAAGAGAGAACCTAGGTCGGAGGCCCAAAAAGGCCGAGGGGCCTAAAAAGGCCAAGAGACCTGAGGCTGGGAGTCCCGGCCAATGGTATCCATATGAACTCTTGTGCGATTATCACCTCATCACAGCTTCTAATCCCATGTGAGCAGTGCTCGGTGTGGGAAACAAGGAGCCAGACTCAGCTCTCCCTGTCATATAGGGGTCTAATAGCTGGCATTGCCAGAAGGGAGTTCGTCGCTCAGAGATACAACAGGGCAGAACGAATCACTACACTCAATGTTTGGGACATCGTGGGGTGGATCTAATGACAAAGGATAGTTGTTGACCATGTTCAAAACATATCATCCCTATAGTGACCCAGACTGGGAATAACAAATGAGCATCGACCACTGACCATATTCGCAACGTGGGACTTGTATCAATTTGTTTCTCGACATCCTCGAGGGAGTTGGCCCTAATTTATACGAGAGCCCTTGGGCCTAGAATCCCTGTCGTTCGGGGGTACTTCTGGATGGGAAAGATGATGGAGTCCCGATCAAAGGAGTGGGTGAAGCATAGTTGTACCCATCTTTCAAAGAGGCGAACACCTTCAAGAAGTGGGATGTATGGCAGGATCAAGATGAGCTCGATGTGAATTGGGGAAAAATTATGCACCACACCATATGTCTTAACCCAAGGGAAGATTCTGGCATTTGGACTGGTCCAACAGACAAAATGTCTGGGCATTCCTACATATCCCATAAGGATGGGAATCAAGTCATACGTAGTTCTTGAAGGACATGTAGTTTAACGTATTTTAGTGAGGATGTGGGAGGATAGAAGAATGGGGAGTGGGCACACGGTGCGACCGTTATAATCCTGGCATGAGTGGGGATAAGAAATCCTACACCATATCATGAAAGGATCATCCGAGAGAACTATACCCAGGGGTATAGTCAAAGAGAAGAGTTTGGGGCTGGCATCAAGATGAAATGTTTGAGCGTTCCTACATATCTCATGCGGATGGGAATCAAGTCATACGTAGTTCTTAAGATGCAGTTTAATGTCGTGCAGGACGATGCACAGTTTAAAGTCATGTAGGACTGAACAGTTTAAGGTCATGTTGGACCATCATGCAGTTTAGGGTCATGCGGGACCTGGGAGTTTAGGTTCATACAGGACCATCATGCAGTTTAGGGTAATGCGGGACCATCCAGTTTAAGGTCGTGCAGGAACAATAGGCTCAGGAAAATTATTTCTTGAGGAACTTGGCATTGGTGGGAGGATTTATACGCTCACTATCCATGGTCACCAGGGAGTATACACCATTGGGGTAAACCCTGTGAATTATTTAAGGTCCTTCACACTTGGGCTCCAACTTGGGTGGTTTCCTACTAGGGATCATTGGTGTCTGGAGGGCCAATACCAAGTCACCTTGCAAGAAGGATCGGAGACGAACTCTCTTGTTGAACGCCCTAGCTATCTTGTTTTGGTATCTTTCTAGATTATGAAAGGAATGAAGTCTGTTCTCGTCAAGTGATTCTAATTCATCCAGACGAATTTCAGATACCTTATCTAGCGCATGTTGGTCATAGACCACTATGTGTAACGAAGGAAGTTGGATCTCGATGGGCAGGACGGCCTCAGTTCCGTACACTAGGGAGTATAGAGTCACCTAGGTAGAATTACGATCCATCGTCCGATAAGCCCATAGGTAATTGGGGAGCTTGTCCGGCCAACTATTCTTGTTTTTACCAACCATTTTCTGCAAAATTTTAGAGAGGTTTTTGTTGAACTCCTTGATCTTTCCATTTTCTTGCACATGGTAGTGGGAGGTATGGTTCGAATGGATGTTGTACTTGGCGTACAATTTCTTCAACTCGACTACTCGTAAGTTGGTGTTGTTATCGGTGAGGATGGAATGAGGTACTCCAAACTGGTAGATGATGTTGGAGCTCACGAATTCGACGATAAAACGTTCCTTGACCTCCTTGAGCAAAACTGCTTCTGCCCATTTCGAAAAGAAATATGTGGCGGTCAGGATGAACCTGCACTGGAGAGCTGTCACTGGTGGATATGGTCCCATGACGTCGAGTCCTCACATTACAAACGGTGAAGATTACTTGGTGGAGTGGAGAGGTTCCGGAAGTCTATGCATGAATTTAATATGAATTTGGCACGCGTGACATCTCTTGGAGAACTAGATGCAATCATGGATCATGGAGGGCCAGAAGTACCCCAGTATCCGGATATGATAGGACATCTTCGGCCCATTCTGGTGAGCCCCACAAGAACCGGTATGAACCCCCTGCATGACCTGAGAAATATCGACATATTGGATGCAACATAGGATAACACCATCGAACCCGTGCTTATAGAGGATTTTCTCGAGACTGGGACCACTCTGGAGGGTAAACTGCAGCGCGCGACGTTGGATTTGTTCGCGCTCGGCCCGATCATCCGAGAGGTAACCATTTTGGAGATACTCGACAAAGGGGGCTCTCCAGTCGGGGGTCACTTCAACCACTGCATCAGAGGAACCTGGGGGTTCTGACATGGAGGATCCAGTGGTAAGATGGCTTACTCGCAGGCCTTCGTCATCATCTGAGGTGATGGGAGCAATGAATCTTCGATTTTCCATGTTTATAATCATACCTTCCTGCTCGGGTTTTGCAAGTGATTCATCCAGGATGGCCAGAGCATCAGCTCGGCCATTCTGAGATTGAGGGACATGAGTAACTTCTGGCCGAGATGGGAACTTGGCCATTAGATGGAGGGTGAACTCCAACAATGGTACAAGCTCTGGCTTTCTGACGACATAGTCACCATTGATTTTCTTGATGACTAGTTCGAAATCCCCTTTCACATGAAAATGGGTCAGATCGATCTCGAGGGCCAGCTCGAGGCCAGTAATGAGGGCCTGATACTCTTCCTCATTATTGGTGCAGCCTTCCAACAATAGGAATGAGTATGGAAGAATAGCTTGCGCTGGGGTAAAAAATACAATACCCAGGCCTACTCTGTTGAGTCTGGGATCATTGAGTCTCCTGCCGGTGGGTATTTGGTAAGCACCATCAAAGTGAATCTTCCAACATGGGATGGCATGATCCACTGAGAGGATTGCCTCATCAAGAAAATCCAGGTCCAAGGACTAGTCCTCAGGGGTTGGATGGGCAGCAAGAAAATATGCCAATGCTTGTCCCTTGATAGCCTTCTGAGGCATGAACCTGATGTCGAACTGCTTGAGGATTATTTCCCACCGTGCTAGACAGACGGTCAACATGGGGCGGTTCAGAATGTACTTTAGCGGGTATACCCGAGACACCAGTTGTACGTCATGGTGTTGCAAGTAGTGTCACAATTTCTATACAGCGAATACCTGTGCAAGGAGTCACTTTTCGATGGGGGAGTATCTGATCTCTGTATCGAGTAGCATGCGGCTAAGGTAGTAGAGGTTGTTTTCTGTCCCCTCATTGTTTTTCTAGGTGATAAGGGCACTAAGAGATCATTCCAGGGCAGTCACGTACAGGATCAGCGGTTTTCCAGAGATGGGTGGCATCAAGACCAAAGTCTGGAGCATATACTAGTTGATTTCCTCGAACACGGTCTGGCACTCTTCGCCCCATTCGTAGGCGGTGCCTTTCTTCATGAGCCAAGAAAAGGGCTTACACTTGCCGGCCAAATTCTCAATGAATCGGCGTATGTAGGATAAGTGGCCTTGGAAATCTTGAAGCTCTTGAATATTTCTAAGGGGAGGAATCTAAAGGATGGCCTTGATCTTCTCTGGGTCGATCTCAATGCCCCGGTACCTGACAACAAATCCAAGAAACTTCCCAGAGGTGACCCCGAAGGAACACTTCAACGGGTTCATATTCAGGTGGTGGGAACGAAGGAAGTTGAACACTTTCTCAAGGTCCCTGAGATAATCCTGGCACTGGTGATATTTGATCACCAGGTCATCTATATAGCATTCCACCAATGTCCCTAGGATTTCCTTGAATATGTAGCACATGGCCCGTTGATAGGTGGAACCTACATTCTTTAAGCCGAAGGGCATAACATGGTAACAGAAAGTACCTTGGGGAGCCCTAAAAGTTGTGGACTCCTCGTCCTCTGGGGCCATTCATATCTGGTTGTATCTGGAGTAACCATCCATGAATGAGAGGTCTTGGAACCTATCCATAGCATCGATCAACAATTCTGTCACTGGAAGGGAAAAATCATCCTTCGGACAGTGACGGTTTAGATCTCAGAAGTCGATGCAGACCCTGATCTGTCTGTTCTTCTTCCTGACTGGCACAATGTTGGCTAGACACTTGGGGTACTAGACCTCCTTAATGAAGTTGGCTCTGAAGAGCTTGTCAACTTTGGCCTCAACCATGGCATTGTGAGAAGGGTGCATCTTTCTGGGAGGCTTCTTGAACCCGCGATGATTTGAAGGGAGACCGAGACGGTGGATGGCTACCTGAGGATCTAGTACTAGCATCTAGTCGTAGCTCTAGGAGAATACATCACGATGCTGCTTTAGGAATTCTATGTACTATTGCTACTCCTCTAGGTACATGGCGGCACTGATCAATGTGGGTCTCAGGTCTACCTCGCTACCAAGGTTCACATGTACCAATTCATCGACCGTGGTGGAGACGCCTTCTTTGAAGGCGGGGGGAGCATCCTACAAATCCTCTTCTTCGCTTGTGGAGGAGGGATCCCTAGAAGGAGAAGATTCCTCTGGGTCAGCAGATCCCAATGGGAGGCTTGTACCATCCTGGGCAGTAGTGGACAGCATATCGGGAGATTCACGTGCTGCTGAAACCATAGCAATGAAGGCAGTTGATCAGATCCCATCTGTTCTTTGGCCCAAAGGTCCATGCTTGATGATATCAAAGAAATAGTGGTGTGTCAGCTTGATCCATTTAATTCCATACCAGTGAAATAGACACGTATGACGTACTATCGTTTCCATGGGGTGGACATCCCGAAACCATACGGGGGTAGAAGGCTCTGGGATCACCTGATCCTGGTTTGTGTAGGAGTATGAGGTGATCTTCTATCGTTGCTTGGACTTGGGAATATGTGTCCCTCTCATACCATAGACAAAAAAACATTGCCCCATGTAGGGGTTTGTGGCCTCCAATCAATGGATTGGGAAGATGTAGGCGTTATCCAGACCTGTCGATGGGTCTGTTGCGACCGTGGCGGGCTTAACCTCACTTGCCTGAATCTGTTTGTCCTTGCTCTTGTAATAGTCATCATCCAGATAGTGGGATTCACAAGAGGCGAAAGGAGATGCATCAACTTGGAGTATTCCTACTCGACCATTAAGGGAGTACTTGAGGCACTGGTGATACGACGAGGGGACCGCTGCATGCAGGTGGAGCCATGGTCTACCCATCAATGCATTGTACGCGGTGTCCTAGGAGACAACCATAAACTCAATGCTGGAAACTAGGCCACCGAACTGGGTCTTCAAACATATCTTATCGACTAGGGTCTGCTCTGTCATGTTGTATCCTTGGATTCTTAAATCGTAGGGAGTCAAGTCACCTTCAGATAACCCTAGCTTCTGTAGTGTCTACGTCGGGATAAGGTTAATCCCAGAGCCCGTGTCAAAAAGATAGTGGCGAACCCCCATGCCATTAAATTGGCTAGTAATGTATAGTGGGTGGATATTCCCCTGTATGGTAGAGCCTTCATCTTCTCCAGAAAATGAAATGATGGTCTAACATTCGGCACTCTTGACCACTTCAGCATGAAAGGATTATTCAGCTGCTACCTCCGTCTCGAATTGGAGGGGGCTTCTTAGAGCCTTAGTGAGGGACTCGTGCATATCTAGTGATAGGTGAAGGTCCTAGAGGATGGAAATCCTTGCTGGGATGCTGGAAAGGTGCTTGAGAACATCATACTTCTATGTCAGGTGTGAACTTCTACTCGCAGGAGGCTGATCTGTGATAGGAGGCATGGCGGGCCCTACCAGCTGGACCGGTGGCTAGCTGGTGATGGGCATGTCCCGTTGTTCACTAGTCGAAGCTCAGAGAGTAGCTACCGGATGAGGTCCAGATGAATGAGACCAGCCTATAGCAGGACGAGGCCAATTGTGGCATGGTCGAAGTGGCTCTGCCTAATCCATCAATACAAACGGCGGTGGAGGCAGGCCTGATGACATTGGATGAAGAGGTTGCGCATGCTGAGCCCTGCGTTGGGCCTGCTGTCTGGTCTCAGTGGAATGCATAGCCAGGCTAGAGGTTCCAACTAATGTTCCTCGATGACCCATATGGTCACGGCTCTGTCGACATTGGCATCGGCTGGGGATGTTGGTGAGGTTCGCCTGGCACTCCCCATCGTCGGGAGTCAAATAGGGGTTTACCAACTCCATGATATTAACCGAAGCATACCCTTGAATATCACTTGAATATTCATCCATAACTGGGATGATTCTGGGAGGAATCCTCATCTCAGGGGGCATGAAGTGGCCAAGAGTTCAGGACGATGATGGCATTGGAAGGGTGTGTTGATTTCCCTTGCGCCGTCGATGCTTGCTCTTCTAGGAAGTGGTCGGCTGGGATGATGATGCAGAAGCGGCGGCTGCAGCCTCTGAAGGCTCCAGCTAATTCAGGCATGCACAAATGGTACCATGGGAATGAGAAACCATTTTACGAGCCATCTAGTAGTCATACTTCTGCGATTTTTTGTTAGAAACCTGCTTCTGCTGACCCCCGTTGTCGCTGATACTGTCTAGCCTTACGAAGATGCATGCCACTTGTGGTGGTTCCAGGCCCAGCCTTACTATTTTATTATAGACCTGGTCTTGAAGCCAGTATTTTAACACATATCACTACTTGAGGGTGTACCACAGAATCCAATGATAGGGGCATTAGTTGGGGTGATCAGTGAGATTCGCCTTTTCTGGACTTCTACACTCAGAAAAGCGTACAATCCCTTGCTCTAGGGAGCTACGGAAGTAACCAGGGACCTGATCCTTGTTGAACGAGTAGGTCCAGTTTCTTATTTCTGGGAAGGGGGCCCTTGGAGCATAACCATGATGAGGAGATGGTGGATCCTGTCGGGGAGGCGGAGCCTGGTTGTCCCGCCTGGGCGGTGGTGGCGCATTACGCAGGGGCACCTGCTGATTCTGAGGCAGACGTTGCTGAGTCGGAGGCTGCACCTGAGGTGGAGGGCCTCTGCGAGGTTGCGAAGGCGGATCCAATGGTAATAACTCCAGCTATCTGGGGGCTTCTATTTGGGCCACCACAGCGGGCTCGGCTCTGGAATCCCTCCATACTAGAATTAAAGGGGGAAATGGATGTTCCTAGCTGGCCTGTTGCAGGGCTTCCTCCAGGGGTTGGGCCTTATCGAAGAAGTATCGTAATCCTCCAAGGTATTTCTAGGTGATTAGATAAGGAACTAGTTCCGTCTTGACGTTCACTATGCACATCTTTAGTAATTTCTCCTAAGTCAGTGGCATGTCAAGGGAGTATGTGAGCCCTTTCCACCGGGCGATAAAGTCCGTGACATGATCATCAGGCCTTTGTTTTCACTTGAAAAGGTCTACGATACTTGTTTTCCATGTGGTGGAGCTGAACTGGTAGAGGAATTGCCTGCGAAGGTCCTCCCAGCTGGTTAAGAATCCGACAGGGAGCTGGTTGTACCAAATGAATAACGACCCCTCCAATGTCCGAACAAAACAGCGGATCTTGGAAGCCTCCTACTACGTTGGATTCCCTAACATGGGCCCACACCTTGAGTTGAAGTGGCCCAAGTTCTACGGCGGGTCCCTCTTCCCGTTAAAGAGGGAGAAGGTGGGATTCCTGAAACCTGGAGGTGCCGGCATATCATCCACCCATGCCGGATATGGCTTGCCATCAAGTGGGATCGCCACCTATCGCATTTCTCACGCCTCCAGGTGAGCAATGAGTGCCGCCATTGGATCATTTGGGAGGGGGTCTCTATCTTGATGGGGATCCCTAACTACGAGTGCATTGGCGGGTTCTTCAACACAGTAAACAGTCTTAGCGGCTGGTGGAGTGGCTGGCAGCACGACCTGCGGGGTAGCTGGGGGAACCTGAGCTGGGTTCCTTGGATTTACCCACCGTTCCTGAGGGTTTGGTGAGACATACCGCACCCTCTTTCCATGAACTCTGGCTTCAGCCCGTCTGTGGGAGCAGCATGATCAGGGTTGCCTGGGGGTAGCTCGTTGAGGGGAAGTTGTTCATGCCCCTATTGTACTGGCCTAGGATTGTCGTAGTCATGTTGTCGCTCCATGAAGCGTTCATTTAGGAGTTCATCGACCAACTTCTTCGGCTCAGCAAGTTCTTGGCATAACGTGGCCTTCTCAGGGTCTTCCTCCATCTTCTGCACTAAGGAAGATGGGTCGGAGTGCTTGGAAGATCTGATGTGCTCTTTAACTTTACCGGCATTCCAGCAGAGTACTAATGCATCGGTGGGTGCAGGGAGACCTATTAGGTTCCTCTGCTAAGGAGTAATCCTCCCCAATGGGTCCAATAGTGGTGGAATTCCCTCGAGGGGTAAGTACTCATCAAGAAGCTCCAACTCATCCTTCTCATCCACTATGTCTGCCATGTTGACCGCGAACCTTCCCGGGGGCATGTCTTCGATGTCACCTAGAAAGTTGGGATTCTGCCGGATAGGACTGAAGAGGAGGGCAGCATACTACCCCCAGCCACAGATTTTCATTTGGGGGGTAGTCTTCTTGATAATTTTGTGAAGTACCTTGATACTCTGAATGCATTGCTACTGGAGGGCCTCACGGCGGCCTAGTGACTTGGGGTGCTGAGCCATAGGGAGTGCAGCCAAATCGACCAGATGGAATTTCTCGCTGATGAATTTGAAATGCGCTTGGCTCCTGGGATAAACCACTTACTGATGAAGAAGTCTAAAATTCGTCGCCCAGAGGGTGTGGTGGAAACACTCAACTTCTTCTGGGGTGAGGGATTTCGGTATGAAGAAATTAAGTACTACCACGGGCCAGAACTTCTTGGGTAAGTTTTCCGCTGTGAGGATGTTCCATAAGATCCTTAGCACAGATTTAGGTTCTGGCACTTGATTGCCCCACTCATCAACTGGAGGTGGCTGAGGAACTAGCAGCGGTACTGAGGAAGACTGCTAGGATGACAGGGTGGCTGGTGGAGAGTACGGAGAACGGGCTGACTGGCCGCCGAATCTTGGGATGTCTTCCAAAGAGTGTAGCAACCTGGTCTCTACATTGTGATAATATGGATTGACGGCCATAGTTCCTATCTCAGATTCTAGGGCTACTAGCGATAGGCCGCAATGCTTCTTGCCCGCCATTGGTCCCCAGAATAGTTCTCTATGATCTCTTATCGAGGTAGAGAGCACTTCTGGTGACGATGGTGGTGATTGCATGACTGTAACATTGGGGTCACCAGATTTTCATCCTCCTGGATATACCTATGGATGGAGGTGGGAATCCTATGGATCTTGCACTCCGGGGGTACTAGGATGATGTGCCTTGTCCCTGTCCCATCCCTTGACTCGGAGGACTGAGGGGAGGGTTCCTGCACTGAGTCGTACTCTGCTTCAGAGTCTGAGAAGCAAACTGGTCTAATCTCTTCCCATACCTTCCTATAATTCTTCTTATGGCGGTGAAGTCCCAACTTCCTACCCCTCGGTGACTCCTTGGGACAGGGCTGATTTTTGACACAAGGCCTTTTGAATGCACTGGTGCTGATGTGGAGAGGGTTTCCTCCTGAGTAAGCTGGGGTGCGAGGATCACCAGGAAAGATGTCAAAGGGGGCATGGGGAGGACCTCCATGGGTAGAACTGGAGCGGGCAAGACCTCCGCTAGAACTGGCAGGAGCATGGGGAGGACCTC
Source organism: Viscum album (assembly GCA_963277665.1). Lineage (NCBI taxonomy): Eukaryota > Viridiplantae > Streptophyta > Magnoliopsida > Santalales > Viscaceae > Viscum > Viscum album. The sequence continues at coordinate 292,726,107 of OY728145.1, read as the reverse complement.
CATGCTTGTTTACCCTTGCGTGGCTCATTTTTTGCAGAGCAGAAGGTGCTTCGCAATTCGGGAGCTAGGAAGTTTAAAGGTCGGATGATCCACCCTGAGACTTGGGGAGAGGTCAGTATTTATAAGGGAGAGGCACCGCAAAGTAGCGCACGCTCAGCACGAAGAAGGATTTTTTTGTTCCGCAGCGGGCTCGCGAACGTCAAATGTATTCGTGGAGCATCCTACCTACTTACTCCACGGTGGGATCGCAAATGTCAAAGGAACTCGTGGAGCGTTACTACCTCCTCTCTCTATAGCAGCCTCGCGAACATTAAATCCGTTCATGGAGCGACCTACCTTCTTGCTCCGCGGTGGGCGCAGTGTGATTGGGGCTCCGCGAATGGTCTTCGCGAGGCAGCCCCTTGAGGCTTTCCATTTCTTCGTCTTCTTCTCCCATTTTGGCACCAACATCCACTTTCATCACATGTTAGTATGTATAATAATGTATAAATATTACTGATTAAGAACATAAATGAAAACACTAAACTAAATATCACACTATATTAATTGTGAAAATCAAGAGCATAAAAGATATATGATTTTAAACAAATTAAAATCCTTTCCCTAATCAAATTTTAATAAAAATGTTATTATTAAAATAGGTTACATTAAGTAAAATAATCTCGATATAATAGACTAAGAAATGGTAATAAATAGAATAAGATACATTCCTAGTGAGATATTCTCTATCCCCCATCTCCAATTCCCCAACAACTCATTCATGTGTTCACTATTAGTCCCTAGCATAACTCCAATCATAGTTGTGTACTATTGATATCTCCTATAAACTATATCCTCTTTGATGGTTCCATCCATATGTCTAGAAAAAATAACTATATATTTAATCAAGGGATATCAACAAATTTATTCACATCCATCATCAAGTTGTTACCACCTAATATGAGTTTTAGTTTCCTTCCTTTTCACTTTCAATTGGATGTAATTATACCATTCATCATGTTAATAATTTTTCATGTTCATCTAGATCAACATTCATTTGGACTCCCCGCTTGACTATATTCAAGTCTGCTTATCTAAATTTCTAGCATCATTGTTCATTAATGGAAAAGGATATTGTATTATCACTAAATTCAGAGATCCTCAAAAACAATTCAGAAAAATGATTTCTATATATGTCCAAAAATAAATTTGTATTGTGAATTTCCAAAAAAAATGTTCATAATTTACCCCATCATTCATGATGATCAATAATATATCACATCCTTGAAATCGTATTTCTTAGAATATAGAAACTCAATCTTTGTTCTGAAAATGATACTGTGGACAAAATGTTTATCAAAATATAGGTTCAATAGCAGAAACATCCTTCATTTTTCATCATTAACATAATGATGATCTTCATCACAACTAGAATGTGACTCACTCCCATGATTAGTCCAAAAAACATTTGTACCAATTAAAATTATGCCATGTTTTCTAATTTATACCAGTACATGTATATCTTCGACTTTAATTGAAACTATACTGATAGGCCATCAATTTTTTTTTAAAGAGATAAAGTGGATCCCCATATATTTCCCATATAATCATAATCCATAATGTTTAAATTCATGTGAGTATTCCTCATTCTAGTTAAGCTAATTTTCAATGAAATCAAATTATTTATGGGGAAATTTACCAATTATCTTGAATGTAGAAATATGTAATCTTGAAGTTGCGGCATTATAGAACTCATGGCCCCACCTATGTCTTTGAATAATACCTACAATAGGAAGAAAACACTAGTGATTGACATTTCCCCATTAACACATATGGAAGCATAATTATAAATCTCATCAACACTAATGAATTTTTTTTAAAATAAGGGAAAACAACATGATTATAAGAAGAATCCATATTTTTTTTCTATAGGAAGTAAAGTTGGCACTATAGAAAACCTACTGTGAAGATCAGAATCAGTTAATCCCATTTCATATTTAAACATAGAGCACATGATCTTATTTATTTGAGCCTAGATCATATTTTTATCATCAACAATCATTATAGTTATATAATTGATGATTCTCAAAATCCCAGTTCTAAAATTTAATCATATATTATATAGTTTTCCATCTTGAGTCCATCCAAGATATTGGATGAGAAAACCAAGTCCATATATGACCAAGTATATCCTCATATAGAATTTTCAAATCCTCATCTTTGGAATCATAAATGATCCTACACAGGTATATCACACCAATGTAGCTTCAAATTGAGTTCTCAAAAGCATTGAGTGAAAGTGAAAATTCAATAGTGGGCTCAATTAGATAACCATATCAATCTCATGACATGTCTATTCTCATTTGTCCTTCGTAGTGAATCATGACCTTCCATAAGTTACCCATGTATATCTCATATATTCCATGGATGATATCCATGAATGAAACACTAGGTTTTACATAGAATGTGACCATTAAAGATTCCTATAAAAGAATTCTAATATAGATAGACATTGTAGACTTTCATGACAGACTTGACATACTTCTTAAGGAAGATCCTTTACTTATGATCAGTTTTGACTCCATAGAAGGGTGGATTCCCTTATCATGGTTGATTATCCATTCATATTAACTTGATGATACATATATCCCATGTTCATTTTATCATCTTCACTGAAGATTTGGTATGCATGGTCAATTACATACTTCACAATAGAATGGACTACCCTCTAATAGAAGACCCTTTTATTAAACTAGATAAGGAACTGAATAAATTTAAACTATTAAAAAAACATAGATAAAAATTTAAAATAATCTGTGATTTCTACATTTTATAAAAAATATGTAGAATTTTTTTAAATAATATATTTTTGAAGAAAATAAAAGGAATGCATAATTAAAAAATCCAAATAACACATGGAACCAAATAATTCACAAAACTAATAAATTCATGGAAGAATTTAAATTTTATTTGAGGCATCAACATCAAAATATAATTTCAATTATATTTTGTTATATTATATATAATTATTTTTTCTATAATTATTTAAAATATTCAATCATAGATACTTTATGAGTTCAAAAAATTAAAAAAAAATTATATATTTGTTCAAAAAAATCATCTCCCAAACTAATTGATCAAATATTCAAAAGTTTCATAACTAAAGAACATTTTTATATTATGACCAGAAGTAAACCCCCAAAATAGATTCCGAAAAAAATAAAATAAGGTCCACATTAAACTCCCCCAAACCTAGAATGTTTCATATCCCTAAGAATCCAATTGGAAAAAATCTGAGGATGAAGAGGGATTTCAGACTAAAAAACTTAAATACCATAAATAATTGATTTAAAATTTTTATTTCCTTAATGAACCTTATCTAGTTTTCATATGATTTAACTGATGACATTAAATGTATTTATTAAAAATTTGGTTTCCTATTTTTTAAAAATTATTGAAACTAAATATTAGGAATAGAAATAAAAAAAGTTTATTTTTATCCAAATTAATTTTTAGAATTATCATTTCATCCAAGAGATTAGAATTATTTTATTTAATTCTTCAAACTTAATAGAATCACCACTAGATGGGATAGAGTGTAAATTTGTTTCTATAATTAATTACAATTTCAACAGTTAATGAATAAATAATAATGAATGTAATTAATAGCCTAGATATGGATTTTCATTTTATAGTCCATTTGAATGTATATCCTTTGAGTTTAAATGAAATAAAAATTATCAATGTTAAGGATTGTTGTAAAATAAATTCCCTAAATTATACCAAAATAAATGTTTTAATGAGGGTAATTAAATGATGTTTCAAATTAAATGCAAAGGATAATAGGGATAAACCTCCTAAATGAGAGAAAAACAACAATTAAATTTGATAAAAATGTCACATATTTAAAATGTCCTAATTGGTCATTGATAAAAATAATATCGAAAAAAATAATGGGATATTCTGATGTGTAACATAGTGATGTATAGTTAAGCACACCCACCTATAAAAACCCAATATTTTTTCTAATGTTGAATCATAAGGTGGAAAAACATTTACGGATGTTTAGTGTTCAAGAAAAAATTTCATGTTATCAGTAGAAATATTTTTTTGGGTTTAAAATATTTTCAAAAACATTTTTCAATAAATCCCAAACAATTAAAAAATTCAAAGAATGCTAAATTTTCTTACTATACAATACACAATCATTAATGTGCATAACATAGTTGATAAGAAATGAAAGCATAATTTTTTTGTTCAAAAATTATTATCAAAGTAATAACAACAACCAACATTTTTTCAATTAATAATAGAAAGAAACAATATCATTAAAAAAATTTATATCCATGACATTTCCCAACCAAAATAAATGATTCATCGACTAAGAATATTCAATAATGATCTTCTAAAATAGTTGAGGAAAGTTTCTCTTATCACCATATTATTTATCCAAAAAATCTAGTATAGAAAAACATATGAATATAGAATTTAATATTCCTAAATATCACAACCAGTGAATTAGTTTAAGGGAATTCGATGCATATTTTTTCAATATCCTATCCCATATAATCATCAAAATTATTTTTTTTCTTCCATGGTTGATTTAAATATTTTTTATAGTCAGAAGAGTTGTTCTAATATTGAGTTCCCAAATAATACTATTTCCTTATACTTTACAATGTGAACTTGAACACATCTAAAAATATTTCATATAAATAGATAAGCATGAAACTGAGTGAGATATATTAATTTTATAGGTAATTAAATGTCAAAAAAATCCATGGGTTTCCTCCAATAAAAAAATTTGTTTTCTTGTCCCTATGCACTCTTAACCCCTTCAAAATCCATCCATAATCATTTGATGGGTATGAGTTCTCAAGGATTGTAATTTCACTATTTTGAAATGTTGTTTTTTCATATTCTATAAAATATTTTAATAAACTATACACGTGAAGAATTCAATTAAGAAAATGGTTCTAGGACATAGTTTCCTATTATTAGTTGATACAGTGACTAGAATTTCACACATAGAACTAGGGATGGAATATAGAAGCCCAAAATTATCACCAAAATGACCAAATGAACCCATTATGTGCTCCTCGTTACTTGAAACATTCAGTGGTTTATAAGAATGTACAACAATTATTGTAGCCTGTTCACTACCATAAATACTCTAAGGGTCAACATACTTGTAATAATTAGGGGAAGATCCCCATAATAGCTAATTATTTCTTAGTCTTAGGGAAATAAAATGCACCATCCAAGTATCTCAAATTGGAAAATATATTCCTATCATCCATCTATGGATTTCTATATGAGTTTCAGATTTTAATACTCTTATAAGGATTAAAAAACATTATTTTAATTTATAAATAGGAAGAAACCATATCTGACTTTACCTTATCTTGAAAGAAAAAAAATAGATGAAATCAACACTGAAATAGACTCACATTTCTCATGAAGTGGGATGGAATTATCCATCCCCAAACTGGGTGTATATAGGGGATATGAATAATGTTAAATAGATTGGGGAGCACCCTTACAAAAAAATTGATTTAAGATAGACATATAATGATATATTGAAGTGAATTTCAAAATATGGTTCCCAATATTCCCTATTTTTTATAATTTTTTGTGGATTTATAATTAATAGAAGATATAATAAAAATAAATTGATTGATTTCATTAATTATTTTATAAAATGGATAATTAATTTTATTTTGAGCCTAAACTCTAAAAATTTACTTGTAAACATCAATCAGTTTAAAACTAATAAAAATATATATTCTTTGAAAATAAAAATTTCTCTTGACATTAAATTACTTGTACAGTTGTATTTCCCATGGAAATAATGATGAAGTCCCCACAAGAGGTAAGGAATTTTATGCTTGGAATGAAAGTTAGTTTATCTTCATAATGTATTTCATGAAAAGGGAAATTTTTGGGAAAAATAGGCTTCCATACATTAACTAAATGTAAAAAAATCATTCTATAAGGATATATAAGTGAACTATTAACTGCTACTATATATAAAAATGTTGCTTTTATCTCTCTATGATGTAGATTTTGAAACGGATAGTGAAGCATAATATTGATTATATCTATAATGTAACATATACAATTGGTAATCCCAATTTATCCTATAGTAAATGAAACAAAAAAAATTCCATAATTATTCAAATATTGAGTAATTTATTTTGAAGTACAACACTATAGTTTTCAGTAATATTTATGTTAGAATATTCTCATATGTTCATTTTATTAGTTAATAACCTTTTATGAAATTTGACATATAAATGAATTTTGTACAAGGATTAAACAGAAGGAATTGTTTTTAATGGTTCTAAAAAATTAGAGGAATTTCATGTAGTATTGGTTTTCTTTATTTGTAAACTTTTAAGAAAGGTAATGAGAGGTAAATAATTATTCAAAAAATTTAATTAGTCACCTTCTTCTCATACCCAACATTATTTTTTCCTTAATTTGTTATTTTTAATTTTCATTTTACTTTTTCTTTTTCATGTGAATGTTTAAAATTTTATTCAATCCAGAAAGTTTTGTTTAAATTTATAGATTTTTGTGTTTTCTAAATTTTAAAATCATTTTCATTTTAAATATTCAATATTAACCTACCTAATCTATACTATAAGTATTTTTTGGGTTTCTAATCTTGATCTAACTTTCATATAAAGGAAATATTTTCTTGGATTGGGTTCAATTTTACTGGTAATCATTCTCTAATCTCTTTAACTTAAGTCTCTAGATAGTTTGAACATTTTCAATTATATATTATATATCATTGAATATGTAAAATATTTTATTGAACCAATTTCAACCAATATTCATACGATTAGACACATTTATTATGGTTTAAAATAAAAATACTACATTCTATATTGATATTGAAATTTATTTCTAGGATTTTGAAGGAACTTATGGGGTAGTATAATATTTAATTTTTCCTTGATATTTATAAGAAATATTTGGGTGATTTTGATATGTTTCATAGTAATTATTTGAAAATGGATAATTTTTTCACTGATTTCTATCATAATTATCAGAAAACATGACAACTTCATCTTGAAGAATGAGTAAATAAATATTAATACAGTGGTTCTTAGTATTCCTCAACAATACACTTTACTTATATTGTTGTATATGTGTTTTATGATTAAATATAGAATCATGGGGCTTGGTTTATTTCCTATGAATACATTTCTATATAGGGTTTTTATGTTTATATTTTTGAGCATGTTTATTAAATATTTCCTTCAACTCCACTAGTGTTTTATCATAAAAAACACAACTATAAAATCAGTTTGAAACATTTTGGTGGTTTGGATTTAGACCATTAATAAATATATCTATTAAAAGGTACATATAAGGATGGTGGCTTAGAAATTACCTAATATTACCACTAAATATATTCCATTTTTCATGAATGAAATGTACATCATCTTGGAAAACCCAATGATATTGTCACTCTCCTATTTAGTAGTGGTCTTATGATAAAATTTCCCAATAAATGAGATGAACTTCTGGTATAAAGTATAAAAAATTTCTACATCTATGTTTTGGAAACAAGTTTGAGCCATATTTTTTAAGAAAAAGGGGAAAATGTTGACCTAAGATCTTCCTTTCTCATCCCATAAAAAGGAAACTATTGGACCATACCATAAATTATAAAATGAATTCTAATGAATATTCTTTGGGATGTCCAATAATATAAGGAAATATAGTGATGCATGATTCCTTAATCTCATAATTTCTATACCTATGGGATAATCATATGCATGAAGTATTGTAAAAAATATATAGAAGATGGAAATTCTGAAGTGTTGGACTCTCTTCATTTATATTAACTAGATGAGGTGGATTGTGAATAACATTGAGTATTGTAGCATTTTTATATTTTTTACTCATCATTTCATATTTATAATTCTTTTTAATAGAAACAAATAGTTAATAATATGAGTATTCATAGTTTCAGAATCAGATTCAAAATTTTCCTCAATATGCATACAATTTTTAGTAAAAAACAATGAAATTACATCTCCAAAAGGGAAAACGTATATTTTATATTTTTCAGGTTTTTGTATATTTTTGATTACTTATAAAACTTTTTTTAGATATATATTTTTTGTTGTTATTCATAATGTTATATATATTTTTTATTTTTTCCATGGACACTCGTTCTTTCCCTGACAACGGTAGAAATGTTTTGATGAAGCTATACCATTTTTTAGCTTGTTAAATGTATTATTTATAACATACTAACCATTATAAAATAGTGAGCAGGGTCATAACCACATGGAAGGCTCATGTATGAGTGTCAAATATGTATAAAAAACCCAAACAAGAATAAACCCAGAAAAATGAAACAATTGAAGTGATTTAATAATAAATAAGTTAAGTGTGTGATCTGATAGTAGTCATAAAATTGTACAATATATGGAATTAAATTTGAGATAGATAATAAAAAATTATTATTAATTAATAGATCCATACTAATCCAGATTGAAAAAATATATTTTATATTATTTCCCTAAAAAACACAATAATAGCAGTGATATGATGTAATTCTGATGAAACACCTATCTATCACTCGGTGTATAACATAGTTGAGTGACCTTTCCCTAGAAATTATTTCTCAACCAAAATAATGTAATTAAAATTATGCAATGGAAAATATAATCATCATCCTTTTCATATTATTTAATTACATCATTTTATGTTCAAAGGTAAAATTTCCACTATATTCACTTGTTAGTATGTAGAGTAGTTTTGGAATAATATAGATTAATAATAAAAATGAGAACAGTAAACTAAAGACCAAAATGTAATAATCATAAAAATAAATATAAGAACATATGATATAATTTCAATATATAACAATCCATTTCCCAAAAAAAAAATTAATGAATCATGCTAGTTGTAAAAAAATTATTCTATAAAATAATCTCAATATAGATGATTAGGAAATGAGAATAAAGTGATGTGGTGTCTTCTCTGGTTTGATCATCCCATTCCATATGCTTCAACTCCCTTTCCACTCCTATGAATCTATAGTACTGGTCCCTTATACAGCTTTACCCTCAATCGTGTACCACAAATCTATTATCTCTAATGTGTTCTATTTAAGGATTCCCCGTTATTTCCAAGAAATATAACAAAAAAATTAATTATAGGTTATCTTCATTTATTTAAAAGGCATCATCTAGGAGGCATTACCAAATATGACATTCAATTAACTTTCTTTCCAATATCTAGTAAAATTAATTATCCCCTTTTACAACATGTTAATGATACACAAACATCCATATCTACCCACACCTAGACTCCCCACATGACAATATTCAACCATATTTCTTGAAACCTATAACATCTCCATTATTGAACATAGATAGTGGATACTGCTGAACTAAACTCAAAAACCCTCTAGTCTAGCTCTGACATGTGATGTTCACATATGTATATAAGTTAATTAACCTTTTTTATTTTCATAAATCCATTCCAATATATACACCTATTTTCTCATGATGATAAATTCAAATTTCATCCTCAAACATAGACTACATGGAATATAACAAATAGAAAATTTTTATGGAAATATAACCATGATCAAATTATTAATCACAATATATTCCGAACAACGTGAATTGTCTTAATTTTTTATGAAATTGATTCATATATTCATGAAAACTTGAAAATTATTCACTCTCATGATCAATTACCTAAACATGATTTTTCATCCGAATAAATATTCATTTATAAATTAATACCAATTCCTATATATCACTAGCTTTAATTTGAACTCCATTGACATTTCATCAATTTTTTTAAAGAGCATGTCCACCTCTGAATAAACTTCTCAGCCAAACAAAATCCAAAAAAATTGATATTTTGTGAGTATCATTCACTCTAGTTCAATATCAAGGTCAGTGGAATTAGATTCATGATGGGGTATTTCCTTAAACATCTCTCTTATGGTAATATGTGATCTTAAAGTCGTGTTATTTGGGAGCTCAAGTTCTCTCTTTGGTCTTTAAATTAGGACTAAAATATGATACAAACACCAAAAATTGAAATTTACCTACCCAAATCAAACAGACAATATTATAAAGCACAAGGATTATAATGAATTTTCTTGAATAGATATAATAGAAACATGAGTAGAAAAAATCCTAATTTTTTTCATTTTAAAAAAAATGGATATGAAAAAATCCTCTGGGGAAGATGATCTTCAGCCAGTCGCATTCTATACTCTAGCCCTCATCACATGATCTAATTCATTGAATCTGAGATCATAATATATTTTTCAACTCTTATTACTAGTATGGAATTGATGATTCTTATAAACCCATTTCTCTAATTCAATATTTTTCCATCTTTATATTCAGGTCATATCAAGACTAGTTCTTCTATGAGTGCATGTAGTCCATCTAAGGATAAGAAAAACTCACTCAAAATTTTCACATTCACAACATCATATTATTATTAAAATCAATGATTTATACAAAGAAAAATACAAGTATTAAAATCAATGAGTTATAAAAAAAATATAATAATATGGTTAATTCAATAGCCTTCTCATGATCATGATGCATTAATTATTATTCTTCCTTCATGGGAAAGAACAACCTCTCATAAGATACCTAAGTATAATTTTTTGATTCCACATATGACATCCATTAAAGACATGGTATCTTATCCATGGGAAAAGTATGTATATGAATTCACTAGTAGATGGACACAATAAATTGATATGATAGATTTGACAGGCTTCATATGAATGCTCTGTTCTTTATGATCGATTGAGGATGACATAGAGGGTTTTCTTCCCATATAATGGAAGATTTTCTATAGAATTGAATATCATTATGCATGGATGGTTTTTCATTTTTAAGATACTATTGTCATGATACATTGGGTTTTTATAGTATATTATAGTATTTATAGGGGATTGTAATACCTTATCATGGAAAAACCTTCCATCAAACAATAAAATGAATAAAATATATTTTAAATATTTTAAATCAAAATATCAAAAAAAATATAAAAATTGATGATATTTAAATTTCAAAAAAAAAATTATGAATCCTTTCCTAAAAATAAATTTTCATATAAATTCATGTAATTTGGAAGTTAACAATTTAAATTAACACTTGTACCCTAATAATTCAAAAAATCAATAACATATTGGAAATATCAGATTTTTTATTGAATTATCAACATCAAAGTATTATTTCAATTTCATTTCATCCAATAATATGTGATTATTTGATCTAAAAGTATTTAAATTTCTAAATTATGAAAAATAATATTTTAATAATGAAAAATAAACATTTTTTATTAATTTATTAATGTAATTGTATCTCCAACACAAAATGATCGAATACTCACCAATTTTCCAATTATAGAAATTTTTTATATTTTTATATCCCTTTTTGGGGGGGGTGAGTTCTGGAAAATGCCCAAAACCCTGAAATTCATTCAAACAAAAGGAGTATACAAGTTACATGAGTCTAAATAAGGGAAATTTTCTAGAATATCTAATGAAAAAAGGAATCAAATCCAGAGGGATATCATTCCTCAAAGTGGTCTCATGAGAGACTCCCATGTTGGCGAGACTATCGGCGATCTTGTTTGCTTCATGAAAGGTGTGTGTAGTAATGAATTTGAGACTGTTGAGAGAGTTGAGGCAGTTAATCCATTGGGGGGTGAGAGTCCATGAAAGGTGAGTCACACCCTTCCAGATGGATTGCACAATGGTGGAAGAGTCGCTCTCAATCCAGATGTTGCTCCAGTTGAAAAGTTTTGAAAAATTTATGGCATGAATGATACCCAACATTTTGGCATCTAGAGAAGAAGCAATGTCGTAGCTTCCATAGAAACATCCAAGAATCTGATCAAGATGGTCTCTGAAAACACCTCTGCATCCTGAAGGTCCAGGGTTTCCTTTCGAGGCTTCGTCAATGTTGACATTAATCCATCCAAGAGGAGGATCCTACCAGAAGACTTCAATAGTGTATTTCGGTTTTGGATATATTTCACTTACTCCAATCTGGCAGAGGGTTTCAAGATCAATGACAGAATTGTCACAATGGTCTTTTTGAATCATGGCAGCCTCTTTGATAGCAAGAAGTATCCTCATTTTACCTGCATTTAGTTTAAAAGAGATATTGATGAAAATGAAATCATTTCTACCATACCAGAGTATATGTAGAAGCTCTAAAACAGTAATGAGAAAAAGGTTTCTAATTTGTGGTGACCTCAGAAGCCCAATCGTCCTTTTGAACTATGAGAAAATAAAGTTATTCAAAATCCATATGCACTCAAAAAGGTCAAAAATGTAATTCCAAAGAGCAGTAGCAGTCTCACAAGATAAATGGAGGTGGTTTATGTCCTCCCAATGTTGGTTGCACAATCTACATTTAGAGCAAAGATTAAAACCATAAGACTGAAGACAACCATCAGTGGGAACTTTTTGGTGAGAAATTCTCCAAATGAGGGTAAGACGAGAAGGTTTTATCCAAGCCTTATTGAATTTGGCGATCCAGCTGAGATTATCATCAACGTTAGAGAGATGGTTCTTATAATATTTTTTGGAGTCCAACAAGCCATTTTTAGCTGGTTCCCAAATCAGAAAGTCATCATTGGAAGTCAAATAATAATTATTTAAAATCTCCTTAATAGAAACCGAAATATGTGAACTAGAAGAATTGATCATGTCCCTGATGGAGCAGTTAGTGGGATCATGAGAAAAAGAAGTAGGCATCTCTGATATAAGAGGGGAATTAGTTCAGTTATCAAAATAGAAATTTAAAGTGGATTCTTTACTAACAATCCATCTAGAATTTTACAAGATATAAGAATAAGAATATTTAATCGAGGGCCAGATAGAGGAAGACATGTAGTGAAAATTACCAGATTTAAGCTTATCAAGAAAACAAGTTCTGAGAAATTTCAAGGAATGAGAGTTATTATTAATGAGGGACCACGTGAATTTATCCTGTAGAGCCTCATTAAAGGTTTTAAGATTTTTAATTCCTATACCACCTTCTTCAATAGGCTTATAACAAGAGGTCCAAGATACTGTGACCAATTTTCTCTCCAGAGTGCTTCCCCTCCAGATAAAGTTACTTATAGTAGTATTTAAGCATTTAACAAGACCCGCCATCCACTTGTAGACCATCATAGAGTAAACTAATTTAGAAACAATGGTGGATTTCACAAGGCAAACCCTTCCTGCCATTGAAAGGGCTTTTCCTTTCCAGGACGAAAGTTGTTTATGAATTTGATCCACTATGTGCTGGAAATAAGATGATTTGGGTCGGCCCCAGAAGATGGGGACGCCAAGGTAAGTGAAGGGCAGGGAACCTTCCTTCACCCCTAAAACATCTATGAAATGAGTTTTCCTGTTGAGGGGGAAATTTTTACCAAAATAGATAAAGTATTTATGCCAGTTGACACGATGACCAGACACCTCTTCATAGTGAGAGATGATGGATTTGAGGTTATTGATATTTCTTTTATCCCCCTGGAGGAATAAATAGATAAAGGATTTATATATAAATTGTTCTTAAAATCAGTTTATATTTAAAAAACATTTACATTTGTTATCTAAAATGTTTTATAAATATATTTATATGAAATATATAGTGAACAAACATCATATTTCAACCACATTGAACATGAACCAACTCCCCCCATGTGTTGAAGGGTGTTCTAAATACCCATGTGCATGATATTACTTACAAGACAACAAAAGAAACACTTTTGGGAATGATTTCTAACTCAAAATTGAGTTAAAGGATAAAATAATATTTGACGAGGTCTATCATGAGTTAAAATTATAGTCGATATCAATGTGATATCAAATAAGTATAAATAAATTATCAGTTCTGTCAAATGGTCTATAACCAAAATCATTGATCTAACCAATTTTCATTAATACAAAACACCATCCATAAATAGAATGTATTTTCATGGAATAATCAGAAGTAACAAAATAACTAAAAAATAGTTGCATGATTGGCTAACATGGCCACTTCCATAGTAAGAAAATATAAAAAACTCAATCCATGCACAAATACCACCTCATATAAGTTTATATTTCTCAAAGTCTCCCATATCTCTTGATGACAGCCAAAAGAAAAATACAGGGGGCTAGATGAAAATCTAGGAAGCTGAAATTTATAGTCATGATAATAAATCCAAGTAGTTCAATACCTGCTGAAACTATGAAATTTATTTCATAAGGAATTTATTAAATTCTAGTATTTTAACATAACAATAATGTAGAATTTTCAAATATAAAAAAGTTTAAAAAAATATCATGTTCATAATCTCTTTAAAAATCATTCCTTTTATTTTCATGAAATAATAAAAATACATTGAGATCAATTCACTATAAATTGTCTCCGCTAAAATTAAACATAATTTTTGAAATTCCCATTAAAAAACCAACATGTTATTAATTAATTAAAAATGGGTTCCCCCATTATTTTTTAAAACCATTTAAAAATGGAAGGACCCAAACACCAAGTTCAAACATACAAAAAAAGGAACCATAAGACAAATGATAGACACCAAAGATAAACATGAATAGGGTAAAAAAATACTACATAAAATGAGAAGATAAAATCAACCCCAAGATAAATATACCATTTTCAAACAACAACTCTATAATTTGGAGTTCCATGGGATCTACCCATGGTTCTAATATAATATGAATATAACAATATCAATTTCCCATAGACCAACTTATGATAAATTTTGGGTCTAATATCTGCAATCCATCTGTCTAGACCAAACTAGCCTCATCACAAATGGAACCCCTCCTCGCCCAAGTTCCTAGTTTGATGATAATAGATTCATTTATACTAAGTCATGTAACATAAATATATATCTCCCACTTAGTTCCCAATTACCCCTAACAAGTATAATTATAGAGGTGAGAGGAAAATTAATCCAAAATCAATAAAAAAATAAATAATTCTTACTCCTCTATATAATTTTACCAATGACTACCCCCATATACTTCATACATCCATAGAATAAATAATAACATTCCCAATAAAGGGAGAAACCCGAATCACTTAATGAAAAAACACCCACACAAGGGATGAACAACTCAATGAGAGAATCAAGAGGGTCTCACATGTATTAAATAAAGTTTCATATAACTGTTGTCTATACCTATACCATTAAAACATTTCTTATAATTATAATAAACTAAACATTTTCATACAACACCACTTAAAAATTCTATAGAAATTCCTTCAAACTAACTAGATATTTTATATTTTAAATCCACCTTTTCAACCATTTGTTTTCCACCTTGAAATTGAAAATAAGGAAAAGGTCTATCTATTTCCATAAAATACATATTTGAAGATCCATTAAGTAATTTTTCATAAGGGGTGAAATAAAACACTCTTTTCAAAAAACACTAAAAAAATAAAAATAGAACCTTCTTTTAAAAAAATTTGATGTCAACATATTATTTTAAGACAAACTTCTATATAAATAAATTTTTCACTCTTTGAAAATAAAAAAAATTATTGAAATCCAACTATCACAATAAAAAAAATTAAAAATACCCATTGGTATTTCATTAAAGCTATGAACATGAGAAAATTACATTTTAAAAGTTAAAATTTAAAATTCACATGAGAAACCCTTTATTCAATTCTCAAAAATAAAATAAATGATTTAAAAACATCACATGGATATCACATATATTCAGCCTTTTATAACAATAAATTTTGAATTCCTTAGAAAAAACTAAATTTTTAAATGAAATAATTTCATAGAAACAGTTACCTTGAATAATCAAAAACAAAATCGAAATGTGTTACCATCGATAGTGACCACTAAAATAATAAATATGAAATCCTATATGAGACAGAAGTGACCAAAACAAAAGGATAAGAGTTTAAAAAACAAGTACCTATATTACATAGTGAATTGGGGTTCTAAGATAAAGAGGATACTAATGATTAATGGGATAAAAAGTAATAAAAGTTATAAGTGAAATTATTTTCCTTGTTATCACTTGGAAATCACCATAAATAAGCATTGAGTTGAAGGAGGAAAAGGATAGAAAAACCTCATTGGCTCATTAGGGTTTTCAAAATAGTATGGGAGAACTCTAATTCATTGTGTAATGTTTTATTCTCATGATATGTTAAACTAATAAACAGCATTAATTGACATTCACTTACTCGAGCTTTCCATCATCACATACATGATCTATAGTTGAACTCATTCTATCAGTGGTATGGATAACTCCCTTGCGCTTGCAAGAATACAAAAGAAAATAATAGTATCATTCCTCAAATAGAAGAGGCATGGAATAACAGTAATATAGGGTATAATCATGCTTAGAAAAGTGAAACAATTCCAATGCAACGACAACAGAAAAAGAAAACACCATAGAATGTAACAACACAACAAACTTGAACATCCAAAATAATATGGTTTCAAGCATCTAAACCACCTAGAAACTCCCCCTAGGTCTGCATAGGACTATCCATCATCATGGATCCTCTATGAGACCAACTAAGAAAAACCCCCTAGGAAGACACTAAAACCACATTGATCTATGTATATGGCCTTGTAAACTGCTTCCAGAAAAGTTGACAGATTGAAACCTACACTGAGACTGATTCTATGCCCATAAGAATTCTCAGTGAGACCAATTCAGACACATCTACACCTAAGGAGAACACCTTTACTAAATTAAAAACCACCTAGAGGGTATTCCATCTATAATTGGGTACCCTATGGAACAACACCAATAGCTAAATCTAAAGGTAGACTAGGTAGACAACACTTGGGAAACACCGCACCAGCTCTCAGCCATACTACTGCCAGGACAACACATACAAAAGCTAGCCAAACCCTAAAATCACAACAAGGCATAATAGGGAGAAAGAATGATGATACATGTCTGTATATCAATTAGAACATAAAACAAAGGCCACATAACAAAACAAATACATGATCGTGATGATCAAGTAAATAAACAAGCATGTCGTAAAACAACACTACAAAATTGAATAATAAACATCAGATTTTGAGATGAAAATTTAATTCCAAATTAGATCTGATTCCATTTTTTGGGGGATGCATTACAGGGCAGTCCTCATCCAACATCCCAAGAGGATCTATGGATTTAATTTTGGTTCCCAAAATTTGAATCAAAAATATAAAACATGTTAAATTAATTTTCTAAGAAGTGGACATCAGCAACATTACATGAATACACCCAAAAAATTATAAATTCACATCTACAGAAGCATACAAACTAATTCCAGTAAAGAAGAATTAAAATAATGAGAATAAAAAATTCTTGATTCGTGTACATGCATTTACAGTAGCTCCACATGAGAAATAGAAGCAAAAAAATTAAATTGATTAACTCAAAAAAAATTAAAACATCTAAATTAAGGGAAAGAGTGAAGAAAACATCAGTAGAAATAATCTAAAAAAAGTGGTAAAGAAAGAAATAAAATAGGATGCCATTATTTTTAAGTACTTTGGATAATTAACCTATGTGTATGGGGTAGGGGAACTAGGGTTCTACTATGAAAAAATAGGAGGTACAATAGATATAATAAAGTAGCAAACAAAAAGAATAGATGGACCGAGGGAGCTATCCAAGACAGAGTTCTTAGAAAGACCATGAACCTGTGATCAAACCAAGCTTAAGGGGTTGACATATCCTCACAACCTGGACAGACACACTCAAAACACTCAAAAACAAATAAAAACTAGAGGAAATACACAATGAATCTATAAAAAATGCACTTGGCCAAAACACTTTACAATTGTACGGCTGATTCTTGAATGAGTCTGATCCTTCTCGAATTCAGGTGCAAGAAGTCTATAGTGTGATCATTGTTCCCCACTGGTCATCTGCGCACACATTGCAATAACATTAGGAGCATGATGAATCTCTTTGCCTAGATCTATAGTGGCCAAACATGTTGGTGAACCCTATACATAGTGAATCTAAAACACTCAATTCAATGAGGGTTTCTCCCATCTTAATAGGGCCCAAATTGAGTGGTGCTTCGACAGAATCACCCAAAATCGAAACCACCATCTGAAAATGAGCATTGAACCCTCAAATTGAGAAGTCCCTTTGCACATAACCAAGCCAGATCCACCATTAATGAATATATGCTGACATTAACCCCTATTAATTAAAGATAACCAAGTTGGTGTGCAATGATGAAGAATGACACTACACCAAAATTTGTATTTAGTGGCAGTTTTTTTTCATTTAGCGGCGGTTTAAACCACCACAAAATCGTTCTACGGCGGTTTTGGAAAATCGTCGCTAAATCGTGTGTCGGGAAATAATTAGCGGTGGTTTAAACCATCGCTAAATCGTTTTAATTTTTTTTTAAAAAAATTTAATTTTTTATTTCTTTATTTTTTTATATTAGTAATTTATTTATTTATTTATTATTTTTTTATTTTCTTAATTAATTTATTTATTTATTTTTGTAATTTATTTATTTTTTATTTTTATTTTTTTCGTAATTTATTTATTTATTATTACCACGCACATGCTCATCTCCATGTATAAGTCTATGTCCATGCACAAGTCCATGTCCATGCACATGCCCATGCACATGCCCATGCCATATATATAAATTCTGCATTATGTGAGATTTGAACCCCTTACCTCTTGCTTATTCTCTAAAGACTTTACCACTCCAACAGGCTCTTCATGTGGTCAATAAATCGAATTTAATATACTTATATATATATATATATATATATATTAATTTGAAAAACAAGTAATACATAACAAATAAATACAAACTAAATAATTATTAATCAATAATTATTAATCAATAATTATTAATCAATAATTAATAATTAATAATATATAATATATAATATATAATATATAATATATAATATATAATATATAATATATAATATATAACATATAATATATAACAAATAATATATAAGACATAATATATAATACATAATACATAATACATAATATATAATATATAATATATAACATATAATATATAACATACAATATATAAGAAATAATATATAATACATAATATATAATACATAATATATAATATATAATATATAATACATAATATATAATATATAATATATAATATATAATATATATTATATATTATATAACATATAATATATATAAGTAATGTATAAATAATAAATTAATTAAAAAATAATTTAATATATGATAAATAAATAACAAATTAATAATAAATTAATAAATAATAGATAAATAAATAAATAATAACTAATAAATAATAAATAATAAATAATAAATAACAATTAATTATTAATTATTAATTATTAATTTATATTTAATAATTTATAAATAATTTATAAATAATTTATAAATTATTAAAATATAATTAATAAATAATAAATAAATATTGAATATTGAATAAATTAATTAATTAATTAATAATAAATTAATATTTAGTAAATTAAAAATAAATTAATAAATAATAAATAATAAATAATAAATAAATAATAAACAAAAAATAAATACATAAATACATATATAAATAGATAGATAAATAATAATTAATTAATAATTAATAATTAATAATAACTAATAATTAATAATTGATAATTATAAAATTAATAATTCTTAATTAATAATTAATATTTTAATTTTAATATTTAATATGAAATATTCAATATTTAATATTTAATATTTAATATTTAATAAATATTTAATAAATATTTAATATTTAATTAATAATTAATCAATAAATAATCAATAAATAATCAATAAATAATAAATAATAAATAAATAATAAATGAATAATAAACTAATAATAAATTAATATTTAGTAAATTAAAAATAAATAATAAGGAATAAATAATAAAGAATAAAGAATAAAAAGTAAATAATGAATAATGAATAATGAATAATAAATAAATAAATAAATAAATAGTAATTAATTAATAATTAATAATAACTAATAACTAATAATTTATAATTTATAATTAATAAATAATAATTAATTAATTAATAGTTAATAAATAAATAATGCATAATGAATAATGAATAAATAAATAATAAATAAAAAATAATAATGAATAATAAACTAATAATTAATAATTAATAATTAATTGATAAATAAATTAAAAATAAATTAATAATTAATGTGTAAATAATAACAAACTAATAAATGAATAAACAAATAAATAATAAATAGTACATAAATAAATATTAATTAATTAATTAATTAATTAATTAATTAATTAAATCATAAAATGTTAAGAACCTCTGAAAACCCTAAAAACAGTTAAATGGACATAAAATATGATCCGAGACTCATTTTCTAGTGCCACAACCAGTCAAATCGAAGATCATGAAATGAGCTTCGATATGATATGTGGTACAGGCCGAACGAACACCTGGATCGAAAGTTATAACCGTTTGAATTTTAAGAAATCGGTGTCTGCAACTAAAACCTCTGTTTTAGAGGCCTCATGGGCCTTTCTGGTAGAATAAAAAGGGGTACAATACTTTAAGAGTTGGTACCAGACCTAAGAGGCATAGGGCTCATTGTAGGATTCGATTTGATATGTGGTAGAGCCCAAACGGACACCCGAATTAAAAGTTATAGTCGTTTGAAGTTCGAGTTTGATTTTTGACTTTTGAATTTTGAATATATATTTTTTTCTTTGATTATCACATGATTCAAATCTCACTTGGTTTTTTCTCATTTGATAAAGTTTTATTTGACTAGTTGTGGAGCTTAAATGGACTCTTGGATCATAAGTTATGGTCATTTGATGTCGAAGTTTGTTAAACTACTTATTGAAGATTTGCTTTCAATTTAAAAATATTATTATCTAATAATTATAAATATTAATTAATTGACACATTAAAAATATATTAAATTATAAATAATAAACTATATCTAATTGTAAGTAATAAATAAATAATAATAAATAATAAATAAATAATTTTCTTAAATTTTCTTAAATTTTTTTTCTTAAATTTTGTGGCGGTTTTCAAAAAACCTCCACTATTTCATGACGGTTTTTTGAAAAAACCACCGTTAACAAAATGAAATTTTTTTAGAAGATATTTTTAAAAAAAATTGAAAATATTTTTTAAAAAAAATAGCGGCGGTTTCTTCGCAGCAGTTTTAAAAACCGCCGCTAACACACTGTTTTCTTGTAGTGTGAGCTCGGATCAGTTTTCAGAACCACCCGAGCTCACAGCTTGAAGCCAGAATTCGGCTAAGCATCCTACGAAAGACACCGCATAAACAAAGATCAAAATCAATGAATTAAGATACCACCAAATCAGAAATCTGGAAACTGAGTTCCATCGATTGAAGTCAGAGATGATGAACCCAAGCCAAGTCTTCCAATTGACCAACATTTTGTTCGTGTAGTGGGTGTTCGTGGCGATGAAATAAGCACAAATAGGAGAAGAAGATGAATCAACACATGAAATTAATGTGGCTCGATAACGATTCATATGTCTATGGGATAAATAGGGGCCATTGTTATTTTTCTCTCTTCTCTGGATCAAACATCAAAGGATACACAAAATAGATTACAAAGTTTTTCTAGATATTAATTGCATTGGATTTGATTCTATTTTAAGAAAGAAGAAAAAAACATTTTTCCTTGGTTTTTCATCTACCCAATGATTTTCCACATCACCGGTTGTTTTCCATTATGTTAGCAGCCCATCAAAGGAGAAAACAGGCCTAATGTAGTTATTACCGACCAAAGAAAACAAACCCTACAAACAGATGATTCCCATGAAAACACCATCCGCCAATCACTCCCAAAATTGGGAGTGGCCCTCAAAAATATCTCTCTCGCGACCAATTTGGGGTAGAATATAGACCTGTAGTCTCCTAAAAGGCATTGAAAACTTTATCATCAAATATAACAAGCTTCTTGTTAAATGACATGTCACTTCCACTATCTTCTATCGATCTCAAGTTAACTACGGTCCTCATCAAATGATACAAACCTTTGGAATCTTTCCCAATAAGAATCACTACATCGCCACATGATACTTCCAAAAATAAACCTACTATGGAACTCTTGTACCCTTTTGCATCAATCCTACTTAATGATACCAAGTTTCTTCTAGTCCTTGGAATGAATTTCACATCAGCCAGTTTTCATACCGCTCCATCAGGTGTCTTCAATTTCACTATCTTGAATCCTCAAACCATGTATGTTGACCCATCACTAAGTCTCACTAAATCTCGTACCTCCTAAAAAGTATGAAACACACCTTTTGTTATACATATGTATACCAAGATCCCTGAATCCAAAACACACCAATATTTCTTTGGATTTTGAGGCCTCTCATTCTTCCTTTTTAAAAATTTACATTCCCACTTCATGTGCCTGTATCTTTTATATTAGTGATACTGAACTTTTCCTCATTCAATTATCCCATCTGAGTGTGAGCTTCCCATTTTCAGCAAGACATCATCGTCTTCTAATGATTTTTTTATGTTCACAACCTTCTCTTCATATTTCTCGTTCCCAACAATGTACCGTTAGCACTCCTCATATCCACTTTTATAGTGACCCTTTTTCTCACACTAGAAACATGTGATTTTGTTAGGATCATGTCACATCTATTTTGTCCTTCATTCCTCACCTCCTGAATTTTTATATCATCTCCCCCCACATTGATCATCTCACATCACCATGATTTTTTTGCCTGAATTCATTACGGGTCTTCATAATGCCTCTGAATCTTAAAGTGACGTCATCATCTCATCTTGGTTCAATGTTTCCTTCCCAATGATAAATACAGTCACAAATCTATAAAATAAGCTTGGTAGAGATGAAAAAATCAAAAGTGATTTGTCTTCGTCTTCAATATTCACCCCAAGCCCTAATAAGTTTGTCAAGATTTTTTTGAATTAATTGGTGTGATCCAACAAATTTTTTCCCTCATCCATTCACAAATGGTATGATTTCTTTTTTAGAAATAATTTTTCGGTGAGTGACCTCACCATATACTACTACTCCAAATTCCTCTAGATCTCCTTTGGTGGGGTGTTGTCCAACACCGAGTATTTTACATCATTCTCCAGAAACAGTTGAATTGTGTTGATGACTTGCATTTCAATATCTTTCCAATCATCATCACTGGTTCTATCAGGTTTTCCTCTAATAAATAGTCTGATCATGACCTACTACACTATAACACCTTTTATTGTGATTTTTGACAAGCTGAAATTATTCTGACCATTGAAATTCTAAATATCAAATTTTGGTAGTGCTCCACCACCATCCATAGTTGTTATAACAAAACACAATTACCACCATCAATGACACTCCCCTTTGATAATGCATTATAAAGAGATAATTTTGAAAAATCAACCATATGGATGTGTCTGAAATGGTTGAATTAGCTGGAATTGACTCCTAGATCACTGAAAACAGAGTCTGATTGGCTGAAATATAGGCAAAACAATATTAATAGTCCAAATCAGCCTATGATGTGGCACTGATGTAGTTCACCCGAATAGTAGTTGGAAAACTTACCAAAAATTTTCCATTATCATTAACAGTGTCTTCTTCTCTAGTATGGGGTACTGTAGCACCCATGGTTTGACTAAAATTTTGGTCAGCTCTACAGACTTCATTTTAGCTCTATTTTTTATGCCACTTAAGCTGTTGTAATAATCTCACTGAAATCTTCATGAATATAGACTCAAAAAAATTTCAACCAACATTAATCTTCTATTTACCGAAAAACTTCACTTCATCATCGTTGCTTCTCTCTCTATAGATCTGATACCACTTTGTTGGGGCAGCAAATTTTTGTGGCAACAAAATAAAAAAAAACAGAAAAAGAAAATTGATCAAAAAAAATTAATGTGGTTCGGTAATGGTGCCAACATCCATGGGAGAAAGGGGGTTGTTCTTATATTTCCCTCTTCTCTGGATCAATCTTCGAAGGATATACGAAATAGATTACATAGTTTTTCTTGATATTAATTCCATGGGATTTTATCCCATCTCAAAGAGGAAGAAAAAACCATTTTTACTAGGTTTTTCATCTTCCCAAAGATTGTATATACCGCTGGATACTGTCCATTATGTTGGCTTCCCACCAAAAGAGAAAAAATGTCTATTGTAGTTGTTTATAACTAAATAAAATCAACCCTACTGACATATGATTCCTGTGAAAACACCATCTGCAAATCACTCCCAAAATTGGGAGTAGACCGCACACCTTTTTGGTGAAGGGAGAGCCTAATTGAAAATAAGTAAGACCATGACCAAAGCTTGATTCAATTGAATAAGGATTCCTTTGAGTGATGTTGAGGAATACTCTATGTAACCTAAGTATTTTCTACTAGTTGAACTTAAGAAAAAATTGAGATGGTCGATCTTCGGCCAAGGCACACCGAATGAAGATGAAGAATCATTTGTTTATATTTGATGATGGAAAGGTTACTCAAATTTCATTGATGGATTCACTATCTATGATTTTTTTTCTTGTAGGTTCATGAATATAAGACATTGAAATTCTCCATGGTTGTGTCTATAAGATTAGATATTAGTGCATTGTATGTGCCCATAAAATAACCCAAAGAAGTTGCATCTAGTATGAATGGAGTTCACACCACGACTGAAGAGGGTGTGGTGAGATGGATAATAGGTGAGTTCATGTTGTTTGAACACAAATCATAGAAAGGTTAGATGTAAAAAAATTATAACTTAGATAAGGAGAAATTTGGAGTATCATTTCCTGAACAGAGATGCTCACCTATAGGTCAAACATCTCATTTTTTCAGTTTGTCTACCTGAATCAAAAAAATATCAAAGTAAAGGTGATCATGGGAGTAGATGGTAAATTTTAGCATAACCCCTAAGTTTCATCCCAACCATTGAATTTTCCATGTGAAAATCATCTGTAATTGAGATTTTGGTCATTGCTGGTGAGAAATTCTAAAGAGATATGGATTTGTGTTGTTTTGATTTTCATAAGAAAAAAATTCTTGTAAAATTAAGTGTTTTATTATTATGTAATTTATATGTGATGTGGGCTTGTTTTTGGATTTTCTATTCACTTTACTATTGTGTGGGATTCCTACTGGGCCATTCCTTTGGACCTCTATTTATGTCCTACTTCACCCCCTGATTTCCAACCTGGAGATCTACTCAAGTTAGGCATTGATAAAGTGTAATATGACGGATCTAGATTTCCATTTTGTGTTCCTCATTGATCATATCCATTGTCTCCTACTTACCCAGTGTCTATCACATGTCCCTTATATCCCATGATCTATTTTTTCTACTCAGATTCATGATCCTTTATCTTTACCTCATCCATTTGTGACTCCTCATCTGTTGTTCTTGATAGGCCATCACCTTGGCTTTTGTTGTGCCATTATTATGGCCAGCGGATCTTTCTTATCCAATGATGGTTCTTTTTTTTCAATGGATGATCTGAAGATCATTGATAGAGAACTGATAAAATAGAGAACTCTAGTAGACTTTAGACTCAATGCCTTTGTGCCCCTATTCTAGTGACCTTCTCTGGTAGAGATTTCAAGACTTGTGAGCTTATTCTGGTCTGTTTCCTGTTCAAGATCATCTAACCTGGGTATAACTACATCCTCTATCGATATTCTGGTTTAGTAATCTATTGTTTTTTCTTTCCTATATTTTGTATTGTATGTTCTTGTTTGTTTTCTTTTGAAAACTGGTTTTCAGGGTTGCATGCATGAATCCATCCAATTCGAGGGAGAACATTGCTATTGTCAAGACAAAATTCACCACTGGCTCTTGGGGTGATGAGGTCACTATGCCTGGATAGTTTCTCTAGTCCACATGTGTGGTTTCCTTTCTTTTTTTCATCTTAGTTTGTATGTTCTCTATTTCTTCAATTACATAATAAAAAGTAAAAGTGTGGTGATGTTCTTGCTGTGGAGTAAGACCAAAAGGTCCAAACCATGTAAATATTCATGTTCATCTTTACTTTCCATCATCTTTTTCTATTCCATTCTTTTGGATTTTCTAAAAATGATTCCTATATTCTTTACGTTTACTTTAAACAAATTAAGAAAACCCATCTCAATACCCCCAAAAAGTGGTATCATATCCTATAATCATTTATATTTTGCAATGTCTATTAAATTTGAAATTGAAAATTTTGATGGTAAAAATGATTTTAATCTGTGGAGAGTCCAAATGTGTGCTTTGTTGGTCCATAATGGACTTGCAGATGTTTTATAGGGTAATAAAAAACCTATTATGACCATCACTACTGATGGTCAGTCCACCACTTATTATGTTGATATTGACCCTAGTATACTCAAAAAGGATCATTGTACTCTTCTGTTAACTCTAGGAGATAAAGTGTTGTGTTATGTTTCATATGAAACTACTGCTAATCATATTTGGTTCAAAATCAAACATTTGTATATGACTAAGCATTTTCATTAGCGTCCATATAAAAAGATGTAGTTATATAATTTTATGATATCCCCTAGCTCTTCTGTGCGAGTCCATATTAAAAAGTTTAATAATTTTTTGTTGGATTCAACTAATATTGATATAGAGGTTAAAGTCTAGGACCAAGATTTAATTATGTTATCTTCCCTTCATGATTCTTTTAATTCATGGAAAGTATCCATGATGTATGTTAGGGATTTAATTACTTTAGAGGAAGTTAAATTGGTTATTTTGTCTCATGATCTTCAAACACATGGTTTAAAAGAATATTTAAACAGTGTTAAAAATGAGCCCCCATTACTATATACTAAGTATCCTATGAAAAATAAAGGTAAAAATGATATGAATCGGTTTAAGGGTTTCTATTGTTTTGAGTGTAGCAATACCAACCACATAAAAAGGTATTGTCCTAACTTGAAAAATAAAGATAGTATGGATCATACCCATGTGTTATGTCCTGGTTATGATACTGTGGAAGTTCTATTATCATTGTTTTCATCCCCCATGTTATAAATAGTAATAGGCTCTTTACTATCATTTCCCTACAATCCTAGTACTGGCTCCACTTGTCTCTGTGGGGGAACCCGGTTGGGAAAAAGGGTTTTGTAGGCTGGGCTAATATGTTTTGGGATAAGGTGGGGATTTCTCTTATCAGATTCTTATTTTTTTTGTGGTTTTTGTGTTGTTGTTTTTGTATTCTACTACTTTTATTGCTATGAAATTATGAGATTTTTTGTTTTCATCATTCACCATGTTTTATCCCTGAGAAAGGTTGGTTTATTTTCAGGTATTTGTATGCTCAGGATTTGTGTTTATGATGTAACTGAAGGTAATATGGGTAAGCACTATTTGATTTTGATGCTTAGATAATTTAATTTATTATAAAGTTATATTCTTCTATAAGTATATGTGTATTATGGGTAGATCATGTCCCACTACCAGCACATGCTAACTGGTATTCATGTTGGGTGAGTATTTGGGCATGCGATTCTTGTTTATCCGTTGATGTTTCTTTGTTTTTGTTGATTGATCTAGAGATAATTGATAGAGAAATGAGAGAAATGAGGATCCCTAGAGGACCTCATCCTCGATACCTTTTCACCCCTGTTTTGATGACCTTATTTGGTGGAGAGTCCAAGACTTGCGAGCTTTGTGTGGACCGTTTCCTATTCAATATCATCTGACCTAGGTAGAGCCGCATCCTATTCCAAGCTTTTGGGTTAGTAATATATTGATTTTTTTGTATTTTATGTTCTGGTTTTTTTATTTATTTTATGGTCTGGTTCTTGGGGTTGTGTGTGTGAGTTCATCTGGTTCGAGGGAGAAAATTTCTATCACCGATCCAGAATTCACCACTGGATCTTGGGGTGATGAGGTCCCTGTGCCCGAATAGTTTCTCTAGTCTACATGTGTGGTTTCCTTTCTTTTTTATTGTCACTATTTCTATTTTATATGTTTCTTATTTTTCATAATAAAAATTAAACTATGGTGGTTTTATTTCCATAGAGTAGGACAAAAAGTTATGAACCACATAAATATATATGTTCAACTTTACTTTACAGTACCTTTTTCTATTCTGTTCTTTCGGTTTTTCTAAAAATTATTCCTATATTATTTGTTTTTAATTTGAACGAATTAAGTAAACTCATCCTGATTCCCTAAAAAAAATTTATGGGAGCTCGACTAGTTTCACTAGAAGGGAATATTTTATACACTGAAGGTTTCATGTAGATTCCATGGATAATTTTTGGTGTTGTGACTATTTACTAAGAGTAATGTTTTGACACATGTATTATTATATATTTTAGAGTAGAATATATAACTATGTCATAATGTAAATAAACTAATTAAGGATGGGGACACAATTGAGAGATGGCAGAAGAGGAGGAAAAAACACTAAAAAGAAATATTGATTGGGGATCCACCGTAGGAGCAGACAATGGCACTAGTGAAACTTGGGAGGATTTGGAGCTCTCCCACTGGGAACTTCTTCCCCCTCCCATTTCCTTATTTTTCATTGTTAAAATATCTATTTTGAATATATTATGACATTTTTATGAATAAACTATGATCATAAGCTAAATTCTAGTAGGGTAATGAGGTTGTGCTGGTGATTTTTATTACTTCATTCATGCATCGATCTAATTGGAAACTGCTCTCAATTGTTTTTAGATAGAAATTTTTCAAAAACATTGAGTTTCAGTGACATATTTTCTTGATCGAACTTCATTTCAAACTATTCTACCATATAAATATTTAACTGACAAGTAAATATATTTTATAAGAGTATCACATTAGGATTAAGTGATGGGTTAATTTTAGTGTATTGTTGGTTTCATAATTTTGTGATTAAGAGGGTTCTATAGTTGAATAACTGTAGGATTCATCATATTGGTTTACTAACCTACCAATTGGTTTACTACCTTTAAAATTAGTTCCAATGTTTTCATCAAAAATCATGGATGAAGGAAAACATATTTTAAACTAGTCAATATAATTCCCCTATATTATTAATTGGTTGTCTATCATTTGTGATATTTCTTCTTTCTCCCCTATGATCCTTTTATTCTAGTTACTACCTCCTCAATTTCAACCTCCATCATTATTCTAATTGTTTTCTTAATTTTTTTCATCTACTTGGTCACACACAAACCTTTTTGGAATTCATTACCTATGTATCTACCCCTATCATTTCTTTACTATTTTTTAATAAGGTTTATAAATAATTAATTTGGATCTAACCTTCTTAACATCCTAGGGACCTAGTCAATTTTTAGTAGTTTTGGTGGAGAATTCATATGCAACCAAGTGAAAAAATAAAGGTCTATTCAAAAATATGTTGAATCTGTTAATGTACACAAGATCTATTAGGAATCACATGGAGCCTTTAATTATTGAAATCAACAAACACTTAAGTGTTCTAAAACTTAAAAAGAAACTTAAGATGGAATATCTTCAAGAAAACAGAGAAAATATGAAAAACCAACAACCTATAAATGATAATCCACTTGAAAATGAGCTGATAGATGGTGTCAGACTTATATAATTTCCAAGTGTCGGCTATTTCAAGCAATCCATCTTATATCAGTCCAACCCCTAGATCACATAATTATGAAATCAAGAAATCTCACTTTTCCACTTGTCATAATTCAATGGAATTCCCAATGAATAATTTTTGGACTTCATTAGGGACTTCTATTGTGTGGTAAAATAGATGCCACTGAGAGGTTTGAGTGAGGGTGAACTAAAATTTAGGGTTTTCTCATTTTTTTAAGGTTAATTCTAGGAGTTAGTTCCAATAAATGAGTGAATAAATCATTCATAATTGGGGACAATTATACATTATTTTTCTCATGAAATTTTTTCTCAAGAGAATGATCACTGAAATAAGGAACAAAATCACTATATTTCATCAGGATTAGGGTGATCTATTCTATAAAACATGGTATATATTTAAGGGGTTATTTAGAAAATGTAAGAAACTCTAATTCACTCTAAATATTCCCATAGACATGTTTTACAATAGTATCACCCCATACCACCAAACATTAGTGGATCAATCTTCTAGAGGGAATTTTAGTGACAAACCTACTGATGATTTGAAACAAATTTTTAACACTCTGGAACAAAATTCAAAAAATAAATGTTCTAGGAGGAGAACCACTATTAGGAAGGAAACCACACCTTCTAACCAAGATTAATTTAAATCTACTACATTTTTCACTGAAAATACTCAAACACACTGAGGGAGAAATGTCACCATTGTGTCATGTTTAGGAACTCCCAATCCCGCCATCCCAATTTTGATATGTATATCCTAGACCCTAAGAATAAAAAATTTGTTGGTTTTGGTCCTAGAATTAAACACAAGGATCATCCATTCTCAAACACATACAACCAAGGCTATAGATACCATCAAAACCTTTCCTAGATAGAGTAAGGAGTTTTTATACCTGATTCTCCCCCAAGATCCTAATAACAATCTAGGCATCAATTTCAACACCAAAAGGATAAAATTGTTAGTTCTCAAGACTAAGTAAGGGGTATATTTCAATAGTTGATTGGTAGGTTTGAAAAACTGACCTATTTTTTTCCTTGTAATTATTTGAAATATTTTTATTTATATTTCCAAATCTAAGTGATGAGACAGCATGTGATTCCGAGGTTCGGTGTGCCCAGAATAAATTTTATAAAAATATTAAATATATTTTATATTCCATGCTCAAAACTTATTAAAGAAAATGAGATAAATATTAAATGGAATCTTGGATCAGAAATCTAAGACCATGGTTGATTCCGGAATGTGTTGTTTACCCTAGGCATGACGTAAAATGGGTCGGTGCGGGGCTTTTGAGTCCCTTTTTCATTGGCGGTACATTTAGTGAATTAATACATTTATTCATTAATTAATTTAACATAACCTAAAATGTTTATGAATATACCACCATGGAGATTCACCTATTGTTATCCTCATAATCTTGGAATCATTGGCGATGCTCTCCTTTCTCCTTCTGTTGGTGGATCACGTCAGACAATGATGAAACTCCATATCGGAGTATATTGGGATGCAGCGAACACAATGACTCCTCTAAATCATTAGTATAAAAGTTATTTAATGAAGAAAGATCCAATATTTATGTAAAACTAGTTAATTGGTGATTTATTCCCTTTCATTAAATTAATTGAGCAGATCTATCCTTGTTCTTGGATCAACACCAATTGTGGAAAATTGCATGAACATGTGTATTGAAATCTTAATTTATTTCATTGGTTTCTAACATTGGATCAATGTTCTCAATCTTTGACCAAGAAAACTTGTCCAGTGATCATTTAAACCTTTTTTATATTGCTTTTCTCAACTTTCTTCTACGGTTTAGTCACCAGTAGGACCCTATGGTCCCATTTCAACATTGTTGGGTGGTACCGATCCTGATCGAACCCCCAGAACCATGATGGATCGAGAAACAAATGATGGATAGATGAAGTATGTACATATCTAAGATGTTGGTGAGGAATAGGATATCATTTTGATGATCAGAGTATAAACCCATGGCAATGGAAGGCACGATGGAGTACAGAACATACAATGAGACCTCTGATGAATAAACGAAGCCAATTTCCTGGGAGCGACAACTAGAATCTACTATCCACAACCAAATCAGTAAGTTTTGGATAGATATAAGGTTGCATCTAAAGGTGGAAGACCATATTCACATTATAATATTGGATCTTAGAAAACTTTGAAATACCCAACTATACGTCGTGTATAAGGATGAACACATGGCGTGTAGCACCCTAGTGACCACAAATATGGTTTTAAAAAAACCTAAGTATGATATATTGTGTTTCCCTCATACATTCCATGTACCACTTTCTAGAATGGAAAAACCATGTGGTGGATCACACAGGAGGGAACCCGTGTGCAAGTACATGGCCAAGTATATAGTAGTGTACCCGAGTACACGGACATGGGGTCTGGTACATGGACATGGATAGAAGGACACGGTCTGGTCCCAGGTATCTTAGAAACATAATTTATTCCACCATCATGGGGTGTAATACTACTCGTTCAGGAACCATGTGTCAGATAGGGACATGAAAAAGTGGTGGAGCCGGACCACACATCGTGTAGGTCCCCTCACACGCCATGTACCCCCATGACATCTTTTAAGGAAACTTCAAGGTTTCGTATCTCCTTATTTTGAACACAGATTTTGGACCATGAGTAGCATATCCTATGTTTTTTTCCATGTAGATCATGATGGTTCCCTCAGTTGTTGTGAAATGTTCTAGGAACAATGATTATTAGGGAGATTCCTGATGAAGGTGGTGATCAGGTAGAATCACTAGAGACTACTGAGTTGTACCCTCCAGTAGTCCTAGGTAGTGGAGTCCTCTATATTTAGAGTGGAACCCCCTATCAGTATGCTCAAGGGTCCTCTACATATATATTCATAGGGTACCCCCCCCCAATCCAGATAGGTCATGATTCTTCAATGACTAGAGTGTAACCCCCTTTCAACACAAGGTGTGGGTCCTCGTGACAGTATAGTGGAACCCCCCAATGGTATGGACATGGATCTTGGTAACAGTAGAGTGGAACCCCCCATTGGTATGGATATGGGTCCTCTGCAGATACTTATAGAGGCATGACTTGACTTCGATGGTTACTTCTCGGCAGACATGTGAGATTTTGGGTATCGATGAGGGACTTTTGGAACTATTGGCCACTCTTCTTCTTAGGTTGAGTTGTCAGACAAAGATCCCCTTAATCTTTAATTTGGGATTCTTTTGACTGAGCATATATATTTTTTCTTCTATATATACACCTTTTATTTGGTTAGTCTTATTCCGGGAGAGGTGAAGATGTATGGGGTATGTCATGCAATTTATGTGTTTAACTTCTCATGCACTACTAGAATTTTACCCTTTAACAACAGTTCAGAACCATTGGTAAAGGCTTAGAAACCATTGGTATATTATATACCAATGGTTTCCAAAACTGTGGCCAAGTAAACCGTTTGTATGGGCTTATACCAACGGTTCTGTGTAAATCGTTGGTATATTTGTTAAATGAAGAGATATACCAACGGTTTCACAAACCGTTGGTATATTTTACCCTTATACCAACAGTTTAGAATCGTTGGTATATAGTGTACAATATACCTGAAAATTGTATACCAATGGTTTTGAAAATCGTTGGTAGAAGTTTATACCAACGGTTATAACAAACCGTTGGTATAATATATATCAAAAGGACATACCAATGGTTTTGAAAACTGTTGGTATACATATGTTGCGGCTCCACGGTAGCAGCAGCCAGCAGCCACCTCCAACCTACTCTCCATGAACTACAAGAACACATACACCCAGAATCCAAAAGGCTACATGGGATGTTTAAAATTCATCCAAAATTCAGAAATTTAGAAATTTAAATTTCATTCCTCACTCAAACCACAACACAAGAGAAAAATCTAGAATCCAATACATCCACAATCCAATACATCCAGAATTGAAATACAATAACACCCATAACACCAATACAAAATTAAAATCCAATACATCCAGAATCCAATACACATAACAGTATTCAAAATTTAGAATTCATTACCAATACATCCAGAATCCAATAAATCCAGAATTAATAAATTTAGAATTGAAAATCAATAACACCCATAATAGTATTCAAAATTTAGAATTCACTCCTCACTCAAACCACAACACCAATACACACAAGATAAAAAACCTACATGTTATAGGAAGCACATGGGATGTTTACTCATGGTCTTGGGTTGAATATCTTAAAACCAACAGAAAAACTTGGGTAGAGTGGACAAGGATCATGATACCCATAAGATAGAAAATGGTAATGGTCATGTGTTTAGACCTAGGATGAGTTATAGAAAGCGCATGGGATGATTATATTCCTCTAATGACTTTGTATCCATGTATAAATGGTTACTGGTGTGTTAGTGGAAAACATTGGCCAATCTCGACATATGAGATGGGTTACCAGAATAGCCTACATTTTTTTCGTAAACTTTTCAATTGGAATAAGGGGGTATGTGGATAATTGTAATTTGGTCTCTTGGGTGTGATGTGAGATGAATCCCCATTTTGGGTAGTGGGTATGAATATTCAATTATGTCTTTGGTATTGGGTTCCCAAAGGGACTTTGGTTTGGTCCTAGAACCCACTATTTGAGGATGGGATTGGCGTATTAAATGTCATGTGTTTTAGAATAGGGGTAGGAGTTCCTCACATGAGAAGTGGATTGTGTGAGGCTGGACCATGGATCCTTGTGCTCAATTATCAACACAATCTGAATACGTTTGGTTGGTTTTCCGTATGAAAGTTGTTGTTTTCACTTAAAATCCTGTCCATTTCAAATTAAAGTGAAACAGTTTGAGTGGTACCGGCCACATCATACCTCATATTGAGGTAGGGTTGACTCATACACGTCACAAATGACCCATGGATCATTTTCATAAAGTATAAATAGAATATGAATGCATTTGGTTGGTTTTATGTATGTCAGTTGTTGTTTTCACTTAAAATGTTGTCCATTTCAAATAAAAGTGAGACACTTTGAGTGGTACCAGCCACACCGTGCCTCAGATTGAGATGAGGTTGACTCGTACATGTCACAAATGACCCATGGATCCTTGTCATAAAGTATCAACATAATAAGAATATGTTTGGATGGTTTTCCAAATATCTGTTGTTTTTACTTAAAACAGTGTCCATTTTAAACAAAAGAGAGACACTTTGAGTGATACCGGCCACACTGTGACTCGTATTAATGCGGGGTTTACTTTTACACGTCACAAATGACCCATGGATCGTTTTTCTGAAGTATCAATACAATCAGAAAACGTTTGGTCAGTTTTCCGTATGCAAGTTGTTGTTTTCACTTAAAATCCTGACCATTTCAAATAAAAGTGAGACAATTTGAGTGGTACCGGCCACATTGTGCCTCAGATTGATGTGGGGCTGATTCGTACATGTCAAAAATGACCCATGGATTATTTTCCTAAAGTATCAACAGAATCCAAATGCATTTGGTCGGTTTTCCGTATGCCAGTTGTTGTTTTCACATAAAATGTTTTCCAATTCAAATAAAAGCGAGACACTTTGAGTGGTACCGGCCACACCATACCTCAGATTGAGGTGGATTTCACTTGTGTATAACGACCCATACTTTACATACATTGTTAATACTTCAAAATTGAAGCATAATTATTACAACATATAACAAAACCACGAAAGGACCATATAGGTATAGTGTCTTTAGAAACTGGGAAACATAAACAACTGGTTCATAAAGCGTCTAC
Organism: Viscum album; assembly: GCA_963277665.1. Lineage (NCBI taxonomy): Eukaryota > Viridiplantae > Streptophyta > Magnoliopsida > Santalales > Viscaceae > Viscum > Viscum album. Next base: position 292,690,795 of record OY728145.1, on the reverse strand, counting down.
ACTGTCTCCCATTTATTTCATCATATCTATAGTCCCTTTTGGAATATATTACTTAATAACCTTATTTCTGACCTGGTGAAAGAAAACATACAAAAGGGTGAGCTCAAATGCTCAGTAAGGGTAAACAAAAGAAATATCAATCACATCATATTTATAAGAACATAAATTTTGGAAATCTTAACCTGCAAAAGAGAGCATAATTTCATAACATGGGATAAATCATAGTAGTGAAATGGAATCCCAATAATCATAACATAAAACATGAAAATTTGTGGCATACACACATAATCATATAGAATCATTTCTTATTAGTCAAGACTCATTGCCAAGACTATCTTAGTGGACAAAGTCCCTTTCTGAACCGAGTTCACTCCTCGTTTCAGTCCTGTTTCACTGAACCGGTATAACCTACCGTTCCAGCCATGTCTATCTCATGAGATATAAAATCTTTACCCAATTCATTGGAGGGAGATATAGGTCCCACCCATCTCTTAATGATACCATTCTTATGTGTGCCACAAAATCATAAACCATACATCATAGCATGACCCATGTAATAAAAATGGGAATCTTAAACATCGTGACATCATAAAACAATTCATATAAGGTAAAGGAAAAAAAATAATTCCATCACAACATAATCAAATCAATGTAATAATAGGGATAGAAACAGAACCCTATATTATCTTAGATGGAAAATAATTTTGATAAAACACTTGAACTCCATTCTTGAGGAAAATATCCTTTCTACTTCAAAAAAATTTTCCTTTCTTAACATGTCATACAATTTTAAACTAAAAGAAGTTTTTTAAAAATAAACTTGAAAAATTGTAAAGGAATCTTCTTGGAAATAATGTTTTAAAAATCCATTCATGCCGTATAAGTTAAAAAACATTATTCTCGTACTTTTGTCGAAAAAGTCAAAAAGTACCTCGTACGAAAAACGACAAAAGATTCCTTTCATATATTTTACTAAAAACTAACCGAAGGGTAAAATTGGATATAAACTATTGTATAAGGATATAAATATTACATATTGAGTAAACATGGATTTGGATGATAAAATACACCCCAGTAAATTCCAAAGTATAAACAATCTCGGATAAAAATGAGATTGTGATATTTCCCTTACCTTAGGTCTGATTTGCTTCGTAAGTGTCCGAACCTCCTGTATAATGATTTAAATAATGTTATTGACTTATTCCAGAATCATACTTATTGTTATGATATCATATATGGTCATATTCTTAGCTTCTTATTAGTAATATTTCATTACTACTTGTTATTCGGGTGTTTATTACTTTTTGTTCTTATGCGTGTTTTGTCGAATAAATTCTTATTCTTATCTTTAGGTTATAGATACCTCATTTCCAGAATGGTATTAGTGTAATATATATCATATTCATTTATTCAATTCATTTATATAATCATTATGAAATGAAGATCATGTAGAACGAGTCGCATCACATCGTGGAGACGGTATTCCGTACGTACGCACGAGTGATGATATCGTTCCTATGATCGTGGAATTGTATTGGAGTGTATGTATACTATTTCAGAATCAATATCACTTTATAATAGTCATATATAGTCATTATTTACACCATTATACCCATCCAAGTAAGGTGGTGGTGGAAAATAGATTACACCACGGCGTGGAGACGGTATTCCATACGTACGCATGCGCGGTGATTTCTTTTTCCGTAGGATGGATAGATGGTGAAATAGGTTTTTTTCATACTTATAATAACATATCAGTATATGAGTGACACTGATGTTATTACTTCATAATGAAACAACTAAAGAAGAAGAATTGGAATAAGAAATAAAGATGAAAGAATCGGTAACGGACATTACCTCTTCTTTGAAGTGCTTCTTTGAGACCTCCTTTAAGGGCACTAAAATAGGTCTTTGAAGAAGACCAGAACATCTAGGATGTTTCTAGGGAAGTGTAGAGGAGAAATTGGTAGGGTTTTTCCGAGCTTTAAGGCTCAAAGTGGTGTGAGGAAGAGGGGGAGGAGGTGCCCTTTTATAAGGGAGGAGAGGGGCACCTTTGGAATAACTAAAAATATTATTTTATTATAAAGTCAAATTCGGTTTTTAATAGCTCAAAATTGATATATTTTGAAGATAAGGTGGTTAGGGGTCGAAATCCTCTCATCCAATAGAATTTAGATAAGTTTAGGTATCAATTTTAACCTTATCATCTAGATTTAACTTTAAGTTAGATAATTTAACCTTTATCGTGTCTTCTTGTTTTCTTACACTATAAGGTTAATAAACTTACTATATCAAGCCAAAAGAACCCCAAGTTGTTTATTATTAAAATATATAACCTTATCTAAGTCATTTTTCCGAACCTTAGATTTTTAGGAATAAAATAACAATTAATAATATAATATTTGTTTTAAAAACTATTTTATGTCAATTTTGACACTATTTAGTAATTGATTTTTGTGAAAATCATAACAGAATTATTAGTTCAAACAAAGTTAATTAAATCAATACTAACATGTGATATTAACCTAGAAAATTATTGGAATTCATAAAAAGTCTCAAATTATATTTATTTGGGTATTTATAACATCAATTATGTAAATATTTCATTAATAAGATAATTACTGCATCATATTTGTGTCATAAATAAATTAAATTATATAACGTCTAAAAATTACAAATAAAATATAATTATGTAGGAAATCTTTTTAGCTTTCTAATGAATATTTATAGTCGATTTTATCTTATGTATAACACTATTTTAAAAATAATTTACTTATTAAACTTTGATTTTAACTATTTTAACCCTTCTTTAAATAAATTAATAATAAATGTCCTAATCTAATCCAAGTGGGACTAAATGGTCATATTTTATTCCTAAGGTTGTTTTTGGTCGAATTACACTTGTCCAATAGAATTAGGACATGTTTTAGGGTAATAATAATATCATTTTTACCATTAATTACCCTATTTACTTTTAACCGTGGTAAAAAAAGTAAAAAGTTACTATTCACCAAAAAATTATTTTCATTTCATTGAACCACATTTTACTTACTGACATCAACCGTGTCTCTCGGATTTTCAAAATTCCACTCACAGAAGCGGTAAAATTAAGTTTTATGAAAAATTCAGTTTTTTAACTACCACTTAGTGGTTTCACTATTCATCAAAAATTGAAAGTTTTCAGAAAAATACCAAAATTTCACCCTAGGCTAATTTCGATATTACGAATCCAAAAATGAAGTCCATTTTGAAAAATAAAATTTATAAAATTTCAAAAAGTGGTTATTACTATTTCTAACGGCTAGTTTTAATAATATTTTAATAGCATATCATTGTTTAGTGAAACTCGGTATTGCGTACGACACAAGCTATCGAGGAAGGCCGCAGTTGCGTGTAAAGAAAGCCAAGCTAGTGTTGTGTGTAGTGAAAGATTCCTTTGATGATTTATATAACATAAAAACAAAATATTTCACATAAAAGTCTCGGGTGTTACATTCTACCCCCCTTAAAATGAATTTCTCCCTCGAAATTCGTCACTTTGTAACAAACAGATGAGGATACCTCTCCCTCATCATATCCTCAAGCTCCCATGTAGCTTCTTCTAATTGGTGGTTCCTCCATAAAACTTTACCCAAGCGAGTGGTCTTATTTCGTGGGACTTTTTTGCTACGATCCAGAATCTCTATCGGTTGTTCTTCATAAGAAATATCTTGCTCCAGCGGTACAACATCTGAGATGAGTAGTTGTGAAGGATCAGGTATGTACTTTCTCAGGAGAGATACATGGAACACATCGTGTACTTGAGAGAGATTCGGTGGAAGCGCCAATCGGTAAGCTACCTTCCCGACACGATCCAGTATTTTGAAAGGACCGATATATCTAGGGCTCAACTTCCCCTTCTTTCCAAATCTCATGACTCTCTTCCAGGGAGATATTCGTAAGAACACTTTATCACCCACTTCAAACTCTAGGTCTTTTCTTCAGTTGTCGGCATAACTTTTCTATCGACTCTGAGCTGCTCTTATGTGTTGTTGAATAGATCTGACCTTTTCTGCCATTTCATCAACGAGATCAGGTCCTAATAGCTTTCTTTCCCCAACTTCATCACAGCAAGTTGGAGTCCTGCATTTCTTTCCATAGAGAGCCTCATAAGGAGCCATCTGAATACTGGAGTGAAAGCTATTAAGAAAATTCCACCAAAGGTAGGTGTTGATCCCAACCACCTTTCAAATCCATAGAGCAAGCTCTCAACATATCTTCTAGAGTTTGAATTGTTCTCTCAGACTGACCGTCTGTTTGAGGATGATAAGCAGTGCTGAAACTCAACTATGTATCCAGAGTATGCTGAAGACTTCGCCAGAACTTTGAGGTAAATCTTGGATCCCGATCAGATATAATAGAAAGTGGTACTCCATGCAATATTACCACTTCCTTTTCATATATCCTGGCAAGCTGATCCAGAGAGAAATCCTCTCTAATAGCAATGAAGTGTGCAGACTTGGTAAGACGATCAACTATGACCCAGATAGCATTATTTCCTTTGGATGTTTTAGGAAGTCCTGTGACAAAGTCCATAGTGATGTTTTCCCATTTCCATTCGGGTATGGGTAATGGTTGTAACATCCCCTTAGACTTCTGTCTCTCAGCTTTAACTTTCTGACAAACCAAGCATCGAGAGACATATTCAGCAACATCTCTTTTCATGTCATCCCACCAGAAGTACTCTTTCAGGTCCCTATACATCTTCGTGCTTCCAGGATGAAGAGAGAATGAAGACCTATGAGCCTCATCCAGCAGCTCCTTCTTTAATTCTGGGATGGGAGGAACACAAACCCGATTCCTGAACTTTATTATCCCATCACAATCAAGGTTGAATTCAGGAACATTTCTCACCTTCTTTTGTAACTCGACATCTTCTTTCTGTGCCTCTTTAATCTTCACATGTATAGATGGTTGAACATTCATTTGAGAAAGATAAGATTTTTCCCCTTCCATTATAATTCCAAGATCCATCCTTTGTAAATCCATAAATATTGGATCTTTTGTGATCCTCATCATGGATAAACTGGCATGGTCTTGTCGACTTAATGCATCTGCCACCTTGTTTGCTTTCCCAGGGTGGTAATGGATTGAGCAGTCATAATCCTTAATCAGCTCCAACCATCTTCTTTGGCGCATATTCAGCTCCTTTTTTGTGAAAATATACTTTAAACTTTTATGATTAGTATAAATATCACACCTTTCACCATAAAGATAATGCCTCCAAATCTTTAATGCAAAGATTACCGCAGCTAACTCCAAATCATGTGTTGGGTAATTTTGCTCATGGATTTTCAACTATCGTGAGGCATAAGCTATCACCATATCATTTTGCATAAGAACACACCCCAGCCCCTTCTTAGATGCATCACTTTAGATCACAAACCTTTCTCCACTACAAGGCAGTGTGAGCATAGGTGCACTGGATAACCTTCTTTTCAACTCCTTGAAATTCTCTTCACATTCCTCCGTCCAAACAAACTTAACTCCTTTTCGAGTCAACTTGGTGAGTGGATTAGATAATCGTTAAAAATCTTTCACAAAACGCCGATAATATCCAGCCAAACCAAGAAAACTTTAGATCTCAGTTACTGTTGTTGGTCTCGACCATCTTTCGATAACCTCTGTTTTTGCTGGATCCACAAATATCCCCTCTTTTGAGATTATGTGACCCAAAAATGTAACTTTTTGAAGCCAAAATTCACACTTGGTAAATTTGGAATAAATTTTCTCCTTTCTCAGGATCTTCAATATAATTATCAAGTGATCTTCATGTTCTTCCTTGCCCTTTGAATAGACAAGAATATCGTCTATAAAGACTACCACAAATTGATCAAGATAGTCTCTAAAGACTCTATTCATCAGATCCATGAAGATATTAGGGGCATTAGTAAGACCAAATGGCATCACTATAAATTCATAGTGTACATACCTTGTACGGAAAGTTGTATTTGGTATATCCTCCCTTTTGACCCTTAATTGATGATACCCTGAATGAAGATAAATCTTGGAAAATTATTGAGCTCCGCGTAGTTGGTCAAATAATTCATCAATGCGTGGGAGAGGATATTTGTTCTTGATAGTGATCTTGTTAAGTTCTCGATAATCAATGCAGAGTCTCATTGATCCATCTTTCTTCTTAACAAATAGAACAGGTGCTCCCCAAGGTGACGCACTAGGTCATATGAATCCCTTATCAAGATTCTCTTGGAGTTGCTTCTTCAATTCCTGCAACTCAATTGGGGCCATTCTATAAGGTGTCTTTGAAATAAGCAAAGCACCCGGTACGAGTTCTATTGAAAACTCAACTTCACGATTTGGTGGAAGACCCGATAATTCCTCCGGAAAGACATCATCAAACTCTCGTACAATGGGAATATTCTTAATCGTGAGTTTCTCACCAACCATTTTAGATAAATAACCTTAATTTAGTGGAATCAAGACCCATAAGATGGAAGGAATTTCCACTGGAAGGTTATGTTCATCTTTGCATTGATAGACGATCATAGATTGATCTGGAATATGAAATGTGACTTCCCTTCTTTGGCAATTGATATGATCTCCATATAAAGAAATCCAATCCATGCCAAGAATCACATCAAATTCCACTATAGGAAGGATCACAAGATTTGCAGGAAGCACTTTCACACAAACTTCGATCAGAGAAGAATTATAAACTTTTGATGCGACTATTGTGCCATTAGGGGTTGTCACAGCTAACTCAACATCTAATTGTTGAGGTAATACGGTGATATACTTAGAAAATTCTTCAGAAATAAAAGAGTGGGTGGATCCAGAATCAAATAAAACATTTGCTACTTTAGAGTGGATGGTAAGTGTACCTTTCACCACATCGTTATCGTACTCCACATCGCTGATAGAAATTGCATGTGACTTTCCTTTATCTTTAGCCTTAAGAGTTTTTTTACGTCAACCATCATCATCAACCCTTAGATTAGGGCATTTATTGGCATAATGTCCCATCTCCTTGCACTTGAAACATTGAAGTGTAGTAGGTTCATTCTGTGTATCCCTTCCTTTGTTTTCATCATTAGAAATCTTCTTCCCATCATCGCGGCATTCAAATTCCCGATGACCTTCCTTTCCACACTTGAAACATTTACTTGTCCCTTTAAGACAACTCCCTCCATGTTTCTTTCCACACTTTGAGCATAAGTGAAAGCTCATATTCTTTTCAGTGTGCTCTTTAGATTTTCCTTTGAATTCCATTTTCCTCTTCTTATCAAACCCATATGACTGATGGGTTACTCCAATCTACATCTCAACTTTGAGAGCACATCGAACGATTTCCTCGTAGCTATTGAAGTCCCTTATGGCTAAGGCCCTTCGAAGACTTGGTTTTAAGCCACTAAATAATCGATCGATCTTACTCTCAGGTTGGATAATAATACCATAAGTGTACCTTGAAAGTCTTGTAAAATTTTCTTCATAGGTACCAACAGATTCATCATCCTTTTGCTTCAGTTCAAGAAACTCTTTCTCCATCTTTGTTCGGAGAATACGAGGGAAGTACTTATTGAAAAATAAGTTCTTGAACTCGTCCCATTCCATGGACTCAATTTCACCCCTTTGACTCGTATTCTTAATAAGATTCCACCATTGATCAGCATCACCTTCCAAACGATACACTACTAAGATGACTTTATCATGCTCAGAACATTGAAGAACTGAAAATATCTTTTCAGTAGTACTAATCCATTGTTCAGCAATTAATGGATCAGTAGACCCACTGAATGAAGGTGGACACTGTCTCATGAAGGATTCAATAGAATGTTGCTCCTTCCTTTGCTCGTTTGGAAGTCCTGCATGATTCATAGCTTGAGAAAGTTGTGTGATCATGGCTACAAGATTTTTCATTCCATATCCCATAACATTTGGTTGCTCAGGGGGACAATCATTGCATTGCCCGTCGCATTCCGCATTAACACGGTTCCTTCGGGTTCCAGCCATTGACTAAAACCAAGAATAATAGTGTGAGCAACACTATTTATAATAGGAAAACCACATAATCAAGAATAAAATTTCACACTTAAGGTCTTATCCTAGGTTATTCATGGCCATTTCTAAAACACTAAGATTGTGTTCTATGCTTAGACTTATCCTTAGGGTTCTTACTAAGGCTTTCACATCCTAGTTTCCAAAGGTTGACTATACCTTTCCTATGATACCAACTATAACGACCCATACTTTATATACATCGTTAATACTTCAAAATTGAAGCATACTTATTACAACATATAACAAAACCACGAAAGGACCGTATAGGTATAGTGTCTTTAGAAACTGGGAAACATAAACAACTGGTTCATAAAGAGTCTACACTGTCTCCCATTTATTTCATCATATCTATAGTCCCTTTTGGCATATATTACTTAATAACCTTCTTCCTGGCCTGGGGAAAGAAAACATACAAAAGTTTGAGCTCAAATTCTCAGTAAGGGTAAACAAAAGAAATATCAATCACATCATATTCATAAGAACATAACTTTTGGAAATCTTAACCTGCAAAAGAGAGCATAATTTCATAACATGGGATAAATCATAGTAGTGAAATGAAATCCCAATAATCATAACATAAAACATGAAAATTTGTGGCATACATAAATAATCGTAGAGAATCATTTCTTATTATTCAAGACTCATTTCCAAGACTATCTTAGTGGAAAAAGTCCCTTTCTGAACCGAGTTCACTCCTCGTTTCAGTCCTGTTTCACTGAACCGGTATAACCTACCATTCCAGCCATGTCTATCTCATGAGATATAAAATCTTTACCCAATTAATTGGAGGGAGATATAGGTCCCACCCATATCTTAATGAAACCATTCTTATTTGTTCTACAAAATCATAAACCATACATCATAGCATGACCCATGTAATAAAAATGGGAATCTTAAACATCGTGACATCATAAAACAATTCATATAAGGTAAAGGAAAAAAAATAATTCCATCACAACATAATCAAATCAATGTAATAATAGGGATAGAAACATAACCCTATATTATCTTAGATGGAAAATAATTTTGATAAAACACTTGAACTCCATTCTTGAGGAAAATATCCTTTCTACTTCAAAAACATTTTCCTTTCTTAACATGTCATACAATTTTAAACTAAAAGAAGTTGTTTAAAAATAAACTTGAAAACTTGTAAAGGAAGCTTCTTGGAAATAATGTTTTAAAAATCCATTCATGTCGTATAAGTTAGAAAAAACATTCTTCTCATACTTTTGTCGGAAAAGTCAAAAAGTACCTCGTACGAAAAACGACAAAAGATTCCTTTCATATCTTTTACAAAAAAAACTAACCGAAGGGTAAAATTGGATATAAACTATTGTAGAAGGATATAAATACTACATATTGAGGAAACATGGATGTAGATGATAAAATACACCCCAGTAAATTCCAAAGTATAAACAATCTCGGATAAAAATGAGATTGTGATATTTCCCTTACCTTAGGTCCGATTTTCTTCGTAAGTGTACGAACCTCCTGTATAATGATTTAAATAATGTTATTGACTTATTCCAGAATCATAATTATTGTTATGATATCATATATGGGAATATTCTTAGCTTCTTATTAGTAATATTTCATTACTACTTGTTATTCGGGTGTTTATTACTTTTTGTTCTTATGCGTGTTTTGTCGAATAAATTCTTATTCTTCTCTTTAGGTTATAGATACCTCATTTCCAGAATGGTATTAGTGTAATATATAGTATATTCATTCATTAAATTCATTTATATAATCATTATGAAATGAATATCATGTAGAACGAGTCGCATCACATCGTGGAGACGGTATTTCGTACGTACGCACGAGTGATGATATCGTTCCTATGATCGTGGAATTGTATTGGAGTGTATGTATACTATTTCAGAATCAATATCACTTTATAATAGTCATATATAGTCATTATTTACACCATTATACCCATCCAAGTAAGGTGGTGGTGGAAAATATATTACACCACAGCGTGGAGACGGTATTCCGTACGTACGCACGCGCGGTGATTTCTTTTTCCATAGGATGGATAGATGGTGAAATAGGGTTGTTTCATACTTATAATAACATATAAGTATATGAGTGATACTGATGTTATTACTTCATAATGAAACAACTAAAGAAGAAGAAGTGGAAGAAGAAATAAAGATGAAAGAATCGGTAACGGACATTACCTCTTCTTTGAAGTGCTTCTTTGATACCTCCTTTTAGGGCACTAAAATAGGTCTTTGAAGAATACCAGAACCTATAGGATGTTTCTAGGGAAGTTTAGAGGAGAAATTGTCAGGTTTTGGCCGAGATTGAAGGATCAAATTGGTGTGAGGAAGAGGGGGAGGAGGTGCCCTTTTATAAGGGAGGAGAGGGGCACCTTTGGAATAACTAAAAATATTATTTTATTATAAAGTCAAATTCGGTTTTTAATAGCTCCAAATTGATATATTTCGAAGATAAGGTGGGTAGGGGTCGAAATATTCTCATCAAATAGAATTTAGAAAAGTTTAGGTTTCAATTTTAACCTTATCATTTAGATTTAACTTTAAGTTAGATAATTTAACTTTTACCGTGTCTTCTTGTTTTCTTACACTATAAGGTTAATAAACTTACTATATCAAGCCAAACGAACCCCAAGTTGTTTATTATTAAAATATATAACCTTATCTAAGTCATTTTTCCGAACCTTAGATTTTTAGGAATAAAATAACAATTAATAATATAATATTTCTTTTAAAAACTATTTTATGTCATTTTTTACACTATTTAGTAATTAATTTTTGTAAAAATCATAACAGAATGATTAGTTCAAAAAAAGTTAATTAAATCAATAATGACATGTCATATTAACCTATAAAATTATTAGAATTCATAAAAAGTCTCAAATTATATTTATTTGGGTATTTATAACATCAATTATGTAAATATTTCATTAATAAGATAATTACTGCATCATATTTGTGTCATAAATAAATTAAATTATATAACGTCTAAAAATTACAAATAAAATATAATTATGTAGAAAATCTTTTTATCTTTCTAATGAATATTTATAGTCTATTTTATCTTATGTATAACCCTATTTTAAAAATTATTTACTTATTAAACTTTGATTTTAACTATTTTAACCCTTCTTTAAATAAATTAATAATAAATGTCCTAATCTAATCCAAGTGAGACTAAATGGTCATATTTTATTCGTAAGGTTGTTTTTGGTAGAATTACACTTGTCCAATATAATTGGGACATATGTTAGGGTAATAATAATATCATTTTTACCCTTAATTACCCTATTTACTTTTAACCGTGGTAAAAAAAGTAAAAAGTTACTATTCACCAAAAACTTATTTTCATTTCATTGAACCGCATTTTACTCACTGACATCAACCGTATCTCTTGGAGTTTCGAAATTCCACTCACAGAAGCGGTAAAATTAAGTTTTATGAAAAACTCAGTTTTTTAACTACCACTTAGTGGTTTCACTATTCATCAAAAATTGAAAGTTTTCAGAAAAATACCAAAATTTTAGCCTAGGCTAATTTCGATATTCCAAATCCAAAAATGAAGTCCATTTTGAAAAATAAAATTTATAAAATTTCAAAAAGTGGTTATTACTATTCATAACTACTAGTTTTAATAATATTTTAATAGCATATCATTGTTTAGTGAAACTCGATATTGCGTACGACACAAGCTATCGAGGAAGGCCGCAGTTGCGTGTAAAGTAAGCCAATCTAGTGTTGTGTGTAGTGAAATATTCCTTTGATGATTTATATAACATAAAAACAAAATATTTCACATAAAAGTCTCGGGTGTTACATTGTGCATGTCAAAAATGAACAATGGATCCTTGTGATAAAGTATCAACACAATCCAAATATGATTGGTCAGTTTTCTGTATGCCAGTTGTTTTTACTTAAAAGGGTGTCCATTTTAAACAAAATAAAGACACTTCGAGTGATACTGGCCACACCATGCCTCGGATTGAGGCGAGGTTGACTCATACACATCACATATGACCCATGGATATTTTTCCTAAAGTATCAACAAAATTTGAATGCATTTGGTTGGTTTTCCGTATGCCAGTTGTTGTTTTCACTTAAAATGTTGTCCATTTCAAATAAAGGTGAGACACTTTGAGTGGTAACGGCCACGTCGTGCCTCAGATTGAGTCGGGTTGACTTGTACACGTCACAAATGACCCATGTATCTTTGTTCTAAAGTATCAACAGAATTAGAATACGTTTGGTTGGTTTTCCGTATGTTTGTTGTTTTTACTTAAAACAGTGTCCATTTTAAACAAAAGAGAGACACTTTGAGTGATATCGGCCACACCGTGTCTCATATTGAGGTGGGGTTGACTCATATACATGAAAAATGACTCATGGATCGTTTTCCTGAAGTATCAATACAATCAAAAAGTTTTTGGTCAATTTTCCATATGTAAGTTGTTCTTTTCACTTAAAATCCTGTCCATTTCAAATAAAAGTGAGATAGTTTGAGTGGTACCGGACACACCGTAGCTCGTATTGAGGCGGGGTTGACTCGTACATGTCACAAATGACTCATGTATCATTTTCCTAAAGTATCAATAGAATCTGAATGCGTTTTGTTGGTTTTTCATATGCAAGTTGTTGTTTTCACTTAAAATATTGTTCATTTCAAATAAAAGTGAGACAGTTTGAGTGGTACCGGACACACTATGCCTCAGATTGGGGCGGGGTTAACTCATACACATCAAAAATGACCCATGGATCGTTGTCCTAAAGTATCAACAAAATCTGAATGTGTTTGGTCAGTTTTCTATATGCTAGTTGTTATGTTCACTTAAAATGTTGTCCAATTAAAATAAAATTGAGACACTTTGAGTGGTACAGGGCACACCATGCCTCATATTGAGGCGGGGTTGACTCGTACACATCAAAAATGACCCATGGATCCTTGTGCTAAATTATCAACACAATCCAAATACGTTTGGTCAGTTTTCCGTATGCTAGTTGTTTTTACTTAAAAGGGTGTCCATTTTAAAGAGAGATTAGATTGGGATCCAAGACGCCGAATAAAGAGTGTGATTGTCTCCAGAATCATGGTAGGTGGTCCTTATCCTTTCATGAATTGTCGTGATATTTTTTATATGTTGAATCGTCACTCGCTCAATGTTGGGATGTCGGGTTGGGAGGTTGTTCGGGGTCCAGGGAGGAGGGTGGGGGGTTGTCCGGGGGGCTGTCTGAGGTCCAGGGAGGAGGGTGGGGGGCTGTCAGGGGGGCTGTTCGGGGGGCTATACGAGGGGATTTCTTGGGGATGTCCAGGGTCCAGGGAGGAGGGTGCGGGCTATCCAGGGTCTAGGGAGGAGGGGGGTTGTATGGGGTCCAGGGAGGAGGGTGGGGGGTTGTCCGAGGTCTAGGGAGGAGGGTGGGGTTGTCCAGGGAGGAGGGGGGCTATCCAAGGTCCAGGGAGGAGGGTGGGGGCTATCCGAGGGGCTGTCTTTAGGGAGGAGGGTGGGGGGCAATCAGTGGGGTTGTTCGGGGGCTATCTAGGGGGCTGTCTGGGGGCTATCTGAGAGTTGTTCGGGGTCTAGGGAGGAGGGTGGGGGATATCCAGGGTCCAGGGAGAAGGGGGGCTATCAGGGGGGCCGTCCGGGGGGCTGTCCAGGGGGCTATTCGGGGGCTGTCTGGGGTTTGTTTGGGGTCCAAGGAGGAGGGTGGGGGGCTGTCCGAGGGGCTGTCTGGGGGGCTGTCCGGGGAGCTGTCTAGGGGGCTGTCTGGGGTCCAGGGAGGAGGGTGGGGGCTGTCCAGGGTCCAGGGAGGAGGGGGGCTATCCGGGGTCCAGGGAGGAGGGTGGGGGGGTTGTCCGGGGAGCTATCCGGGGGGCTGTCCGGGGGGCTATCTGGGGGTTGTCCAGGGGGCTTCCTGGGGGCTGTTCGGGGTCCAGGGAGGAGGGTGGGGACTGTCTAGGGTTCAGGGAGGAGGGGGGCTATCCGAGGTCTATGGAGGAGGGTGGGGGGCTATCCGAGGGGCTGTCTGGGGGCTGTCTGGGGGTTTTCCGGAGTCCAGGGAGGAGGGTGGGGGGTTGTCCAGGGTCCAGGGAGGAGGGGGTTGTCCGGGGTCCAGGGAGGAGGGTGGGGGGCTGTCGTGGTCTACTATCTGATGCATTGTCATAAAAATATGTTGTGGCAGTAACCATAACACCATCATGTTGTGTTCTCATGTTCTTTTCTCGTTCAGTGACATTAAATTTGTACACATTGATAAAAATTGATTTATAGTCACGAACCACGGTATTAGGACCAAAATCCAAAGCTCTAATTTCCTCAAATATAGAGTCAGTAGGAAAACTCAATACCTGCAATATAAATGAATATTAAACTTAATTAAATATTGATTCAATTATTTTAAATAGTAATGTTTTTACCTTTAATTTTAAGCAAGCAGAAAACTGTTTGCTATGCAAAGTCTCCCTCATTCTCAAAGATAAAGAATGATGATTTCTATTTATCATTTTTTTATGTTCCCTATAGATAAAAAATATGAATAGTTTAACAGATATATATATAAGATATACATATTAAATTTAGTTACCTGATGTAGTCATCGAACAAATCACAGTTGAACAAAACTGTGCGATGTTTCATCTCATGCTCTTCAAGGCTTAATGTCTTCAATGTATATGATCCAGGAATTCCTAATATTTGAGGAAGTGATGGAAAACTGGGTTCAATTTTCTCATACTGTTATTCTTCATTTCTCATTGGTCTGTTCATTCTTGTAGTAAGATCAGACAAATACATTGAGCAGAAATCCATACATTCTTAGGCCAAGTAACCATTCACGATAGAACCTTTGGGATGATTCCTGTTTCGGACATAAGACTTTAATGTGTACATATTTATTTCAGTTGGATACATCCAATGAAAAGAAACAGGTCCTCTAAGAAGTATTTCAGTGGGAATATGGACAGTCAGATGTAGCATGCATGTGAAAAATGATGGAGGAAATATTTTCTCCAACTCACACAAAACTAATGGGGCATCGGTCAACATTTTTTTCAAGAAAGACTTGGACAAATTCTTAGTAAAAATATATCTAAAAAATGGAACAATTGAATAATAGAAACCCTTACATTATTGGATAAAATATGAGGGATTTCTATTGGAATCAACTCATGCAGAATAACGTGATAATCACGAGTCTTCAAAGATGTTACCTTCAACTCTCTTCTGTTGACCCGATTAGATATGTTGCTTGAATAGAAATAAGGAACTCTAATAGTCTCTAATACTTCCAGAAATTGTTTTTTTCGTAGGTGTCATCACATAAGAAGCACATGGAACTTTCCATTTATTTTCACTAATACGCGTAGGATGCAATTCTGGTCTGATGCCCCAATCCACCAAGTCACGCTGAGACCGTAAATCATATTTTGTCTTTCCCATAACATTTAGAAGTATAGAAAGAAAAATTTCACATATATTCTTTTCAATGTGAATTACATATAAGCAATGACATAAAAAATTGGTTGACCAATAAGGAAAATCAAAAAGGATACTCCTCTTCCTCCAATTGTAACAAGTTTCAGTGGAAACATTCTTTCTCTTTCCAGATTTCATTTGACCATTCCCGAATAAAAAACTGAAAACTTTCAATTCATTAAGCACATCAGTTCCAGATATACACTGAGGTGGATCATCGGTCTCTATGGTATTATGAAATCTTCACCGGTTATTTCTATATGGATGGTCCATTGGAAAGAATCGTCGATATCCTATAAAACTAAAACTACAGCGATGTTTCAGTCTTTTGGATCGTGTATTCTTCATACAAACAGGACATGATAGTTTTCCCTTCATGCTCCATCCAGACATTATTGCATAGGCTGAAAATCATTGATCGTCCACATAAGCGCAGCATGCATCTAAAATGTGTCTTTCAAATATGCATCGTATATGTGTACACCCACATCCCAAATAAGTTTCAAATATTTTATTAAAGGTTTCATGTATATGTCAATATCAATTTTGGGATCAAAAGGGCCAGATATGAGTATACTCATGAAAGTGAAAGGTTTTTTCATACACTGTAACACCCCGACCCCAGTTACCCAGAGTCGATGCACTATTACATAACATTGGCATGATCACAAAATATCAAGTCATGAAAGACCGATTAGTTTAGTAGCCTTGGAAACACTAGATACATTCATACAGTTTACATTACATCATAAAGTGAAAAACTACTACAACATCTTGTCTCCATAGACCACACTCATATCCCCTCATACTATCCCTACAAGTCATTCATAAAATACTTCTTCACATCCTGGGAAAAATAAAACATAGAAAGGGGTGAGCTCAGATGCCCAGTAAGGATAACAATATAGTGGAAACTTTCATAAATAAGCATAAAAATTTAAGGCAATGTATAACTAAAACAAAAGACTTTTAAACATGAACTTCAGCATAATATGGCAAAAATAAAATGAAATAATTCCATTTACTTATTCACATGGATATTCTACTAATTGAATAATCACATGAAATATCAATAACCACTTTCATAATGATGGAATGCATAATGCCAGACTATCATAACCACATAGTCAAGGCCTTGTGCCAAGACTAAAAATAGGTTTTTGTCAAGGCCTTGTGCCAAGACACTAGTTTGTCTCATGAGACCTACCGATGCATCAAGGAACTATAGCGGGCTCCACCTGTCACTTATTAAGTCCAATGCATTCCTCATATAAATAGGTTTAAACATAACATAAACATTCGTATTAAAACTAGCATAAGAAATGTCAATACTTTCTCCATAAACCATGAATGGTATAAAAATAACACATCCATAGTCAAACATATCACAAAACCTTCAATACAATATGGAAGTTTTGTATCATAATAAATCAACTTCAAATAATCTTAAAATCCATCAAAGGATGTTGACATAGATGAAATCAAAACTATTTGAGAGAAATATCTCTTTTCTTTGAAATCATTTAAAAGTCACATAATTATAAAATAAAACATTTACTTTGAAAATATTCTTATAAGATTGTAAGGGAATATTCAATGATTTTATAATGGCGGAAAATAGCCACACCCACCGTATAAGTTAAAAAATACATTCTTACCTTAATTTTGTCGAAAATGTTAAAAAGGACCTTGTTTGGAAAACGACAGAAAGATTCATTTATAAAAATCTTATAAAAAGTAAAACAAGGGTATAAATGAATTTAAACCATATTCTATAAAATATTAATAATGTTTTGAAATATATTTTTAAGAAACATGGATGTGGATAATAAAGAGGTCCCAGTAGATAATTACGTATAAACAACCTCGGATAATGAAGAGATTGTGAAATAAACCCTTACCTTGTACTTTTCCTTGGTCAAGGGTAGGTTAACCTCCTGTATAATAGTTAAATAATTGTTATTAAATTATACAAGAATCATATACATAAATATGATATTATATATGATCTTTTAATATTGCTTTGTTAATAATATTTTAGTATTATCGTCGTTTCGGGTGTTAACTTACTCATTTTCTTTTATATGTTTTGTTACATAAGCCATGTTTTCTATCCATAGGTTGTATCTTATTCATATAAATAATTATATCAAGTCCTTAAACATTATTTTTAATCGTCAAATGAAAATTAGTCTTGAATAGATACGATGGGGAATGAATCTCATCGCGTTCGTGGAGACGGTAGTCCGTACGTACGCACGAGCGACAATATCATTCTTTTGATATTAAAATAATATATAATTGGATGGTGTATAATATATACAGAATAATTATCATTTTATATTTATTATTTACATGAATTACACATCATTATTATACCCATCCAAATAATAATTTTTTGAATAACAATTACACCACGACGTGGAGACGGTAAGCCGTACGTACGCACGTATGGTGACATGTCATTCAAAGGATGGATAGAATACTGAATATGGTTGTACCATATTTATAATAACATCACATTATATATAAGATACTGGATTTATTATTTTAGAATGTAAATAACAAATAAAGAAGAAGTGGAAGAAGAAAGGAACTTTAAAGACGGTGGTGAAAACATTACCTCTTCTTCGGGTTCTTCCTTTTGATTTGATCAAAAGGGCTCTTAGGTTGGCTTTATGATAAAACTAAGTCCTATAGGTTTAAGTGAGGGAAGTTTATAGGATATTTTGTCAGGGGTTGGTTGAGCCAAAAGGCTTTGAAGGTGTGAATTAGAGAGAAGTGGGAGTGCTCTTTTATAAGAGGGGTGAGGGGCACCTTAGGAAAAGCTAGAAATATTATTTTATAATAAATTCATATTCGGTTTCTAATGGCTCCAAAGTGGAATATTTAAAGGTTAAGGTGGGTATAGGTCGAAAACCACTCAACCAATAGGTTTTAGACAGGTTTTAGTCACTATATTAACTTTATCTTTTAGTTTTAACTCTTAGTTAATTAGTTTCACATTTACCATGTCTCTTCGTATTTTTATATTATATGGTTAATAAAATTACTATAAACTTCCCAGAGAATCCCAAGTGGTTAATTAATGATACAACTATCATTATATTAGTCCTTTTGCTGAACCTTAGATTTTTAGGAATAGAATATCAATTAATAATATAATATTTTTTTTAAAAACTCTTTTATGTCAATTTTGACACTATTTGGTATTTTGTTTTTTCTAAATTCATAACAGCATTATTACTTAAAACATAATTCATTTAATAAACTCTAACATGTCATATTAACCTATAAAATTTTTTAATTCATTAAAAGTATCAAATTATATTTATTTTGGTATTTATAATATCAATTATTTTAATATTTCACTATAATGCAATTACTACATCATCATTGTGTCATAAATAAATTAAATTATTTAATGCCTAAAATTTATAAATAAAATACCATTATGTAGGAAATATTTTTATATTTCTAATTAATATTTATAATCAAATTTATCTTATGTATAACCCTATATTAAAAATGTTTTAGTTATTAAACTTTGATTTTAACTCTTTTAACTCTTCTTTGAATTAAATAATAATAAATGTCCTAATCTAATCCAAGTGGACCAAAGAGGTTAATATTTTATTCCTAATGTTTTTTTGGTCGAATTATTCTTATCCAATAGAATTAGGACATGTGTTAGGGTAATAATAATATCATTTTTACCCTTAATTACCCTATTCACATTTAACCGTGGTAAATAAAAGTAAAAGGTTACTATTTACCAAAAATTATTTTTATCTTATTGAACCACATTTTACTCCTTGATATTAACAGTGTCTCTCAAATTTTTGTAATTCCACTCACAGAAGCTGTAAAATTATGTTTTATGTGAATTTTCAAATTCTCCTAGGATATGGGTAAAAGACGGTGAAATGTTCAATAAAATTTTTATATATCTAAAATTATTATAAATTGACTCTAATTAATTACACTAAACTTATATAGGTATTATGTATCTATTTTTAACTAAAATAAATTTATATAAAATAAATAATTATTTAAATAAAAATTCGGTTTTAAACTATGACTCAGTGTTTTTCACTATTCATCAAAAATTGAAAGTTTTCAGAAAAATACCAAAATTTCACCCTAGGATAATTTCAATATTCAGAATCCAAAAATGAAGTCAATTTTGAGAGATAAAATTTCAAAAAAGTGTGTATTCTATTCATAATGGCTAGTTTGATTGGTCACGGTGTGGTAGAATCTCGAAGTTGCGTAAAATGTAAGCTATTACATTATTCAAAGGGAAACGTACCATGGAAGCTTGGGGCGTTACATTCTCCCCTCCTTCAAATAATTTTGTCCTTGAAATTTCTAGAATATTACTGCATAAAAAGACTCGGGTGGTTCTTCATCATAAGTTCCTCGGGTTCCCACGTTGCCTCTTCCATCTTATGGTTTCTCCATAGAACTTTTACCAAACGAGTCGTCCGGTTTCTCAACACTTGTTCTCTGGTATCAAGAATCTTGACGCGATATTCGCAATAAGATAGATCGGTTTCTAGTTTTAATTCCTCATAGGTGAGTACATGCATTGGGTCAGGCATGTATTTTCTCAACAGTGATACATGGAACACATCGTGAACTTTGGAGAGATATGGTGGCATTGCCAAACGATAAGCTACAGCCCCAATTATTTCTAGAATTTCAAAAGGTCCTATGTACCTGGGACTCTATTTTCCCTTTTTATCGAAATGTATAACTCCCTTCCATGGAGATACCTTCAATAAAACATGATCTCCTACCTGAAATTCCAAATCCTTCCTTCGGTTATCGACATAGCTCTTCTGCCTACTTTGATCTGCTTTGATGTGGTTTTGGATTACCTTCACATTTTCCATCGTTTCCTCCACCAGTTCTGGGCCTATGAGTTTTCTTTCACCAACGTCATCCCAACAGGTTTGTGTGTGGCATCTCTTTCCGTATAACGCTTCATATGGTGCCATCCGAATACTTGAATGAAAGCTATTTTTATAGGAAAATTCTACCATAGGTAAATATTGATCTCACATACCCTGAAAGTCAAGTGAGCAAGATCTTAACATTTCATCTAAGGTTTGAATAGTCCATTCCGATTGTCCATCTGTTTGAGGGTGGTAGGCATCACTCAAATGAAGTTCTGTGTCTAAGGCCTTCTGAAGACTCTTCCATAATCTTGACGTCAAACATGGATCACAATTAGAAACAATTGATAGGGGTACTTCATGAAGTCTCACAACTTTATTAATATATAGCCTTGCTAGATGTTCAAGTGGTAGATCTTCTCTTATAACAAGAAAATGTGCTGATTTGGTAAGATGATCAACAATGACCCATATTTCATCATTCCTTCTAGGATTCTTTGGTACTCCCATGACAAATTCCATCATGATATTATCCCATTTCCACTCAGGTATGGGAAGAGGTTGCATGACTCCTCCAGGCTGTTGCCTTCCATCTTTCACTTGTTGACAAACCATACATCTTGACACAAAATCAGCAATCTCCCTCTTCATGTTGTCCCACCAAAAATGTTCCTTCAAATATTGATACATTTTTGTGCTCCTAGGGTGTATAGAGAAATTGGAACTATGAGAATTGTCCAACAATTCCCTTTTTAGATCAGGTATATCGGGAACACAAAGTCTCTTCCCAAATTTCAAAATTCCATCTTCATACAAAAAGTCACTCAATATCCCATAATTCACAGCTTTAATCTTCTTTTGAAACTCTTCATCATCAGTATGAGAACTCTTAATCCTTTCTAGTAAAGATGGTTTGGAAACCATTTGAAAAAGCATTGATGTTTCACCTTCCATGGTTATTCCCATATCCATCTTTACTAGATCCATGTATATAGGATCCTTTTTAACTCTCATATTTTTCAAAACTCCATGATCTTTTCTACTCAAAGAATCTTCCACCTTATTTTCCTTCCCCATGTGGTAGTGTATCATGAAATCATAATCCTTGAGTAGTTCGAGTCATCGCCTTTTCCTCATGTTGAGTTCTTTCTGTGAGAAAATATACTTCAAACTATTGTGATCAGTATAAATCTCACATTTCTCACCATAGAGATAGTGTCTCCAAATATTCAAAGAAAATATTATAGCAGCTAACTCAAGATCATGAGTAGGATAGCTTTGCTCATGAATTTTCAATTGTCGTGATGCATAGGCAATAACCCTATCATTCTGCATAAGTACACAACCAAGTCCTTTCTTCGATGCATCACTATAAATAACAAACCCATAATTCCCCAATGGTAGAGTCAATATAGGAGCATTGACTAATCTTTTATTTAGTTCTTCGAAACATTCTTCACACTCTTTTTTCCAAAAAAAATTAACCCCTTTACGTGTGAGCTTTGTTAATGGGTTAGCCAACTGGGAAAAATTCTGGATGAAACGTCGATAATAATCTACTAAACCAATAAAACTGTGTACCTCAATTATACTTGTCAGTGCTGGACATTCTTGAATTTCTCTTGTCTTAGAAGGATCAACAGAGATTTCGTCCTTAGAGACAATATGGCCAAGAAAATAAATCTCCTGAAGCCAGAATTCACACTTGCTAAACTTCCCATATAATTCATGTCTTCTCAGAGACTTCAATATAATGCGCAAGTGATTTTCATGATCTTAGTATAATTTTAAGTATACCAAGATATCATCAATAAATACCACTAAAAATTCATCAAGATATTCCTTGAAAACTCTGTTCATTAGATCCATAAAAATAGAGGGTGCATTAGTTAGCCCAAAAGGAATTACTGTAAACTTGTAATGCCCGTACCTGGTTCGAAATGCTGTCTTCAGAATGTCTTCCTTCTTCACACACAACTGATGATATCCAGATCGAAGGTCAATCTTTGAAAATTATTGAGCTCCATGTAGTTGGTTATATAAATCATCAATACAAGGAAGGGGATACTTGTTCTTTATTGTTATAGCATTGATCTCCCTATAGTTGATACATAACCTCATAGATCCATATTTCTTCTTAACAAAAAGGACAGGGGATCCCCATAGAGAAACACTAGGGAAAATAAATCCCTTATTACTCAATTCCTCTAGTTGTTTCTTTAGTTCCACTAATTCCACAGTGGCCATTCTATAAGGGTTCTTTGATATGGGCCTTGATCCAGGAATTAAATCAATGGAAAACTCAATTTCTTTTTCTGGAGGACGTCTAGGTAAATCTTCTAGAAACACATCAACATATTATTTCACAATAGGTACATCCTCTATTTGAACATTCCTTTCCTCACCCACAGTTATTTCATTCTCTTCCTCCCCGATAATTGAATTTAGTTGAGCTACTAGGGGTGGATCTAGATAAGAATCAAGTGCTGACGATTCTTCTCTAAAGATAAGGTGTTCTTTATCATCATCATAAAAAATCATAACCTCCTTATTCTTACTATAAATCTTTGCATCATGGTCTGAAAGACAATCCATACTGAGGATTATATCAAATTCAATCATGGGTATGATGATGAGATCAGCAGATAAAGAAAATTTATGTGCTCTAATGGGGACTGATTCACAAAACTTTGTTGCAATGATACTTCCCTTAGGAGTTTTTACTGAAAACTCGCTTGTTAAATCAAATTGTAAATATCTAATTTTCTTAGAAAAATGAGAAGATATGAAACAATGCGATGATCTGGAATCAAATAAAGCATTTTCTACACTTGAGGAAACCATTAAATTACCTACCACCACATCTTTTAGAGCTTCTACCTCAGCAGTAGTGATAGCATAAGATTGACCTTGATCCCTTGGCCTTTTCTGAGGTAATTTCCCCTGACGCTTGGGAAATTCATTTGAATAATGTCCCATCTCCCTGCAATTATAGCATTGAACATCGGTAGCTTCTTTCTTCCCCTTGCAATCACGAGCTTGGTGGCCTTTTTAACCACACTTGTAACCGACCCCCATTCCCTTCAAGCAAGTACCAGGGTATTTCTTCCCACATTTACTATAGGATGGATATTCAACTTTTCCCTTCTTCCCCTTATTTCCATTCCCAGAGTGATCAGCAGATCTCTTCTTCTCATACTTTGCTTTAAAGTCATAAGACTTAGAGAATTCTTTTTCTGTCTTGATAGCACATAAGACAATATCTTTATACGACGAGAAGGATTGAGAGACTAATGATCGATGGAGAAACGGTTTTAAACCATCAAAGAAATGATCAATATTACTTCTTAGGTTACGTATATAATCTGTAGTATGTCTTGCTAACCTTGTAAAGTTAGACTCATACTTTGCAACATTCTCATCCTCCTTTTGCCTCAGACTCATAAATTGTCTTTCCATATCCGTTCGATGGTCATGAGGAAAATATTTTTCTAAGAAAATCTCTTTGAACTCCCTCCATTCTACATTTAATACTTCATCATCCTCCTTTGTGTTTTGAATCAATGACCACCATTGGTCAGCATCTCCAGTGAGGCGGTAAACTGCCATGATAACTTTTTCCCTTTCACTACTCCCCAAGGCATGGAATATTTTCTCTAAGGAATTTATCCATTGCTCAGCTACTAATGGATTTGTACTCCCATTTAACATTGGTGGTTGTTGCCTCATGAAGCAATCTAACATTGATCCTCCATGCGGCGGATCAGGGTGCTTCATACGGGTAATGTTATTATTCATAACCTGAGTGAGTTGTCCCAGTATGGTGATTAGCTGATCAGCACCAGTTACATCACTAGCTCCACTATAATTATATTGAGTAGGAGGTAAATCCCTACATGGAGTTCTTGAATTGATACGGTTTACATTACTTCCACTAGGCACTATTTCTAAACAATGGCATACAATAAATTAGTTTATGAATCCCAATACATAAATCCAAACTTGTAAAACACTTAACATAAATTGAATAGTTTATGGATATAATCCATAATCATAAAAAAAATCTTTGAGAAATTATATACTCATAAACCCTTCATATTGGTTTTTAAAGAAAATGAGAATTATCCTAAGCATATCCCCCAGGAGTGTCATAACCAAGAGTACAGCAAGACCCGTTGTCGTTCATTAGTTCTCGTTCAAGTCTAGCTCAAAGCGATGTTTTCAAGTTTTACCCCTAGGTACATCTGTGCCAAAGCTGCCTCTACCTTCTCGTATCCAGATAGGGATGTATTTCTCGGAAAACTCACAAAATATCTACAATACCAAAATTCTAGGAAGTTCTTCTATACTAATCCTCAAAGTCTATCTTAGGGCTATGTGCTCCAATCAGAGTTTATCTAAATATAGCTTCCAAGGTTTGTATTAAAATTACTTTGATACCAACTATAACACCCCGACCCCATTTACCTAGAGTCGGTGCATTATTACATAACATTGGCATAATCACAAAAGATCAAGTCTCGAAAGATTGATTAGTTTAGTAGCCTTTGAAACACTAGATACATTCATACAGTTTACATTACATCATAAAGTGAAACACTACAACAACATCTTGTCTCCATAGACCACACTCATATCCCCTCATACTATCCATATAGGTCATTCATAAAATACTTCTTCAAATCCTAGGAAAAATAAAACATAGAAAGGGGTGAGCTCAGATGCCCAGTAAGGATAACAATATAGCGGAAACTTTCATAAATAAGCATAAACATTTAAGGCAATGTATAACTAAAACAAAAGCCTTTTAAACATGATCTTCAGCATAATATGGTAGAAATAAAATTAAATAATTCCATTTACTTATTCACATGGATATTCTACTAATCGAATAATCACATGCAATATCAATAACCACTTTCATAATGATGGAATGCATAATGCCAGACTATCATAACCACATATTCAAGGCCTTGTGCCAAGACTAAAAATAAGTTTTTGTCAAGGCCTTGTTCCAAGACACTAGTTTGTCTCATGAGACCTACTGATTCATCGAGGAGCCATATCGGGCTCCACCCGTCACTTATTAAGTCCAATGCATTCCTCATATGAACAGGTTTAAACATAACATAAAATTCGTATTAAAACTGGCATACGAAATGTCAATACTTTCTCCATAAACCATGAATGGTATAAAAATAACACATCCACAGTAAAACATATCACAAAACCTTCAATACAATATGGAAGTTTTGTATCATAATAAATCAACTTCAAATAAGCTTAAAATCCATCAAAGGATGTTGACATAGATGAAATCAAAACTATTTGAGAGAAATATCTCTTTTCTTTGAAATTGTTTAAAAGTCACATAATTATAAAATAAAAAATTTACTTTGAAAATATTATTATAAGCTTGTAAGGTAATATTCGACAATTTTATAATGGCGTAAAATAGCCGCACCCACCGTATAATTTAAAAAAGACATTCTTTCCTTAATTTTGTTGAAAAGGTTAAAAAGGACCTTGTTTGGAAAACGAAAAAAAGATTCCTTTATAAAAATATTACAAAAATTCAAACAAGGGTATAAATGACTTTAACCCTTAGTCTATAAAATATTAAGAATGTTTTGATATACATTTTTAAGAAACATGGATGTGGATAATAAAGAGGTCCCAGTAAATAATTACGTATAAACAGCCTCGGATAATGAAGAGATTGTGAAATAAACTCTTACCTTGTACTTTTACTTGGTCGAGGGTAGGTTAACCTCCTGTATAATAGTTAAATCATTGTTATTAAATTATAAAAGAATCATATACATAAATATGATATCATATATGATCTTTTAATATTGCTTTGTTAATAATATTTTAGTATTATCGTCGTTTGGGGTGTTAACTTACTCGTTTTCTTTTATATGTTTTGTTACATGAGCCGTGTTTGTTATCCATAGGTTGTATATTATTAATATACAGAATTATATCAAGTCCTTAAACATTATTTTTAATCATTAAATGAAAATTGGTCTTGAATGGATACGATGGGGAATGAATCTCATGGCGTTCGTGGAGACGGTAGTCCGTACGTACGCACGAGCGAAAATATCATTCTTTTGATATTAAAATAATATATAATTGGATGGTGTGTCATATATACAGAATAATTATCATGTTATATTTATTATTTACATTAATTACAAATCATTATTATACCCATACAAATAATAATGTTTTGAATAACAATTACACCACGACGTGGAGACGGTAAGTCGTACGTACGCACGTATGGTGACATGTCATTCAAAGGATGGATAGAATAGTGAATATGGTTGTACCATATTTATAATAACATCACAATATATATAATATACTGGATTTATTATTTTATAATGTAAATAACAAAGAAAGAAGAAGTAGAAGAAGAAAAGAACTTGAAAGAGGGTGGTGAAAACATTACCTCTTCTTCGGGTTCTTCCTTTTGATTTGATCAAAAGGGATCCTTAGGTTGGATTTATGATAAAACTAAGGCCTATAGGTTGAATTAAGGTAATTTTAGAGGATATTTGGGCAGGTTTTTTCCGATCCAAAAGGATTTTAAGGTGTGAACTAGAGAGAAGGGGGAGTTCCCTTTTGTAAGAGGGGTGAGGGGCACCTTAGGAAAAGATAGAAATATTATTTTATAATAAATTCATATTTTATTTCTAATGGCTCCAAAATGGAATATTTAGAGGTTAATGTGGGGATAGTTTTCAAACCACTCAACCAATAGGTTTTATACAGGTTTGGGTCACTATATTAACTTTATCTTTTAGTTTTAACTCTTAGTTAATTAGTTTCACATTTACCATGTCTCTTTGTATTTTTATATTATATGGTTAATAAACTTACTATAAACTTCTCATCGAACCCCAAGTGGTTCATTAATGATACACCTATCATTATATAAGTCCTTTGGCCGAACCTTATATTTTTAGGAATATAATATCAATTAATAATATAATATTTGTTTTAAAAACTCTTTTATGTCAATTTTGACACTATTTGGTATTTTGTTTTTGCTAAATTCATAACAGCATTATTACTTAGAAACTAATTCATTTAATCAACCCTAACATGTCATATTAACCTATAAAATTCGTTTAATTCATGAAAAGTCTCAAATTATATTTATTTTTGTATTTATAATATCAATTATTTTAATATTTCACTATAATGTAATTACTGCATCATCATTGTGTCATAAATAAATTAAATTATTTAATGCCTAAAAATTATAAATAAAATACCATTATGTAGTAAATATGTTTATCTTTCTAATGAATATTTATAATCTAATTTATCTTATGTATAACCCTATATTAAAATTTTTTTAGTTATTAAATTTTGATTTTAACTCTTTTAACTCTTCTTTGAATTAAATAATAATAAATGTCCTAATCTAATTCAAGTGGACCAAAAAGGTTCATATTTTATTCCTAAGGTTGTTTTTGGTCTAATTATACTTAGACAATAGAATTAGGATATGTGTTAGGGTAATAATAGTATCATTTTTACCCTTAATTACCCTATTCACATTTTACCGTGGTAAATAAAAGTAAAAAGTTACTATTCATCAAAAATTATTTTTATCTTATTGAACCACATTTTACTTCTTAATATTAACCGTGTCTCTCAGATTTCTGAAATTCCACTCAAATAAGTGGTAAAATTATGTTTTATGTGAATTTGCAAATTCTCCAAGGAGATGGGTAAAAGACGGTGAAAAGTTAAATAAAATTTTTATATATCTAAAATTATTATAAACTGACTCCAATGAATTACATTGAAATTATATAGGTATTATGTATCTATTTTGACCTAAAATAAATTTAAATAAAATAAATAATTATTTAAATAAAAATTCAGTTTTAAAATATGACTCGGTGTTTTTCATTATTCATCAAAAATTGAAAGTTTTCAGAAAAATACCAAAATTTCACCCTATTCTAATTTCGATATTACGAATCCAAAAATGAAGTCCATTTTGGGAGATAAAATTTATAAAATTTCAAAAAGTAGTTATTACTATTCATAACGGCTAGTTTGATTGATCACGGTGTGTTAGAATCTCAAAGTTGCGTACAATGCAAGCTATTGCATTATTCAAAGGAAAATGTACCGTGGAAGCTTGGGGTGTTACATACACAACCATGGGGGAAGATTATAAATGTGTATAAAAACTGGCCATGTGTTGTGCGAAGTAAGCATCTTTCCAAAAGGATTAAAACCATCGCATGAAAGACCCAGCCTCACATTACGCACGTCAGCTGCAAAATCAGAATATCAAGAATCAAATCTCTTCCATGCAAATCCATCTACAGGGTGAACCAACTCATAAGTAGTCTTCTTTCTCTCGGTATCATGCCATCTCATTTATATTGATATTTCATCAGACATAAAAAGATTCTATAGTCTGGGGATCAATAGAAAGTTCCAAATTACTTTCTGTGGAACATGGGATGGTGTTCCACTAGATTTTGACTTCCAGTGGGATGTGCCACATTTTATACAATTATTTCATTCAGCGGTTTCCTCCCATAATAAACTGCAATATTTCAGGCAAGCGTGAATTTTGTTTCTTGAAAATCTAAGTTCCTCAACTAACTTCCATTCCATATAGTGGTTTGAGGGAAAATCTGCATCATCTGGAAGTAAATCCTTCAAGAAGGTTAGAATGTAATCGATTACTGTATTATAAATCCCATACATAGTTTTCCCATGAAACAATCAGATTAAAAATTCCAGCTTTTTCATTTTATCGCACTGTTGATATACTGGAGTAGTGGTAGCATCAGTCAATTTTTTCACCCTAACAATATCATCATTTTCATTAGATGCATCATCTATCCTCATATCGAAGTCTTCTTGAGTTGAAATCCTTTCTTTTTCATGATGACGAATAAAAGGAAACCGGTCATCTAACAAATTCTCTAGTCCATTCCTTTCATTTCGATCATCAGTAATTTTAGATTTCATTTTCTCCCCATTGTGATACCACACATAGTAATTTTCTTGAAAACCATATTTGATTATGTGGTAGCTGAATTCTTCACGGATCAACCAAGGTCTACCAACACAATTGGAACATGGGAAGTGTATGTGACCACTGTATGAAGCATTGTGAAATGCAAAATCTAAAAAGCTCTTCAAATTGTTTTGAAAACCGCTTGAGATCCAATCGGTTTCATACATCCAACTTCTATCCATTCTGTAAAAAAATTGTTATAAGTCATTTCTTCATAAGCAATTCAATAAGATTTAAGTTTAATCGAAAATATATTTAAGTAAATGATAAAGGAAGGAGTTTCTAGTTGATGTAGTGAACTATTAAAACAATTTAAAGATATACTAATTAATTCAGTTATGTGTGCCTAAATTTGAGGTGAGATGTGTTTTGTAATTTTTTCATTTATCACATACCAAGAAGACACCATAGACCTGATAAAACATTGTTCAATATATTACAAAGTGAAGGATTTTCATGAAATATGCAGAATGTGTAAAGAGAGTTTTTTAAATAAGTTGTTGATGCTAAAAAATGGAAATATTGTGAAAAGTTAGTACATTTAATAACACCCAAACTAAAGTCCACAGAAAGTACCATATCACCCCACTAAAAAAAGGAAAACCACCTAAAAGGAGTGGCTATGAAGACTTCAAATCAAGTTGATTCATATAATCATGACACTTGAATTGTAAAACGAAAATAGAAAACAAATCAAACTACACTTATTGGGAGGGCAGTCCAGGGGGTGGGAGGGTTGTCTAGGGGGTGGGGTGGTGTCCGGGGGGGTTGTCCAAGGGGTGGGAGGGCTGTCCAGGGGGTGGGGGTTTTCCAAGAGGGTGGGTGGTGACCAGGGGGGATGTCCAGGGGGTGGGAGGGATGTCTAGGGGGTGGGGTGGTTTCCAGGGGGGCTGTCCAAGGGGGTGGGGGTGTCCATGGGGTGGGTGGTGTCTAGGTGGGTTTTCCAAGGGGGTGGGGCTGTCTGGGGGGTGTCCGGGGTGGGGGTGTCCAGGGGGTTGTCCAGGGGGTGGGAGGGTTGTCCAAGGGGTGGGGTGGTGCCTAGGGGGGGTTGACCGGGGGGTGGGGGCTATCCAGGGGGTGGGGTGGTGTGGTGTCCAGGGGGGCTATCTAGGGGGGGTGGGGGCTATCCAAGGGGGTGGGGTGGTGTCCAGGGGGGGCTGTCCAAGGGGGTGGGGGTGTCTAGGGGGTGGGGGTTGTCCAGGGGGTGGGGTGGCGTCCAGGGGAGTTGTCCAAGGGGGGTGGGGTGGAAAACTCCCCTCCCTCTCGGGACAACCCACACCCCCCTCCTAAGTGAAATTTGTATAATAAAATCATCATCAATTTTCTTATCTCATCTGACCATATACCATACCACCCAAGGAATACCCTATAACTCAAAAATATCCTAATGTTATACACAATCCCATAGGACATAATCGATATATGGCCAATATCATCAGCCATCCTCATCCACATCCCAGCATAACACCCCTCTAGGTTGTAACCATACCCCATAGGCCATAAGGAACTCACATAACAATTTCCAACTTACCCAACTCACTCAATAATATAACCCCAAAGATTCACTGAGACCATTATCCCTTTCAAACACATTCCATGCACTACATGAATAAAAAAACTAAGGATGTCACCATATATCTTCTTATGAAGAGGTGTTACTACAAAAAGTCTACCAAAACAAAACCACACTAAGACAACATCTTACATTTATCAATAGAGAGAAAGATAAATAATACAAATCAATGAAATAGGTTATCACGTTATACATGAAATTGATGAATCATATTTATACTACACTATACATGAAATCCCCCATAAAACTAGATTCATTATACAACCAATACCTCTCATAATTGAGATAACATAACCCACAAAAAACAGAACCACAATTATTCAACACCTCAAATGGGGTTTTCACTATCCACATGGCACACTAGAATGGATTACTGTACAAATGCAAAGGATTCCACTAGAAGGAACATCCACCCAAGGCCCCCATAACATTAAATAATATAAAACCTCACTCTCATGATCAGCTCTTGCAGAAGGGTCTTGTGGAAAGGGAACATGATAGGAGAAATATAAATAGAATCATACCACACAGATCTCGTTTAGGCGAAATCAAAATAAATAATAAACAAAAACAGATGCATGAAATTCCACTTACAGATTAGAAGTGTAGAATTAAAGAATTTCCTGATTGTAGAGAGATCTTCGAGAGATACCTTGGGGTGAAGAGAGAGCATCGGCAGTGATTAGGTTTATGGAAATCGGGCGGAGGGATTGCAATTGGGAGGAGGGATTCTGGAAGTGCTGCTATTTGGGGGAAATGTTCCCAATAGTTTTTTAAACCCATTGGGAAATATTGTATTTACCAAAGGTTTTTAAAAACCGTTGGTATATATAAAAATTTTCTAAGATTTTTTGAACGGTTTACTTAAACAGTTGGGAAAATCTAATTATCATCCCATTATCCCAATGGTTTGAAGAAACCATTGGGAAAAATTAAGTATACCAATGGTTTATTCAAACCATTGGTATACAAGTGTTAGGAAAACACAATTTTCTAGTAGTGATGGTTGGATGATTCTATTATCCTACTATATGTGGTGAAGACTCATAGGTAGTTTATATACTCACTATGTTGAGCCCCTTGTGTTTGGATGAGGTTACTTTCACTCTTGTTTTGGGTTGATCTATTCTCTTTGACTATATCTTGCATTTATTATCTTTCTATTCCTATTGTATCTCTTACTGATCCCCCTTCATCTTTTGGGGAATCCTACTGGGTATGTATATACTAACCCCTACATGGGTTTTTCTTATATGTTTCATGTCTTATATAGACGATAGACAGGTTGGTGGTTACTTAAGAGGATCTTAGAGATACCTAGTACTTTGGACCGCGTATGGTGGTTATAGATTGGGATTCAGGAGTTGGGCTCTCTTAATTGTTTACTTTTTCAGTTTTATCGAGTTAGGACATATTTCATGTTGGGTGTGTATTTTTACATTTACTATTCAGTTTTCACATTCGTACTCTTGTACACCTTAGAGGTTATGCATGTTTGGTTTAATTTCTAATTGTGTTATGTATTTTACTCTTTTTGTCTGCACTTTTTCATCCAGATAGCGATGTGTGTGCCTACAATTACTTAAGAAAATCCCTCCCCATATTATTTATGCCTTCGAATCTTGTCTCCACACTGCTTATGGAGGCATACTTGGGGTTGTTTCATCTCGAGCCTTGGCTTGGGTCGGGTCATGATGCATTGGTATTAGAGAAATTTTATTCCTTGGGGTGTTGTTTAGACTAGTCCCCATAAGAGGATTTGGTTAAGTTTAGTGAAACAATTTTAAAGTGTCCCAAGTGCATCTCTCGGGCTAGGGAGCCTAGTGGTGGTGTGGATGGTTGACGTATCCATTCACCAGGACCTTGAATACCTGCTTGTAGATTCAGTATATCGATACATTAATGGAAAGGATCAATGGTACATGAATCATATAGGATTGAGTTTTTAAATGTCCTTCTTGATTCAACTCCCTATTATATATATATATATCTTGATAAATCTTAGTATGCCTCTACGATGACACCCAGCCAAGATACGATCTTTATATCCTGACAATGACTCGATGAGCGATGAGGCATTAGTTCAAGGTCAATCCCATAACCCCCTTCCTCTCGAGGGAAGTTAGTATCAACCCCATCTATTGAGAAATAGATCATTCTAGTATAGTAGGCTGAGGATGTGCGTAGTTTTAGTGTGCTCTGTGAGTTCTAGTTCTAGAGGCTGTTGAGGTTCCATAGTGATAAATATCCTTAGGTAGCAAATGATTGGCTAGAGTTTGTGGTTTAGGTCATTAGGCTCATTCAAACATTGATGGATCAGGTGGTTGTACTGGAATCTATCCTTTTCCATGGATTTGTTGGGTGCTGGTGGAGTCTTGTTACGCAGATGCACAATGATTCAACACTCTCATGGTCCGACTTCAAGTAGTTGTTCCATGAGGAGTACTACCTCTCCTTCTTGCACTAAATTTCGACCCAGGAGCTTATAGAGCTACAAAATGGAGGGATGATGGTGGCTGAGTACGTGGTAATGCTCATAGACCATATGTGATACTCCCTTAACATGATCCAAGATGATTACTTTTGATCATGAAAGTTTGAATAGGTACTCCACAGAGAGATATGTTTCAGAGTGGTTCCCTTGTGCATCCCTACCTATGTTGAGGTGTTGGAGTGGGAAATAGTGATAGTGAGATTTCTTTCAGAGGGACTCCTAACAAATGGATCTAGGAGTAGGTGCCACAGAGTTGAGTAATCTTTAGTAGATAGCAGACACCAAGTGCCAAGATCTCAAAAACAAGAGACCTCCCCCAGATCAGGATCATTCACATGGTCAGAGGTATCATAGAGGACCAGGTAATACCAAATAGGGGTGGTTCTTTACTTGTGTTGGGCGAGGTCACATGGCATGAGAATGACTGTCCAGATGTGATGAGTAGAACATGAAGATAGCTGATAGACTGCCACGACATATGCAGCACCTTGATCAGGGATATCCCAGGTGAGGATAGGGTGGTCTCTAGGGAGGTGGAGTTGGTAGAGGAGCATGAGGACTATTGGTGGTGGATGAAACTATGAGATCCTTCCACCACCACCACTAGGAGGCCCATGTCAGGCTCATGGAGCTGGTGGTCAGAGCCACAGACAGTTGCAGGCATTGGATGTTTAAGATCCTACAGTGTACGAGATGATTAGAGGTATGATATGTGTTTATTATACTCTTGATTTATTACTAGTAGACATAGGTTTGAGTTATTATTTCATCTCTCTACTTCTGATACAATATCTAGAGCTTCTACTCGAGGTGCTATCCCAACAGCTTCATCTTGAGGTTCCTACAGGGAATGCTTCTTCTGTATAATTTATCTTCTGGTAGTGCAAGCTATCCCTTGATGGAGAGAGGTTTACATGGGAACTTTTGTTTATAATGATGGAACCCTATGATGACAAATTGGAAATGTATTGTCTATCCATGGTCTAAGACCATATTTACTATCACCATAGACAATTCAGATGCATATGTGCTGATAGGACAAGATTCTCATATTATGGTGAGAGAGATCTCATGGTAGGGAAAGCGGGTTTTTCAAGAAGGAGGATCCAGCCCATCACCCATCAGTTAGTGAGTATATCCCTTTGTGTAGTAAGAAATTTAGGCATCTTGGTTCCTTTAGTTGTGGAGGATTATATGGATGTCTTCCCTAAGGATGTTCTTAGACTATCTCTGTGGTGAGAGATAGATTTTTTCATCGACTTACTTCCTGAGAGCACTCTAATATATTATGTAGTATATCAAATGTCCCCTAAAAAAGTTTGTGATCTACGGTTATAGTTATAGGACCTTCTAGGGAAGGGTTTTTTCAGACCAAGTATGTCCCTCTAGGAAGATTTGGTGTTGTTCGTGAAAAAGGTGGATGAGAGATTACAGATTTGTGTGGATTTTAATCACCTAAACCAAGCCACGATAAAAAACAAGTACGCCTTTTCAAAGATCAATGACCCATTTGACCAGTTGTGAAGTGAAATATGGTTCTCAAAGATCAATCTCAGGACAAGATACCACTAGTTGAGGGGTTTCGAGGTTGATATTCCAAATTTTACATTTCGATGTCATTATGAACACTATGAGTTCATAGTGATTCCCCTTGGTGTGACGAATACCCCCACCAATTTTATAGATTTGATAAACCAGGTATTCCAGATGTACTTGGACTAGTTTTTGGTTGTCTTCATCGATGACATACTCTTCTACTCTACATCATATTAGGAGCACGAAAATCACTTGAGGATGCTCCTATATTTTCTTTGAGAGCACAATATTTTTTGGAAACTCTTGAAGTACTAGTTCTAGATTCATGAGGTTATCTTTCTAGGGAATTTCATTTCCAAGAATGGTCTATCCATGGACCCAGAAATGATTTTTGCAATGCTTTAATGGGATCAACCCAAGATCATGTCAGAGGTAAATAGCTTTCTTTGCTGGTCAGGGAACTATAGTAGGTTTGTGGTAGACTTCTCTAGAATCAAAGACTGTTTGATCACCATATTTTAGAAAGGGAAGTTGTTTACCCAATCTAAGTAGTACTAGAGGGCCTTTTAGGAGTTGAGTCTAAGGATGACGAGTGATCCAATGTTGTGACTACCAGAGGAATGCATGGATTCTATAGTATATTATGATACCTCAGGAGCTGGGATTGGCTATGTGTTGATGCAGTAGAAGACATTTATCGCATATAGGTCAAGGTAGTTGATACCCCATGAGAATAACTATGCTACTCATGACCTAGAGATTATAGCGGTGTTCTTATCCTTGAGGATGTGAAGGCACTACCTTCTGGGGGAGCACTTTTTGGTTTACTTAGACCATCAAAGTCTCAGGTACGTATTCACATAGAGAGGCATGAACTTAAGATGTCAAAACTAGTTGTAGTTACTGTAAGACTATTACTTTGAGATAGTATATACTCTAGGGAAGGTAAATGTTATATCATATTCCCTTAGTAGAAATTCCTAGTCTCACTTAGTGTAGGAGGCTTCAGAGTAGTTGGCCTCTTTTCAGCTGACCGTAGTGAAGCAGGAGGGTACATATTTTCTGCAGTCAATAGTGTTGAATCCTCCTCTTCTCAAGTGTATGAGTGAGTCCCAGCTGAGATACATCAACTATGGGGTCTTACATTATCTAATATCCATAGGTGACTCACCTAATAGATATTCTAAAGGATGAAATCACGTCATCTTCTTCCAGGGTCGGGTAGTGGTTCCAATTATGTTACGGGAGGAGGTGATGCGAGAGTTCTATAATTCTCCACTAGCTATACATTCTATTGTGGGGAATATGTACAGAGATCTCCAGTGATAGTTTTTTTGGTATGACATGAGATGACTTATAGTTGAGTTCGTCTCTTGGTGCCTCACTTATCAGTAGGTGAAGGCTAGGTATCATGTTTTAGCAATTTTATTACAGCCCCTTGTGATCCTAAAGTGGAAGTGGGATGAAATACCCATGGACTTTGTGATAGGGATTATGTGCACATCAAAGTTCCATGACTCCATATGGGTTATAGTTGAAAAACTCATGAATTCATAACACTTCCTTACAATCAGGGAGTAGAGTTTGGTGGATAGTTTGAGGTAGTTTTACGTACAAGATATCATTCTCCTTTATAGGGTTCCCTCTACAATTGTCTCTGATCATGACGTGTGGTTTACATCATGATTTTGGAGAGGATTTCAGGAGTCATTTAGAACCCAAGTGAGGATGAGTACAACTTTTCACCCCCATACCAATTGTAAGACCAAGAACACTATCTAAGTGTTGGAGGATATGCTCAGGTCTTGCATGATTGACTTTGGTCAAAGCTGGTAGGATCACCTTCCCTTGGTAGAGTTTTTGTACAACAATAGAAACCACTCTACCATTGACATAAAACCTTTTGAGGCCCTATAAGGGAGACCATGAAGGTCACCCTTATGTTGGACAGAGATCAGTGAGACATATCTTGTGGTCCCAGAGATGGTGTGGGTGACCACAGAGAAGGTCAATGTCATCTATGAGTGGATGAGGACAGCCCATAACAAACAAAAACCATACACATATCTCTGTATTAGGCCCTTAGAGTTTGAGTAGGGAGAATATGGGTTCCTAAGAGTCTCCCCATGATGAGGATTGAAAAGTTTTGGATGGGGAGGCAAGCTATCCTCGAGGCTCATTAGTTCATTAGAGATTTTGTAGAGGGTTGGTGAGGTTGTTTACCAACTCACCCTACCCCCACAGTTGGAGTGGGTGCATAATGTCTTCCATGTATTGTAGCTAAGGTGATACATGAATGACCCCATGAACGTTATTGAATGGGGCGATATGGACATCAAGGATGGAGATACCTTTGCATAGCACTCAATAGTGATAGAGGATCGGAAGTATAAGACCCTACGTGGATGGACCATCCGCTTGTTCTGCATGTTGTGGTGCCATGGGAACATACAGGAGAGTTTCTGGGAGTGGGAGTTCCAAGTACGGGCTTAGTATCCCATGATTTTTGTTTACTTTTTACTTTTCTGGGATGAAAATCATGAAGTATAAAATGGTGTATAGACCCATTTTTTCCTTGTAATACTTTAAAATATTTCTATATATATTTCCAAAGCTAAGTGCTGAGTGGACATGTGATTTTAGGGCCTAGTGTTCCTAGAATTAATTTTATAAAAATATTAAATATATTTTATAGTGTGCAGGCATAGATTCTTAAATAAAATGGTATATCTCTTAAAAAGAAGCTCAAATTATAAATTTGATACCACAGTTGGTTCCTGGATTCATTGTTTACCCTAGGTGTGAACTAAAATGGGTTGGCATGGGGAGTTCGGATCCCTCTCTCATTTTTAGTACATTCAGTGGATTAATTAGTTATTTTAGTCAATTAATTAATTCATTTAACCTAAAATGAAATTTTTATAAAAATACTACCATGGTGATTCTCCCAGGTTTAGCTTCATAATCCAGGAATCACGGAAGATGCTACCCTTCTTCCTTCCATTGGTAGATCACGTCAGACGATGATGAAACATCAGAATAGAACAGATCAGGATGCAGTAAATGTAATGACTCCTCTTAATCATTGATTGATGACAAAATATCAAATATATGGGTAGGAATATTAAATTGGTGGTTTTCACCTTTGATTAAATTAATTGAGTATATCCATCCTTGTTCTTGGATCTACGCCAATTTTGGCCAATTACAAGTTCTCGTGTATTAAAATATTAATTTATTTCATTGGTTTCTAACCCCAAATAATTGTCCTTGATCATTATCCAAGATTTATTGGCCAATTATTTCCTAACCTTTGTTATGGTTCTTTTCTCCCATTTATTCTCCTCATTCATTACTTGTAGGATCCAGTGGTCCTGGTTTGACATTGTCGGGATGTACCAAGCTCGATCGGACCCCCAGAACCGAAACAGATTGAGAAACAAAGCACAGATCAATGAAGTATGGCCAGATTTGGGATGTTGGAGAGGCATACAAGATTGTTTTGAAAATATTAGTAAAAATACATGATAGTTGAAGGAACAGTGGCATGTAGAATGTACGGAGAGACCTATGATGAACAAACAGAGCTGATTTCCGGTGAACGACAGCCAGAATCTATGATCCATGGCCAGATCTGCAAGTTTCGGGTGGAGATGGGATTGGATCTAAAGTAAGGAGACCAGATTCGGGCACAATTATTGGATCTAATAAAATATTTAAATACCCAACTACACACCATCTTCAAGGATGAACACACGATGTGTAGCCCCTCAGCAGCGGCAGCTAGGGTTTTGGAAACACTTAAGGATGACATGGCATGTAGTCCTCATACATGTTGTGTACCCATTTCCTATGTGGAAAAACCATGTGGTGGATCACATGGGTGGGAAAAAATGTGGTGGATCACACAGGTGGGAACCCGTGTGGAAGTACATGACTAGGTAAATGGTCATATTCTTGAGTACATGGACATGGGGTCCGGTACACAGACACAACCAGAAGGACATGACTTGGTCCCTGATATCTTGTACATGCCGTGTATTCCACCTGTATGATGTATACTCGTATAGGGTCATGATCCATGTTCCAGCCAGGGACACAACCATGTGGTGGAGCGGTACCACACATTGTGTGGGTCCCCTCACACACCGTATACCCCTTGATCTCTTTTGAGGAAACATTAAGGTTCTATATCTCCTTCGTTTGAACATGGATTTTGGACTATAAGTATCCTATCCTGAGTGTTATTTATCATAGAGTGTGATGGTCCCCTCAATTTTAGATTATAATATACGATGTGAAATGTTCCAGGCATGGTTTTTATTAAGGTTAATCCTGATGACAATAGTGATGAAGAATAATTAGAAGAGACTAACGAGTTATACCCTCTAGTAGTGTTGGGCAGTGGATTCTTTGATCTTTATATTGGAACCCCCTATTAGCATGGGTGTGGGTTCTCTATAGAAATATTCTAAGTGGAACATCCTATAAAATATGGCATGGGTCCTTGATGACTAGAGTGGAACCCCCTATAAACATTGGGCATGGTTCCTCATGACACTAGAGTAAAACCCCCCATCGGTATGGGTGAGGGTCCTCTATGAATACTTACATAGTGGAACCTCCCTGACATACTAGGGATTGGGTCCTCTACTTTGAGTTGGCGCCCCCTCAAATGTGATACACAGTGACGAGGTATGGATTGACTTGGATGGTTACTTCTAAGCAGACAAATGAGATGTTGGGCATCGATGATGGACTTTTGGAATTGTTGCATACTATTCTTCTTCTTGGATTGAGCTATGAGATGGAGTTACCCTTACTCATTTGGGATTATTTTGAATGAGCATATATGTATAATATTTATGTATCCATGCCATGGATTTGGTTACTCTCCTTTCAGTAGAGGAAAATATGTGTAGGGTATGCCACATACTTTCCATGTTTAGTTTCTCATGGTTGGATGAGTCTACTCTCTTGATATATGTTGCGAAGACAAGATGAGTAGTTCATATAATCATCGTATCAAGCCTCTTGTGATCAGATGAGGTTACTTTCACTCTTGGTTTAGGTTGAGATAATCTCATTGATTGTATCTTGCATCTAATATCATTTTATTCATATTGTATCTCTTTCTTGTTGGGACCAGGTTGAATGAAGATGAAAGTTTGAAGAGTTAGCTTTTGCAGAGTGTTGTATTTTGTTGTCAAAGGCGATAAATCAATTCACTGTGTAGAAGGATCAGAAATCAGACGATGCTTTGCTGGTATGTATTTCACACAAATCATGAGTTAGGAGAACTTGTGATGCAAGCCTTATGAAGGAAAGGGGGAGAAATGATGATGCCAGTCAGATAATATTTTGATTGGAAGGGATGATGCTGCTGGAAGATAGGAAAGATTCAGTTCCCATTGCAACTATGACGATGCTTAAGCTGATCTATCAAAGGATAAATATCACGATAGTGGGATTCGTGATAAGAGCAGAAGAATGGATATGGGAAGCAGTAAAGAGATAAAATGGCAAAGCAATAGACAATCTGGGGATGGCAGAAAAGAACAGTTTAAGGTGGCGCCGTTTTCCAGTGTTTGCCAAATTTTAGGGCCTGAAAAACGGGAGATGAAGAAATCTGCTTGGCAATGGATGTTGCGCTAAAGATGGTTTATACGTGCAAAAGAGTTATTCAAGGTCAGAACTATGAAAAATGACAAAGGAATGGAGTGCGCGGAAATTTAGGCACGTTTCGCGCAAAAATAAAGTGGTGCGCGCAATATCTGCGGGATGCGCGAAATAGTAGCGGGTTGCGCAAAAAATCTGCGGGTTGCGCGAAATATTGGCATGGTGCGCGAAATTGGGGAATGAAGTTTTCGCGTAAATGATGATTCGAGATCAGAAGATCAAAAATTGGCAAAGGCATTAAATGCGCGAAATATTGGAGTAGTGCGCGAAATCTGAGGTCGCAGGAAAGATTGGGTTTGCGCGCCATATAGAACACGGTGCGGAATTTTGCGCGCAATTGGTGCTTCAGGCTTAGAAGGATGAAAAATGCCAAAGGCATGAGGTGCGCGAAATATTGAAACATGGCGCGAAATATGAAGTTTCATTAAAGAGTTTTTACGCGCATGGAGGAGGTTTTACGCGCAGGAAGTGGTTTTTATGCGCAAGGTCAAAAATGCCTATAAATATGAGGTGAACCCCTCTCATTATTTGCAGCTCGACACTTAGAAGAAATCCCGAGCTCTGGTGCGCGTAAATTATACGCTAAGTGAGTTGCGCGAAAAGAGGAAAAGTTGCGCGTAAAAGGAAAGTTGCGCGAAAACGTTTTTCGCGCCAAAGGGGAATTTTACGCGCAAGTCATTTGAATTGCGCGCAAGGCACCCTAAAGGCTGCGCGAAATATTTGGGGTCTTCGCACGTATTCAGTTGTGCACAAGAGAGTTCTTACCGGCTTCTGGGTAAGAAAGTGAAGATTTGTACTTCAGAGAATACATCTGTTTAATTGTAAAGAAGCACTGAAACATTGTGTTATCCTATTTGTGCTAAGAGGGAGCACACGCACTATTGGATTGTTTTCAAAGTGCTACACGAGTGTAAGGGTATATCCTACTCGTTGTATTCCACATCAAAGGATTGTTTTCTAGTGGATTGTGTGGTACTGGATTATTTCCGTACCATACCAAGGACGTAGCTACTCTTGTTGAGTAGTGAACCTTGTAAATCTTGTGTTCCTGTGGATGTGTGTGTTCAGCAGGGAAGAAACTCTTTAACAGGAGGCGAAGGTTGTTTCAAAAAGGGGAAACTTAAAAAGAAAAAGATATCACTGATTCACCCCCTCCCCCTCTCAGTGATACTTGGATCCTGATTGGGAACTTCAATTGGTATCAAAGGGAGGTTGCCCTTCGTTTACTCTTTGCTGAATTGTTTGAAGAGAAGTTGTGATGGAAAATCTAAATTGCGTGAACAGTAAGGGGATTCCAATCTTCGATGGAAAGAACTATCACATCTGGAAGGACAGAATGATGCCGTATCTTATGTCTCTTGGATATGAAGTTCTTGAAACTACAACAGATGGATTTCCTGATATTGATGACAAGGTCCCTCTTACTCCTGTCGATAAGAAGAATCTTGAGAATGATGGAAGAGCTAAAAATGCATTGCTCTCATCACTTTCTGAGAGTGAGTTTTTAAGAGTGAAAGGTGTCACTACTGCTAAAGGCATCTGGGATAAGCTAATGAATATCTATGAAGGAAATACAAAAGTGAAGAAGGCAAAACTACAAATCTGGAGGCTGAAGTATGAAGACTTGAAAATGGGAGAATCTGAATCTGTTGGGGAATTCTTTACCAGAGTTAATGACATTGTCAGTACAATCAGATGTCTTGGTGAAAAGTTAGAAGATGATACAGTTGTTGAAAAGATCCTGAGAATTCTGCCTGACAAATTTGATGCTAAAGTTTCTTCACTAGAAGACAGAGATCCGGAAACATTATCTCTTGATGATTTGCACAGTACTCTCATCACTTATGAGATGAGAAGAGAGAAGACCATGAAGAGCAAAGCAAAAACTGATAGAGAAATGTCTTTTAGGGCAGAAAAGAAAGAGAAGTCGAAGAAAATTCTTATTAATGAAGAAGCTGGTGAATCCAACTCTGAAAATGAGGTATGTAAAAATTTTGATGAAATTCTATCCTTGTTTTCTAAAAATGTTAAAAGAGGCACAGGGAAATACAAAGGGAAACTCCCTTTGAAATGTTTTGAATGTGGAGCAGTTGGCCACTTTGCGGCTAATTTCCCTCAAAAGGGGAAAGATGCCGACAG
Organism: Viscum album; assembly: GCA_963277665.1. Taxonomy (NCBI): domain Eukaryota; kingdom Viridiplantae; phylum Streptophyta; class Magnoliopsida; order Santalales; family Viscaceae; genus Viscum; species Viscum album. The sequence continues at coordinate 292,647,880 of OY728145.1, read as the reverse complement.
TGATGAAGAAGACAGAGGACCAAGAAGGTCATGGAAGAAACAGGATCGAAAAGATAAATATTCTGGTAGAAGTCAGAATAAAAAGTTCTTTAAATCAAAAAGAAGAAGCTTTTTGTCAAATGATAAGGAAGATGATGATAGCGAGACTGAATCAGAAAAATCTGCTACTGAAAAAACTAGAGAGAGTACCTTTTTTGCAACAGTGAATAATGATGATTATGAGAGTAGTAGTACTGAAGAAGAAGAGACTCAACTTGAACAATATCTGAAAGAAGAGCTGAAGGAATGTTTGAGGAAGATCAGAAAACTGGAGAAAGAAAACAACAAGTTAGTAAAAGAAAATTCCACATTAAACAATCAAGAAGGTTTTACAGATGATAAAATCATGATGAAAAAGGAGATTGATGATCTGAAAAATTCTCTTAAGAATACAAAGAATCGTAATGATCATCTTGAAGTGAAGTTGAAGGCAAAAGAAGAAGAGTTGGAACTTGTCCAACAAAAACTGCATAAAGCTAAAGAAATGAATATCAGTTCCAAAAATTCTGTCTCAGAAGTAGGGGAATGTTCCAGTAAGAATGAACCAAAAAGGGATCTACAAAACCTACCTTCAAAGGTTGAAATGAAAGACAAAACTGGTCCTGATAAGAACAAGGCTGGAAAGACAAAGTATGTGGTCAAAATCAGCAATGCAGAAAAATCAGAAGTGCATAAAAATCTTGAGTCAAGAAAAGCTTCTAATACTTCTGGTACAGCTGAATCTGAGCTGAAGAAGAGAGTTACAAATGAAAATATGATGGTTTTTGAGAAGCGTGTTCACAACTCCATTCAGTCTAAAAGTTTCAGAGGTAAATATTCTTTCTATGGATACTGCTGGTATTGTGGTGGATTCGGACACATGGAAAGTATGTGTTGGTTTAACCAACAACATTACAACTATTCCAAAAGATTTGAAGGACAAGGATTGAGGGGGAGCCAACGCTTTCAAAATAGAAGATCTCCAAATAAGTTTCAGAAGAAATCTGAGAAGACTGGTGTGAAAGTTGGGAACAGATTCCAACCACTGGAAACTTATTGTGAAAGATGTGATCAACCTGGACATCTTGCTAAGGGCTGCCTTAGTGTGTTACCAGAGCAACAAAAGTTTGTTAATAATCCTCAGAAGACAGAGTTTTTAAAATACAAAAGGGACAAACATGATAAGTCTGAAAAGAAAGAATGCATGGTTCTCTGGCCAGAACACATTGATTTGGCTAGGAAATTGGAAGAAGCAAAACAGAAAGTGGAGGAAAAGGAAGAACAAAAAGCACTTGTTGTTGAAACAGCTTTGAAGGCTACCAAAGGAGAACGTCCATGGATTCTTGATAGTGGATGTTCATCTCATATGACAGGAGACTTAAAGCTGTTGAAGAATGTGAAAGACTTTAAAGAAGGAACTGTGACATTTGGAAATGATGAATCTCTAAGGATCAAAGGTGTTGGATCAGCCATCATTGGAAAAGAAAAGATGAAATCTAGAAAAACACTATATGTTGATGGACTGAAACACAACCTGCTCAGTGTGTCACAACTCTGTGATGAGGGCAACAAAGTGATCTTCAGAAAAGATGGATTTGTTGTAAAAAGAGAAAATGATGGAAACATAGTTACAAGGGGCCAGCGTACAAGAGGGAATTTGTTCCAAGTTGGGGATGGACAGAACTCTTGTTACATGAGTGTGGTGGATGAAAATAAATTATGGCATAAAAGGCTGGGTCATATGTGTCAGAGAAATATGTGCAAGTTGTCAAAGCGAGAAAGTGTTCGGGACATGCCTGATTTATCAAGAGAAAGAGATTGGTGCTGCACTATTTGTGAGAAAGGGAAGATTGCTAATTCTATGCACAAGAGAGTTGAAATTCGCTCAAAAAGACCCTTAGAACTCATACACTCAGATATATGTGGGCCAATGAGCAAGCAATCTTCAAATGGAGATAAGTACTTCATTACTTTCATTGATGACTTTACTCGCATTACTTGTGTTATGTACATGAGACATAAGTCAGATGCTCTAACAATGTTTAAGAGTTTCAGAAGGAAAGCAGAGAAAGAATGTGAGTATTCAGTGAAGAAGTTGAGAACTGATAATGGTGGTGAGTATAAGAATGAAGAGTTTGAAAGTTATCTTGAGAAACATGGAATTCGGCATGAGTTTAGTTCACCATACACACCTCAACAAAATGGTGTGGCTGAAAGAAAGAATCGAAGTCTGGTGGAAATGGGGAGAACTATGTTACTTGAACATGGTCTCTCTCATTATTATTGGAGGCAAGCCATGAGCACTGCTGTGTATATTCAGAACCGGTGTTTCTATAGGCCAAACTCAGATATGACTCCATATGAAATGTTCTATGGAAAAACTCCAAGTCTGAAACACTTGAGAGTCTTTGGGAGTCCATGTATTATAAAGAAGAAAGGTGGAAATCTGGGAAAGTTCGAGCAAAGAGGAGATGACGGAATTTTTCTTGGCTATGCTCCAGAAGGAAGAGGATATAGATGCCTCAACAAAGAAACAGGAAGAATTATTGATTCTTCAGATGTAAAAGTTGTGGAAAGTGCTGAGAAAGAAAAGCAGTCATATGTTGATGTGGAAGTCGAGCGGGATAGAGAAGATTTTGTTAACAATTCTGATAATGCTTCAGAATTTGTTCATCCTACTCAAGAAGAGGAATCTGACTCAGAAATATCAAGTGATGAGGATGAAGTTCAAACAACTCATCCTAGGTTGAGGAAACAAGTGGAGGCTCAGAACATTATTGGAGACAAAAATCAAAGGGTTCAAACAAGAAGAACAACAAATACTATATCACATACTTCTCTTTATTCGAAAGTTGAACCGAATGATGTAAATGAAGCATTTGAGCATCCAGAATGGGTTCATGCTATGAATGAAGAGCTTGATCAGATAGAGAAGAACAATACTTGGGAACTTGTGCCCAAGCCGGACAACAAGAACATTATTGGTACAAAGTGGGTTTTTCGAAACAAACTGAATGAAGAAGGTAATGTAATAAGAAACAAGGCAAGATTGGTCTGCAAAGGGTATTCACAAATTGAAGGCATTGACTTTGATGAAACCTTTGCTCCAGTAGCTCGATTAGAAACAATCAGAATATTTCTTGCCATTGCTGCACAACGAGGTTACAAAATCTTTCAAATGGATGTAAAATCTGCATTCTTGAATGGTGATCTTGACGAGGAAGTTTACATTGATCAACCTTGTGGATTTGTTATTGGGAAAGATGAAAGCTATGTGTGCAGGTTGAAGAAGGCTCTGTATGGGCTAAAACAGGCTCCGAGAGCATGGTATTCTAAATTAGATACTTGCTTGAAGAAGATGAACTTTAAGAAAGGGAGAGTTGACAGCAATCTCTACATCAAGAAATGTCAGGAGTTTTCACTGATCGTTATTGTTTATGTCGATGATATTATATTTGCTGGAAATAATGAAAGATCATGTGAAAAATTTGCTGAGGAGATGAAGAAGTTATTTGAGATGTCCATGCTAGGTGAAATGAAGTACTTTCTTGGGTTACAAATTTCACAGAAGAAGAATCATGTTTTTCTATCTCAAGAAAAGTATGCTAAGGAACTTCTGAAGAAGTTTGGCATGGAAAATTCGAAACCAGTTTCCACACCGATTTCAGTGGGAACCAAGTTGTCTAAAGATGGAGAAGGAAAGGAAGTTGATCAGAAAGAGTTTCGAAAACTGATTGGAAGTCTGCTATATTTGACGGCCTCAAGACCCGACATCGTCTATGCTGTTACTTTATGTGCGAGATTTCAGAGTGCTCCTAAAGAATCACATTTGATTGCTGGAAAAAGAATTCTCAGATATATCAAAGGCACAACAAACTTTGGAATCCGGTATGACGGCTCTGAAAATATTGATCTATTTGGGTATTCTGATGCTGATTGGGCAGGAAATGTTGATGATCGAAGATCCACATCTGGTGGAGTATTCTTTCTAGGAAAAAGCTGTGTTAGTTGGCATACCAAGAAACAGAATTCAGTAACTCTTAGCACAGCTGAGGCTGAGTATGTTGCTGCTACTCAAGCTGCAACTCAACTAATGTGGATGAAGACTCAGCTGGAAGATCTACTTGTTGAAGTAAAGCTACCATTGCTCTTGGGTTGTGATAATCAGAGTGCAATCAATCTTACAAGAAATCCAGTACAACATTCTCGTTCAAAACACATTGATATAAAGTACCACTTCATCAAAGAGCAGGTTGAAAAGAATGAACTGAGGCTGGAGTATGTTCCTACATCTGAACAAATTGCTGATATATTTACAAAACCGTTACCGAAGGAACCATTTGCAAAGTTGAGGTTGAACATGGGTGTCCAACCTCCTTCTCATCAAGGTTAAGGTACATGCTTCTGTCCCCTCTCTCGTCTTAGCTTTGGATAGTGTTGTCAAGGGGGAGAATTGTTTCATAAATCTATCCATAAGGAAGAATGTATTAAGGGAGAGTTGTGGGTAAGCTGTGAATTCAGCATGTATGTGAGTGAACTATTCTAACTATTTGTTGGAGTGGTTGTAGGAAACAAAGTTGTTTTACAGGAAAGTTGAAGAAGTGAAGAATGCTATTGCAAGATGTTCTGAAGAAGGATGAGGAGGTATGTTCATGAGATTTCACAGTCACTGCTTTTGGACAGCATGGTTTTGGCTGTCAATAAATCTTGTTTCCTACAATGAGTTAGCTCACGTAGGCTTAGAATTGTTGATAAGTAATCCATTGCAAAAGGTTTCAAAATTCAGTGATTTATGAATCTTTGTTGACAACAAAATCCAAAGGGGGAGATTGTTGGGACCAGGTTGAATGAAGATGAAAGTTTGAAGAGTTAGCTTTTGCAGAGTGTTGTATTTTGTTGTCAAAGGCGATAAATCAATTCACTGTGTAGAAGGATCAGAAATCAGACGATGCTTTGCTGGTATGTATTTCACACAAATCATGAGTTAGGAGAACTTGTGATGCAAGCCTTATGAAGGAAAGGGGGAGAAATGATGATGCCAGTCAGATAATATTTTGATTGGAAGGGATGATGCTGCTGGAAGATAGGAAAGATTCAGTTCCCATTGCAACTATGACGATGCTTAAGCTGATCTATCAAAGGATAAATATCACGATAGTGGGATTCGTGATAAGAGCAGAAGAATGGATATGGGAAGCAGTAAAGAGATAAAATGGCAAAGCAATAGACAATCTGGGGATGGCAGAAAAGAACAGTTTAAGGTGGCGCCGTTTTCCAGTGTTTGCCAAATTTTAGGGCCTGAAAAACGGGAGATGAAGAAATCTGCTTGGCAATGGATGTTGCGCTAAAGATGGTTTATACGTGCAAAAGAGTTATTCAAGGTCAGAACTATGAAAAATGACAAAGGAATGGAGTGCGCGGAAATTTAGGCACGTTTCGCGCAAAAATAAAGTGGTGCGCGCAATATCTGCGGGATGCGCGAAATAGTAGCGGGTTGCGCAAAAAATCTGCGGGTTGCGCGAAATATTGGCATGGTGCGCGAAATTGGGGAATGAAGTTTTCGCGTAAATGATGATTCGAGATCAGAAGATCAAAAATTGGCAAAGGCATTAAATGCGCGAAATATTGGAGTAGTGCGCGAAATCTGAGGTCGCAGGAAAGATTGGGTTTGCGCGCCATATAGAACACGGTGCGGAATTTTGCGCGCAATTGGTGCTTCAGGCTTAGAAGGATGAAAAATGCCAAAGGCATGAGGTGCGCGAAATATTGAAACATGGCGCGAAATATGAAGTTTCATTAAAGAGTTTTTACGCGCATGGAGGAGGTTTTACGCGCAGGAAGTGGTTTTTATGCGCAAGGTCAAAAATGCCTATAAATATGAGGTGAACCCCTCTCATTATTTGCAGCTCGACACTTAGAAGAAATCCCGAGCTCTGGTGCGCGTAAATTATACGCTAAGTGAGTTGCGCGAAAAGAGGAAAAGTTGCGCGTAAAAGGAAAGTTGCGCGAAAACGTTTTTCGCGCCAAAGGGGAATTTTACGCGCAAGTCATTTGAATTGCGCGCAAGGCACCCTAAAGGCTGCGCGAAATATTTGGGGTCTTCGCACGTATTCAGTTGTGCACAAGAGAGTTCTTACCGGCTTCTGGGTAAGAAAGTGAAGATTTGTACTTCAGAGAATACATCTGTTTAATTGTAAAGAAGCACTGAAACATTGTGTTATCCTATTTGTGCTAAGAGGGAGCACACGCACTATTGGATTGTTTTCAAAGTGCTACACGAGTGTAAGGGTATATCCTACTCGTTGTATTCCACATCAAAGGATTGTTTTCTAGTGGATTGTGTGGTACTGGATTATTTCCGTACCATACCAAGGACGTAGCTACTCTTGTTGAGTAGTGAACCTTGTAAATCTTGTGTTCCTGTGGATGTGTGTGTTCAGCAGGGAAGAAACTCTTTAACAGGAGGCGAAGGTTGTTTCAAAAAGGGGAAACTTAAAAAGAAAAAGATATCACTGATTCACCCCCTCCCCCTCTCAGTGATACTTGGATCCTGATTGGGAACTTCATTTCTGATCCCCCTTCATCTTTCATGGCATCATACTGGGTATGTATATACTCACCCCTACACAGGTTTTTCCTACATGTGTTATGTATTATGCAGATAACGGATAGTTATGTGGTAACTTCATAGTAGGTTAGGGATACCTGGTACTTTGGACCATGTTTGGTGGTCACAACTTGGGATTCAGGAGCTTGGCTCTCTCAGTGGTTTACTTTTTCAGTTTTATCAGGTTTGGACATATTTCTTGTTGGGCGTGTACTTTTCCCCTATATTATTCAGCTTACACTATCATACTCTTATAAACCTTAGAGGTTATGAATGCTTGGTTTTCTTTTTAGTCGTGTAACATATTTTACTCCTTCCCTCTATACTTTTTCATCAAGATGGTTGTGTGTGTATGTACAAGTACTTAAAAAAAGGCCTCCCCAATTTATTTATGCCTTCGGTGCTTGTCTCCACCCAATTACCAATAGAGGAAGGATTATGGTAGTTATTATTTGATACTCGTCTTAGGTTTATTCATGACACATAAGACCAAAAATGAATTTGATAGATCATAAATTAATAATAGGATGAAAATTTTGGAATTACAAGTGGAACAGTTAGCTATAAATGTTAGAGGTAGAGACAAGGGAAAACTACTAAGCACCATTGAACTGAATTCTAAGGAGAATTTCATGTCTATCACAACTAAGAGTGGTCTAAAACCCACTAGGAAGCTAGTAAATATCGCTAATATTCCCAAAATGAAAATTTGGATGAAATTGAAACCCAAAATCTTAAAAATTAAGAATATGGAAATCTGGACAACCCCATTGGAATTCAATTGAAACTTAATTTACCTACTAAAAGACCACATGAAAAAAACTTGAAAATCCCAAAAAATAATGGGAAAAGAGGCTTGAATAATAAATTGAGGGAATGAAAAAAATTATGAATAATTTTCCCCCTCTATTCCTTTCCCTAAAATAATCAAAATGAGGAATCATGAAACATAACTTCTTAGATTTCTTGAAATTATTAACAAACTTTTGATTACTATTCCTTTCCTAGAATATTTGATTCAAATTACATATGATTGAAAGCACTAAGTAAAATATGATCCCACAAAAGAACATTGAAATAATTTTATACTTACAATCTCATAGTGGAGTGTTCTGCTGTGTTATAAAATAGGATACATTTTAAGCTTCAATACCCAGGAAATTTTTTCATCCAATGAACAGTAAGGGAGAGTGGTCTGATTAATCATCCTTGTGACCTTGGTGTGAGTATTAAATTAATTCCTTTATCATTGTTCCAACACTTGAGGTTAGGAAAACCACAACTCACCATTGTAGTTTTATTTTTATCTAATCAATCTATTACTAATTCAATTGGGATAGTTAATGAATTGTTAGTGAGAGTAGTGAAGTTGTACTTTCCATATTATAATCTCATTATGGATATTAATTGTGGCATGGAAGTGACCATTATTCTGGATAGTCCTTTATTATCCACATGAGGATATTTCATTGATGTTTATGAGGGAAAACTCGTTTTTAATTTTGGGGAGAAAATAGAGGAGTTTAATGTTTTAAAAAATGAAAAGGAACCTCCTTCATAAGAGATTTATTCAAGAGTTGACCTAATTAATCTATAGGATTCATTTAATCATATTGAATAATTATATGATCAGAATTTCGGTAAGTAAATCCCTTTAGAAGCTAGCATTGAGTCTTCTAAGCATGTTGAGAATGTTAAAAATAAGGTTTTGGACATTTTTTCAAAGAGAGATAACAAACATGACCATGCTATCATGAGCCTTTTGGATGAACAATTCTATGTAACTAAGCTTATGAAATTTTTGGGAGAATTTGAAGAATCACTGTCTTCTATACCTAAAGAGTTACTCTCTAGAAAGTCTAAGGAAGATCGTTTGAAATGTATTGAAGAGTTTTTTGTAGAAACTATTTTAAAATCTATCAGGCCTTTAGAGAGCAGTGAGTTATCCACTTGGGATATCAGTGAGGAATATATTGATTCTGGTCTCAAACATAAAAATCATTCTAATTTTCAAACACACTTTAATAAATACATTGAATTCATTATACCTCTTAGGCCCAAGAGTCTACGATCTAGTGGAAAAGCACCTGATCTAGAGCTCAAATACCTTCCTGGTCATTTGAGATATCCTTTCTGGGTTATTTTTCTACACTACCTGTTATCATCGATGCTGGTTTAGAGGAAAGTAAATAGTAATGTTTGTTGGTTGTCTTGAGGAAGTTTAAATCTTTCATAGGTCGTTCCATTACTGATATCAAGTGTATAATTATTTATTACTGTTTGTAAAAAAATTTCATGGAATAGGACCATAATTCTAGATTCGAAGCATAGAGAATATTGACTCCCAATATTAAGGAAGTGGTGAGAGAGGAAGTGATTAAATTGATAGATGTTGGGATTATTTACCCTATTTCAGATACTCCATGGGTGATCCATGTCCAAGTTTTACCTAAATAGAGTAGAGTTAGAGTTGTCAAAAATGATAAAAATGAACAAGCTCAAGTTATGACATCAAAAAAATGGAGAGTATGCATAGACTATATGAAACTAAATGTTTTCACTAGGAAAAACCATTACCCAATTCCATTTTTAGACCGAATATTATCGAGGATGGTTGAGGATAAATTATTTTTCTTTATTAGTGGATATTTTTGTTACAACCATATTTTAATTTCTCATCATTATCATGATAAGAACACTTTTACTTGTCTATTTGGGACATTTTTTACGTGTAAATTCCCTTTGAATTGTGTGGTGCCCTAGCCACTTTTCAAAGATGTATTATGGTTGTTTTCCATAACTAGATTTATAAAATTATCAATGTTTTTATGGATGATTTTTCAATTATCATCAGTGAAATTGAAATTTTTTACATAATCTTGAAACTTTTTTAGAGAGATGTCAGGAAACAAACCTTGTTTTAAATTGGGAAAAGTGTCAGTTCATGGCTACTGAAAGAATTTTTCAGGTCATAAAGTTTCTAATAGAGGTATTGAGGTTGATAATGATAAAATTTAAGTGGTATAGAAGTTTCAATCACCCAATAATGTGAATTGGATTAGAATATTTTTATACCATGTTAGATTTTATAGAATATTCGTCAAGGATTATTCTAAAATCACATGGCCACTATGCTCACTTCTAGTTAAGGGCCCCCCCATGAGTTTAATGATAATTGTTTGGATTCATTTTACTTACTTAAGGAGAAAATTAAAACTTCACCCATTATCATATATCCTAAATGGAAGTTACCTTTTGAGGGTATGTGTGATGCTAGTGAAATTTTTGTAGGTGTTTTTTTGGGGTAGAGAAAGGAAAAGAGGTTTCTTGTTATTTATTATTCTAAAAAGTTGTTTAATGATGCCCAAAATAATTAATCTACAACTTAAAATTAATTGAATACTATGATGTTTTCTTAGGACATGTTTAGACAATACCTAATTGTATTTAAGGTTATCATTTTCACTAATCACTCTGATCTCAAATATTCGCTGGCTAAAAATAATTCTAAATAGAGGCTTATGATATATACTCTTTTTATATGATATTTTGATTTGTAAATCAAGGATAAGAAAGGATAATAGAACATGTTTTTTGAAAAACTATCTAGTCTACCCAATATCCAAGATGAATAACCAAAATAAATCAACACTTTTTTCCTAGATGATAAAAAAAATTCTTCTTTAGTAGGGCAATATTATTAGCATGAAGACTACAACAACTTTATTGTTTTATATGTTATGCCTAAGTACCTTTAACATGTCCAAAGAAAGAAATTAATTTATGATCTGAAATATTATATATGGTATGATACTTTCCTATTTAGAAGATATGATTATGGAATTATTAGGATATGTGTGGTTGAAGAGGAAATGCTTCCCATTCCTAAGAGTTGTCACTTATCACCATGGGGTGGACATCATAGGGGTTTATAGAAATTTCTAAAAGGTCTTTTAGGTTGTTTTATATTATCCCATACTATTCAAGGATTTTAAGAGTCAAGTGAGATTATTTTAAAAATGGTAGAGGATGGGAAATGTTAGTCGAAGGCATGATCTACCACAAAAATGAATTCTGGAGGTTTAGGTTTTTGAGGTTTGTTGTTCAGACTTTATAGAACCATTTCCATCATCTAATGGTAATGATTATATACTTTTTTTTATATAATATGTGTCCAATTGGGTTGTGTTTTTTGTTCTTCTAAATAATCTTTCATCTAGTGTAGTTAAGTTTATCAAGAAAAATATCTTTTCATGGTTTGGAGTTCCTAAGGCATTCATCAAAGAAAATGAGACTTATTTTAGTAATTATAAGTTCACATATTTAATGGAGAAGTATGGATGTTCTCATATTACTATATTCACCTATCACCCATGGTCTAGTGGTCATTATTGAATTTTAAATAGAGAGATGAAACAAATTATAGAAAAGATAGTCTCAAACTCTAGGAAAGATTGGTCAGTCAAATTGGATGAAACTTTTTAGGATTACAAAACTGCTTATAAGACACCCATATGGAAGTATCCTTATAGGATACTCTTTGAAATGAAATTAAATCTACTTAGAGAGTTACATCACAATTATTTCTGGGTATTGAAGGCTCTGAAAAATAATTTTAAGTCATATATAGTGAAAAGATTGATGAAGCTGAGTGAACTGGAAGAAATTAGTAGATAATCTTATGAGAATGAACAAATTTAAAAAGAAATAACCAAAACATTTTATGACTCTATCATCAAGAGTATGGAATTCAAGGTTTGAGAAAGGGTTTTATTATTTAACTCGAGGCTGAATCTTTTTCCTAGGAAACTGAGAACCAACTGTTCTGAATAGTTCACCATTTTGAGAGTATTGGTCAATGGGGTAGTTGAGTTGGTTGTAGAGTGGAATCAACCATTTTTTGTCCATGGTAAAATAATAAAACACTATTTTTAAGGGTATCCAATGTGCTTGGATATCATATCCTTCCTTTAAATTTGAACCATTACTGAAGTTTAACTAAATACTATAAATTTAGTGCTTTATGGGAGTCAACCCATGGTTCATTTTGTTATTTTCTTTGTTTTATTTTTCTTTGAATAAATATGATACTAGTAATTTATTTCTATATTTTCTTCATGTTACTTTTTCTCCCTAGTTTTTATAGAAGTTAAAATTATCATTCAATTAATTGAAGCATGATTTCAAGTTCTTTCCAACAAAAAATATGAGATACTTTCTAGACATATCTAGATAAAAAAAATCCTTAACTTTAACCTCTTATTAATTTTGTTGAAAGTGTTGTGTGTTGCATACTAATGTTGATATGTTTTAAATATATTGGAGCTGAAACATTATAGACAGAGAGATATTTTCAAAGGTTTTATAGAGATTTAAATTGAATGAACTGAGATCATAAAAGCTCCACATTCAGGGGAGTGTTGTTTTTAATTTGGTAAAATTTAATTCTGAAAATTTGTGTTGTATGATGCTATGAATTAAGCATGGGGGAATTTACCCTGATCTTTGGAAAATTGTGAATCTGGTTTCTAGGTTGAGTGTTTAGCTTGGTTTTTACTAGGGAATTGAAAACCAAGTTGAGTAGCATTTCAAAAATTGGATAATACCCCCCAATCAAATATTTATGCTTCATTGATTACCATGATTCTATTTAAATAATGATTTTTTAAAATTGATTTGATGTGTGAAAATTGTGCTATTGTTGAGATTTAATGTAACCCATTCTAATAATCCATGAACTACCAAACTTTAATTTTTTTTGGAATGAAAGAGTTCTCCCCCATTATGATTCAACATTGGGGATAATTTTGGGTTTTAATTATGGAGGAGAGGGGTATTTCATTATTCTAAAATTATTTTAAATTCTATACACATCAAAATCCCCCTATTTTTTCAAAATTCCTCCCTTTAAAGCATCATTTCAGGATCTATTTAAATAAAATATGATCTTTATAAATAAATTCAATGTTTTTTCATGACGAGGCCCAAGTTGGGGCTTAAGCCACAACTACCCCAAGCATGCCTCCATAGGCCAGGGGGTGGCGACAAGTGCTAAAGGAATAACTAACTTGGGGATTCATTTGCCTAACTACCTATATGCACACACACACAACCATCTCAATGAAAAGTGTAGTGGGAAAAAATAAAAGATTAAACACTACTATAAAGTAAACCAACCATTCATGAACCTCTTGACATTACAAAAGTATGGTAGTGTAAACTGAAAAGTAAAGGGGAAAAATACACACCCAACCAGAAATATGTCCCAACTTGAAAAAATAGGAAAAGTAAATAGCTAAAATATAGATCAGCTCTAGAAACCCAAGCAATGACCACCATACACGGTCCAAGTACCCAGTATCCCTAAGCTCCTCTGATGTCACGGTTGACCTGTCTATCATCTTCATAAAACATGACATGTGTGGGAAAATCACATACATGAGTGAGTATATAAATACCATGTAGGAAGACCCAAAAGATGAAATAGGGGAAGTAAGTGATATAATAGGAATAGAAATACAATAGATTCAAGATGCAATAAAGGAGTACAGTTTAACTAAAAAAAAGTAAAAGTAAGATCATCCAAACACAAGGGGATAAACACGGTGAGTAGATGAACTACCTATAAAGTCATCACCGCCTATAGTAGGAGAGTAGACTCATCCAACCATGAGAAGCTAAACACAGAAATCATGTGACATACCATATGTGTCTTCACCACTCCTAGAAGGAGAGTAACCAAATCCAAGGTGTGGATATAAAAGAAGAATATATATCCTTATCCAAATAATCCCAAATGAGAGAGTAAGGGGATATCAATCTCACAGTTCATACTAAGATAAATAGTCACCAAAAGTTCTAAAAGTCCATCAATGATGCCCAACATCTCACATGTCTACCCAGAAGTACCCATCCAAGTCAATTCACACCACCTCACCTTACTTCATAGTCAAGGGGCACGATATATAGGTAGAGGACCCATGCCTTGGTATAACAGGAGTGTTCCACTATGATGGTCGAAGACCCATGCCCAACCCAATTGGAGGGTCCCATTCTAGGTCATTGAAGACCCATGCCCCGATATCGTTGGAGGGTACCACTCAGAATGTCAAGGAACCATAACCAACCTAACAAGAGGGTTCCAATCTAAGTCATTGAGGACCCATGCCTTTCCCCATAGGATAGTTCCACTCTAAAGGTCAAGGACCCATTACCAGCCCGATTGGAGGTTTCCACACTAATTCGTCGAGGAACCATGCCCTTCCCCACATGAAGGTTCTACTCAGAAGGTCTCTGGTAATCCCACATGATCACTTTCATCATCAAGCATTTCCTAAATAATCATTATGCCTATAACATTTCAATCATATCTTAAATTCAACAACCAAGGGTACTACCATGTTCTATATGAAAAAACACTCAGGATAGGCTAATCATCAGCCAAAATCCTAGTTCAAATGAAGGAGATACAGGCGATTGAAGATTCCTAAAAAGGAACAAAGGGATACACAGCATGTGAGGGGACCCACACGACATGTGGTCCCACTCTATTACCTAGTTGTTTCCCTATCTACTACATGACTCCCTATCCATGTAGTAGTTAAACTTTGTAGGTGGACTACACGACTTTTCCATGATAATCAGGATTGGGGTTGTGTTTCGGTGGTTGTGTTTGTGTACCAAACCTTGTGTCTGTGTACCAGACCCTGTGTCTATGTACTCGAGTACATGGTGTGTCCCTCACTATGTAAATCCACGCAGATTCTTGCCCGTGTGATACAACACACGGGTTGTCCAACTGAGAAGGGGTACACGACATGTAGGAAGACTACACGCCATTCTGTCCATAAGTTTTCTAAAAATCTAACCATCACTGTTGAGGGGGCTACATGCCATGTGTTAATCATTGAACACAATGTGTAGTTAGGATTTTCCAAGAAATATTAGATCTAATCATGCTCCTTAAAATCTATATATCATATTCAATTTTTGCCTCCAATCCACCTGAAAATGATGGATCTAGCCGAAAATCATGGATCTTAGCCATCATTTGCTGGAAAGATGGATTTGTTCATCCTTGGGGCTTCCATCGTTAGAACTACATGCCGCCATACCATCCACCATATTTTATTCATACTCATATATTCGAAATGATATTCCATTCATTTCTAACATCCTAGATCTAGCCATAGATCATCAATATGATCTTTGTTCATGAAATCGCTATGAACTTGTGGGTCTGATTGTGCTCAGTACCATCAGGAAATTGTTAAACCAGGATCTCAGGGTCCAATTAGTGACGATCACAAATAAACAAGGGGGAAAGAACCACAAAAATTGTTTAAACATCATTGTCCAAGTGTTCTTAGCCAACGATCATGAATAGAGATCCATGGGTTAGGTAACAATTGAAGTTAATTTAATTCCAGTACTAGGGGACATGAAAGGGATTCAAAAAGGGTGTGGATCAAAGAACGACAATAGATCTAACCAAATATTTAATCAAAGGAAATAAAAACACCAAATTATGAGTTATACCCCAATTATGGATCAATCATTGATGAATAATTCATCCACCAACAATTTTGGAGGAGTCTTTGTGTTTACTGCATCTCTATCTACTCTGATTCGGAGTTTCATCATCATCCGAGGAGATTCACCAGTGGAAGGGGAAGAGAGAGCTTTGGAATTATCCCAATTTTTATGTGGATAACCCTAGAGAATTAATCCTAGTGATATTATTATATAAGTATCTGTTTCACTGAAATGAGTTAAGTAATTAATCCAGTTAGCGTACCACCAATGATAGAGGATTCCAAACACCCCACGCTGACCCATTTTATGTTGTTTCTAGGGTAATAATTTCATTCCAAACTCAACTATAGTCTCAGAATTCTTATTTGAGATTATTCTTGATAATTATCTCATTTTCTTTTAGGATTCATGTGTGGTTAATATAAAATATCTTAAATATTTTTATAAAATTAATTCTAGGCACACCGGGCCTCAGAATCACATGTCGTCTCAACATCGAGATCTAGAAATATATATATAGAAATATTTCAAAGTATTTATTGGAAAAATATGGATCTATGTATTATTCCATCCTTTAATATTTTCATCCTCAAAAATAAAAAAGTAAGCAAACAACTTGGGATACTGAGCCTACACTTTTCTCTCCCACTCCTATGAACTCTCCTTAACATTTCTATGCTAACACAACACGCAAACCAAAGGGATGGTCCACCCACTCAAGGTCCTCTACTGATGATCCTTGACCACCACCGGGTGCTCAGTAAAGGTGGATCCATCCTCGATGTTCATATCACCCTAGTAGATGACATGTGTGGGGTTATTCATGTATCACCTATTTGCAACATATGTAAGACATTATGAACCCGCTCCTACTGTGGGGGTTGGGTGAGGCGGTAGGAAACCTCTACAACCCTCTACATGATCTTGAATGGCCCAATGAACCTTGAGGATAGTGTGCCTCCCTAACCAAACATTTCCAGTTCTCATCGTGGGTAGACTCGGGAAAATGAGGTCTTGATGCTCGAACTCCAATGGCATATGATGGAAATATGTATAATATTTTTGTATTCTTTGGGCTGTCCTCATCCTCTCATGGATGATCTAGACTTTCTCTATCATCACTTGCACCATCTCTAGGCCCACAAGAGATGTATATCTAATATCTATCTAGCGTAAGGTTGACCTACAGGGTCTCACGTACAGGGACTCAAAATATGAAATGTTTTTGGTAGAGTGGAAGTTATTGTTGCACAAAAACTCTACTAAGAGAAGGTGATCCTCCCAGCTCTGTCAGAAGTATAACATGAAATACATTAGCATATCCTCCAACACCTGGATAGTGTGCTTGGTTTGACCATCGTTTTGGGGGTGAAAGGATGTACACACCCTCATGTGGGTCCTGAATTCCTCTTACAGGCCTCTCCACAATCATGATGTAAACCACGTGTCATGATTAGAGAAAATGGTTGAGGGAATCCCATGATGTTAAACAATCTCTCATATATACAACTGCCTAAAACTATCCACCAAACCCCAATCCCTATTGGTATGAAAGTGTGCCAACTTCGTGATTCATTCAACTATCACCCATATGGCATTGTGGACCTTCTTTGTGTGTGGAATCTCTATGAAAAATTCCATTGATATGTCATCCCACTTCCACTTCGGGATCTCCAGGGGCTGCAACAAAACTTCTAGAACTTGGTTCTCAACCTTCACTGGATGATAGGTGAGGCACTGAGAGATGAACTTAGCTACACTTCATCTAATGATGGACCACCAAAACTATCATTAAAGGTCTCTATACATCTTCCCCACAACGGGGTGTATAGCCAGGGGAGAAGTGTGTAACTCTCACATCACCTTCTCTCACATCATGAATGGAACCACTATTTGACGATGGAAAATGATGACATGATTACCTCTTTTAGAATATCATTATGATAAGTTTTCTATGGATATATGATCTTGTAAGACCTCATAGTTGATGTCTTCCAGCCGGTACTCTCTCACAAACTCAATAAGCGAAGGAGTCAACACCATCGACTATAGAAAAATTGTACCCTCTTGTTCTACTAGGGTCAGCTATAATGAAGCCAACTGCTCCAAAGCCTCCTTCACCAAACGAACCTAAGAATTCTTACTATGGGAATCTTCTACAACGTTACCCTTCCCTGGAGTATAGACTATTTCAAATTCTTAGTCCTATAGGAACTCCAACCAACATCGTTGTCTCAGGTTTAGGTCTCTCTATGTGAAGACGTACCTAAGACTCTCGTGGTCTGGGAAAACCACAAATCACTCTCCCAGAAGGTAGTGTCTCCATATCCTTGGGGATAAGACTACCACTACTATCTATAGGTCATGATTTGTGTATTTTTTCTCATGGGTTATCAACTTCCTCAACCCATATGTGATAACTTCTTGTTGCTTCATCAACATATATCCAAGACCATCTCCAGATGCATCTCAATGCACTAAAAACTCAGCACCTTCCTATGGTAGTCTCAACATTGGATCACTCATCATCCTGAGTGTTGTCTCCTCAAAGTCCCTATGGAACTTCTTAGACCACATAAACAGTTGTCTTTTCCATATGTCAGAGCGGTCAAAGGGGCTGCAATTCTGGATAAGTCTACCAATTACCTCCTATAGTACCCTACCAATCCAATAAAGCTCTACACCTCATACAAGCTCTTAGGTGGATCCCAAGAAATCAATTCATCTATATTTTCTGGGTCAATATCTAAACCTCACTTAGAAATGACATTCCCCTGAAAGTGAACCTCGTGAATCTATAACTAGAACTTTAAGAGATTTCTGTAAAGCTAATGCTCTCAAAGAAAGTATAGGACCATCCTCATGTACTCTGCATCCCCCCCCCCCTCTGATGTAGAGTAGACAAGTATGTCATCGATGAAGATAAAAAAAATCTAGTTCAAGTATGGCTGGAATATCGGGTTCATCAAATCCATAACCATAGTGGGGGCAGTCATCACACCTAAGGGAATTACTAGGAACTCGTAGTGTTTGTAGTGATATCAGAATGACAAATTTGGAATATTAGCCTCACAAACCCTCAACTGGTGGTATCTAGAACTGAGAATGATCTTAGAGAACCATCTCACACCTAATAACTAGTCAAAGAGGTCATTAATACTTAGAAAGGGGTAGTTATTCTTTATCATGGAATGGTTCATGTGATGATAATCCATGCAAAGATACAAACTCACATCCACCTTTTTCATGAAAAACACTAAAGCTTCCTAGATGGACACATTGGGTCTGATGAAACCCTTCTCTCAAAGGTCCTCCAACTATAATCACTGATCTCGGAGCTCAGTAGGGTCCATCTAATATCCTGCATAAGATATAAAAGTGGTTTATAAATGTAAGTCAATGCAAAACTCTATTTCATGCCTCAGAGGTAGTCTCAGAATGTCCTTAGGGAAGAATTCCATATAATCCTCCACAATGGATAGAATCTATATGCCTTAACAACCTACTGCCCCAAGGGATATACTTTCTAAATAATGTTTGATGGGATACATCCTCCATCTCTCAAAACTTATTTTCCCTCCCATGAGATATCTCTTGCTAGAAAAGGTGAATCTCGTCCCATCAACCCATAGGCATATGACCTATCTACGATGAAAGTCAATATGGGCTCAGACCATGGATAGAAAATCCATAGCCAAGATTATGTAAAAGGGTTCCATCTTGATGAAAAAAAGGTCCCACATGAACCTCTCTTATCCAAATGATATCTCACACTACCAGAAAATGAAAGATACATAAGAAGCGTTCAATGTAGAAACATCAAGATGAAGCTGTTGGGATAATGCCCCAACTGGGAGCTCTATCTCTCACACTAGGATCATAGAGATAAAGTAATGGTTGGAAATTGTGTCTACTAGCATTGAAGAAATAGTATAAAACATACATATCATGACTCTTATCATCTCATGCATAGTAGGACCATATACAACCAAAGTATACAACTATCTGTGGCCCTATACGCTATCTCTCTAAGCTTGACATGGTCCACTTGGTGGTGGTGGGAGGATCTCACAACAGTGTCCACCAACCATAGATTCTTCTACTATTCTTATATATCTTCCCCCCAAGGTATCATCATTTCCTCAACTGAGATATCTCTAACCATGGTGTTGCCTCTACTATGGCAGTCTATTAACAATCTGTCTAGGCTGATCTTCATGTCTAGTCAGGGAAGACTTATTCCATGTGACCTTTCCCATCATAAGTGAAGTGGTTACCCTCTCTGAGATACCATAGTCCTCTACACTTCCTCTGAACACATTCCTGAACCTGATCATGGGAGGATCTCCTCTACTGAGATTGTGGTGCATGATGTCTGCTAGCTGCTGCAGATGACTCAACTCTGTGGTGCTCAATGTCATCTCCAGCTATCTGGAGTCCCTTTGAAATAAATTACTCTATCACCAATGACCACTCTAGCACCCTGTCATAGGTGGTGATGCACAAGGGCACCACGTTGTCATGAATCTCCCAGCAAAGTCCCTACTCAAGCTTTTGTGCTCGAAATTATCCATCCCGGATCATTTCAAGAGATTATCATATAAGATCTATAAACCTCGCTATGTACTTAGCCACTCTCATCCCTCCCTACTGTAGCTGAATAAGCTCCTGGATCTGGACTGATTGTAAGAAATATGGGTAGTACTCCTCATGGAATAGCTCTTGTAAGTTGGTCTAAGAGAGTGTCGATTCATCATGAATCTATGTAACAAGGCTCTACCAATGCCCAACTACTCTATGGAAAAAGGTCGGTTGCCAGTGCCACAACCTAATCTGTTTGGGTCTAAACAAGCCTGAAAATATGGACCACTGACTCTATCCATTCCTCTACTACCTAATGATCTGGATCACCGCAGAACCTTAGTAGTGTCAGGTGCTAGAACTCACGGAGTGTGCCATGTTAACATGCATCCTCAACCTACACGTCTAGGATGATATGTTTCTCAATAGATGGAGGTGATACTTCCTACCCACATAGAGGAAGGGGACTTTAGTATGGACCCTGAAGTGATCCCTCATTGCTCATTGGGTTATCATTATAAACCAAAGATGGTATCCTAGTTGTATGGAATTGTAAAGGGGTCCTAAAATTTATCAAGGAGTACCACAGTAAGATGAGAATATATATATATATATATATATCAACAATAATGGGGAGACAAATCAAATACATTCAAAGACTCAATCCTATTTGATGAATGTACCATTGAACCCGCAACAAATTCCTCGACATGCTATGTCAAAAAGCAGGTAGTTAGGCTCTTAGTGGATGGATATATCAGATGCTACACCATCACTGGATTCCCTAGCCTTAGAGTCGTTCTCAAGACACTTTGACACTATTACCCTAAATGCAACCAAATCCTATTAAGGGGATACATCTGAAAAATACCCTAAGGAATTAACTTGCTTTGATACCAATCTTTGATGACACAACCCAAGCCGGGGATCGAGCCACAACTACCCTAATCCCCCTCTATAGGTCAGGGGATGACGACAAGTGCCAAAGGAATAAATAACTCGAGGAGGCCTTTTCCAAAGTACATGTATTCACACACACACATCCATCTTAATGAAAAGTTCTAGAGGGAAATAATAAAAGATGAAACACTTCTATAAAGTAAACCAAGCATGCATGAACCTCTAAAATGTAAAAAATTATAGTAGTGTAAACTGAAAATTAAAGTGTAAAAATACACACCCAACTAGAAATATGCCCCAACTTGACAGAACAAGAAAATTAAATAGCTACAAGATATCTCATCTCTTGAAACCCAAGTTATGACCATCGTATATGATCCAATCACCAAGTATCCCTAAGCTCCTCTGAAGTCACGGTCAACCTTTTTTTCCTCTATATAATACATGACACATGTGGGAAAATCCCATGTCGGTGAGTATATACATACCTAGTAGGATTCCCTGAAAGCTAAATGGGGAGAAGTAAGAGATACAATAGTAAGAGAAATGCAGTAAATGCAAGATACCGTGAAAGAGTACAGCTCAAACCAATAAAGGTTGAAAGTAAGCTCATCCAAACACAAAGAGATAAACATGATGAGTAGATGAACTACCCATAAAGTCTTAGGCACCTATAGTAGGAGATTATACTCATCCAACCATGAGAATCTAAACACAAAAAGCACATGGAAAACCCTATCCATTTTTACTTATCCTGAAAAGAGAGTAACCAAATCCAAGGTGTGGATATAGAAGAGTGTGTGTGTGTGTGTGTGTGTGTGTGTGTGCTCAGCTAAAGAATCCCAATTGAGAGAGTAAATAGATCTTCATCTCATAGATCATCCCAAGAAGAATAGTTTTCAACAGTTCCAGAAGTCCTTCAATAATGCCCAATATCTCACATGTCTGCCTAGAAGTAACCATCCAAATCAAGTTGCACCTCATCACCATGTCACACAGTCGAGGGGCACAATCACTAGGTAGAGAACCCATGCCTTGATACAACATGAATGTTATACTATGATGATCGAGGACCTATGCCCAGCCTAGATTTAGATTGTCACTCTAAGTCATCAAGGACTCATGCCCTGATACTGTGGGAGGGTTCCACTTAGAAGGTCGAGGACCCACACCTAGAATGGCTGAAGGGTTCCACTCTAAGTCATCAAGGACTCATGCCCTTCCCCATTGGAGGGTTCCTCTCAAAAGTTCATGGACCCATTCCTAGCCCAACTATAGGGTTCTACTCTATGTCATCTAGATCCCATGCCCTTCCCCACAAGAGGGTTCCACTCAGAAGGTCTCTGGGGATCCTACATGATCATTGTCATCATCGAGAATTTCCTAAGTAAGCACCATGACCAAAACATTTCACATCATATCTCAAAATCCAAAATCGAGGGAACCATCACATTATATATGGAAAATAACTTAGGATAGGGTAATCATGATCCAAAAATCTGAGTTTAAATGAAGGAGATGTGGATTATTGAAGATTCCTAAAAAGAAACCAAGGGATACACATTGTGGGAGGGTACTCATATAGAGTGTGGTACTGATCCACAACCTAGTTTTTTCCTTATCCAATACATGTCTCCCTATAAGTGTAATAGTACACGTTGTGTTGGTGGAATACACACCATGTCCAAGCTAACTGAGACCGTGGTCGTGCCCCAATGATCATATTTTTATATCAAATCCTGTGTCCATATACTCAAGTACAAAATGTGTCCCTGACCGTGTACATCCACACGGATTCCCTTAAGTGTGATCCAAAACACAAGTTTTCTAACTGAGAAGGGGTACACATTATGTAGGATTACTACATGCAGTGGCATCCTTAAGTTTTTTGAAACCCTAATCATCACTATTGAGGGGTCTACATGCCGTTTTTTCATCATTGAACGTGGCCTACAGTCAGGATTTTTTCAGAAATCCCAAATCTGATCTTGTGCCTTTAAATTCATCTATCAGGTTCAATTTTAACCTCTAATTTACCCAAAAATGATGGATCTAGTATAAAATCATGGATCTCAGCTGTAGTTCATCAAAAAAATGGCTATGTTCATCTTTAAGGGTCCCGTTGTTCAAATTGCATGTCCTCATTCATTCCACTAGCTTTGATTCATACTCTGATCTTCAAAATGATCTTCCATTCATCCCTAACATCCCATATTTTTTTATATTTCATCGATCTGATATGTATTCACAAAGCTGCTATGAATTCGGGGGTCTGGTCGAGCTTAGTACAACTCGACAATTGTTGAACCTGGACCTTAGGGTCTAACCAGTGACGATCATGAAGAAACAAGGTGGAAAACACAACAAAAATTTTTTAAACATCATTGGATAAGTGTTCTTGGACAATGATCAAGAATTGGGATCACAGGGCTAGATAACAATTGAAATTAATTAAATTACAGTACTCTAGTACATGCAAAGGCTTAAAAATATGCGCAGATCAAAGAATGATAATTTATCGACTCAACTATTTAATCAAAGGGCGTAAAACAACAAATGAAGAGTCCTAACTTAATTATGGATTGATCTTCAATGAATAACACATCATCCAACAATTTGAGAGGATTCATTGTGTTTTATGCGTCCTGATCATATCTGATACAAAGTTTCATCATTTTCTGAGGAGATTTTCCAACAGAGGAGGAAGTGAGAGCTTTGGAATTTTTCCTAGGTTTATGTGGATAACCCTATAGAATTCATCCTGGAGATATTCTTATAGAATTATTCATTGCGTATAAATGAGTTAATTAATTTACTTAATAATTAATTAATCCATTTGATGTACCAACAATGAGTGAGGAGTCTAAATGCCCAGTGCTAACCCATTTTATGTCACGAATAGGGTAAACATCATGTTCGAGACTCAAATATGTTCTTAGATTTCTGATATGATCTTTCTTTTAAGAGTTATCATGTTTTCTTTAAGTGGACTTAGACACACAATATAAATTAACTTTAGTACTTTTATAAAATTAACTCCCGGCACACTGGGCCTTGTAATCGCATTCCATCTTAGTTCCTAGATCTGAAAATATATATAGAAATTTTTCAATATCTTATAAGGTAAAAACTAAGTCTCTATAGTTTTTTTATGTCTCTATGTTAGGAAAATAAAAAATCACAGTATCCTTCTAAGGTAAAATATTCCATACTTCTTTTGAGAGATTCCATAGAGTATGAAGTTGTTAGAGTTTAAGGATTGATGAGTGGTGATATCCACTATTTTTATGGAAATACCATTTGAGAACTAGGAAAGGTGGTGTGATAGGTTAGATTATAATGAAATTTCAATTATAACTTGTGGAAACTAGAAGTTTGAACCGGAAACCTAGTAACTTAGCCTTGGTGAAATGGAACACCTCAGGGATCCAACTCAATCGAGAAAAATATAAATCATTTAAATTTAGACTAAAATGGGAAATTGGTATACCTTGATGAGTCTACAAGATAATGGAACTAGGTTTTTTTGTAAATAAATCCATTTTTAAACTCAATAATTTCTTTTCACATTTATATATAAAACCTCATGGTTGGGAAAAAATAAAATAAAGGGCCTTGTCAAAAATAAGTTCATTTAGATGAGGGGACTATTGAACCTAAATGAAGAAGGGGGGATTTATTTATAAAAAAATATTTTGAGTTGTACAAATTAAGTGGAAGGTAAAAAAATTGGTTTAAGAACCTGAGAGAGAGTGAAAGTTGGTAGTGATTCTTATTATAGATTTAATTCTACTTGAATCACACTAGTCTGCATCCCAAACCAGAATGATAATTGGGTTAGAGTAGAGTAGTGAGATTAATACACATGGGAGGCATGAAAATTGAAAACAATGGGGGAATCTATGAATTTCCTCAACTCTAGTTTGAATGATAACTTGGGTGATATAACCACTTGTTTATAAAGTATTTGTAAATAAATAAATAGAATGAATTTAATTACTCAGGATTAAAAATTATTAAGTGTGGGGGAATTTGAGGTGACATTATTTTATTATAGTTTTTCAAATCTATTTGATGAAATGAATGGGTTCTTAATATAAAATTGATCTTATAATGGAGAATCATTGAATTTCGGACAAATTCTATTGAATATTCTATTCTTTAAAAATCTTGATAAAATTTCACTATTTTCAGTGGTTTATTTATTAAAGTTATTATATTAATTTTTCATATTATTTAAAAAATATTATTTTAATTAAAATGTATGTTTTGGGTTTTAATTGATGAAATTTTATTGAATTATTTTTTTAATTTATCCAGAACAATCATTTTTTCTGATGAAATTGTTTTTCAAAGTTTTTGTGTTGATCCCCAATTTTTAGAATTAATTCTTTCACAATCCCATGATTTTAATTTAATCATATTTTTATTGAAATTATTTTATAGAAGTGAAATTGAAAGTGTAATTGGTTTTCTGATTTTTAAAATTTATAATTCTAGAGGAACAATTATTGAAAAAAAATCTGGCTTGTTTGAATTTTTTTCAGATCTTTGAAATAATTCTTTCAATTCCAATATTTAAATTATATATAGATTTTTGTAGAATTTAATTTTATATGTTAATGAAAATTTTTTATTTGTTAATAAAAATCATATCTTTATTCATTTTTTCAACTTTATTATTATTTATGTCAAAAATATTTAGCCTCTATCAAATCTATTTTAAATTTGAATTAATTCTGAAATTTGTTTGCATTGTTAGGCTCCATGGAAGAAAAATGGAAAATGGTTGGAGAAAACGTGTCTTATATGGACTGTAAGAAGAAATATAAAACTTTTCGTAAGAAGTTTTTACAATCTCTTAGATCGACCAAGTGTACAAACTCAAATTGACCACAGATGAAAATTTTGAATACACCTGAAACAACCACAAGTGAAAAATCTAAACACCCATAGAAGATTTTTGGAAAGCCAAAGTAAAAAAATTAATAAACTGATGAAGCTACCATGAGTGTAATCATATCAACAATATGCCTTAATATCGCCGACTATCACTATATCCAGATCCACCACATAGTAAAGGAAAGTTTTTGTAGAGGGATGGAGATCGACAGTTCCAACATCAATTGAAATAGTGGAAGAACCAATTGAAGTTGGCCATTGATGAAGAAAGTCGATCCCACTCACCGAACTGAGATCCAAAATTTTCTATTTAGGGAAGAACATGAACTATAGCTAAAGTACCCAAATATGGTTTGATTTATTTAAAAAATGGGGAATGACCCAAGCTCTATCCATCAACAAAAATGTACGAAAATCAGTAATGAAGCTTCAAATCCAATGGGAGATGAACAATCATCGATTATCAGTTGAAAATTATGTATTAAATATCATTTGAATATATATTAATTTATTTATTTAAGTAATTATATTTATTTATATGTGTGTATAGTGATTTCTATGTAAATAATAATAATATTATTATTATTATTATTTAGACATTGGGATTTCAGAAAATTAAGAGAATTTCAAAAGCTAATGTGCAATTATTTATTCTCTAACCTTGTCTCTATATAAACTCAATTATTTCATTCTAAACCCTAATCGATGTTTTTCGTAGCAAATTTTAGATAGAATCCTCTCAATCATTAGATAACCCTTCCTCTAGAACACTCTCAAGAACATAGAGTGACTCTCATCTTCTACCCTCTCAATTCTAGACAGAAACTATATCAAAGTGATTCTTGTGGAGATAAATGAAGAATGATGAAGTGTTAAAATCTACCAATCTAGAACCTGGGGTTTTCTACATTGACATTCAGAGGTTCATGATGCATGTGTGGATCACCTCTAAAGGGATTTTACCCTTGAATCATTCAACATAATGACAATACGACCTGAAGCTATCATCTAACTTGATAAAAAAGAAATAATTCCAACATGAGGTAATTCTTAATTTACATAAATTAATTATAAATTATATGTGATGATCATATCTTAGGGATTTTTGTGTTTCTATTCATCAAGTTCTGAGGAGAAATCTAATTGAGTTGATGAATTTCTATTATTGGGCATGGGCTAACCACTTCTGTTGTTCCCAAGAACCTTCAAGTGGTATCAAAATGAGTTTACATACTAATTTATAGTTATTTATTATTAATTGATTGATTATACACATTTTTTGTTAGTTTTTCATTTCTAGTTTATTTTTTCATTAATCTGAAAGTCAATTAACATGTTTTATTGGTTAAATATTCTTCATTCAAGTTTCATATGATTGTAAATAGGTTATTAATAGGTGGATAATGATCATATATTTCATCAAAATGTATTAGAGGTTATGGATAACATGGTTACACAGAGTGTAAACAAAAAGTACACACTATGTACCAAGGTTCGCCACATTAGGACAGGTCTCAGAAAACATGTATTGCCTAATATAAATCAAAACATGGTGAATTAATTTCATGCCACATGTTGAATGGATAGATTGTAATATGGTTTTTTAGACTACACGACATTCACTTTGCATGCATGTCATATAGTCCACATAATATCACATAAAATTTTACAGAATCCACATGGTCAAAATGTGCATTTGTATTAATACACATTTTTTGGAATTGAATGTCGAGCAACACAGAGGTTACATGCTATGTAGTTGCCATACATGTCATGTAACTCATAAGTGTTCACATCTTAAATGGGAATCAGGTCCCTTAGTGTATTCAACAGACACACAGAAAATGATATACATAGTGTGTAGCTCATTTGTACACATTGTGTATCCCATCTGAGATACACACCAAGTCCCTAAACAAATATCTTGGATGAACATAAATACATACAAAACATGTATCTTGTTAGTTCATGTCATGTAATCACCCAGTAATTAATATAATTGAATTTCATGAAAACATGATTAATGGAAACATTAAAACTAAATCATATTGCTGGTAATTATTTTTCTTACTATGTAACAAGGTTTACAATATTAATAAATGATCAATTAATTCTTGTAATTATCTAAAAAAATTGTTAAAGACATTTACTTCCCCATTTCTATAAATTATGGAATGTCCAAGATTATTTGAGTAAATATTATAATAAAAGAATCAATAAAGTAATTAATTAATTGAATTAATTCAAGTGTGTTTATCTTAATAATAACGAATGAAATGAATTGAATTCTACCTAGTTTATATTTTTATATTTTTTTCATGCGTGTATGATAATGAGATTAAATTGGCCTATGTTTGTGATTGGTTTATTTTAATTCATTATTATTCAACTAAAAATTATGGATTGTGTGGAATCCCCTTATCTAGGATGTGTAAGACTTGTGTGTCCATGGTTTCTTTTATGTAAACCCCCTTAACTATTTCATTAGTTAAACTCACCTATGTGTGAGTAAAATAATAGTTAAAGGATAGAGATCTCGGGTGAGAGGAGGTGGTTTAATTATGAAGCTACGTTAAAACCAACCTAAGACTATAGAAAACTGAATGCTTCCACTATAAAAAACCATTTCCCAAAGACATTTTTACACCAAATTTTAGATAGTTTGTATGGGGATTAATTCTTTGGATTTCTTGATAGGTGTTCATGTTATAACTAGATTTTCATTACTCTTGATGATCATGAGAATAAAACTTTCACTTGTTCATTTGGGACATTTTATTTCCAGTAAATTCCCTTTGTATGTGGTGCCCTAGCTACTTTTCAAAGATGCATGATGGTTGTTTCCTCTGAAAATATTAAGATGATTATTAAGGTTTCTATGGATGATTTTTTTGGTTTTGAGAGGTGACTTTGAAAATATTTTACACAATCTTGAAACTAATTTGGAGAGATATCATGAAACTAACCTTGTTTTAAATTGGGAAATGTGTCAATTCATGGTTAATAAAGGAATTTTTTAGGTCATAAAGTTTCTAGCATATGTATTTAGGTTTATAATTCTAAAATTGATGTGATCTAGAATCTTCCATCACCTGAGAATGTGAATGGAATCAGAATATTTTTAGGTCATGCTAGATTTTATAAGAGATTGATCGAGGGTTTTTTTAAAATCACAAGGCCTTTATTATCAATTCTAGTTAAGGATTCCTCATTTGATTTTGATAATAATTGTTTGGAGTGTAGGTTCCAGGCGCAGTGAAAGCACGTTGGTTGGTTTGCCCAACTTTAATTTTAACGTTAAACAACGTTCAATACGACATCTGTCACGATGCAAAACGTCGAATCTTTGGAATAGAACGAGGAACGAAAAACTTAAGAGGGAATCCCGGAACCATAGAGATAGGATCATCATATGTTGGTTATAATTAATTTAATTAATTCACAAGAATTACCTTGGTGGAATTATTTCTTCGTTGATGTCTCCGGTCACGATCATGTGATCTGTCATTGCGTCATAGAATCCAAGTGTAGGATTCCTCTAGCAGTGATCCACACATGTGCCACGTATCTCTAGACGTCGCCAAAGGGATCTCCGGGTACTAGTGCGGAAGAACCTTCGCTTGCGATGTCCGCCTTCGATCGCCTTGGTCTCTCGGTCTTGAGAGCGTTCTTGGAGGAAGGAGTTATTTCGGCCTTGAAATAATTCTCCAGAGTTGTTTTTCACAATGATTCTCTTGTGGAAAAGTGTTGGGGTTGTGAGGATATTTATAATTGGGTTTGAGGTTATAGAGTTATGACAATAAATAAACGTGTTGCACATTTTATTTATTTCATTAACTCTTATTGAAAACCCCCATGTCGAATTATTAATTCCTTGACATGCGCCCACGCTGATTATAATAAATATCATTTAATAAAACAACATTATATCCTCAAAATCCTAACTGGAAAAACTACACAGCGTGTAATCATTAATACACGGCGTGTACTCATTTTCCATAAAACTACAAGGCGTGTATATTTAATATACATGGTGTGTACTTTTATTTTCCACTTTTCTTTATTTCCTCCACCACATTTATTAGACCTTGAGTAATGGATATTTATTTCTTAAATAAATAAAATAGTATCACTCGCTAATAAATATTATTTCATCCATAATATATTATCTCGAATAACTAGTGTCGAAATAAATGCGATTAGGCATCCTTAAATAATTATTAAACCACAGTCGGGAATAATATTTATTTAACTTGTTAAATTAATATTTAACTGAGATACATGGACACACTTAGTGTGTGACCCTCTAGGCCTCTTTCTCAGTGGCATTAGGCAGAGCCTGCCTAAAGTCCAAGGTTAGCGTCTAGCAACACGCCAAGGCACCCATAGAGAAATAAGTTAACGCCGCAATGACGTGTCACCTCCTACGAATGCTTACTGTGTAATATAATCCCTTTGTCACAATATCTCGAATCAAGTGGGTTGCATGCTAGTTCCATAAACCCATGTTCTCGAATATTCTTTCTTTGACTTTCCGAAATTGAACTCGCCCATTCCTTACCATGGCCATGGATTTATTTAGGCAATATCAATTCCATCAAAGGGCATGAGATATCTACTTCTATTATGGAACATAAGGGACAAATCCTTTCTCGCATTATCTATTAATGCGGTATTACTCGTGAAGCACCCAACGTATCCTACCTCACTGCGAACAGTGTGTCGTCACAGTTTTTATCAATACATATAAGTGCGCGAGTTGTAATACCCATTAATAATAATCTTAAAGTATAAGGACCAATACACATGTCCGCAGATAGAAACATCCAATGACACTATGAAATTTGTATTTCTTACTGGCGGGTCTCGTTCTCATAATATCCTCCTGGATATTACCAAGGGTGCACACCATGAGAAGGTGCCTCAAAGTTTTATGAGTCCTCACCCCTAATGACCTGTATTATTTGTGTCCCTCAAATAATATCATCCGGCCATAGAAAATATATTCAAGAACAGTGTTATGGCACTTCCGGGTTCTCATTATAGCAGGGATCCGCTATGACCCTTTAATGCAACAGTTGTCCTTAGGACATTATCACATGCATTGTCACGCAGAAGAACAATCAAGATGTGATAAGGCTTTTATTAATGAATAAAGTAAAAAGTAGTTTGTTCTAGGCCACCAACTCCAACAGACTCCCACTTGGACTAGAGCCAAATGCTAACAACTTTTAACCCATTAGCTCTCACATGATATTCATGCTTCTACTGAGATAGGCCTTTAGTCATGGGGTCCACCACGTTCTCTTCCGTGGACACTCTGCTCACTACAACTTCACCCCTTTGATAGAAATCTCTCAAGAGGTGATACTTCTGCAGTATGTGCTTTGTCCATTGATGTGACCTTGGTTCTTTTGCAAGAGCCACCGCTGTAGTATTATCATAGTACAACGTGATAGGATATTTACTGTTAGGCACCACATCAAGCTCCTAGACAAAGTTATGAATCCAGACGTCTACCTTTGCTACATCAGAAGCCACTATATATTCAGACTCCACTGTAGAATCGGTGACAACTGGCTGCTTTAAACTCTTCCAGCTCACAGCTCCTCCATTGAGACAGAAAACATATCCAGATTGCGACTTCAGATCATTCTGATCTGTCTGAAAACCAGCATCAGCATACCCTATGATGACAATCTCTTCGTCTCCTCCATACTCCAGGAACATATCCTTAGTTCTTCTCAGATACTTAAGGATAGCCTTAACAGCAGTCCAATGTCGTTCTCCTGGATCTGCTTGATATCTGCCTACCATGCTCAGTGCATAGGAAACATCAAGCCTAGTACATAACATGGCATACATAATGGATCCTATAGCCGAAGCATATGGGATCTTACTCATTATATCTTTCTCGTTTTGTGTTTGAGGACACGTTTTCTTAGAAATATGTAGGCCATGTGACACTGGAACCAATCCCCTCTTGGATTGTTCCATACTAAATCTCTTTAGTATCTGGTCAATGTATGTACCCTGACTTAGTCCTTAGCAGCCTCTTGGATCTATCACGAATGATCTTAATCCCTAGAATGTAGGCTGCTTCACCCAAGTCCTTCATGGAAAAACACTTGTTCAACCAGTCCTTAACTGACTGTAAGACTGGTACATTATTTCCAATAAGCAGTATGTTTTCAACATATACTACTAGGATAACGATCGCATTCCCATTAAACCGCTTATAAACACATGGCTCACATTCATTCTTAATGAACCCAAATTCCTTTATGGCTTCATCAAATTGAATGTTCCATGACCTGGATGCTTGCTTTAATCCATAAATGGATTTCTGCAACTTAAAAACCCGTTTGGCTTCACTTGGTGTCACAAAACCTTCTGGTTGTGTCATATAAACATCTTCCTAAAGGTTCCCGTTAAAGAATGTTGTTTTGACATCCATATTCCAAACCTCGTAGTCATGGTAAGCTGTTATGGCAAGTATGATTCTTATGGATTTAAACATGGAAACTAGCGAGAAGGTTTCATCGTAGTCAATTCCTTGACGTTGTTTGAACCCTTTAGCCACTGGCCTTGCTTTATAGGTGCTAACTTGACCTTCCATGTCCATATTTCTCTTGAATACCCATTTTCATCCAACGGGATTTACAACAACTGGCTCATCGACCAGAACCCAGACTTGGTTCTAATACATGGAATCTATCTCAGAATTCATAGCTTACAGCCATCTTGCAGCTTCTGAGCTTTCTAATGCTTCCTTGTAGGAGAGAGGTTCATCATTGTACAAAAATAATGATTCACCATCCTCGGTGACTAGGAAACCAAATCTCTCTGGTTCCCTTACCTCTCTTGAGCTCCTACACAGTACTTGTGTTTCTATAACCTCTTCCACAGGGACCTATGGAACTTGTTCCTATACCAACTCCTTTGTATCTTGAGCATCAACTTTGTTGAAGTCAATCTTTCTCCCACTATCCTTCTTGAGGATGTGCTCCCTCTCAAGAAAGATGGCTTATCTGGAAACAGTCACTTTCTTGTCTGAGGGTTATATAGGTAATATCCTTTCGTTTCCTTGGGATATCCTATAAAGATACACCTCATGCACCGGGGTGCTAGTTTGTTGCTTGAGGAGGCCTTGAAAAATGCCTTGCATCCCCATACACGTGTGTGCGAAAAAATGGGTTTCTTTCCATTCCATAGCTCGGAGGGAATTCTATTTTCCGCCTTAGTTGGTACTCAGTTTAATGTGTATGTTGTAGTTTGTAATGCATATCCCCAAAAGGATAATGGAAGATCGGAATGACTAATCATCAACCTCACCATGTCCAACAAGGTGCGGTTCCTCCTTTCACTAACACCATTCCACTGTGTTGTATAAGGAGGAGTGAGCTGAGATAGAATCCCAGACTCCCGTAGAAGATCGATGAACTCTTGGTTCAGATATTCTCCACCTCGATCTGATTGAAGCTTCTTTATCTTCTTACCAAGCTGATTCTATACTTCATTCTTGAATTCCTTAAATTTATCTAAGACCTCTGACTTATACCTCATTAAGTAGACATAGCCATATCTACTCAAATCATCAGTAAAAGTAATGAAGTAAGAATATCCACCTCTATCTTCTACTGGAAATGGTCCACACACATCTGTGTGTACCAATCCTAGAAGCTTTGTGGCCCTTTCACCCTATCCACCAAAAGGCAGCTTGGTCATTTTTCCTTGTAAACAAGTGTGACATCTATCAAGTGGTTTTAGCTCAGTAGAGTCTAAATAGTCATCTTGGCAGAGCTTTGTCAAGCACTTCTCGTTCACATAACCGAGACAGCAATGCCATAACTGGGTGATGTATGATTCATGTGAGTTTGTTTCATTATCGATTGCCAACACTTGGTTTTTGTAATTTAATACATACAAACCATTATTTAAATGTGTCATACCATAACATACGTTGTTCTTATAAAAGAGACAACCCTTATTTCCAAAATTAAAAATAAATCCATATGTATCCAAACAAGATACATAAATTATGTTCTTGGTAACACTAGGCACATAATAACATTTATGTAAAACCAAAATCATTCCAGTCGGAAATGAGAGGTGGTAATCGCCAATAGCCAATGCATCCAGCCTTGTGCCATTGGCAGCTCGAAGATCCACCTCTCCTCTAGAAATCTTTCTAAATCTACTTGGTTCCTGCATTTGAATATAGATGTGAGCCCCAAAAGTTGTATCTAATACCCAATGTGTAGAAATGGAAAGATTACACTTGATAACGAAGGCACCTTTAGCATCCCCACGCTTCTGGGTGCAGTTCCTCTTCAAGTGGCCCTGCTTGCCACATGAAAAACACATCGCCTCCCATTCCTTGCCCTGCCTCTGGATCTTCCCCTTCTTGGAGGGACGTTTCTTGGGGGCTTCAGACCATTTATAAGTCTTTGTCCCCTTTTCCTTGTCCTTCCTTTTCTTGTTCACCATAAGGATTGTGGGTTTGTCACGCCCCGTGTCCTTGTCTACCTGGCGAATCAAGGTCAGAAGCTCTGATAGACTCTTCTCATTGCCACTCATGTTATAATTGACAATGAAGCTAGAGAAGGTCTTGGGAAGTGATGATAAGATGAGATCTGTACGCAACTCATCCGGGAATTTAATCCCTAAGATGTCCAGGCATTCAATGTAGCCAATAATATTGACTACATGAGGCCCAGCTGGCACAGACTCTCCAAGATTAGTTGTAAACAAAGCATTGTAGATCTCATACCTCTCCTATCTCGCCTTCTCTTGGTAGATATCCTTAAGGTGAGACATCATGCTATACGCGTCCATGTTTTCATGTTGCTTCAAGAGCTCATTGTACATGGCTGATAGCATGAAACACTGAACATTTGTGGCATCATCCATGTGTTTCATAAAGAGAGATAATTCCCCATCACTGGCCTCTTTCCCAGGCACAACTGGAATAAGCTCTTCTAGCACATAAAATTTCCTTTCATGGCGAAGGATGACACGTAAACGCCTCTGCCACTCTTGTAAATTGGTGCCGATGAGAAGGTTTTATTTCTTGAGTATGGTTCGCAATGATATGTTTGAAGTCATTTTCTTGTCGTTTCTACAAATTAAGATGATCAAAGGTTTAGTACTTTATTACAAAACTGAGACAAATAAATAAATTAATACTTATTAGTCTCCCACTATTTTATCGAAATCCAATAGCCCTCACCATTGACTTCAGAATATTCTGTTACCTGAATATTTTAGTGGAAAGGATCCATATTTCCCTTCGCATTACCCCAACTAGGGTTGGTCAAGCAACTTGAAGGGTTTTAGGTAAGCATTCCAAATGCCAACTACATTAACTCGCAGGTCCTTGATCCACTGAGTGGACTCCCCAATCATGAAATCCTTTTATTTTGGATTTCCTCAACCTTTGCCTCTTGGTCACACCAAGTCCTGTTGTGGCAATCAACCCTTGATGCGAACCAATTCAAGTCAACCCAAAACCTTGAATTATAATTCCCTGATAATTTAAATCACCCCAACTAGGGTTGGTCAAGCACTTTGAACTATGGTTCGATTCTAACAAAGATTATGGAAGGCTATACCAACTTAATATTTCTTTTGAGGGATTTTATCCTTATATGTAAATTTCCATTTTATTATCTTTGATTACATGCTTGTTAATATTAAGTGGTATATACTTAAGTGATTAACCATGTCTAAGATAATATTTACGTATAAGCTAGTTTTATTTTAGTTCCATCTTGCATGCTCCTTTAATTCATTAATTGTGTGATCGTGACAACACACCCACAATAAATAAACCATGAAACTGACAGAAATAAAATAAATGGTATGATCATGATCTTTTTCTATTGTTTAGTTTATCTAGCGGTTGATAAACTAACCCAAGACCTAGGGGAGAAACACCTTGAACCTTTCAGGTTCATGTTTACAGCTTTCCACCTGTCCACCTTTGTATCTCCTTGGATTGGTTTCACCTTGGCTCCTGACTTGAGCCGCCTCCACTAGATTGGGAGCTCCATCCATTACATATTCATTTATCTCACACGCAGGTGAGGGGTAAAAAGGGGTTTTTATATAAAATAATCCTTGGGCATGCAGGCCCTACATATTAATGAGAAGATGGCTCGTAGGCCAACAAATTTAATTTAAATAAATAAATTAAAAGAAACCATTCACATACAAAGGTCTCGGTCTATCTCATGATCATCCATACATGCAACGATATTTACGCATAAATAAAACTAGCATTCAATTCTTTAATCATTCTTGTTTAAGATAAATCATGCTCGAATCAATTAATTATCTTTAATTAATCAATACTTTTATCTTAAACCCTTTTCTGAACTTCCTTGAGATTCTCACCCATCATAATTTTAAACAAATAAATTCATTTAAAATTATCCTTGTACGTAACGTGTACCTTGTAGGCAACCTGGTGAATTCCCGTTTATTACACAGATGTTAAATTAAACACATATATATAAAACACCTATCACGTGTTGTGTCTCAGCTTTACGCCTGCACCATGGTACACGTCTCAAGGGTTTGTATAATATAATAATAAATTTTAATAAATCTGTGTAATTTGGGTGAGTACACGGCGTGTAGTTCCGACTACACGACGTGTACTTTTCTTCACCATCTATCCGAAGTACACGCCTGGGGACAGGGCGTGTTAATGTACTTTGGAAATTTTCAGAGTACACGGCGTGTTCTATGGTACACACGCCATGTAGTTTCTGCGTTACACGGTTTCTATCTGGGAAATCCATGTATGGGGTACACGGTCCAACCAGAACCTGAAGGGACTACATGCCGTGTTCAGTTGGACCACACGGCGTGTAATCCGAAAACCGTGTGCCACTTGTTCCCGGTCAACACACAGTGTCATAAATGACATAGGTATACTCCAATACACAGCCTGATTTGGAGGATCAGTCAATGCATTGAACCTAGACTACACGGTGT
Source organism: Viscum album (assembly GCA_963277665.1). Taxonomy (NCBI): domain Eukaryota; kingdom Viridiplantae; phylum Streptophyta; class Magnoliopsida; order Santalales; family Viscaceae; genus Viscum; species Viscum album. The sequence goes on along the minus strand of OY728145.1, from coordinate 292,611,333 downwards.
GTACTTCCGAATACACGCCGTGTATTCTGGTGTTGTATGGACAGAAACGTTTGGCTCCTCTGGATGAGTTACTCTATTTTATTTTAATCAAAATTAAAAGAAAAATTCGTTTTTGTGAGGTGAACGAGAAACGAGGGAGGAGGAACAGATCTCGAGATTCATATTTCTAGAATGATTAAACTTGAATTGAAACAACTAAATTATTAAATGTGTAAAACATCAATGAAAAACTAAATAATTATAATCAACGATATGACCACTCTGATACCACTTGTAGGTTTCGGGCACAGCGGAAGCACATTGGTAGGTTTTCCCAAGTTTAATTTTAACATTAAACAATGTTCAATCTGAGATCTGTCACGATGTAAAACGCCGAATCTTTGGAATAGAACGAGGAATGAAAAACTTAAGAGGGAATATCTGAACCATAGAGATAGGATCATCATATGTTGGTTATAATTAATTTAATTAATTCACAAGAATTACCTTGGTGGAATTATTTCTTCGTTGATGTCTCTGGTCACGATCCTGTGATCCGTCGTTGCATCATAGAATCCAAGTGTAGGATTCCTCTAGTAGTGATCCACATGTGTGCCACGTATCTCCAGACGTCGCTGAAGGGATCTCTAGGTGCTAGCGCAGAAGAACCTTCGCTTGCGATGTCCTCCTTCGATCGCCTTGGTCTCTCGGTCTTGAGAGCGTTCTTGGAGGAAGGAGTTCTTTCGGCCTTGAAAGAATTCTCCAAAGTTGTTGTGTACAAAGATTCTCTTGTGGAAAAGTGTTGGGGTTGTGAGGATATTTATAATCAGGTTTGAGGTTATAGAGTTATGACAATAAATAAACGCGTTACATGTTTTATTTATTTCATTAACTCTTATTGAAAACCCCCATGTCGAATTATTAATTCCTTGACATGCGCCCACACTGATTATAATAAATATCATTTAATAAAACAATATTATATCCTCAAAATCCTAACTGGAAAAACTACACGGTGTGTAATCATTAATACACGGCGTGACCTCATTTTTCATAAAACTACAAGGCGTGTATATTTAATATACACGACGTGTACTTTTATTTTCCACTTTCCTTTATTTCCTCCACCAAATTTATTAGACCTTGAGTAATGGCTATTTATTTCTTAAATAAAGATAACTGCATCACTCGCTAATAAATATTATTTTTTCCACAATATATTATCTCAAATAACTAGTGTCGAAATAAATGCGATCAGGACTAATCACTTATCCAGGTTACCCAATATCCAAGATGAAGAAGCCAAATAAATCAACACTTCATTCCCAAATGAGAAACTTTTGCTGCTTTGGTAAGGAAATCTTCTTGTTATGAAGACTACAACAACTTTCATATTATAGATGTTATGCCTAAGGACCTTTCACACATCCAAATAAATAAATTTATTTTTGATCTAAAATATTATATATGGTACGGTCCTTTCCTATTTGGAAGATGTGCTAAAGGAATTCTTAGGAGATGTCTAGTTGAAGAGGAAATGCTTCCCATTCACAAGATATATCACTCATCACCTTAGGGTGGACATCATGGGGGTGATAGAACTTCCCAAAATGTCATATAGTTTGGTTTATATTATCCCATACTATTCTAGGATTCTAGGATTCTTGGGATATGTTGTAAAAAAATTTAGAATATGGGAAATATTTATAGAAGGCAGGAGCTTCCACAAAAATGAATTTTGCTGGTTGAGGTTTTTAATGTCTAGGGTTTAGATTTTATGGTACCATTTCTATCATATTAAGGGAATGAGTATATACTTTTTATTGTGGACTATTAATATAAGTGGTTTGAGGTTGTTTATATTCCATAAAACCATTATTTTATAGTAGTTAAGTTTATCAAGAAAAATATATTTTTCATGTTTTGGAGTTCCCAGGGCATTCATCACAAAAAATGGGAATCATTTAAAGAATTATAACTTCAATTTTTTAATGGAGAAGTATGGATGTGGTTATTGGACTGAAGCAACCTATCACCCATAGTTTAGTGGTTAGGCTTAAATTTTAAATAGAGAAATAAACTAAATTATGGAAAATATAGTCTCAAACTCTAGGAAAGATGGTTCAATCAAATTAGATGAAACTTTGTGAGATTGCAATTGCTTATAAGATAACCATAGGTATGTATCATTATAGGATTCTCTTTAGAAAGGCATTTCATCTACCCATAGATTTTCATCACGTGTTCTTCTAGGCAATGAAGTCCCTGAACTATGATTTTAAGCTGTTTGGAGAGAGAATATTGCTAGAACTAAGTTATACGGAGAAAATTAGGAGAGAATCTTATAAGAATGCCCAAATTTATAAAGAAAGGGCCAAAAAAATATGATTTTATCCTCAAGAGTTGGGACTTAATAGTTTGAAAAAGGGTTTTACTGTTTAACTCGAGACTGAAGCTTTTTCCTAGGAAACTAAGAGCCAAGTGGTCTAACCAGTTCACCATTCTGAGAGTACTGGTCAATGGGGAAGTTGAGTTGGTTTTAGTGGAGAATCAACCATTTTTTATCAATGTTCAAAGAATTAAACACTATTTTTAAGGGAATACAAAGGGCTTTAATTTTATCTCCTTTCTTGAGAGTTGAACCATTATTGAAGTTTAACTAAATATTATAAACTTAGTGCTTTATGGGAGTCAACCCATGGTTTATTTTATTGTTTTATTTGTATTATTTTCCTTTCAATTGCTATGATTATGTTTCTTAAATGCCTAATTTTCTACCTATTAGTTTGTCTCTCTGGTTTTTAAAGAAGATAAAACTGTCATTCAATTTATCCAAGCATAATTTCAAGTTCTTTTCAAGGAAAAATTAGATACTTTCTATATGTATCTAGATAAAAACATCCCTAACTTCAACCTCTTGTTAATTTCTTTTGAAAGTGTTTTTGCGGCATACTAATTTTGATGTGTTTTAATTATATTGGAGGTGGAACATTCAAACCAAATAGATATTTTCAAAGGACAATGAGAGATTTCAATTGAATGAGATGAGATGATAAAATCTCCACATTTAGGGGAGTGTGGTTTTTAATTTTAAAAAATTTAATTCTAAAAATTCATGTTGTGTGATGTAGTGAATTAATAATCATGGGGGAATTTCCCCTGATATTTTTAAAATAGTGAATCTGGTTTCTTAATTGGGTGTTTTTCTTTCTTTTTACTAGGTAATTTAAACCCAAGTTGTGTGGTATTTCAAAAATTGGATAACACCCCCAAACAAAAACCCCCACTTCATTTTTTACCATGCTTCTATTTAAAAAAAATGATTTTTTAAAATTGATTTGATCTCTAGAAAGTTTAATATTGTTAAATTTCATGTAGCCCATTCTAATAATCCATGAATTGTGTAAATATAATTTTTTTAATGGAAATTTTCTCCCAAATGAAGATTCAACATTGGGGACAATGTTGGGTCTTAAGTGTAGAGGAGAGGGGTTTTTAATTATTCTAAAATGTGCTTCAATTTGGTATACATCAAAACCCACCTAATTTTCTCAAAATGCCTCCTTTTAATGCATAATTTTAGTATTTATTTAAATAAAATTTTCTCTTTGTAAATAAAAACAATGTTTTTTATATCTCTAGGTTAACAAAATAAAAATCAAGTTTCCCTTATGAGGAAAAATATTCCATGCTTCTTTTGAGATATTTCACTGAGTCTGAATTTGTTAGAGTTTCATGATTAGTGAGTAATGGTGTCCACTATTTTATGGAAATACCATTTAAGAGCTAGGAATGGAGGTGTGATTGGTTAGATTCTTATGGAATTGGAATTATAACTTGAGGAAACTTGAAGTTTGAACTTGAACCTAGTAACTTAGCCTTGGTGAAATGGAACACCTTAGGGAGCCAACGCAATAAAGAAAAATAGAAATCCTTTGAATATGAAGTAAAATGGAAAATTGGGATACCACGATGAGTCTCTGAGTAACCTACCAACCTGGATACCACTAAATTGATGTTCTAATCCAGTTTTCTAAAAGGCATTAAGCAATCCTATTATTATGCTAGAGAATTCCGACTAGCAACGAGGGCCTAAGGTGTGTGTGGAGAGAGACTATGACCTCATATCAGAGTAAATAACGGCAGAAATAACTAGATATCATCCAATAAGTAAAGAAACGCAGTGCATAAATAGTAAATTATTGAAATAAAACATGATATAATAATAAATGAAACGCTATAAAATCCTAAACAACCATGCCATACATACAACACTAGTCACCCACTAGGATGACCGTAAAAGGAGGAGTATATAAAAGAAACTGAAATAAAATTATAGGGCTCCACTACTAACTCTAATACAAACCACATGCCTAGTCTCCAAGACACTACTTAGCTACTCCATCTTATCTCAAAGAATCCACACGAGTGGATCCACTTGATCATGCAACCCTAGGCCTCATCCCTAACCATCATGAAAATGTGATCAACCTGAAAAGAAGACATAAGGTCCGTACACTTCTTATGGTGCGCGTATAGGGGTGAGAAATATTCTCAATAGTCCACCCCAACAATGAACCTTTAATTCTTCTATCATAAGTGCATGCTCATGCAATATGCTCAGCCTGGCAGAGACATAACTGAAATGATAAATTAAGTAAATAACGTGAAACCACAATCAATCCCTGGGTCCATAATCTTGGTCAATTGGGGAAGGTTTCACCATGTATATTTATATATATGTGTGTGTGTGTATATATATATTCCTATAAAAATATATATACATAATTATCAATATACATGAGTAATTGAAAAGAAATAAAATAAATAAATATCATTCGATCCTTGGGTTCATAATCTCGATTATATGGACAGCTTATGGGAGGGACATTGAGTTGGATGTCATACCACTAAATCCATGTATAATTGAGTCAATTTATAGGTCTTTAATTCTAATTGACAATACCAACTTCATCCAGTGCAAGAAATGTCTCTAAGAAAGCTACATCATCATAGGGGGATACATGTCCAAACTCTGGGTTCACCCGTTCTTGCCTCTAATCATTATAATGAAGGATTTCATATACTAAACAAAATTCCTTTAAATGTGATACTAATATGGACTTTATGCCACAATTTCCATGTAAATTTAGTCCAATGTCTAAGCCCTAGGTTCCAGTACATATGAATTTATAGAAGTTTGACTCTCATAATCCCTAAGGGTCTGACCCTTAGGAAATGTATAAGGAGAACTCACTGGTGAGACATCATGCCCACCCCTAAAGGACTCTAATAAAGGATACAGTAATCATCCCTATCACAGAGGAGAGTGTAATCATCCATGAGTATATGTCACATCGATGTTGAGGATCTCCATGTCCACCACCGCGATCTAATAATCAATTAGGAAGAGCATAATCATCCCTTTCACTTAGGAGGGAATAATTATCCACAGGTATAATAAATAGGTATTCCATGATTTTATATCATCATAAAAGGTATGTCATGACCATATAGCATAATCAAGGGATTCTATGACCAAATATCACAAGCATAGTCTAAAAAGTCAGATCCTAAGGAATACATCTGGGCATATGAAAAAGGAAAATGCATCGCGTCAAGCACAATAGCCGCAAACCAGGAAGCACCTATGGATATCATCGCTACATCAGTATAAAACAAGTGAAAGCATAAATAAAGGAGTGATGGTTGATAAATGCCTAAACTTACCACCACTGTCACAACCTCTTGGGATTACAAGATCGGTATGGGTTCTAAAGTGACAACTGTTATCATCTCTACACAAACCTGATGTACTATCTTAGGGTACGTCAAACATTGAGGTACCCACTAGGTCCCTCGTGACATAAAACAAGATAGGTATCTTACTTGTGATCCTTATAAGTGAAGTTAAGAGGAGGAATCCTACAAGGGTTCCTCTAATGATGAGTAAATAGAGGAAACCTACATGGGATCCTCAGAACAATACATAGGAATATGTGTCCTACATGGGACCATTAATAAGAGTGTATGTAGATAAAGTCATCCCACACGGGATCCTCAAAATGAGTAAATAGGTAGAGGGATCATATAGAGGATTCCCTAGTTCATCATGTAAGATAAGGTATCCCACAGGGGACCTCTAGTATAGTAATAAGATAGAGACATCCTTCACAGGATCCTCTAGGTCAAAAGATATGATGGCCTCTTGGTCGAAAAGGAAAAATCCTTGAATTCTAGTCTAGATAGGTGGTTTATAGACCGCCTCAAATCAAGGGTATCACTCTTAGGAGATAGTTAAATTCAATTACCAGATTAAGAACCTCTCTATTTAAGAAAAACACATGAAACACCTCCCAGGAGTCCTCAAATCACCTCAAGGGGTTCACCTTCACGATATATATGAAAAGATACTCAAAATAGACTACCCATGTGCCCAATTCCAACTCCTAGGAATAAAAATATGAAAATGGCTCAAATGGTAGCAAGGGGAAATGCACAACGTGTATACCCAGTACAATGCATATACCCCAAATCCCCACCTGGACATGTACTCCAACCAGACTTGGTGTGTAAGAACCCAAGTACATGGCGTACTGATCATGTACGCAGTGTGTACCATACACGGGGTACCTTTCCATGTAACTCACATGTCCCGACCATGTACTTCACTTGGTCATCTACCTCTACACGGTTTGCAACCCACATGGGGTCTGGTTGTGTACTCTACATGGCCATGTCCCCCTACACGGGATGTATGGTTGGTTAATCAGCTACACAATTGAGTACTAGTACATAGTTTATATACCCCATACATGGTGTGTACTTATAAAAATATCATCTTCCACGAATGGAAATAATGCACGGTGTGTGTTCTTGAACTGCACACCATGTGATCGGGATTTTCGAACAGGAAATCCCTCAAATCACCCAAAACCTCGTTTTCTCCTCATAAGGTATAGATTGTGCCACATAGAGGCCTAAGAAGTCATAATAGGGCTTTAAAACATAAAAATGGTAAATATATGGGGATTTATAGACAAAAATAAAAATGAACTACCTTTGGGTGGAATTTGCTGAAGCTTCGTCTGTTTCTGTGATCCACAATTGTCATACAATGATCCGGCTTCTCTTGAGCTCCACGATAGTACCTATATTCTCTTATATCTCTATTTATCTCCCTACCTTTACCTCTTCTCTCTTAGTCAAGTTGAAGGAGAGTCCATGGGGGCATGCATGAGAAGCTAGGGGATAAATAAAAGAAAAGAGGAAAAATAAAAGAAAAAGGAAATAGGGTCCCAGCCCGGCCCCAACACCCGACATGAGCTTATGCCCCTATTAGGAAAAAGTCCTCATTCTAGACTCAATAAAGGAGATGAAATGTCAATATAAAAATCTGTTCAAATATATATCCAAATGAATGCATGTAAATAAATTACTATTTTATTAATTAAATATTAAATATTAATTATTTCATGAAAATTTGAATGGTTCAGAATTCCACCAAACTTATAATATTGAGTAAAAAACCTATTATGGGACCAAAGGAGTTCTCATAAAAATTATCTAAGATCATCCACCAGGGTAAAATGACCATTTTACCCCTAAAAAGCATCTGAAAGAAAAAAATCAAATTTATTCTTAGAACTCTAATCCAGAAAAACATAGGTCATTACAACCTCCCCACCATAAACCTTCTCACCCCCGAGAAGCCTTGGCAGTAAAACAAAACCATGCTCTTAACTCAAGCATCTGCAAAAACTATGCAATCTCGACTATCCAACAACCAATCTCACAGAGTCAACAAACATCTCCTACATGAGATACATTAACTGTAACCAATCTAGTACTCCACACCATAAGAATACACTTATCTCCATCTTAAAACCAACTCCAATCTCAACAGACCATGGAAAACAACGAATTCTAGCTAAAAATGAGGGTCACCACACTCAAATTTCCAAATATGCACTCCCCGCTATATGAATTACCTTATACCGCTCCTCGAATGAAACCTTAATAGGTTCCTTCATCAAGTCAATAAAGATATTTAGAAGAAAAGAATCTCAGTGTAGAGTTGAATATATCTTAGCATACTCGGGATGATGTCAAGATAGATCATGGATGTCTCAAACTTGGGGTACACTAAGATTCCTCAAAAGGTGTGTATAGATCTCTTTGATCTATGCTGACGTCAAAAAGGATAACTTTCCTTTTACCAAATCCTAACATCACATCTATCAAAAATGTGTGTCAAAGTCTAACCATTAGTCAACTTTATCATAGGATCTGATTTGTTTCTGCTGTCTCCTCTACCATGGAGATGCATTCCTTATTTAAACTGCAATTCCTGAGAAACCGTGCCCATGAAAAGTTAAAAACATTGATCTTGGGCTCACACATGGCCACTAAACGATTTAAGATTTAAATGGTAACACATGTAATAGGTGCATACCTTTATTTCTCAAATCACTCCAGTGAGTCATCTACTATTAAAATCAAGTTGACCATGTTATATAGCATATCATTCCAAACAAGCTAGAAGATCCCTTGGAACCCCCCTTTAAAATAAATCACCTCACTCATGCTATGATTTATTATACAATCATCCATCACTCAGTGTCATATTATTCATGATAATCTACCCATGATCTAACTACATTATTAAAAATAGAAACATTGGTTAACGGGGCTAAGAACATGGAGAATCCTACCTACCGAAGCTATTCTCAAAGAACAAACACCCCAGGTGATTTCTTAGAAACAAAATCCATCACCATGCCTATATCAGAAAACCTGAGAACTAATCATGCATCAGTCTCAAATGAGCATATAACCTAGATCACTTCATAAAAAGGAATCTACAAACCTGATCTGGCCTCCCATTCATGTTTCCCTTGATCAAAATGAACATTGAACTACAAGGTTTTGAGTCAAAACTAAGGGCCTCTAGGTGTCCCACCTATCTCTACTGATCAAGTCTCACAACTAGTTCACAAGGTCTAACCACCTAACCCAAAATATCAAACCTCTCTAAGGAATGTAAGGATATAACTAACCTATAAGGTTCAAAAGTGGAAATATCATTCTACTAGGGCCCTGGTCATCTATGATCATCCTTATAAGGAACTTCTACATGGAGGTCAAGATATAAACATGGAAGAGATACTAAATATATACTCAACCAACATCCATATACGATAATACCCCCTTGAGGTCCATCTTATGAGAAATTTCCTAGTTCCTATTGGCATTATACCCAGAAACATGACTAGATATCCACAAATGAAGGTATATTAAGTAAAATTTCATTCCAATATTTGCAGTAAAACATTATATAGTTTGTTACTAACACTTTAAATAAATAAACCTATAAAAAACCCTACAAAGGGTATAACATTTAGGAATAATTTTCCCTCTTGACCTACCAGGGTCACTGCACATCCTATGCATGAGTATTGAGTAATCATCCTCACCATCAAACATCTCAACATAGATTCACATCACCTGCTATTAGAATGAAATATATATAAAAGTTGACCCAATTGAGAAAATTGTCACCAAAAACCTATATGGGAAAACACCATTTAGGTTTTTTTCTACACTTTAAACAATTAGACTCTATCGTTAGTAAAATAACACACTAGTAGGCCAATAACATGTAAATTCCACATGTCAAATATGATGCATGAGATGCCTCTTGTCTTTGCTAACCAAGAGTTAAAAATAAATCCTGACCTCTTTCCAATGGTCCAAGAGCCCAAAATCCATAATAAATCATAACATCCACCCCACATGTGCATCGCTCAAAGAGAAATTAATATACAACTATAACATCACATATCATAAAAACAATCCTATATCCCTGGAAACCAAGAATTCTCACCGGAATAGGTGTTCTCGATGCACTAATATGATACCCATCATAGGTCCCAACACATTCCTAATAATATTTTATATCATATCCCAAATAGTAAACAAAAGGAACAACTTTGATACCAATTTGTAATATCCTAACCTAGATTCCACTAAATTTGTGTTCTGGTTCGGTTTTCCACAAGGCTTCAAGTGTGCCTGGCCTAGGGTGTGTCTATAGAGAGACTATGCCCTCATATTAGAGAAAACAATAGCAAATATAACCATACATCATCCAAGAAGTAAATAAATTGAGTGATGAAGTAGTAAATAACTAAAATAGAACATGATGTAATAATAAATGAAATTCTATAAAATCCCCAATAGCCATGTCATACATACAAAACTAGTCACACACTAGGCCGACCATACATACAGGAGTACATAAAAGAAACTGAAATAAAAGTACATAGATCTGATACTAACTCCAATCCAAACCACATACCCAGTTTCCAATATGTTGTCAAGCTACTCCACCCCAATTCAAATAATCCACATTAGTGGCTCTGCTCAATCATGAAACCCTAGGTTTCAGCCCTAACCATTATGCAACTGTAATTTTACTCAACTTGAAAGTAGACATTAGGTCTGAACACACATTAAGGGGTATGTAAAAGGGTGATATATAATCTTATTATTCCACCCAAATGATTAACTTATAAATTTGTTTTCATAAGTTCATGCTAATGTAATATGCTTAGTCTAGTTGAGACACAACTGAAATGAAAAATAAAGTAAATAATATGAAACCACATTCAATCCCTGGGTCTGTAATCCCAGTCAACTAGGAAAGGTTTCATCATGTATGTTTATATTTACATGTGTATATATATATATATTCCCATAAATATAAATATATATATACATAAATATGAATATAAAAGAGTAAGGTGAAAGAAATAAAATAAATCAACAATAATCAATCCTTAGGTTCATAATCCTAGTTGTATGGGCATCCTGTGAGAGGGGTATTGCAATGGATTTCATACCACTCAATATGTGTATAATTAATTCAATCTCTAGGTCTGTAATCCCAATCGACAATATCTACTTCGGCTACATCTATAAATTTCTCTGATCAATCTATGTCACCATAGAGAGATACATGTCCTGGCTTTGGGTTCACCTGTACTCTCCTCCAATTAATATAATGAAGGATTCTATATGCTAACAGACACTTTGTATTTCATACCACTCAAGTTGTGTATAATAAATTCGATATTTGGGTCAGTAATCCCAATATAAAATACCTACTTTGGATAGTTCCAAAAATGTCTTTGAGTAAGTGATGTAATCATAGAGGGATACATGTCCTAGCTCTAGGTTCACCCATACTCTCCTCAAATTTCTATAATGAAGGATTTCATATACTGATAGACACTCCTATAAATATGGTACTGAGCTGGATGTTATTTCAAGGTCTCTATGTAAATCCAATTCAATGTCTAATCCCTAGGTCTATGTTTGTAGGCGGTCACAATATTTCAACTAAGATAATCCCTAAGGGTCTGGCCCTTAGGCGATGTAAAAGGAGATCTCACCTATGAGACTTTATGCCCACCCCTCCAGGTCTCTGATCATGGATAGAATAATAATCCATCTCACTCAGGATAGCATAATGATGCACGAGTATATGTCACATCAATGGTGAGGAGTTCCATGTCCACCACTGTGATCTAGTAATCAATTAGGGAGAGTGTAATCATCCTCGTCACTCGGGAGAGCGTAATCATCCACAAGCAACATCAATAGGGACACCATGCCCATATATCATCATTAAAGGGATGCCATGACTGTATATCATAATCAAGGGAGAACATCCCCAAATATCATAAACATAGTCTAAAAAGTCAGATACCATGGAATATGTATGTGCATCTCAAAAAATAAAACGCATTGTGTCAGGCACAAAGGATGCAAACCAGGAAGCACCTCTAGCTATCATTATTGAATTAGCATTAAACAATTGAAAGCATAAATAAAGGAGTGAGGGTGGACAAGCACCTAAACCCACCACTACTATCACAACCTCTTCATATTATAAGTTTGGTACATGTTTTATGGTGACACCCACTACCCACTCTACCCAAACCCAACATACTATCTCAGAGTTGGTAAAACATTAAGGCACCCATTGGATCCCTCATTTCATAACATAAGAGTGGTATCCTACTTGGGGTCCTTGTCTATGATGGTAAAAGGAGGAATCAGCTGTGAGATTCTATAATGATGAGTAAATAGAGGCATCCTACATAGGATCCTCAGAATAGTACATAGGAAGAAGTGTCCTACATGGGACACTTAAAAAGATTATACATAGATATAGGTATCCTACATGGGATAATCATAATTACTAAGTACAAAGTCATCCTACATGAGATCCTCTAGGTCAAAAGATATGACTGTCTCTTGGACAAAAAGGAAAATTCCTTGAATACCAGTCTAGAGAGATGGCTCATTTCCCACCTCATATCAAGGGTCTCACTCTAAAGAGATAGACTAATTTGATTACCAAAGTAATAACCACTTCATTTAGGAAAAATTCTTAAAAGTCCACCTAGAAATCCTCAAATCACCTTAAGGGTTTCACCATAGAGATCTTTGCAAAATGATACTAAAAATGGACTACTCATGTGCCCAATTTTGACTCCTATTTTTAAAAATACAAAAATCCCTCAAAAGGGTAGAAAGGGGTTGTACATGGTGTGTATACTTAGTACATGACATGTACCCCCCAAATCCCTACCTAGGAGTGTACTCCAGTTGTGCTTGGTATATAAGTACCAAAGTGCATGATGTGTTGTTCATGTACATAGTGTGTACCCTACACGGGGTACCTGCCTATGTACCATACATGGCCTGACCATGTACTTCACTTTTTAGCATACCTCTACACAACATGCAACCCACATGGGGTTTGTCTATGTACTTTACACAACCATGACCCCCTACACGGGATGTTTTTCCCAATTACTCAGCTACACGTTTGAGTATTAGTACATGGTGTGTATACCCCATACATGGTGTTTATTTATAAACATATCATCTTCCCTAAATGGGAAAAATTCACAGCATGTGTTCCTGAACTACACACTGTGTGATTGGGATTTCCAAATGGGAAACCCCTCAAATTTCCCAAAACCCCCATTTTCTCCTCAAAATGTATAGATTGCACCAAAATGGGTCCTAAACAATCATAATAGGGGTTTAAAACATAAAAACAATAAATCTATGAGGATTTAAAGAAAAACTTAAAAGGGAATACCTTTGGACAGACTCCACTGAAGCATCACTCATTTCTGCGATCCACAATTGTCACACAATGATCCAACTCTTCCCAAAATCCACAGTGGTACCTCTATTACCATTTATCTCTCTTTTTCCCTCTCCCAATCCATCTTTTATCTTGGTTGAAGTGAATGAGATCCCTTGTGGGTGTGTGTTAGAAGATATGGGAGAAATAAAAGAAAATAGGAAAAGGAAAAGAAAAGGAAAACAAGGTATAACCCATCCCCAATTCCTGACATGAGTTTGTGGCCCACCTAGGAAAAAATCCCCATTACAGACTCAATGGTGAAAAATACTGCAAAACAGGGTTAATCCAGCACTAAGGATTTAACAATGCTAGCTAAAAGCACTATTAAATACCCCCTTTTCTGCCATTTAAAAAAGCGCTATTAAAGGGGTTCTTTAACAACACTATCTTTAGCACGGTTAAAAAGGGCCTTTAATAGTAAGGCCCAAGTTGTGTTTTGGTTGTATTTGTTTTCAATCAATCGGTATCCTGAAAGAAATAAAGTATGTTGATAAATATTATGTTTAAGGTCTGGTATTGAAAAAGATCATAATGAGGGTCTGGTATTGGAAAATATCATAATGAGGGTGTGGTATTGAAAAAGATCATAATGAGGGTCTATTATTGGAAAATATCATAATGAGCTTCTAGTATTGAAAAAGTCATAATGACGGTCTGCTATTGAAAAAGATCGAAATGAGGGTCTGGTATTGAAAATGATCATAATGAGGGTATGTTACTTCAAAAGATCGTAATGAGGGTCTGGTATTGAAAAATATCATAATGAGGGTCTAGTATTGGAAAATGTTGTAATAAGGAATTGATCGGATTCACTATGGATCTGGTATGGAAGAAGTGGTTATTTTGATAGATAATCGGAGTCACTAAGACTATGATGTTTTAAATGTGATGATGCTTTGCTGATTCGAATTTCATATAGATCATGATTTGAATTGAGAAGTTTTGATGAAATCCTGATGGAATAAAGGAGGAGTGAAAGAGATATTTCCAATACAAAAAAGGATTGTATCCATATTTATCATTTTTGTGTGGCAGAGAGAAATAAGTGATATTGATTTATTTTCAAAACAATCATATCCAGGTAAATGGTGGTTCCGATTTACTATAGCATTTTATTTTCCATATACCCATGCAATTAAAGATCGATATCTAGATAATCGTACCCAGAATGATTGAAAATATGGTATTGATTGAAAAGGTGGTATCGATTTACTATATCATTTTTTTTTCATCTACCCCATAATAAATTTTTCGATATCAAAATGATCAATATCCGAATGATCAATACCAGAATGATCAATACCAAAATGATCAATACCAGAATGACCAATACTAGAATGATCAATAGCAGAATGATCAATATCAGAATGATCAATACCAGAATGATCAATATCATAATGATTAATCTCAAATTAATCAATCTCAAAATTATCAATACCAAAATGATCAATACTAGAATGATCAATATCAGAATGATCAATATCGTAATGATCAATCTTAGAATTATCAATATCAGAATGATCAATACCAAAATGATCAATATCAGAATGATCAATATCAGAATGATCAATACCAAAATGATCAATACCAGAATGGTCAATATCAGAATGATCAATATTCGAATGATCAATACCAGAATGATCAATACCATAATGATCAATACTATAATGGTCAATATTAAAATTATTGATATCTGGATCAGGAAGGAAAAGATCAATATCATGATGATCTACATCATAATGATCAATACCAGAATGATCAATATTAGAATGATCGATATGAGGCTTAAGAGGGAAATATCAATATCTGGATAATCAAAATTAGAATGATTGATAGCGGGATGATTGTATCTAGACTAGTAATATTTAGAAAAGATCATAATCAGGTTGATATGAAAATAAAGAACTAAGCATGAATTGAAAGTTACAATACTTTATAATTAAAGTCATACGATGCTAGAGATGATCCTCAATGAACTCAAAGTCATGAAGGGGGTCCTAATTCAAGCATAGGTTTTTGAATGTAGTGATGTTTTCAAGTGGGTCAAGAGAAGAAAAGAAGAAGATGCTTTGTATTTGAATTGGGTCAAGAGTTGTGTGAAGAAAATAGATTTTTGAATGATTTTTAGTGGGGAAGATTAACTTTCAAATACATGATTCTGATTCAAATTTGTTCTATGAATCATTTTTAGAAATTGGATGGAGACAATCAGACTGAGATGATCATACCCATGTATTTCTCATAAATTTTAATCATATTGAAAATTGAAATGGGAGTCTATAAAATAAGAGGTGAAGATTATAGAAGTTTCGAGAAGGGTTAAAAAATTAAAAATTCATTCTAATATTTCTGGGGAAATTGCATTTTGGGTGAATTTGTGTGAGTGGGAAAGAATTTTGGGGATCCCTCCAAAACCCTCAAAGGTCACCTATAAAAGGAAACAAGTACATTTTACTTGGATAAGGATGGAGTATTGTTCACAAGAGTAAAGAGAGAAGCTTCGAGTTTCTAGAGAGAAGAGGAAGTCTTCGTATTGATCTTGTATTGAAGAAGTTTTGATGGAGAAGTGAAAGAGAAGAGACAAGATTGTAACGATTGTATTTGGCTAATCATCATACTCAAAAAAATTCATACTCAGCAGATCATCATATTCAACTTGTTAATTGTATTTGTATAATGTTGGTATCGGGATAAATTAATCAGAATGAGATTTTCCATACTGGGTATTTCTATATTGAAGATTTCGAGACTAAGGAAGTATCTTACTCAGGGAGAATCATACTCTGAAGAATCAGACTGAGTTTTCTACAAAAAAAGTCCAGGTGGTTCTTACCTTTCTTCTTGGTAAGGAATTGAATAATTTTATTTCAATTGAATAAACTTATTGAATTGAAAAGAAGCACAGGTAACATGAGTTGTTACAAAATCATTATATTACCCTATTTATGCTAAGAGGGTGCACACACACTAGTGGGATTGTTTCATAGTGATACACGAGTGAAAGGGTACATCCTACATGTTTTAATCCAAGGATTGTTTTCTATTGGATTGTATGGTATTGGATCATTTCCAAACCATGCCAAGGGTGTAGCTATTCTTATTGAATAATTAACCTTGTAAATACTTGTGTTCCTGTGGATGTGTGTTTGATTTGTTTTTCAATAGGTAATTGAATCTTTAATATGAGGTGAAGGTTGTTTCAATTGAAACAAAAAAAATGTATCACTGATTCACCCCTCCCCCTCTCAGTGATACAATATACTGACTGGGAACCTACATTAACAGTGCTAAAAAAGCATTGTTAAAGGGGGGCCTTTATTAGAGTTTTTTTACAAACATTGATAAAGTATCACCCTTTATCAGTTCTTTTAAAAAAAAGAGCTGATAAATGGGGTCTTTTATCAAAATTTGTAAAAAACACTAATAAAGGGGCGTTTTTTATCAACGCTTTTTAGAACTGCTGATAAGGACCCCCTTTATGAGAACTTTTTTACAAGCGTTGATAAAAGTATACTTCAAAAAAAATATTTCATTACAAATAAAATATTAATATATAAATATATTTATATTGATATAAATATAATATATTTTTTAAAAATATGTTTTAGATATGGTAAATAGTAATTTACACTTAATATATAAGATATTTAATGAAAATGGATTATAAAATACCTAAAAATATTTTTAATTAATAATTTCCGTATTATTATTTAGTAATAGTCATTTAATATCAATTTGATGAATAAAAATCAAAAAATAATAAAAGATCTAAAATAAGTTGAAAACATTAATCGAACTTTAAACGACCATAACTTTTAATCTGGGTGTCTGTTTGTGTTCTACCACATATCAAATCAAAGTTTGCGGAAATATTTACACCCTCATTAGCACAAATAAACCTTAGTTGTATTTTTCAAGGCCAAAAAAGGCCCATAATGCCTCCAAAATTGAGTTTTAGTCAGGGTACCCCAATGTTTTTAACATTCGATGGATTTTCAGCCTTGTTTAAGGGGGTTTGTTTTCCCTTTTTTGGTGAATACTGAATATATTCCTAGGTATTACATTCATATAGATATTATGGTTTAGGAATTTTATCATTTTTCACAATATATTTTTAATTATAATTAAACATATGCATGTTTTCCTATATTTACTTATAATAAATCAGTCATATAAATACATATGTCAACATATTTACGTAAAATGTATATTATGATATATATATAAATAAATAAATATTATAAAAACATATTTAAAACAATATCTAACCATTTTTTACATTATAAAAATATATTTATAATGTTTATATATAAATATGTGTGTGTATTAATAAATAGATATATATTTATATTATATTCTAGTATATGTAAATAAATATAATATATAATATATTTAAATAAATATAAGTGTATATATATATCATTCACAAACATATATTGTATAAATGTATTTAAAAATAATTATATAAATATATGTAAAAATATATGTAAATATATATATATATATATATATATAAATATCCTTAAACATACAGAAAAACAACATGGGGTAATGGTAATGGAATTCCATCTTTGAAGGAGGGGTGCAGAATTCGAATCCAGATGGGTGTGCATGAGCCTGTAAATTTGAAAAGTGCTGATAAAAGGGGTGGTGGGGTGAAAATCACTAATCAAAGGGGGTGGAGCGCTAATAAAGGGATCCTGGAAGTGCTGATAAAAGTGGTCAGGCTCATAGCTATCCAAAAAAATATAATTTTACCCCCTTTAACAGTGTTTTCTTTATCATCGCTAAAGAAGCGTTTTTAAATGGGGCCTTTAACAGTGATTTTTAGCGCTGATAAAATCTTCAAGATTTTAACCGCACTCTCATTATGGGTGATTTTTATCCCTAATAATGGCATATTCTAGCATTGTTGAAGGCCTTTTTTAGTAGTGTGAAGACAAAATCTCAATCCAATGCTCCGTTCAAAATATATATCCGAAAAAATGCATGTGAATAAATTAATATTTAATTAATTAATTATTAATTATTAATTATTCCATGAAAAATTGAATGGTTCGGAATTTCACCAAACTTTTGTCCTACTACGAAGGTTGGGGGTGAGTCCCTTTATTAAAAAAGAAAAAAAAAACATAGACCCCTTTTATGGGAAAAGGGAGAACCCAACATAAATCCAAAAACCCAAAGGCACATAGACCTAAGGAAATAATGCCCCAAAATCCCAATGGCAAAAAGCCTTTACAAAACACATGTCCAAAGTTCAGAGACTAAATCACAATGCTTAATAGAGGACCAAGTCCCAGTAAATGACCTATCTTTCATCATCAACTGCACCGCCATGACAAGATATGCAGGTCGTCATCACCAGTTGCCGAATCTGGACCTGTGGCCTTAATCTGACCGACACCGCAGCTAGATCTTGTCCTCCGCCTAGATCTGAATGTCCTACCACCAATGATTTTCCACTACAGATTTCACCGCATAGCCACACCACCGGTGGACAACCGCCATGTCGCCATCATCAATCCTACAATGAACACAGAACTGACGCTGACATCACCGCCAAACCGCCCCCTCCAAACCTGCCATGCCCGCAGTGCCACAACAGGACCAAGATTGGCCATATCTGAGTCACCCCCCTCTGAACCCGCCATGCTCTCTATAGAAAAACTAGCCTTTTACACATATCATTGCATGATTTTAATCATAATAAAGAATCATACTACAAGCCAAGGATCGTAAAGTCTAGTGTCTTGGAAGATCAGGTACATAATTAAACACTATAAAGACAAATTTTATTTAATCTTCATAATGATATTCTAACTTCAATTGTGATCATACATCTAAATAGGATAACCTGGGGATAACATGAACAAAGTAATGAGATAAAAATCCCAGAAAGGAAAAAACATAACAATAAAGCTTTAGTACATGGGTTAATAGGCATGACATAATGATATAAAAATGCATGGAACATATGGAATAATAACATATAAACATTGTATCATATAAACATGGAGTCATAGTAATGTGGAAGCAACATAAAACATGACTTTAGCATGGTTCAAGGCTCATTTCACATAGAGGATCACATGTTAAGGATAACCACCAAGATCGTTGCACATGGTTGCACGAGTCAAGGCTAACCGCCAAGACTGTTGCACATAATGTCTAATGAGAGTCAACATTACCCAATGAATTGGAGCACTATCTGGGTTCACCCATCATAACATGTTCATGAATATGATTTCCACATAAAGGATCATACATAATCAATTATATATACACATAAGGTTTACCTAGAGAAAGAATTCGGTATCATAATCCTGTTATAAATCATAACAGATGAACATATCAAAATAGTGTCCATGAAGTAAAGGAATAATATCATTCATGGGAATTAATAAGGTATAATAGGTATATATCATTATAGGTGATGTCAACTTGTAGTAATGACATGTCAAAAGAGTACTTAAGATACTTTATAACTAAAACATTTTAGTGCGGTTAAAGGAAAATATCAAAGGTCATTTAAAACAGAAAAGAGAATAATATTTTATATAAAACCATAAGTGAACCAAGATTGTTTTTGTAATCGAAAGAGTTATTTTATAAAAAATAATAGTGGCTTAAAAATAGATTATATAGTGTAATTGGATATGGGTAAGAATTCGGGATGTTCCCTTAATATGGGTTTGCTTATCGGGAAGTATTGAGGAGGGAACCACATAAAAACATGTATATACATGAAGGATAATTATGAATATATCTTTATACATGATTTTTTAACATATAAAATCATTTATAAGATGTAAATAAAAATAAAATATAACTTCATTTGGGTAAAAAGAAAGATAGAGCTCGAAGGAATAATGGAGGTTCGGGTAGATTCCCTTACCTTGAGTCTGAAGGCATTCTTAACTTGATCATAATGACTTGAATAATCAAATTAGGTTCATTAATTAATAATTACAGAACCCCTTATATGTGTAATTTATTTAGTATAAACTTTTTATGTTCATTTGTGACCTTTTTGATGGGTTAAGAGGTTCAATTTCATTGTTTGGGTATGTTGCTTTACTTGGTTTTCAGGATCAGTTTACTTATATACATGAATGAATAAAAATGTAAGGTGAGAATGGTTGTCTAAAATTGGAGTTAGATGTTATTAGTGAACAAAAAGAAGATTAAATGGTTATAAAATTCATTTGGTTATTGGGAGTTGATATGAATCATTATATAAAACTTTAATGATAACTGTTTTGGTTAATTGGCAGTTTTTTATCACTACAAAAACATTTTGATTTATAAATTAATATCATGTGTGCAAAAAGATTATAGAACCATAGATGAAAAATAATACATATTTAATATTCCGTTTCAACCATAATAATGTTTTCATGACCAAAATTGAATATGGTAATCAAAATTGAAACCCCATCATCCTTGAATGTGGTAAATTTACACATCTCAGATGGTGTTTTCATTACTAGTATAAAAGGAGGGAAAGGAGAGATGATGATGAATTATTCCATTATAATAAAAATATTATAGTACATTTAAGGTAATATAGTTATAATAACATTTGTATGATGATAGGTGATGATAGAAATGAAAACAAATGAATTTGAAAAGAAAATGAAAGAAATGAAAAGAGGGATTTACCTCTTGAATTAATATTCCTTGAGTGCCTCTTTAAGGGGGAGGATTTGGTATTTTTAGGATACCAAGGGCTTATATACATGGTGGAGGATATTGGGGAGATATTTTAAAAGAATTTAGATAAGTCCCAAGTCTTGAGGGTAGTGAAGAGAAGAGGGGGGCATGATGGTGGTTTTTATAGTGGAGGGGAGGAGGGGTTTCCCATTATTTTAATCATTAGTTTAATATTTTTTCTCAAGAATATGAATAGTATTGATTCTTGTGAACAAAAATAGTAAATAGAGAATGTGATTTTGAACTAAGGTATCTTACCTCAGAAGAACATCATCCATGACTCAATAATTAGTGTATTTAGCTTATTTTGAAAATTATCGTATTTCACTATTCATCAAAAATTCAAGTATTTCAAAAATATCCCAAAACTTTACCCTAACCATTTTTCAAACATGTATAATCCAAAAATGAAATGCATTTTTAAAAAAT